>CM060881.1:47970000-48632500 GCA_030762935.1 Hymenopus coronatus | reverse complement strand
CAGGTTTATATATGTGCATATACTGGGTCTTCATATTTATTCGGCCTTTAGCACTAGAGGGTTTAGATGCATGATGTCATTATTAGTTCAGCGGACCCGTCTCAAAGGCGAGGTGGGGAACTGAGTCTTGGACTGGGTGCATTGCCGACTTCGTAAACAGCTAGATGTACTAGGAGGTGCAGAACTGTTTTTCACCAGGGCATTTAGCACCTTCTCTAGTTTTTGTGTTTTCTTAATTTATTCTGTGTAGATCAGTTTTCATTTACTGCTGTAAAGAGTATGGATAAGAGTTTATTGTAACGGGGAAGTCGTGCCATTAAATCCCTCTATGTTACTATAACTGTCCAATTATTTGAGTTGCCTATCAGCATAAATGCTGCGATTGCAACTTTACAGAACGCAAGCGAATGTTTCAAAAGTTCCATTCCACAGGAGACGACGTCGAAACTGTTGGCATCCATCTCCTCTACTCGTCGGTTGCTAGTTCTCTGCAAGAGGCAATATTTGATCAACTCGTTACGCAGTATTGACGTCATGCACGGACAAACGACTATTGGCGGCAAATTCCGAAAAATCTGAAGATCCCTAATAACTGGCACACGAAGTGCAGCTTTTGATAAATAGATTAAAGCAGTCATCTAATGAATAATCTTCAGATGTCTTATTTCTTACTGACTTAATAACAACAGTAATAATAACAATAATAATATAAACTACATGAAGATAACAATAACAAGCAATAATACACAAACAGTATGTCGGTTAGATCCTGTAACAAATCAAAGCTGATGTTAGGACATCAAATGCACTTGCCCCTAAAGCAGTGATTTGGGAATACCGTCTACATCCTTCAAACAAATTGGTACGAACATCAAATGATCGCACTTCTCCGGCAGCTCAGACAGTATACCATGGACAATCTTTCTTGATCCAAATTAGAAGCCCTGAAAATGTGTAATAAGAACTTAAATAGACGATATACTAGGGTGGTCTGAAATGTTTTCGGCCTGATAGTGAAAAACGACAATTCATGCTTTCAAAGTAGTTTTATTTTTCTCTAATATCTCCTCTAATATCACTACATTTTGTCCAGCGGTGTTCCAATGCCATTATCCCCTATCTATAGTGTTCCTCTGGAAGCGCTGCAAAATACCCACTTAAAGCCGCAAGTGCTTCTTCATTGGACGAAAAGCGCCAACTAGGGAGGAATTTCTTCAGTTTTGGAAACAGATAGAAGTCCGAGGGAGCCAAATCTGGGGAATAAGCTGGATGTTCCAGCACTTCATAGTGCAGATCTCCCAATTCCTCTATTACGAAAACACGTTTGTGGGCAGGTGCATTGTCTGATGGAAAACAATGTTTTTCTTTTTTTTTAACCCGGGTTTGTTTTCACGAATGCTTGAATTCAGTTTGGCTAGAAGTTGAGAGTAGTATTCTGCTGTAATGGTTTTACCTTTTCCGAGATAGTCAATCAACAAAATTCCTCTGGCATCCCAAAACACTAACGCCATGATCTTTCCTGCCGATGGCACCATCCTCGCCTTCTTTGGAGCTGAAGAACCAGCTTCTGTCCACTGCCTCGACTGCTGCTTGAATTTAGGTGTGTACTGGTGAACCCATGCTTCATCCATTGTGATGTATAGGCGCAAAAAGTCACTTCTGTTCTTCTGAAAATGCGCCAAGCACTTTGTTATCCACAGTGAGGATACGCGGCACCCATCTTGTGCAACGCTTTTTCATGTTTAATTCCTGATGCAAGACGTGACGAATACGTTCCTTTGAAATTCTAAGAACATTAGCAATCTCAAGCACCTTTGTACGCCGGTCTTCCAAAATCAGGTCATTCAGTTTTTCAATGGTTTCCGGGGTGGTTAAAGTTTTTGGACGTCCTTCGCGTGGATCGTCTTGGACGCTTTTACGGCCACGTTTAAAATCGGCCGCCCATTTCTTCACAGAGGAAACTGAAGGTAAAGAGTCACCATACACATTTACAATCCGCTAATGAATTTTTGTAAGTGTTACATCTTTTTTTACGAAGAATTTTATTACAGCACGATACGCGAATTTCTCCGTTTTCAAAGCAATGCACACTTCCACTGTTTCAAATAAGTACCTACAGTCATGACTTGTAATTTCACATAGGGTCTACTAACATGTGTACCAACGTAAGGGAACAAAATCATGCAAGTAGTGCCGCAATCTCTGGGTGAGGCCGAAAACTTTTCAGACCACTCTCGTATACAGAGGAACGCGTTAGACGAACATCAGCTATCTTTTTGCGATTCGGAAGCTGATTTTTTTTTTTAACATTAGGAAATATTTTCACACAGAATGATACAAAGGATTACAACATTTGCATAACTTCAGAAGAAAGAATATCAGTGTTTTTTTTTCTTTATTTCTTCAGTGTAGCTATTTAGCTGCGGCCTTTCAAATTTTAACAAAGTAATGACGATTTTTTTCCGCGCTGTAATGCTGTCAGCGGCAGGATTGAAGAAAAACAAAAAATTCCGCTAACTCCACCTTCGTAACATCGCGATTCACCTACAATGACCAAAAAGTGTAGCAAAAATGAGCCAGGTACAGCAATCTCGTAGTACAAGTGGTTTTCTGGGAACTTGTAGCAACGATAACGCCAATGGGCGATATATTTGTCCTGTTCCGCCCATCACTGCCATTCGGTGCGCCACCCAGCCATATCTGGTCACATTCTTGCAATACAACAAACGGTGTTGTAGAGTGTCTGATTTCCTACAAAAGCCACAATGTCACCATTGTTTCTCGCCTATATAATGAGGTCATTAACAGCAGCATATACTACAGATTTCCAGCCAGTAGATACAAATAAGAGTCCTGAATAAGGACGATATAGTCTTCCATTCACGTTTCGGGTACTGAAGCAACACGTATTGTTTCTAGAAGTGTCTGTACAGATACCGATTAGCACATGCCTGGTTGACAAGATGAGTTTCTGATTCCAAAGAGTATGTTACACGAATGTGTCGACATTCATTCAGTGCTGGTAAGTTAGTAGCGACGATAGCTGGATTCGGATTTATTCAGAAGCCTTTGGCAATAGCTGAAGGATACACAGAGGATGTGTGGAAAGGAAAAAAGGTATCATGATTGATTGTGTCTTTCTTGAATTGAATATTCCATTTCAGGGATTTTGAGCGGTTTTTCAGGCAAGGTTTTCAAATAAAGAAAGAATGTATCAATTGATCTTTATTTTCAACCAAATTCTTCATATGCACTTAATGATGCACTGAATATTTGTTACTAAGCCATCGTCGCTTTCTGTGGCAAAGATGACATTTCTTCTGCTGAAGTAGTGTTCCCAGAACGTGCAAACTTCTCATAGCTGAAAAATGAATACAATTAAATCTAAATAATAGTCATAATACCAGAGGGAAACTAAGATCATCGTTATACTGTTACAGTATATGAATTCCATTAGTGTAATGGTTACCATGCTAACTTCATTATACCCAAGGTCGCGGGTTCAAACCCCGAGGATGACAGATTTTTTCGGACGTAAAAATCCTTAGCATGGCTTCCTTTGGAAGGGAAGTAAAGCCGCTGGTCACCTGTCGTAGATTTACGGCACGTAAAAGAGGCCTCTGAGTAAAATTAAGCGCCCAACATAGGAATGAGATGCTGAGAACCACAGCAGTTACAGAGCGTCCATAAATAAAACTGCATTTACATTTATTCCATTAGCAGGAGCATCAATGGCAACCGAAAAATAGTGTAGAATAGTTCCTAGGTTCATATTCCGTCATTATTATCCAGCCTAACAAGATGTATTTTTCAGCTTTTCCTCAGTATTTTAAACTGGCAAAGCCCTGGGGAGGCATCCTAAAACTTAGATCTAAAACTTTCCTTTCCCAATTATCAATTCATTCCATCGTTTATCAGTGCTTACACTGCGATATCGTATGCAGTAAGAACGGGCGTTGAACATCGAATGCCAGTCCCCATGGCCGCGCTCGCTAAGGCGTCTCGCTTTGGTGCTTCGTGGCGCAGGGGATCGTGGGTTCGAGTCTCGCCTTGGGCATGGGTGTTATATATATGTGTGTGTGTGTGTGTGAAACAGAAGAAAACAGCAATACAGTAATCATACAGCAAACAAAGTAAAAAGTTAGGTAAAAAGAAGTAGGGTATACAGCATCGGTAGTCCCGACAACACTCAAGAACTGTATTTTAAAAAAGAAAGAAAAAAACAAACATCAAAGGAAAGAAGGAAATGTGGACAGAAAAGCTAGAGACGTAGTTTACAGTCTATAGCTTACAGGAGGAATTTGTTACGCACTTTCCTACCTCAGAAAAGCAGAATTTTGTGATGCATTCTTGATATCAGCGTTAGCAAGGTTATGCGTTGAGCAACAGTTTCATTATGAGAATATAAATAGTAGCCTGAAATGAACCTATCTCCCTCATTTACAAAACAATGGGATATACACGAGATGTGTATTTTGCTTTAGGGGAGACAGAAGTGCCTTTACAGCTGTTTTAGTAAAAAACAAAAATAAATAAATAATAATTTTTGGATTTTGTGCGTAAAAAACACGCCCTATTTTAAGCTATATAAATGAGAAGTTTTAACACCTTACGGTGGATGTTTAGACGCTATTTTTAACGCGCTGCACTAATTAAATGTAATCTTGGTATACGTATGATACGTCATTTCCTTAAGTTGCTTATTTTTTCTTTACTATTTTCTTGTTTGCAAAAGCAATCTTCTCACAAAAATATAGCTACAGGTCTCAAAATATCCCATAGTATACTTAAGTAATGAGTGATAAAATGTCTGTTGAAATTTTGATAGCAATCATAGTTTATTTAAAAAATAATTTCAAATTTATGCACCTCTTTAAATGACTTTTCCACATTTTGCGCTATAATAGTTGCGTATAATACAAATGTGTAAAGTTGCCGTTTTGTTAATCGAGTGTAGATTTTATTAAACGAAGCATAGACAAGTTTCATAACCGCACGAGAATCGAAAAAAGACTTTGCAGATATGTATCATACAATATTTTTGCACACAATAGGGAATATAAATAAAATATTAGAAAGGAGTTACCATTTTCACGTACATATACAACGCCGATTATTGATGTGATTGATGTGTATTTAAATAAACATCGGAAATAATTGAATAAAAATGATCATTACAATTCTACAGCCTAAGAACTTGCCTTGCTGTTAAATGTTAAAATAAACTTTGAATAATTAAAAAAAAGCATGGCTCATTGATGTCGGATGAATTGGATTGGAGGGGTGAATTAAGTAAAATAAAAAAAAGAACCTTCCTCCCAAAAAAAGAATTTTCGCCCAAAAATTCAAACTTTTAAAAACAAAACATTGGTTCCATTACTAATATTTTAGTAGAAAATTTTTCAGCATGTACTTACAGTTCAGAGGAAATAGATAATGTAGTGCAACTAGCTATAGGAGTTTATCTGAAAATGTTTATATCTAAAGACAACATATTGTATTTTATCCTATTTTATAGACTTCATGTATACATTACATGCATCCTACGAAACAAAAACGAGTCTTTATTTCATCGTAAATTATTTTAACTCCTTTGGCAGCTCCCCATTCTTTAAATAATGAAATTTCCTGTCATATAAGTCCTTCGACTTGCCGGGTAACAAGATTTTTTTTTTTTTTTTAGTATAATCTAAAACTCCTTAAGAACATAAATTTTCATTCATTTATTGAATTATTTGGTGCAATTTAAACAACCAGAATTGAAACTATTTATTCCGGCGGGGTTACGCACCAACGAACATACCCACGTCACGACTAAAGTTCAATGACGCCTCTAACAATATTAATAAATATAAGAATATTTCAGTTAATAAATTTTTTTCGTAGTGTTTAACGCCCGCTTTAACTACTAATGGCACCGCAGGCGGTGACACTGATGATACATGAATGATGATGGAGCACCGGTGGAATGCGATGGCGGAGTGCCCGGAGAAAACTCGCCCCAGCGCCGTTTTGTCCTCCACAAATCTCACATGCGGTCGCCTAGGTGAGAGTCGAGTGGTCTAACCACTCGGTCACGGCGCGGCCACAGTTAATATTAGGATAGGATAAAACGTGTATATTGCACGTGGCTTATTAGACTATTATTTGCTCATGAGAAATTAGAACACACGCGCTTACGCACTCTCATATAATAGTCTATTTAAGCCTCTTATAATATAAATTACTATTTTTCACAATAGTGTGTAACGTTACATGTTATTTTTACGCTTGCGTGTTACAAAACCCCACTTTACGCACTGACAACAATGCATAAAATGGAATATTATGCACTATCGTGTAAAAATGTTTTTAAAAACCACCCAATATATGAACATTTCCCCCAGAAAGCGAAACTGTTTTCTTCATGGACGCTCTTTAACTGCAAAGACACACAGTTTGTCAATAATAAAACTAACGCTAGATTATTGTATTTCAGTTAATGTATCTACATTTCATTTATAATAATGAGCTAACGGGCTGAAACACGATACTTACATTCGCTGATACTTGAGCAATTCGGTTTTTGAAACCGACGGTCGAGTCTCTTGGAGAGCCTTCAAAAGATGTGACATGCTTACTGTCAATCTTTTCCCAACATTTGAATCGCCCTGCAACAAAAACAGGCATTTATTTAACGTTTCCTAACTTTCAAAATCTTCTAAAAGACTGTGAAAGTAGCCCTTTGTAATCTAGAGAGAGAAGCTGAAGATAATTAAAATGAAATCTATAATAAATTCAAATGTTTTGTCTACCTATTCTGTCTTCCATTATTTCATGTTAATTCAGATAAACATTAGCAGAAATTGTTTATTATTGATTTCCTTGCAGATAAAAAGAGAATAAGGCAATGTTATTCCTTGACATGTCTCCTAATATGAAGACATCATCATTGCCGACTTTGAATGTATATATTTGTAAAAAAAATATCTGATATTCCATTCACATGACTTTTTCTATATCTCTGTAACATTATTGTTGATAAGCTTATTCTTCTATCTATTTCTATTCAGATAGACATTAGCAGAAACGGTCTTATTACTTAGTTCCTTATAAGTAGGAGGAATATAAGGGAATACACTAGGCCAAAGTAGTCAAATGCTTTAAAATGTGGTTGCTATGGGACTGAAATCTGTTTCTTAGCATGGCCAGGAATTGGCAAGTTCACGTATGAGAAAAGTTTTAAGTATTTTATAACTGAAATCAATAACAAGAATGTCTCTAAAACAGCCAGCTCCAGGAAAAAATGTATAGGCATGACATAAATTGTGTGTTTAGTAGATCTACGTTTTTTGTGTAGTAAGCTTTTGTCTATATCTTACGGTTTATCAGTTATGCAAAATTCAAAAAAATTCATCTAGAATAAAGAGGTCTTCAGAGACTCTTCAATATATACATTTTATTTGGCATTTAAACATAAGAGATTTTATTAGAGCCATTTTTAGATTTTTTTTTCCATGTAAAGAGCAAGATGTGTTTCTTGAACATATTCGTGTCGTATCCTTGGAGATACTGAGCTTATATATCGCGACTGATATTTAACGTACTTTTCGTTTTTGAGCTATGCTGCTGACAGAAGGACACACAGACAGATACACACATATTTTTCTAAAAAAAAATTTCAAGGGGTCCCAAAACATGTATTTCCGGTGAAATCTCGGTATCGAATTTTTGGGTGCAATACAATACTTTCTCTATACACTATGTCTATTGTACGAGAAAGTAATAATAAGCAAATGCACAAGGTTGAAAGACATTGCTTGCAGTGCGCAGTTATTTTAACTTTAAAACCCATTTAGACTAATAATTGAGCACACAATTTTGTGGCGATATTCTAAAGACTATATGCTTCACTTTGGTCCCATTATACTTGCTATATCAAGTACTATATACGCACATAGTAGACAGAGAAGACACTGTAATCCATGCAAAAATTCGAAACCGAGATTTCACCGAAAATACATATTTTGAGGTCCCCAGAAATAAAAAAAACACTTTTATAAAAAGTTTCGTGTTTGTCTGTGGATAGCATAACTCAAAAACGAAAAATTCCGTTAAATACCAAACTTCTAAGGATACAAAATGAAAATTTTCTGGAAAATCCCATCCCAAATTAACTTTTGTATCGAAAATTTTCGATTTTTTTTTTTATTTTCTCAAACATGGCTGTAACGATTTTGATTAAAATACCATATATTAGAGATATATACATGGCAAACAAACTTTATATCTTGAATTTGTTGGAAATAGTCTCTGAAATCCTCTTCATTATGAATGCTTTTTGCATAACAGGTAAACCGTAAAAAATAGATCGAAACTTTTCTGCACACAAGTGTAGACTTGTTAAAGCACATAATTTCTGTCATACACATTTTTTTAGACCTAACAATTTCCGAGATATTCCTTGTTATTAATTTTAAAAGTCCGAATATTTAGATTTTCCTCAAATGGGAAGACGTAATTCATGTTTTTTGTTTTTTTTTTTCAATATGATCAGGCAAACACAACGGATTTCAATTACATCACATAGGAAACAGCTTTTAAAAGATTTTACTACCGCTTTAGCACAATGTATTCCCTGATTTCCCTTCTCCTTATAGTAATGTATAAATGCTGCTACTGCTTATCTCGATTTGAGCGAAGTAGAGGGAAAAATAGGCTTCTTTCAGGATCATTTGTTGCAGAATAGGTAGAAGTCATGGAACACATTAGCTTTTTTTACTTTCTCTACACTACTATAGAGAAGAGAAGAGAAGTATATAGATATAATGTATAGAGAAGTATTGTAATGCACCCAAAAAGTCCATACCGAGATTTCACTGGAAATAAATGTTTTGGGTCCCCCTGAATCCAAAAAAATCATTTGTAGAAAAAAGGTCAGTGTGTGTGTGTGTGTGTGTGTGTGTGTGTGTGTGTGTGTGTGTGTGTACAGCATAGCTCAAACACGAAAATACGGTTAAATACCAACTTGTTATTTAAGTTTGGTATCTTCCAACGATGCGACACTAACATTTTCAAGGAACCCCCACCCCAAAAACTACCCTTTACATGCAACATTTTTCGAGGAAAAATTTTTTCTCAAAAATGGCTCTACCGATTTGATTAAAATACCATAAAAATATTTTTATAAGAAACGAAATGTACATCTTGAATTTTCTGGGAATAGCTTCTGAAGAGCTCTGCATTCTGGATGGCTTTTTATAACTGTTAAACCGTAAGAGATATACAAAACTTACTACACACAAAAAAAAAAATAGTTCTCATTAAAACACACACTTTATGTCATACACTTTTTTTGTTTTGTTTTTGTAGAGTTAACCGTTTTCGAAATATTCTGGATTATCGGTTTCAATTTATGCCACTTAATTTTTTTTTTCAAATGGGAAGACATCTTTTTTGTCATTTCTCGTTTGTTTACTCCAGGCAAAGAAAGAGATTGGAATTTCAACTGTTTCACATAGCGACCGCCTTCTAAAGGACTTGAATATCACTTGAGCCTGTGCATTTTCTTATTTGCTTTCTACTTACAAGGAAGCTAGTAATGAGACTTATTCTTCTTTTGTTTATATTGATTAGCATGGTGTAGATAACAGATTAAGTTTTGAATAACAGTTTTTTTTTTTTTTTTTTTGCCGAATAGCTAGAGGACCTAATGTGAATAGAACATGTTCGATTTTTGCCTTTCTACTTACAAGAAACCAAGTAATAAGGACAATTTCTGCTAATGTTTATATCGACGTTGATAGAAGAATAAGCTTATTAACAATAATTTATTACAGAGATGTAGAGAACGTCATGTGAATGGAACATATCAGATTTTTTAAGTGAGAAATGCTACCATTTCAACCTATAGGTATCTCCTATTGATAACCTGCCTCCAATACTGCTGAATAGTGACATGAAATTGTGCTTAAAGTGCTATAACACCTTTCTAAACTACAACAATACAACTGACATTTGAACTGTTACATATTTCACATACCTCCCACACACAGTAATTCTTAAATATAAAGGGGGAAGGTTAGGCATTGTTCCCGTGTAACAGTAGGCTCAGCTTATTTCTGTTACAGCATGATAAAACTCCAGCCCCTCAATTCCATTAATGGAGATATACGAACCATTGAGGATTAAGCGAATACACAGAAGAGCAAAGGGTAACTCTGAAAATGTAGGTGGCATCACTGATACTGCGGCGTATGGAGGATAATGATACCATTGAACAAATTTATTTCTAAAATATTTAGCACCTTGTTCTTACAGGATTAGCTTTATATAGTTAATTGGCTAGTATTTCATTATTTACTGGAATAAAGATAAAGTTCTATAGAATCCTGTATTTAGATAAAACAAACTAAGCACTTAAAGTATTAAAATATTTTATAGATGTGGTCATCGGCAGCAAGCAGATTCATATTTACTTAAGTACAACGTGTTCAGAGCCAAATGTTTGAGTTTGCTGTTTTGATAAAAGAATATTTATTCTTTAGAATGTGGCTATAATAGCACATTGAAATCAGTAAATCTCATTAGACAAAATGACCTGCTTCTGAACCCAAAAAAACATTTAGATATGGATTCACTTTCCTTCCCCTTTCTTTAACATTTACCCTCACCCTTCCTTACGAAGGAGGAAACAAATTCGCGATTAAACTCGACAAATTAAGAGTTCCATCATTCGGAGTTTTCTGTGCTCTAAATAGCTATGGTTACGGGGGAGGGGAAAGAAAAAATCTGATATTTCGTTCACATGACTTAATCTACACGTTCTGTAAACCAACTATTCTTACAAAAGATTATTGATTTTGATTTGTTGTTAGTATAAGGAAAAAATTGCTAAAGTATTTTTAAAGCAGCTTCTAAGTGAAGCAGTTGAAAATTGGTTCTCTTTGCACGGTCAGGAGTAAAACAAAAGAATTGAAAGATGACTTTCCATTTCAGAAAAGTTTAAATAGTTTAAAATTGAAACCAATAAGAAGCAATATCTCGAAAACTGTTAATCCTACAAAAACTGTGTGTTCTAATGAGATCCATATTTTTTGTGCAGTGAGTTTTAATCTATCTCTATGGTTTACTACAAAAGCCATTTAGAATGAAGAGGTCTTCGGAAGCCATTCCCAAAAAATTCAAGACATACATTTCGCTTGGTCTTAAACATATGGTATTTTAATAAAAGAGCCATTTTTGACAAAATCAACATTTTCGAAAAATGTTCCATGTGAAGGGGTAGCTGGTGGTTGAAAATCTTCGTGTCGTATCCATGGAAAATACTAAACATAAATACCATGCTTTGTATTTAACGGTATTTTCGTTTTTGAGCTATACTGTCCACAGACAGACACACAAACACACATGGACACTTTTTTTTTAAAAAAAAAATTCTGGCTTAAGAGATCTCAAAACATATTTCCGTGATATTTCGACATCGAATTTTGAGTGGAATACAATACTTCTTTTTCTTTTTGAACAATCACAGAATATACAAAAACAATTTATTTGGCACTCCACAGCACTGATAAAATATATCAAGAAAATCATTCCACGTTGGATATGAGCACGGCAGAGGTATGCGCAACAGGATTATCTTCTAGTATGAGTAGCTTGTTTTAAAAATGAGTAGCTTGTTTTAAAAGCTCTAGAGTAAACTATTTAAAAATGATTCTAACTGAAGTTAAATTTGAGTGCAGTTTTTGTCAATGTATCCTGAAGAGCATACAACGTTTTCCTCACTGGACAAGCGACAGACTATCACGTAGCCTGTTAAGTCCCATCACACGCTACCATTGTCAGCATAATAAGGAACACACTACATAATTACTATGTGATTGGCTGAGCCAGTAAATTCGATTTTCCAAGTTGCCAAGTTTGCAAGCGGCACAGTATCCGACATTATATCCACGAGCCATCATCCCATTCTGCACATTATTATGGACGTACGGACGGATGGATGAGCCCCTGAAGGGGTGGGACAGGGACAAGTTTCAGTGTTGCCAACACACCGGCAAGGAAGAAGCCAAGACGATAGCAGGCAGTAGCTAAGGTGATCTAATCAAAGTGTCATAATTACGCCATTAACTGTTAGCTCTATTCTCCTTCGCTTTTACTCCAAGAAGGTAATGGAGAAGGTGAAGCAAGAGAAGACATTTAACTTGTAGGGCGACAACGGCACATCTTCCATCTGACAATCAGCTCGACTTGTATTTGAAAAACTTCCTCTAATCGAAAGTTAGAAATGTATATCAGATGGTTATTTAAAACTTTTTGTGTGTTCCATTTTTTTTTCTTTACCAATTCTGCAACAAATGATTCTTACATCCTATTCTTATATCTAGTTCATGTTTATCGAGATCAACATTAGTAGAAATGGTCTTTTTAATTACTTCCTTCTAAACAGAATGGAAATAAGAGATTTACTCTAGATTAAAACGATAGTCAAATCTTTAATAGCTAATCGTTACGTGCTAACTTAAAATTCGGTTCTCTTTGGATGGCTAGGAGTAAAACAAAAGAAAAACGAATCATAACTTCCCATTTGAGAAACTTTTTTAATACTTGAAAATTTACACCAATAAAAATAAATATCTCGGAAATGGTTAACTTCACAGTACTTTCTCTACACAGTACATGCTACGTAGTTAGTGAAGGTATTACACTCCACCCATACGGGAATTTCCTAACCCTTGGCCATGCAAAGAAACGGATTTCAATCTCATGGCTATCGCTTTAGTCTAGTGTATTCCTGTATTTCCCTTCTACGAGGTCCGTTTTTTTTTCAACCTCCGATAGGCTATAAATAAAAGACAAGTTCATAGGAATTAGGAAACAATTATTTTTTTAATAAACGTTTTGTACATTTATGGTTATTTTTTAACATTGTCGCCGAAAAGATTGAGACATTTATCGTACCTATGCACAAGCTTTGCAATACCCGCTTCAAAAAATGTTGCCGGCAATGATTTCAAATGAGCATTGACGTTGTTTTGAAGATCTTCATACTTTACGACGTTTGCGGAGAGCCATTTAAAACAAACGAAGAGGAATGCTGACTTCAGGAATTGTGTTGATCCATGACAACGCTCGTCCACACACTGCTGACACAACCCATAGGCTTCTTGAACAATTTCAATGGGACATTTTCGATCATCCGCCGTACAGTTCTGACCTGGCACCGAGCGACTTTCACTTTTTCCCTGAACTGAAGATGCGAGGCTAAACTTCTCAGGAAAATCAAACTACAACTACTCTTTACATAAAATATTTTTCGAAAATTTTTATTTTCTAAAATGGTATATATGATTTTCTGAACGATGTATTTGTTTGCCGGAAGCCTTCGACAAAATAAGGAAAACAAACAAGTGCCATCGGATCGCTCATCAAGACAATGCAGCTCTCACAGATATCGTCTAACAACCGACTTTTGAACACTAAAAAAATCGAAATGACGACTCATCCGCAGTACAGTTTGATTTGGCATCCTATGACTTACTTTTATTATCACACATAGAGTAAAATGCATGAACAACGATTTTTGTCGGCAAAAGAAGCCGTTGATGCGTTCAAAAACCATATTTTGGGGAGTCTCAAGCATGTTGGAAAAAATGCTCTGACAAATGCAGTTGAAGCTGTTTTATACGTAACCCAGTTGTAAGTAATTCACATTTATACGCAAATGTTCGTAGGTCCCGGTAAAATGTAATTTAGAAACCAGTTAACAGAACCTTATTTATACGTATTTCGCTGTTATACGTATTAAATTTCAGTGAAATACAACTGAGTTTTACGTAATAATAATGAGCATACGGCATACACCATCTTAAAAGAAACTCGAGGGTATTTTCCTTATCTCTGTTGACAAATACGCAAGCTGAGCGGGCGACTTTCGGCCTCGGAAACAAAAGACAAATAACACGTTTGCTGGTAGAGAGCGACAATGCATCAACAAACGAGAAGTAAAGATAAAAATGTTCGGTTAGTCTTTCAGTTCTCAGTTGCTTTTAATCGCCATGGAGAACAGAAAAAGGAAATATACGCCAAATCAGAAAGTGAAATTCATACGAGAGATGGAGCTTAATCCACACAAAACCAAAACCGGAGGGTGCAAATTTCGATACCTTTGTGCATTTTGATGACATCTAGGGGACTACAGGATGAAGAGATTATTGCTGATGTGTGCCAAAAACATGGTGGTGACCAAAAAAGTGGACCAGCTTCAAATGACACTGACAGAAATGTGGATGACAACTCAAATCTTGAAATACCTAAGGTGAGTGAAGTGGTAAGTGCAATACATGTGTGTGTATGCGTTACAATGTGGGAAAGAAAAATCTCTAAATTCATTAATAAGTTTGCAAAATGAGGTTTATACACTTAGTGCAAGAAAAGTGAAATAAACTAAATTAACTGATTTCTTTAAAGCAGGACAAGTTCAAAATAATATTTTCTTCGTACGTATCTTTGTTGCTTGTAAAATTTTGCACATGTAGGCCCGCTGTATTGCTTTTTTTTAAAAAATTATATGATGCATTTCAAAATCTAGTTGTAAGTAATTCTGAGTTACAAGTAATGTTCCCTTGAAAAACGCATAAATCAGTAGTTGAACGCATGGAAAAGTGTATTGATAATAAAGGAAAATATTTCGAGAAACAATAAAGCAATTTTCAATAACAGATTACTGTATTCTTGTTATTATTATTATTATTATTATTATTATTATTATTATATTATTATTATTACTATTATTACTAGGCTCAAAATATAAATAGCGCCCCTCGTATGAACATATACGTATTAAACAGACTTAATATTCCGAACTTACACTTAGGTATAGTGCTGTACAAAGTAAGAACAACATAATAAGAACTTGAAAGAAGAACACAATACAAAATTCTTCCTTATGTATAACAACACCAAAGTGAGTGTGGTAAGCCACTGAATATTTTTAAACATTCCTATTCAGTTGATTTCTGATGTTAGAATGAACTGATATTGAAGTTGTGTATTTGTTATTACTTTCTCTACACGTACTATGTACATAGTGTATAGAGAAATTAATTGTATTTCACCCAAAAATTCGATACCGAGATTTCACCGGAAATACATGTTTTGAGACCCCCTGAATAAAAAATAACATTTTTAGAAAAATGTGTGTGTGTGTAAGCAGCATAGCTCAAAAAGGAAAAGACCGTTAAATACCAAACTTTGGAACATTTTTCGAATTTTTTTATTTTTTCAAAAATGGCTCTAACGATTTTGATTAAAATCTCTTATTTTTAAGATATTTATGTGACAAATAAAATGTATATCTTCAATTTTCTGGGAATAGCTTCTGAAGACTACTTTATTCTGGATGAATTTTACGGAATTTTGAATAAGTGGAAACCGTAAGAGATAGACAAAAACTTACCACACAAAAATGTAGAGCTCGTAAAAACACACAATTTAGTTATATACATTTTTTTTTCATGGAGTTGACCATTTTTGAGATATTTCTAGTAATTGGTTTCAGCTTTAAAATACTTACTTTTCTCATATGGGAATTTCTCAACTCCTGTCCATACAAATAAAGATTCACATAGCAACCAGCTTTTAAAAGATTTGAATGGCGATTGAGCCTATGGTACTCCCTATTTCCCTTCTACTTACAAGGAAGCAGGTAAAAGACCCTTTCTGTTAATTTTTTCTCGATTAGCATTATGTAAATAAAGCAATTACCTTTTGAACAATAATTGATTGTAGAGATGTAGAGAAAATCATGTGAATGAAACACATCAGCCTTTTTTTTTTTTTCTTTTTTTTTTTTTTGCTGGTAGAGAGCGACAATGCATCAACAAACGAGAAGTAAAGATAAAAATGTTCGGTTAGTCTTTCAGTTCTCAGTTGCTTTTAATCGCCATGGAGAACAGAAAAAGGAAATATACGCCAAATCAGAAAGTGAAATTCATACGAGAGATGGAGCTTAATCCACACAAAACCAAAACCGGAGGGTGCAAATTTCGATACCTTTGTGCATTTTGATGACATCTAGGGGACTACAGGATGAAGAGATTATTGCTGATGTGTGCCAAAAACATGGTGGTGACCAAAAAAGTGGACCAGCTTCAAATGACACTGACAGTAATGTGGATGACGACTCAAATCTTGAAATACCTAAGGTGAGTGAAGTGGTAAGTGCAATACATGTGTGTGTATGCGTTACAATGTGGGAAAGAAAAAGCTCTAAATTCATTAATAAGTTTGCGAAATGAGGTTTATGCACTTAGTGCAAGAAAAGTGAAATAAGCTAAATTAACTCATTTCTTTAAAGCAGGACAAGTTCAAAATAATATTTTCTTCGTACGTATCTTTGTTGCTTGTAAAATTTTGCACATGTAGGCCCGCTTTTATACCTTTTTTATACATTTATATGATGCATTATCAAAATCTAGTTGTAAGTAATTCTGAGTTACAAGTAATCTTCCGTCGTTCCCTTGAAAAACGCATAAATAAGGTTAGACTGTAGTTGACTGTGTATTGATAATAAAGGAACATATTTCGAGAAACAATAAAGCAATTTTCAACAACAAATTACTGTATTATTGTTATTATTATTAGGCTCAAAAAATAAATAGCGCCCCTCGTATGAACATATATGTATTAAACAGACTTAATATTCCGAACTTACACTTAGGTATAGTGCTGTACAAAGTCAGAACAACATAATAAGAACTTGAAAGAAGAACACAATAAGACATTTTCCCTTATGTATAACAGCAGCAAAGTGAGTGTGGTAAGCCACTGAGTATTTTTAAACATTTCTATTCAGTTGATTTCTGATATCAAGTTAAGTTTGTTGGTGTAAACACCCCTGCAGAATGAACTGATATTGAAGTTGTGTATTTGTTATTACTTTCTCTACACGTACTAGGTACATAGTGTATAGAGAAGTTAATTGAATTCCACCCAAAAATTCGATACCGAGATTTCACCGGAAATACATGTTTTGAGACCCCTGAATAAAAACATTTAGAAAAATGTCCGTGTGTATGTGTGTGAGCAGCATAGTTCAAAAACGAAAAGACCGTTAAATACCAAACTTTGGAACACTGCCTCTAACGATTTTTATTAATATCTCTTATTTTTATCATATTTGTGTGACAAATAAAATGTATATCTTCAATTTTCTGGGAATAGCCTCTGAGACTTTTTTATTCTGGATGAATTTTACGGAATTTTGAATAAGTGGTAAACCGTAAGAGATAGACAAAAACTTACCACACAAAAATATAGAGCTCCTAAAAACACACAATTTAGTTATATACATTTTTTTTCATGGAGTTGACCATTTTTGAGATATTCCTTGTAATTAGTTTCAGCTTTAAAATACCTACTTTTCTCATATGGGAATTTGTCAACTCCTGCCTATACAAATAAAGAATCACATAGCAACCAGTTTTTAAAAGATTTGAATGGCGATTGAGCCTATGGTACTCCCTTATTTCCCTTCTACTTACAAGGAAGCAGGTAAAAGACCCTTTCTGTCAATTTTTTCTCGATTAGCATCAAGTAAATAAAGCAATAACCTTTTGAACAATAATTGATTGCAGAGATGTAGAGAAAGTCATGTGAATGGAACACATCAGATTTTTTTTTTGTTATAAATTCGTTTAGACATTTGTTATAAAACGACATGAGCGTGAAAATATATTCATACTTAAGATTTAAAATCCAAAACAAATCCCTGCAAGAAACCATAATGCACTCTAGCTGTATTTCTCACTGATTTTTACTTTATTTAGCACATATGTACAATATACATAATAATAGACGGAGATTTCTCCAGAAATAATGTTTTGAAGTCCCCTGAATCCACAAAAAGTATTTTTAGGATAAGGTCCGTGAGCGTGTGTGTGCATAACTCAAAAACGAAAAGTCCGTTAAATACCAAACTTGGTGTTTAAGTTATAGTATCTCTCAAGGAATGCGTTACGAAGATTTTTAAGAAAATTTCCCCATCCTAAACTACCCTTTGCTAAGAAGAAAATTATTTTCTCAAAAATGGCTCTACCGGTTTTGATTAAAATATTACATATTAAAATATTTACACGACAAATGTAATATATCTTGAATTTCCTGGGAATATCCACTGAAGTACTCTTCATTCTGAATGACTTTTGCAAAACTGGAAAACCATAAAAACAACAATTTTACACAAAAATGTATGTCTCGTTAAATTACACATTTTATGTTACATACAGTTTTTGTACAATTAGTCATTTCAGAGATTCCCTGTTATTTGTTTCAATTTTAAAATCCTCAACTTCTCAAAAGGTAAGTCCTCGTCCCTTACATATCTTTTGTTTTACTCCTGGCCATGGATAGAGAACCGAATTTCAGTGACAATCGCATAGCGACAGCTTCCAAAACATTTAACTGTCGCTTTAGCATAGTGTATTCTCTATTTACTTTCTACTTATAAGGAACTAAGTAATAAGACCATGTTTGGTAATGCTTATTCTTGTTTAGCATGATGTAGCTAAAAGAATAATATTTTATAAGAATAATTTATTAGCAGAAAAGGTGGAGAAAATCATGTGAATGTGAAAAATGTGAAAAATCACAATTTTTTCTGCATTTCAAAAATATGTTTGCTGTCTACATAGTTGCCGCAGAAAATAATTTTGTACTTCAAGTAGCTATTAGTTTTCTCCAAAACATGATGACCCTCAAACGGGACCGCTCCCTCGTTTACCACTGGGCAATAACCATTAGCAAACAAAAGACGAATCTGTACTACGGGCGAGAGGCAACGTAGTAAAATCTGTTTTCTGAGGACAGTGCTCGCAAGTAACATAATGTGCCTCAGTTAAGAGACCAGTGGAAGATTTGGCAACAGGGAGAGTTGGTTTCCAACTGCAAACCCCGTAACCGCAAACTTCAAAGCAAACTTTGGAAGAAAAGTGGAGTAGGGACATCATAATCTGAATACAGTAAATTTACAACCATGTGTTTCTTTGATTCTGCGGTCAAATCTTCCGTGACAAATCCCATGGATCGTCACTGAAAATGCTGACCACAGAAAATTTACAACCACGTGTTTCGCTGATTCCTGCGATCAGAATCTTCCGTGATAAATCTCATGGATCGTCATTGAAAATGCTAACCACAGAAAATTTACAACCACGTGTTTCGCTAATTCCTGTGGTCAGAATCTTCCGTGACAAATCCCATGGATCGTCATTGAAAGTGCTGACCACAGAAAATTTACAGCCACGTGTTTCGGAGATTCCTGCGATCAGAATCTTCCGTGATAAATCCCATGGATCGTCATTGGAAATGCTGACCATAGACGTAAAAATTAAACCTCCGAACAGGGAAAGCATTCCGGAAAATAGTCCCAGATGCATGATACAAAAACCGCCATTTTCTAAACTGTTTATCACGAGGTTTAACAATTGAGAAACCCGGATTCGATTTCCGGCTGGGGAGGGAGAACTCCTCTCTAATCGAATCTTTCCCTATTCTCCACAGAGTCTGGAAGCTGCATATGGGAGTGAATGCGAGTGTGCTTCAGATTATAAATTACTAAAATCCACCTCAAAGAACTTGAACACTCAACGAGCTGTTCATATATCAACGCCTAATATATGACACCAGGGAATATAAAAGGAACATAGCAAAATATCTCCTTTGAAAAACTCCAGTCAGTTGGGGGATTTAATGCTGTATCGGAAGTTGCCCTGGTAGCTGGGTGGTTAAAGTAACTGGATGGAAATCAGGAGACTCGTGGTTCAAATCCCGACTACGGTAATGTATTTTTCAGTCTGGTTCCACCTTTACAATTGATACTGCAATGGTTTGCTATTCTATGCGTTATGGAAATACATTACTCTTGATTCGAGGACTGAAATACTTTCACAAATGAGAAATTTTTCATTAATTCTGCTGCTAAAATCAAGGGAGATGTAAAACTTAAAACGATTTAAATTAACACAGAAGTCACGCATAAAAGTAATTTAACGGATTTTATTTTCTTCTTCTGCTTCACATTTGGCTCTAGGATCCTCTACAGAGAAACAGCTAAAAAACTAAAGCGAAAATACAACATTATACTTTAAAAAGCTAAATCATTTTAAAATTAGGAACATACACAATTTTAATAACCAAGCAGAAGATAGTTGATCGAATGGATAATATTGCAATCCTCGAGAACTTTAATTGACAAGAGGTATAAAAAAAAATCTGTGTTCCATTCACATGGCTTTCTCTACATCTCTGCAATAAATTATTGTTAAAAATCTTATGCTTTTGTTCACTTCATGCTAATTGAGAAAAATTAGCAGTAATAGTCTTATTACTTGCTTCCTTGTAAGTAGCAGAGAAACAAGGGAGTACCATCCATAGGTTAAATAAATAGTCAAAAGCTGGTTGCTATGTGACTGAAGTTCCTTTGTTTGTATGGACACGAGTTGACAAATTCCTGTACGAGAAAAATATATGTTTTCTAAAGCTGAAACCAAAAACAAGGAATATCTAAAAAACGATTAATTTTTTGTTTGTTTAGTGTTTAACGCCCGCTTTAACTACTTACGGCACCGCAGGCGGTAAAAAAACGATTAACTCCACGAAAAAAAGTATACAGAGTGTTTCAAAAATACGGGGCATAATTTCAGGTATGTATTTCCCACATGAAGACAATCAAAATAGTTCATTATAACATGTGTCCGGAAATGCTTCATTTCAGAGTTATGGCCTTTACAACATTGAAAGTCCCACCTGTAGGCAATTAAAATACTTCATGTCCAGAAATGCTTCATTTCCGAGTTATGGCCTTCACAACATTGGAATTCACTGGAACGTTTTTCTTTCCGCAGGTCTTTGCCGTCAAAGGAAACATTAGGAGGGCGCTCTGATAGTTCATTCTGAGGAAGGTTACATTCGGTGTTCTTTAGGCGTTAAGACTGTGCGACATGTATTCAAATCAAGAGCTTGCAGAGATACAGTTCATGTACGGTAAGGCGGACGGCAATGCTGCGCTGGCTCGTCGTTTGTACCAGGAGAGGTACCCACAGCGACAATGTCCAGATCAGAAGACATTTGTACGTCTCCATTCCCGTCTGTGCGAGTATGGAACATTCACCTCTCCTGGTTTGGGAAGGGGACGACCAAGATCTACAACTCCAGAAGTGCAGGTGGAGATTCTGGTGTGGACAGGACTCCTTCTATCAGCACACGACGGTTAGCGTTGCAAGTCAATGTTCCTCATACGACTGTCTGGAGACTGTTGAACGAGTATCAATTGTATCCTTATCATTTGCAACGTGTACAGGCCCTGTCACCAGCAGATTACCCTGTACGAGTTAGGTTCTGTCAGTGGTTCTTGCAGCAGTGTGGTGTAAATCCGAACTTTTCTGCCGTCGTATTATTTACAGATGAAGCACAGTTCACAAGAGATGGCATAACAAATTTCCACAATCAGCATGTATGGTCGCATGAAAACCCACGTGCAACTGTTGTTATCTCATCACCAGGTGCGGTTCTCCCTCAACATGTGGGCCGGTATCATTGGTGATCGATTAGTTGGACCCCATGTACTTGTAAACAGACTTACGGGGCAGGCGTACACAAACTTCCTGGAAAACACCATACCTGACGTTTTCGAAGACACTCCACTGATCAATCATCAACACTTCTTGCATGAATGCGCTCCTGCACACTTCAGTCTTACGGCTCGCCGGTACTTGGATCGAAGGTTTCCTGATCGATGGATAGGTAGAGGTGGCCCAATTGCTTGGCCTCCATGCTCACCTGATCTGAACCCTCTCGATTTCTACTTGTGGGGCCATTTAAAATCATTGGTTTATTCGTCTCCGGTACCGGATTTGGAATCCCTTCGGAATCGAATTGTGGCAAGTTGTGAGGACATACGCAATACTCCTGGAGTTTGGGATCGTGTTCGCAGGTAAATGAGACATCGATGTGAGGTCTGTATTCAAGCAGGAGGTGGACATTTTGAACATCTGTAATGACAACAACCTGCGGAAAGAAAAACGTTCCAGTGAATTCCAATGTTGTGAAGGCCATAACTCGGAAATGAAGCATTTCCGGACACATGTTATAATGAACTAATTTGATTGTCTACATGTGGGAAATACATACCTGAAATTATGCCCCGTATTTTTGAAACATCCTGTATAACATAAATTATGTGTTTTAATGGTCTCTACATTTTTGTGTGGTAAAATTTTGTCAATCTCTTACGGTTTAGCAGCTATGCAAAATTTCGTAAAATTCATCCAGAATAGTCTTCAGAGGCTCTTCCCAGAAAATTCAAGACATAAGTATTATTTGTCAGGTAAAGGGTAGTTGGGGGTGGGAGGATTTTCTTGAACATCTTCGTGTCGCATCCTTGCAAGATACCAAACTTAAATACCAAGTTTGGTATTAAACGGTCTTCTCGTTTTTGAGCTATGCTGTCCACAGACACACACACGCACACACACATTTTTCCATAAATGCTTTTTTTTTTTGGATTCAGGGGGACCCAAAACATGTATTTCCGATGAAATCTCGGTATCGAATGTTTGGGTGCATTACAATAGCTCTCTATACACTTTATACATAGTACGTGTAGAGAAAGTAATAAAATAAGTTGTAAAGAATTGAATCCCATCTCCTGCTGGCCACCGTCAACATAAAACACAACTTTAACATAGTCCGGCTAAACGAATATATGTTAATAGCAGCTAAACGGCCGAAGAAATTAAAAGGTCTGTAAAAAGGGCAACAATAAATATTCTTAATTATTTATTCACTTGTAAGCTTGGCTATTTCAAAACTAAACATCTGATGTGTTCCATTCATGTTTCCTTGTAAGTAGAAGGAAAATAAGGGAGTGCCATTGGCTAAATCGATAGTCAAGTCTTTTAAAAACTGGTTGTTATGTTATTGAAGTTCCTCTGTTCGTATGGCCAGATGCTGACAAATTTCCCTATGAGAAAAGTATAATCTGAAACTAACAAGGAATATCTCAAAAACGGTCAACTCAAAAAAATGTATATAACATAAATTGTGCGGTTTAATGAGATCTATATTTTTTGTTAGGCAAGTTTTTGCCTATCTCTTACGGTTTACCAGTTATGCAAAAGTCCGCTAAATACATCCAGAATAAACATGTCTTCAGAGGCTATTTCCAGAAAATTGAAGATATACATTTTATGTATCATATAAATATCTTAAATATTAGAGATTTTGATTATAGAGCGATTTTTGAGAAAATCAAAATTTTCGAAATTTTTTCTATATAAAGCGTAGCTGGGGTTGGGGGGATTTTCTTCAAAATCTTCCTGTCGCTTCCTTGGAAGATACCGAACTTAAATACAAGTTTAGTACTTAACATCCTTTTCTTTTTTGAGCTATGTTGCCCGCAGACAGATAGATACAGACAGACAGACACACACACACACACACACACACACACACACACTGAATTTTTAAATGCTTTTTTTTCGGATTCAGGGGGTCCTGAAACATGTTTTTCCGGTGAAATCTCGGTACCGAACTTTTGGGTGCATACAATACCTTCTCTATACACCATATATACCCAAGGTGGCGGGTTCAAACCCAGCGGAAGAAGATGGATTTTTTCGGGTGAAAAAATATTTAGCATGGCTTCCTTCGAAAGGGAAGTAAAACCGTTGGTCCCGTGTCGTAGATTTACGGCACGTAAAAGAATCTCAAGCCTGATAGAGGCCTCAGCAAAATTAACCGGTCTTTCACGCCCAATTTAGAATGGGACGCTGAGAACCACAGGTTAAAGAGCGTCCATAAATAACACGCCATTTTATTTTCTATACACTATGTACATAGTATGTGTACTTAAAAATAGGTATCATCTTGCTAGCTATTCCGCTGTCCTTTTTCTCTCTTTGTTTTAGGCCAAGTATAGGAAAAGAATTCTAATTCTCAAAATAATTATTTAGTTTTCATCGAGAACAACATACTGCCTGATGCTTGAAGTTATTATCATCACGTCACATTCTTACAACATAAAAGTTGAGGACAAGATTGGCTTAGCGTTACTTGAGCGGTTGTTCGCGTGACAAACAAGGGGGGCAAGTTCCCACTCTAATCCCGCAATAAACCCCCTGCAGCACCCCAGACGATGACATTGTTATCTCACTTCCCTTTACCGTCTTCCTTGTCTTAGCTTACAGCCATTGGCTGGCTCGTGGAGGTGGATGGTAATAGGGCAGTTTTATCCAACACATTCTAAGAATGCTGGTTTCCCTCCTCACCAACACGATGCGCAAGAGGTGACAATGTTTTTTGGTCTTTCCTTTCACGCTCTTCTCAACTTACAACAGTTGTGCAAAGCTTGAGGTTTTCTTAAGATGATATTTTATAATTATGTTTATTTCCAGTTTCATTTTCAGGGACCCAAGACTGCAGCGTTTAATATTTTATCACGTTTATCCATTCTTACCAGTTGGACCACAGATCTTCCTTAACCTGTTATACGCCGAATTGTCTTCGGATTTAAAAATTAAACGTTTGGGTATATTTTGTATATCTAGTGTTCAATTAAGAGAATTATGGAAGTACTTTGTTATATTTTTTTCTCTGTAGAAATTAATGTGTTCCCAATTGGGAACATCGGCATTTCATAACAAGTTTTATTATACATTTCCCATTGTAATTAGAACAATAAAATAAACAAAAAAGTATCTTAAAGTAATCAATTTCGCAAGAAAAAGCCATTCTCAAAATCACCGCTGCACTAAACTGCTGATAATCATAGAAAGCTGGAAAACAGTGTAAATGCATAGATATTTATTGAACATTCATGACAAGAAATGACACATTCGTGAATTCTTTTTGCATAGAGAGCACTGTCCTTGATTAACCTCAACCAAAATGACCTTCAGCTTTCCTCAATGTGTTTCGGATCTCTACTCTTGGTCCTGGTCTTGAAGCTACCTGTAGATTTTCCGAATAAGTGCAGTTGCTACTTCTCTTGTAAACTTCACGTGATTTTTGAAATATTTCCATGAAGTTCTTTGTGAATTTTCCAGACTACAACTACTACTTCGTTCAGAGAATTGGAGAATAAATTCCACCACCATTTTTTTGCTTCGGAGTTAACGTCTATAGCTGAATGATAATCTATCAAAGACATCATCATCACCCATTCCTTACTCATATTTTAGTACAATGTAAGGTTTTTGTTCCTATTGGTAGGGTGTTTGGTAGACGCTAAGGAGACCACAGAATTGCCATTTCATCTACACGTATAGATACCAACAACGCACCGGTAATTGAACTCTACTCTAGCCTTCTTTTTCATTTCCTTTAACGAGGGACATCTACCTGTTCTTCCTTTTCTTACTGTGCCGATTGTCTTGAACCCCTTGATCTTCAGCTCTGTCGGCAAAGAGTATGAGGTAAAGAAATTTTCGAGGAATATCTCGATTTGAAGAGGATTGGTAACCACGTTCAACAGAGTAGTTACAACTCTGCCCCCTAGTGGAACATTGTATTCATTGGTTTCTTTACCTTGGTATATTTTCATGAAATAGGACCATCCATCGCTTGAACTAAGTATCCAAATTTTGAACCCAAAACGGTTGCGTTTCCCTTTTATGAATATTTTGCAAAAGTGATGGGGACTATCGACTCATCAATACTATATTGTTCATGAAATCATTTCAAACTGTTGAAATTGTATTTACTTCTTTATAAATTGGCCAAAATTTTCCAAGTTTGTCGTCTTTCTTCAACTGTGTATTGTCCACAACACACAATTGGCAGTATTGAAACAGCAGTATCTTCAGCTGTTGACCAATACATATCTTCTTTTAGTACAGTATTAACCGCTGATTAGAAATCCAAATATTTGAGCTATATAATTTTTGTTGAATGAAGCAATGTCCTCTTCTGGGCTGTAAAACAGCAAGTCATTGATGCTAGATGATCCAATTATATCTCAGGCAATATTTTATGAAATAATTCTATAGCTTCAAGAAATAATAATTCTGGGTGTTTGTCAGATAAGCATTGTAGCATTGCAGCATTGTTATGTAAGGAACCGTTTCTATAATTGTGGACTTATTCCATGAACGGTTATCTTCATGGAAATTGGATTCCACTTTAGCATTCTTTTTACTGTGGTTGAGCAGATGATGGAGCATTGTTCCGTATTAGTTGTGACAATTAACTGACCACACACATCTGAAGGCAAAGTTGTCCTAAAACAACTTGCTCAATGTCCTCTTCATCGATAATATCTTTTATTTCTTACGGTAGCAACTGATAAATATCAACTTCATTTTCAATGCCTCGGTTATCATCATCCAAAACTTCATTAGATATTCAAAAGCTTGGTCTAACATGAGGAACTTTTTCGAAGTCATCCTGTCAGTTCAAAGATATCCACAATACTAGCAGCTAACCCATAAAACCAAGAATTGAAGTTAGTATCAAGTGCATAGACAATTAGACGCATCAGATTTATGCATTGTTGAGCTAAATAGTAGAAAATTGTCCCTCTCAACAATGGGAACTGTATAATCCTCTCAAATCATATTCTACTACTTATTACTTTCTCCATACGCACTATGTACTTAGTGTATAGAGAAAGTATTGCACTCCACCAAAAACTTCGATACCTAGATTTCACCGGAAATATATGTTTTAGGGTCCTCAATATGCAAAAAAAAGCATTTTCACAAAAAGGTCCGTGTGTGTGTGTGTGTGTGTGTGTGTGTGTGTGTCTGTGAACACGATAACTCAAAAACGAAAAGTCGGTAAAATACCAAACTTGGTATTTAAGTTTAGTATCTTCCAGGGATGCAACACGAAGATTTTGAGAAAAATACCCCCACCCCCAACTATCCTTTACATGGAACTTTTTTCGAAAATTTTGATTTTCTCAAAAATGGCTCTAACGATTTTGATTAAAATTTCGTGTATTAAACATATTTACCTGACAAATAAAATGTATATCTTGAATTTTCTGGGAATAGCCTCTGAAGAGTAGTTTATTCTGGATGAATTTTACTAAATTTTGAATAACTGCTAAACCGTAAGAGATGGACAAAAACTTACTACACAAACAATGTAGAGCACATTAAAACACACAATTTATGTTATATACATTTTTTTCGTGGAGTTCGTCGTTTTTGTGACATTCCTTATTTTTGGTTTCTGCTATGAAAAACGTATACTTTTCTCATACAGGAACTTGTCAACTCCTATCCATATAGACAAAGAAACTTCATTGACATAGCAACCAGCTTTTGACTATCAGTTTAACCTACAGTTGTCCCTTATTTCGCTTCTACTGACAAGGAAGCGAGTAATTAGACTATTTCTGCTATTTTTTCTGATTAGCATAAAGTAAATAGAAGTATAAGCTTTTTAAAAATTATTTGTTGCAGAGATATGGAGAAAGTCATGTGAATGGTACACATCAGATTTTTTTTTTAGTATCCCGTATAAATTGAATCACCAATGCTCAGTTAAGAATAAAGTAGTTGAACTAGGGGTATTTGGGGATATGTGCATTTATGAAGGTGAATTCAGGCATTCTACCATAATTGAATGATTTACTATAAAAATTAATGATTATTAAAATGGTGAACTAATATTATAAAAATTAAATATATGCGTTAAATTGATAATACAAAATGCAAAATATTTATATTTCAGTATACTCGAAATTCTGAAATTATTTAATGTTCCCAATTGGGAAAATTGGCAGGTAAATGGTTAATTTCTCAATGAATCATTAACTATTTTATTTATTAAATCTACGTGCTACGCGTTCTTCCTTTCCTCTTCCTTCCTGGTGGCATCCGCTCCATTATTGTTTTTTGGTAATCTTTCATCTTACATTGTTTAACATACCATTCTTATTGTTTCTGCTGAATAAAATCTAAAATTGAATACTGAACATTCACATTTTCTTTTATAATCTAATTTCTAATTTTTTTTTTCTCTTCTACATATTCTAGTAGAACTCCAATAATCCGTACCTGTTGCCAATAGTTCAGATTTCATTTGCAAACAAAATGTAAGCACTAATATAAGGATATTGTATTCCAACCAAAAATTAGGTACCAAGATTTCATCGGAAATGTTTTTGATGGTCCTCGGATAAAAAAAAAAAAAAAAAAAAAAAAAAAAAAAAAAAAAAAAAAAAAAAAAAAAAGGCGTATGTCTGTGGGCAGTATAGTTCAAAAACCGAAAAGACCATAAAATATCAAATTTGGTATTTAAATTAGTTTATTCCAAGGATGCGACAAGAAGATTTTGAGTTTGTGACACTTTTACGGAATGACACTTCTACGGAGATGGAATTTGTTGACATGTGTACGGAAGGTAAATGCTTTAGGCCCGGCCTAATGCAGTTCTTAGAATTCTGACGCGAGTACAAGGATTGGCAGGTAAGGGTTGGGAGGAGAGCGGCACTCGCTAAGTAAAGTTCATTGTTACAGTTGATATCTGAGTGACAAGTAGTGTAATTAATTATAATTGTTGTGGAGAAATGGAATTCAGCGAGACCACAAAAGAAAAGCCTTTAGTTCTGTACAACGGGCATCAGTATATATTGGATTATACAAACAAAGAAGAAGTAACGTATTGACATATATAAATTTCTTTAAAAAAATCTTATGTGTTCCATTCATATGATTTTCTCTACATCTCTGCAACAAATTATTGTTAAAAAGCTTATGCTTCTATTTACTTCATGCTAATCGAGAAAAAAATTAGTAGAAATAGTCTTATCACTTGCTTCCTTGTAAGTAGAGGCGAAATAAGGGAGTATCGTAGGTTAAAGTGATAGTCAAAAGCTGGTTGGTATGTGAGTGAAGTTCCTTTGTTTGTATGGACAGGAGTTGGCAAGGGAACAAAGGGAACATCATCTTTATCGGGCTGTGTTTCGTTCTTTGTGGACGGTACCTTCAAGAGTTCGAGCAAGCAATTTGGAGTTATTTGTCATTCACGCCAATCTCAGAAGTTCCTGGGAGGAAACAAACACAATTCCAGCTGTATACGTCTTGTAAAAACAAAACGAGAAACATATGCCGTTTTTTCAAAGCTATTAAAACCAACGTGCCTGGATGGAACCCTGCAACTCTCATGATGGACTTTGAAACTGCTGTTGTACAGTCAGCTAGAAGATTGTTTCCTGAAACAGAGATTTTGGGTTGCAATTATTATGTTAATCAATGTTTGTGGTGAAATGTGCAATATTGCGGCCTTGTTCCTGCCTACAGGGAAAACGAAGAGATACGCTGCCATATAAGAATGTGTTCAGCACTAGCGCATCTTCCTATGGAAATGTTGGACGACGGTTGGCTCTGCATTCAGGAGAGCACGCCTGAGAGCCAAAAACTTCAAAGAGTTCTATTTTGTAGACCAGTGGCTTGATAACGATCACATACCAAGAGATATGTGGAACTGCACCGGGAGGCGCCACCTCACCAACATCTCAGAAGCGTGGGATCAAAGAATAAACAAATCAATTTCAAGAGTTCATTCCAATGTTTATTCATTAATATACAATCTTCGAGAAGACGCAGAGTACTACGGCCACCAGTTTGACCAGTTAGTTTTAAATATCGATGGGAAAAGAAGGAAGAAATCAGCAATAAGCATTGACGAAACTATTTCAAAGGCTCTAAAAAGAGTCCAGGTTGATGGCAACTTAAAATCATTTCTGACTTGCGTGAGTTACTCACAGAAATTACAGTAATGAAAAAGGATTCTACAGTACGACCTTACAAGTTGGCAGATATGCCATGTAAATATTGTAAATAAGTTTAATATTCAGTTAAATAAAAAAAAAGGAAAAAGATGGGGATCGAAAAGAGACCTCCCCGTGGTTTTCCCTGGAAAGGATAAAAGTCGGCTGAATGTCTCTTACAATTTGTATTAAAAAACTAATTACTCAGCACCAGCTCCTTCTAACCACATCGTGGTGGTATGTCAAACTGACACCCTGCCGTACTCTTCACGTAACTAAAGTAATTTAATACTATTTTATGACGCAACATTTATCTAGAGAATAAATAGCTAACATTTATAATAAGTGCATTTGCATGTGAACTTCTTTTTGTTTTCTGGAACTATAATCATGTTTTGATTTTTAATTTACTACTTATACATATCCAGATTATAAGACCTGTCATTAACAGCCATTAGCGGTTGTCCCGTATAAGTGTCAACATTAAACTTCGGACTCGCCAGGTAGAGGAAAGGTTCCGTAGAAGTGTTCCAAACCCGAAGATTTTCAAGAATATACCAAACTAACCTTTAAATGGAAATTTTCTGAAAAATTGTGTTTTTGTCAAAAACGGCTCTAACGATTTTGATTAAAATACCGTACATTAAAGACATTTACACAGCAAAATGTATGTCTTGATGTTATGGGAATAGCCTCCGAAGACCTCTTCAATCTGGAAGGATTTTGCATAGCTGGTAAACCATAAGAGATAGACAAAAACTTTCTGCACAAAAAACGCAGATCTGTTTAAAACACACAATTTTTGTCATGTATAGTTTTGTACTTTTTTTTTTTTTTTTTTTTTTTTTTTTTTTTTTTTTTTTGTAGAATTAAACGTTTACCAGCTATTCCTTTATTATTGGTTTCAATTTTAAGCTATTTAAACTTTTTTCAAACAAAACTTACTGCATAAAAAATGTAGATCTCTTTAAAAGACACAAATTATCTCATATACATTTTTCAATCAATCAATCAATAGTGTTAGCCGTTTCGCAGATATCTCTTGTTGGTTTCAATTTTAAGTTACTTAAACTTTTCTCAAACGGGAGGTCATATTTGGTTTCATCACTCTTTTAGTTTTTTATACTTCTGACTTTGCAAAGCGAAAATCGAATTTCAACTTTCACATAGCGATCAGCTTTTTGAAAGATTTGACTACTGTTTTAACCTACTGTATTTCCTTATTTTCCGAGGAAGCTAGTGATATGACCAACTTCTCAATTAGTATGATGTAATTAAAATAATAATCTTTTGTAAGGAAAGCTTGTTTGTGGAACTGCTAGAGAAGTCATATGAATGGAGCATATCAGATTTATACTTTTCATTTGTGTAGCCCCCTTTAACTTCTATGGTTATATCGGGGATTTTGACTCCAGAAATAACCACTAGTTTTTGCTCGTTGAACTAAAATGTCTTAACTTTACTTTTTTAAATGTTCTGTTATTTGAGCATCAGTTGCGTGCAGATATTGATGCTAAAAGTAGGTGTTTTACCAGATGTTAGTTGTGTTAAAAGTATAAAATTCTGTATAGAATGTGGGAGTAAATCGCCATGTTATCAGCACTGATGTTAAGCAAGGCAACAACTGAATATCGCAGAACATTAAGCATCAACTGCGTGAAATATTTATAGTTATAATATGTTTATAAATATCGAGAACTACAGCCTCGTTTCGGAAGTTTTCTACTCACAATATAAAACACCATTTTTATTTTCTCTATATGTACATAGTATATAGAGGTTTTGTAATGCACCCAAAAATTCGATACCGAGATTTCACCGGAAATATATGTTTTTGGACACCCTGAATCCAAAAAGAGCATTTTTAGAAAAATGTTTGTGTGCGTGTGTGTGTGTGGACAGCATAGATCAAAAATAAAAGGCTGTTAAGTATCAAACTTGGTATTTGGGTTTGGTATCTTCCAAGGATGCGACACGAAGATTTTCAAGAAAATCCCTCCCACCGCAAACTACCCATGGAAAATTTTGATTTTCTAAAAAATGGCTCTAACGATTTTGAAGTATTTCTCAAAATGGTAATTAATTATTTCTTTCACACAAGTCGTGTGTATGACAAATTTGGAAAGGTAGATCGCCGTGTTGCCACTGTAGCTTAAGCAAGAGCACTTGACGGCGAATGGGTTCAAATCCCGGCTACAACAAATGTGTATGTTCTCCACCATGTACATGCAATGTACATAGCAGATACATGAGGTATTGCATTTCACCCAAAAATTCAATACCACATTTCACCGGAAATATATGTTTTGAGACTCCCTGAATTCAAAACAGGTATTTTTTAGAAAAAAAATCTGATTTGTTCCATTCACATGCCTTTCTCTATCTACTCTACAAACAAACTTCTTACAAATATTCTTCTTCTTTCCACTTCATGCTAAACGAAATAAACATTAGCAGAAATTGTCTTATTGCTTGCTTCCTTGTAAGTAGGAGGAAAAAAGGTACTACACTGGACTAAAGCGATAGTCAAATGATTTAAAATGTGGTCACTGTGAAGCAATTGAAAATCGGTTATCTTTACATGACCAGGAGTAAAACAAAAGAAATAGGTATGATATGATTCCCATATGAGAAAATTATTTTAAAATTGAAGCCAATAAGGAATATCTCGGAAATTGTCATCCCCGCAAAAAGGTATAGGTAGGTATGGCATAAATTGTTTACTTTAACGATATCTATATTTCTTTTGTAGTAACTTTTTGTCTACCTCTTACAGTTTCTCAATTATGCAACAGTATTCGCAATCATATACCCAAGGTAGAGGGTTCAAACCCGGCGGAGGACGATGGATTTTTTCGGCCGTAAAAATCCTTAGTATGGCTTCCTTCGGAAGGGAAGTAAAGCCGTTGGTCCCGTGTCGTAGATTTACGGCACGTAAAAGAATCTCAAACCTGTTAGAGAAGCCTCTGTGTAAAATTAAGTGGCGTTTCACGCCCAGTATAGAATGGGATGCTGAGATTAAAGAGGGTTCATAAATAAAAATCCATTTCCATTTCATTCGCAATGAAGAGGACTTCTGAGATACATAAGAATTGAATATAAACATTTTATTTGCCATGTAGGTAAACATATTTAATATACGGCATTTTAATCAAAACCTTTAGACATTTTTGAGAAAATAAAAATATTTAAACATTTTTCCATGTAAAGGGCAATTTGGGGTGGGATTTTTCCCTGAAAATCTTCATGCCGTATCTAGGAAGATCAAGTTTCAACGGACATTTCCTTTTTGAGTTGTGATGTACACACACACACATACACGGATCTTTTCTAATTTTTTATTCAGGGATCCTCAAATCATGCATTTCCAGTGAAATCTCGGAATCGAAATTTTGGGTGGAGTACAATACCCTCTTTATTTACTGGTATGTACATAAATCTAGCTAGAGAAACTAAAAACGGAGAGTCGGTTAAATACCGAACTTGATATATCAGTTCACTATGTTCCAATGAGGTGGGAAAAGAAGTTTTTTTTAACAAAACGCTCCACCCAAACTACACTTTATATGCAACATTTTTTGAAATTTTCGATTTTCTTAAAAATGGCTTTAACAGTTTTTATTAAAATACCATATACTATTAAAGAGTTGTTCCTTGAGCTGTTGCTGATATGAATGTGTAGAAAGGAGCAACAGTTTTAGTAGAACGTGGCCATATATTTCTCCTGCGTCAATTTGCTCTCAACTATATTAGGCATTAAATTTGTTCTGTTTTCACTATCAAGATTGTAGCACAAAATGCTATTGATGAAAAGATCGGTATTGACACTATCGAGCAACGAAACTGACTTACCCGAGGAATCGGAATTCAAATAATTAGAAAGTGAGTGAATGAATGATTACAGCTATCAGAATATTTGCTTTCTATATTTATATGGCAAATAAAATGTATATTTTGAGTTGTCTAGGATTAGCCTGTGAAGTCGTCTTCATTCGGAAGGAATTTTGTGTAATCTTATAGGACTGGTAAGTGTTAAAGCAATAGGCGAAAAAGAACACAAAAAATGTAGATATCTTTAAAACACGCAATTTATTTTAAACACATTTTTTTTTTTTTTTTTTTTTTTTTTTTAGCGCCGCGAGCAATATAGGTTGTTAGTAGATGGAATCGTTCAATATTGGGCCACAATTTGAATGTTCAGTTGTTTCTCGCGATAGCATGCAAAGTGTGGAATTTTGAGTGTAAGTAACATCCCAGCTGTTAAACATTTGACTATCGCTATTCTCTTTATATTTATAACGAAATATGTAGATATTTTTGCAAAGGTTTATCTCAACTAAAGCGAAGTATATTTAAATATAAACTTCCGTAAAAGAGTTTACATGCCCACTATAAACGCTAGTGGGGTAGAGGAAGTAATTTGAACGCAATACATAAGATGTTTTGTATCTTTATTCGTAATATTTCCACAAGAAACTTAAACAGTAAAGCCCAAATAGATTTATTTTGTTTTCCTTCGATACTTTACGTAAAGAAATGCAATGAGTGTCTTTCTCTCCCCTAACACTTCCACGCTAGCGCAGCCAGAAGAATGTTTGGAATGGATCTCTTTCTTCTGGTGCAAAACACTCTTCACTTGCGGGGTGAGAGGCTTTACTTCAGAGACGTTGAAGAGGAAGTGAAATTATTATAAGGAGTAGGGAAGGGAAGGAGAAGGGGAGGATAAAAATAAGGATTTAATTACAAATTTAAAAGCATTTTGCTAGCGTTATTGGACCCGGTTATATTTCCTCCTTCAATTAAGTGGAGTTTTAATTACTCGCAAGAAGTGGAGGGCCGGGATGCCGGTAATGGGATGGTTTGATATTGTCATCTTCTGCAAGTTCATCGTCTGCAACAGCTTCCTTTGGTAACTTTCGCCTTACTCCTTCCAGCTCCTTGGCGTTTGTTTTACGGTCCATGCCATTAGGAAACCTAGTGCCGCTCTCAGCAACTATAAAAAAAACAATCTCGCTCTGCGCCTTGCTATTCACGGATTGGTATATTTTCTTCTAAACCAGTTTTAAAATTCACTGACTGTCCTTTGAGAATTTCAGAACACATGATGAAACCATTCAAAGTCTGTATAAAAATTCCAATATAAAACTGAAGTGGTCCATGCGCAAGGCTTTCTCTACATCTCTGTAACAAATTATTGTTATAAAACTTATTCTTCTATCTACTTCATGCTAATCGAGATAAACATTAACAGAAAGAATCTTATTACTTGCTTTCTTGTACGTAGAAGGGAAATAAGGGAATAGTCAATTCTTTTAAAATTTGGTTGCTATGCAATTGAAATTCGTTTCTTTGTAAGGCCAAGAGTTGAGAATTCCCACATGAGAAAAATTTTAACTATTTTAAAACTGAAATCAATAACAAGGAATATCTCGGAAATGAATAAACGAACAAACTGATGTGACATAAATTGTGTGTTTTGATGAGATCTACATTATTTGTGTAGTAAGTTTTTGTCTATCTGTTACGTCATCCAGAATTAAGAGGTCCTTAGAGGCTATTCTCAGAAAATTCAAGATATGCATTTTATTTGTCAAGTAATTATCTTTAATGTAGATAGAGTATTTTAATCAAAATCGTTAGAGGCATTTTTAAAAAAATCAAAATTTTCGAATTCTTTTTATGTAAAGGGTAACTTAAGATGGTGAGATTTTCATCAACATTTTTATGTCGCGTTCTTGGAAGATGCCAAGTTTAGTATTTTACCGACTTCATTTTTGAGTTAACGTGTTCACAGACACACACCACACACGCCAGCTTATCTATTTTCCAAAAATGAATATGTATGTATATGTGTGTGTGTTTCTTTTTTATACATGGTACAGTAAAACGGGTATTTCCAGTGAAATCTCAGTATTGAATCTTTTAATGGAGTGCAATTCCTTCTCTGCTTATACTATGTATACTATATGCAATATGTACTAAATAGAGAAAGTAAAAATGAAACCTGATGTACTGCATTCCCATGGCCTTCTCTACTCATCTTCTTCAAGCTATTCTTAAAAAAGCTTATTCTTGTATCTATTCTATCTAGATACTTTCATTACACATTTGGTAATGCCTAGGTATATAAAAATACAGAACTAGAGAAATGACAAATCATTTAAATGGGTCGCTATGTGATGGCATTAAAATTCGTTCTCAATTACCACAAAAGAAAGAAGAATTTCGATTTACGGTTGTAAAAACCACTAGATATTGGAGAATTCAAAACAATAACGAAGAATATCTGGAAAACGGATAACGCCACAACAAAAACTTATTCAACATGTTTTATGTATTACGATTGTATCTATCTCTTATCACACATTTAAAAGTAATTCCAATTTATCTAAATTGTATTTGTCATTCAAAATTCTTTAACTTGTGATATTTCAATTTTTCAAAAAATCAAAAGGATGACAATTTTTCCATGTACGGATAATTTGGGGGGGGGGATGAAAATCTTCGTGCCCCATTCTTGCAAACACTGAACTAATAATCTACCATTTACACCACAATTTGTTTATTTTTCCAAGCGGGCCAACTTCTGCGTGGTTACATACATTTTGTCAATAGTACCACCATCAAAAATGAAAAAAATAAATCTCCTAATTTAAGATTTTATTTCTATGCTTTCAGACTCCCTAAAACGAAAAGAAAAGAAAGGATGTTTGCTCCAGTGAGAACAGCATAACTACAACTCAAAAATGAAAAAAGCTGTTGTGCAAACTTGGTGTTGAAGTTAGTGTCTATTACCTATGCTGATCATGTTTTTTACAATTTTGTTTGTCAGAAAGAGAGAAAAAAGTTAGTAAAAGGTTTGTGTACATATATATATGAGAGAGAGAGAGAGAGAGAGTGAAAGCGAGAGAGTGTGTGCGCGCGCTCGCGTGCGTGCAAAGAGAAAAGCTTTTATACAAACCGAGTATCAAGTATTTATTTTAAAGATCAGCATCGGTAGAGAGCATCGAAAGATTGTGATGTCTAATATAAATATATCATTATTTTACTCGATTCTTAACGAAAAGCTATTTTATACAAATGTTTTGAAAAGTTTCTAAATGTAGTTGGTGATTCTGTTTCATAAAAAAAAAAGTGGGGGGCGAAAAATGCACAACTGTATATTATAAGTGCTAAAACATTTTACTTTAACTCTACCACGTACATCTCGTAGTAGGTAGAAAAGATATCGTATTCAACCTAATAATATGATACCGAGAGTTCACCGGAAATAAATGTTTTATGGACCCCTGAGTAAAAGATCAGTTTTAGAAAAAAAAGTCTACATATGCCTATGAACTGTATAACTCTAAAACGAAAATTCGGATTGATACCAAACTTGGAATTAATGTTTATCTTCTAAAAATGCGACACGAAGATTTAAAAAAAAAACTCCCTGCAAATAAACTTTACATAGAGCATTTTTCGAAATGCTTGATTTTTTAAAAAATATCAAAATATTTTGATTAAAATACAATATATTAAAAATATTTACGTCACAAATCAAATGTATATATTTACATTTTCTGCCAAGAGCCCGTGAAGTTTTCATTCGGAAGAATTTTGAATAATCGATATAGGTTAAACGATAGAGGAAAACTTACTACACTCAACTAAACTTTTTGTGACATAAACCATTTTCTTCTGTTAATAAGTGTTATTCTTTTAAACTTAAGTCGATTTTCAGTTGTTACTGCATAGAACAAGTATGGAATTTTAACGTCAACGTATAGCCCAAATTCTTAAACATTAGACTATCGCTGTTCCCTTTTCATTTATAAAGGAAATGTGTAATGCACTATTTCTGTAAAGTTTTTTTAAAATTAAAATGAAATAGAAAAATAAGCTATGGAAAGAATAGTTTGTATAACCACTAATATACGATAGGGGTTAGAGAAAATCATGGAATGCATGTATAGTAACATTTTAAATTGTTTCTACATTTATTTTCCTAGTGGTTTTTCTTTCGATTTACACACATTTAAGAACCTACAACCACCCAAGCCCAAGTCAAGACTATATTCCCAATCCTCTGCACCACTTCTCTGCTAGAAAGTAATTGCAAAATTGATCTGAATGAAAAATACACATGCCCTACGGCAGAGTTGACATCACCGACTGTCCGACCGCGCCATGGCCGATTAGTTAGATCACTCGCCTCTCACCTAGGCGGCCCGGGTTCCATCCCAAGCGGCCGCATGTGGGATTTGTCGTGGATAAAGGGGCGCAGGGGCGGGTTTTCTCCGGGTTCTCCGGTTTCCCCCGCCATCACATTCCACCGGTGCTGCACCTTCATTCCATACATCATCAGTGGTATCGCCTGTGATGCCTTAGTAGTAAAAGCGTTAAACACTAAAAAAAAAAAAAAAAAAAAGAGACTGTCCCAAATGGTCTCGTTTTAAATATTGTCTAATTGTATTTTGCTATGTTTTCATCATGCAGCTTCGTCAGTTTTTGCTCTCGCCATTCAGTTGGACGGTTCTATTGTACAGCAGTGTTTTTGTCCGTCACAAGTGTCTTTAAATTCATACCAAAGATCAGTCTTTGAATTAATCAATCAGCACCTAGGAAACCAATAATTTTGTAATTTGTTGAAAACTAACATGACATTTTTGAGGCTAGATATGACTTCCATCGACTGATTTTTTTACTTTCTCTACTTAGTACATAGTATATAGGTAAAGAAGGTATTACAGTCCACCCAAAAATCCAGTGATATTTCACGTTTTAAGATCCTCTGTATCAAAAAAGAAGCAATTTTAGAAAAAGGTCCGAGCGCGCGCGTGTGTATGTATCTGTGAACACAATAACTCAAAAACGAAGTCAATAAAATACCAACTTTGGTATTTAAGTTTAGTATCTTTCAAGGATGCAACACGAAGATTTTGAGGAAAACACGAAAAAAAAAAAAAAAAATATCTTGAATTTTCTGGGAATAGCCTCTGAACACATCTTCGTTCTGGATGACTTTCGCATAATTGCAAAACCATAAGAGACTAAAACTTCTGCAAAAAATATGTAGATCTCACCAAAAGGTACAATTTATGTCATATACGTGTCTTTCGTGGAGCTGACCATTTTCAAGATATTCCTTGTTATTGGTTTCAATGTTAAAATTTTTTCATGCGGGAATTTGTCAACTCCTGGCCATGCAAAAGAAACGAATTTCAATCACGTTGCAATAAGGTTTTATATGATTTTGAGCATCGTTTTAGCTAAGTGTATTTCCTTATTTCGCTTCTACTTACAAGGAAGCAAATAATAAGACCATTTTTGCTAATGTTTTAGCTCGGTTAGCATGAAGTACATAGAATAATAAGCTTTTTAACAATAATTTGTTATAGAGATGTAAAATAAGTCATGTGAATGGAAGGCATCAGATTTTTGAGAATAGTTGTTTGGGAAAAAGAAGCACTTTAATTAAGACATCGTTTTAAAATCACCTTAAAACTTACAGTTAACGAAACGTGAAGAAAAATGTCATCATCAGCAACCACTGTAAAGGAAATACGTCTTATCTGAAAGCTGAGAATCGCCCCTTAAGAAAAGGTAAAAATAATATACGCCTTCTAGGTTTCTATCGATCAAAGCCAAACATCTTCTACATTTACTTCGGGGTAGTATAAATTAAAGCAAGACAATATGCTTAACATGAGACGAGAAGCTCAAATAAGACAAAAACAAAATCACATCTACAGAAAACCCACGGAGGGGTGTAATTTTGTTTTCCTTTCAGTAAAACCCCTTTAATGATTACTTTCTTTCCCTTCTTCCACTTCTTTAGCTTCCATTGCCTAGCACCCTTACGGTGTCTACCTATAAGTCAATTCCCCTGAGAAGGAAACCAATTTTCTCGATTACTTCTGCATTTGTTGGCAGCGTTCAGCTTCCCTTACAACTCAAATGTCCTGATAAGATTACAAATACAATTTTATCCTGTTTTATTAATGCCAGGTAGAGTCTCCCTTTATTTAGAATACAATACTGTCTGCCGTAAGGAATCCTTTCCGAAAATACATTCTCACTCTAAGGTAAACAGTATGAAATCAAATCACGTAAACTGAAGGTTGAGGGGCGGAGGGAGGGGACTCTTGACAAAAAAACTGGCACTGGCTAGTAGAACTCAATCCTTGATTTAACTATGTATTATATGCAGCAGAATGTCGTAGAAACTGGTCTAGAGTGCGTATTTTGTAAGAGTTCCAATCAACTAAAAAACTTACACATTATCTTCGAAGTAAGCCAGTTTTTGGCATGATTTTGTTATGAAATAAAAAAAAAAGTATATTTTATTGTTATTATATAATAACTATATCCTGTATGAATAGTTTTATATACTATCTCAAATGTATTATAAAATGTAAATATATGCAGCTAGAATGTGTCATTAAATCTTGCGTCCCACAGGGAAGTGCTCTTGGACCTACATAACACATAGTTATTTATTGTTAGTTTAAATAGGTAATACAAGGAGTAATAAAGAGGGTAAGTCCTTAGGTTATTACACTCATGCATCGAAAAAAAGGTTGTATTTAGTAACTGTTGTCTCTTACTAGATGGAAGTTAAAGTTTCAGCTATATCCATCACGTGGTTTAATTGCCATAGGCGATTGAGTTAACAGCCCTGTGCTTCTCTAGAAATATGGGAAAAACATAACGAGTTTCGTGCGGTGATTTTTCCTTTTTTTAAATAAAATACAGTTCCCGAAGTCTGGTCAAGACTCCGGCGCTATGTTCCCTTTTCCTCATTTTCCTAACATTTAATTATTTTTTTCTGTTTGATTGCCGTTTGCTTTTTTCTGCTAATATACACACACATACATATTTTACAAACATATAAACACCCATGCCCAAGGCGGGACTCCAATCCACGATCCCCTGCGCCACGAAGCACCAAAGCGAGGCACTTTAGCAAGAGAGGCCATGGGGACCGGCAATTGAAAAATTTCCTGCCCCAGTCGGGAATCAAACCTGGACTTCCAGGTCAGAAGTCAGCTCACTGACCTCTCGCCATGGGGGCAGTCATAAAACCTGATCATTGCTTCAGCGATTAAACACTTATATTTAAAAGACTCAACACCGAAAGAGATAAAAGCCGAGTTGGATGAGTTCATGACACTTCTGCATTTGCAACAATTTACAATTGGATAAATGGATTTAAACGTGGCCGTACATCCAAAAATGATGAACATTGTTCCGGACGTCCAGTAGAATGACTTAATCCGAAATGATTGACAAAATCCAGGATATTGTTTTAGGTGATCGACGAATCAAATTTCGCTATACAGTGTTCTCAATTTTGTAACAAAAATTATGTCTGACAAGGTCTCGGCAAGATGAGTGCCGCGTTTGCTCTCAATGGAGAATAAACGCAATCGTGAGATCGATTCAGAAGCCGGTTTGGCACTTTTTTGACGCAATCCTGACAGGTTTCTGCGTCGATACATAACTGGACGAAACATGGATACTACACTTCAGAGACAAAAGTACAGTCAAAACAGTGGGGTTTTAAAGGCGAAACAACTCCGAAGAAGACAAAGGTGGTGAATTCAAAATCTTCTCGGGCTTCTAGCCAGGTAAAAACTTGGCTTGACACCAACGTTTCGAAAAAGTGCATCTTCCTCGTCTTCAGGGTGAACTGATGGTTTGAGCTTGCGGAGACTGGTATTTATAAGAGCTGGGATGAAGCTAACATCTGATTGGTTCGCGTGATATTATGGCCTGGTATTTAAGATGACTGAGAGATGGGCACAGACTTCGTAGAAAACTATTTATAGCAGTTATTCGGCTAATGTTTTATGTTTGAGCACGCACCTGCTAGAAAATAAGTCTTGGAAGACTGCAGGTAGAGGATTAGGTATTAAGGCTCTTTAACATTGGTGTCCATGCTGAACTTAATTGTAGGCCAGAATCGCGATTTAGATTATTTGTTTCAGATGAGATGGCTAACGCTTCTTTTACTCTCCTTTCCCAGTAGTTCGAACACTTTGCCACTATCTTGGTGTTGGTAAAGTTAGCTCTGTGGCTTTGTTCTATACAGTGTTCAGCCAGTCCAGATTTTTCGGGTTGCATAAGCCTTATTGATCTTTGGTGTTCAGAAACGCGTGTGGCAATAGTGCGTCCTGTTTGGCCAATGTACGCTGCGCTGCATTCGCAAGGAATGTGGTAGACACCAGGTACTCTGAGAGCTAAATTATCTTTAACTGGCCTGACCAAATTTTTGATTTTAGGTGGTGGCTTATGGATGGCTTTGACATTATATTTGTAGAGTAGTCTACTAATCTTTCCCGAAAAATTGCCGGTAAACGGTATATAGGCTATGGCGGCTGGCTTGTCTTTTTGTTGAGTGTTCTTGCTGGGGTTTCTTTTTCGTCCGGCTCTTTTCAGCGCTGATGTGATGTCCTTGGCTGAATATCCATTTTGTTGGAGTGTGAATTTTAGGTGTTGAAATTCCGTTTGCAGATTATCTGGGTCTGATACAGAAACTGCTCTATGTGCCAATGTGTTGAGAATGCCCATTCGTTGTGACTTATGGTGGAAGCTGTTTGCGTTGAGATAAAGATCCGAGTGTGTAGGTTTTCGGTAGACGGCATGACCAAGAGTTCCGTCCGCTTTTCTGGTAACCAGAATGTCCAGAAAGGGGAGGGAAGCATTTTTCTCAAATTCCATTGTGAACTGTATTTGTGATCTGAGGTTATTTAGGTGTGCAAGAAAATCTGGAAGAGTGTGCAGTCCATGCGGCCAAATTACAAATGTATCATCTACATATCTGTAAAAATGCGTAGGATTTAATGGAGCTGTGTTAAGTATTTCATGCTCCAGAAACTCCATATAGAAGTTGGCAATAGTTGGTGACAGAGGAGAGCCCATGGTAACACCGTCTGTCTGCTCGTATTAGGTGTTGCCATACAGAAAATAAGTGGAAGTAAGTGTGTGACTAAACAGTGCAGTAATACCAGGTGGAAAGTGTTCTGACAATAGTTGTATTGTTTCCGCAAGGGGAACTCTGGTGAAGAGAGATACCACATTAGGTATTAAGGCTCTTTAACACCAATGTTAAAGAGCCTTAATACCTAATCCTCTACCTGCAGTCTTCCAAGACTTATTTTCTAGCAGGTGCGTGCGTGCTAAAACACAAAACATTAGCCGAATTACGAAGTCCGTGCCCATGTCTCAGTCATCTTAAATACCAGGAGGGAGAGGGTACATTTTCAGGAGGAGACGGAATGGATCCAGCTACAAGAGCATCATTCGACGCAGGCATGGCCTACTACAACACCGCTAGCAAGGAAGAGCTGGCACTGCGACGGAAGAACCACCATGCCAGTAGTCAGTGGGCGCTGGCGCGCCGTGCCGCCTTGCTGCGGACCATGGAGACGCCTTCCGCCCCACTTACTAAGCCGCCTCCTGCCACGCCACCTACCGTTATGGAGCAGACAGCACACATCGCCGCCGCACCGGTATCCAGTAGGAAACCGGCCCGGCCTCATCCGACAGCCTCCGCCGCCGAGCCGTCACCCAACCGGGAACCGGCCCGGCTCAAACCGCCGACTGCCTCCGCCGCCGTGCCGGAACCCAACCGGGAACCCGCCCGGCACCAACCGCCGACCGCCTCCACCGCCGTACCGGAACCCACCCGGGATTCTGTCCGGCCTCTTTCGCCGCCGTCAACACACCATGATGGCCACCTTACAGTGGTCGTCATAGGGGTCCCGAGGGACCTTCCATCCCGCTTCGTGCTGGATGCCGCACGCCGCCTTTGGCCCTCTGCAGTAAAGGCCAACCGCATCTCATCACCTCGGGGACCCATATCGCTGGTCCGCCTCCACCTGGGGTCCGCGCCTGAAGCCGAAGCTGCCTTGACATCACGCCTGCCCTTGTTAGGGCAACAGCTACGTGTTGAGACTAGCAGAAGCGAACGTCCGGTCCCCTGCCGACGCTGCTGCACCTACGAACATCGTTCGGAGGATTGTCACGCCGCACCTAGGTGCCACTACTGTGGGGCAAGCTCGCTTACAGCCGCTTGCTCCAACCATGATCTGCGCCGTCGACGCCGCTACTGCGCTTCCTGCTCCGGGAACTCGCACTACACAGGGCAAGCCACGTGCCCCCTGTATCCCCGGAGTAGGCCTTAACCTCCACTAAAGACACAGCAGCACCACCAACCATCACCATCACTAGACTCTACACCAAACACCTCACCAGTAAACTCTTCACCGACGGACACCTTCCTAAAGGACGCCGTGGACTCCATCCAGCAGCACATCGCCGCCATCCAGGCGGCTACACGCCAACTCGGCCTCCGTCTCGAGGAACTTCAGATGGAAACCAACAAACGACTCGCAGCATTGGAGGCCAAGTACCAGGACTCTGATCATGTTGCAGGTGATAATGGCGCGGTGCTTGCGTCTATCCAGCGCCAGCTGGACCGCATAGAGAGCCACCTGGTCCATCCACCTGCCGAGGACAGCGACGACCAGTGCCCGCGGCTGGGGTCTCTTGAGGCTTCGGTCGTGGGTGTCCGAGAGCTGCAGCATCAACTGTGTCAATCCATATCCAAACAACTACACGACCTCCAGACAGGACTTACCACTGACATTCTCGCCTACATCGCTACCGGCCCAGCCCCCAGGGGAAGGAAGAACCGGTAGTTCAGACATCATCACCACAGAGAGAGTGGCAACTCTCCCTGCACTCCCAAATCCCACTTTTCACCAACAATTCCAACCTCCAAAATTTCCTCAATTCCTCACCCATAATTCGCTACGAGGCCGGCTGGTCCTCGGTCAAGCCGGCCTGCTAGCAGAACCCTCTCCCCTGGAGACCGCACAGCGGGCCAGTTCACCTTCACCTTTGACTGCGCGGGTGCAACAGTGGTACCGCAGCATCCTTACCTTCCAATACCGGTGGAGGGGATTTTTAGTCGATAGGCCCATTTTCTGGGAGACCCCGACACTCCTTGCCCGCTAGCCCGGGTTAGTCCTTAAGGTGGATTTTTCCCCTCCACTTGAAACTAAAGAGGGAGAGGCTTCGAGAGGACACTAGAGGAACCGAGGCCCAGCGAAGACCAGCGGAGATCTACGAAGGCGGGCAGCCGCGGTCCGCTTTTACAGAACCGGCGCATTCCGCTCAAAACCGACCCGGCGAGCGAGCGCTCATCGCCCGGCATCCTCTCCGAGACAGCTCCGGCGTTCTGCGAAGTAGCTCAGGCTGGGCTAGTAGTTCTACAAAAACAGTATAGCAGGGTAGAGAAACAAGGCCGCAGCCAACAGTCGTACGACTGGAACCAAGGCGCCCTAGGGCAAGTCTTCTGTTTCTCGCGCTTTTCAGCGCCCTCTAGCTGCTCTTTCTCTTTCTCTATTTCCCTCTATTCTATTAGTATTTAAGTACCCTTCTGGCCCCCTAGCATTAAGATAGGAGCTGCTTGCTGAAGCCAGACACAAAAAGAGCGGTAGCCCAACTCCAGTCAGTGGCTCAGCAGCAGAATAGCTAGGCTTTAAAAACTCTTCTCTCTTCCTTCTTCTTGTAGCTAGCTCTAAATTAAGTTCTTTTCATACACACTTGACTCTTCCCTATCATTCACCACCTGCACCATGACGAAGGTAGGCCGAAGCGATCACCCGCAGAAGCTATCCCCTTCATCTCTGTCAACCACCAAAAGGCCTGTAGTAGCCAAGGAACTGATTATGACAGAGCGATCATCCACCACCTCATGCCGGACACGTTCATCGGCGCGCAAGCAATGCACCTCACATACCACACTACCCGCTTCCGCGCCAACTGCACCTGCTCATACTCATAAGTCACCCATTCACAAATCATCTACACACTCCTCACCCACTCATGACTCACACACAGTTCATCCACTCAGCCACAAGCCGCTCACCAATCATCCTCTCATGAATCACCCACACTCACATCACCCACTCAGGAGTCACCCACACTCACATCATCCGCTCAGTCACAACCCACTCACAAATCACCCTCTCATGAATCACCCACAATCACATCACCCACTCAAGAGCCAGCCACAAGCCACTCACATCATCCACTCAGCCACAAGCCACTCACAAATCACCCTCACATGAATCACTCACACTCACATCACCCACACACACATCATCCACTCAAACACAAGCCATTCACAAATCACCCTCTCATGAATCCCCCACACTCACGTCACCCTCACAGGAGCCACCCTCACCCACACCACCGACTCATCCACAAGCCGCTCATCAATCACCCTCTCATGAATCACGCACTGCACCATCACCCACTCAGCAGTCACACATTCTCATGCTCACACCAACAGCGCAAGCGTCACCTCCCAACGCTCCACAGGCGACCTCACATGATGCGGACGTGAATGACATGAGACCCTCTCCTATACCTCAAGCACACTCACCGATACTATGCAGGCGCGGTTATGACCACACCTAACTCAAACACCAACACATTCACAGACTACAGGGTGGATCTCGCACCTCTGTTTTTTAACAAAAGCCAGTACACACGAATACACACACTCACACAATCCTTTGACACAAAATACACACCCACACACAGGTATAGGATACACACCGCCCACCGCTCCGGAGACTACGCCATAAAGATGTTCTGCCAGAAGGACTACAACAAATTTGTTGAGCACCTCAGGAATGAAAGGGTACAGTATTATCTTCTCCCACACCCAGAAAACAGGACCATTAGATATGTAATTAAAGGACTGTACGCCGAGTTCTCCGGAGCACACATAAAGCAGGCACTGGCAGACCAACAATTTGAGGCCATCAGAGCTGTGCAAATGCGCAGAAGGACTAGGGATAGAGCCCCCCTCCCCATGTTCCTTGTGGAACTGGAGGACACCACAGAGAATAGGCGCATTAGAGGCCTCAAATACCTGGCTCACATTAGTGTTAGAGTAGAAGAGTACATGACCGCAGAGGAGCCCAAACAATGCAAGCGTTGCCAGATGCTGTGGCACACGCAAAAAGAATGCCAGGCACCCCATGAAGCCTGCGCCAAATGTACAGGCCAACATCCCTCTTTTAGCTGCACGGTTCCCCTGGAGGAACGTAGGTGCGCCCTGTGTAATGCCACAGGACACGGAGCAACTTGGCGCGGTTGCCCCAGTTACCAGGACGGTCTGAATGGGCCACGACCGAGGGAGCAGCAAAATAGGGCCCCCCGACCCCACCGAGAACATCGCCAGAATCAGGTTGCTGCTCCCAACAACACAGAAGGGCAATGGTACGTACAGGACCGCCGCGGAAGGAACAGACCAGCCCCCAAGCACACCCCTTCTACAGCTAAAGTAAGACGGGTAGTGCCCGACTTGTCTCCAGCTAATCAAGAGTGCACCCCAGTAGAAATAGGTACACCACACACACACACACTGACACACCAATTCAGACACAAACAGAAACACACCAACCTCCCCCACACCTACATGAATGTAGCGCATTCAATGTAACGGCACTCACCGTCCGGGAAGCATTCTACAATGGCGTGGCCCTGAGCGAACTCCTGAACAGTATGGGAGTCTCACATGCTGTAGGCTGGGAAGCCTTTATAGAACACACTAAGTGGCTCCTACAATCAATCTCCGATCCCAAATTCGACGCGCTTTACTTTTTCAACTATGTCGCCAGATATCTGCACACACTCACAACCAGCATCTAGAAATGGCTCTCGCAACAACAGTTAACATTCTATACTGGAACTGCAATAACCTCCGAAGAAAACGCAAAGAACTCACAGATTTCCTTACTAGGAACTCAATCCAAGTAGCTCTACTCAATGAAACCCATCTGGGTACAGGATATAGGTTTATAATCCCTGGATACAACATTTACCGTAACGATAGAAATCGCAGAGGCGGGGGAACGGCTATAGCAATACAGAGATCCCTAACACACTACCAAAAACAAGTCCCGCAACTAAACAGACTTGAAGCGACAACGGTCAATGTGCAATTGCACAACACGACTGTCACAATGATTGCGGCATATAACCAGCCCGGTGACATAGACACGGAGGACGTAGACGCCCTTATGAGAATGGACGCCAAAGTCATAGCCGCAGGGGACTTTAACGCCAAGCACTTCCTATGGAACTGCAGGACTGCCAATGTGGCAGGTAATAAACTTCTGGCATATATAAATAATTCCACTACACTAATAACAAGACCAGAAGAACCCACATATATCCCGCGAATACAACATCTACCAGATATTCTGGATATTGCGTTACTAAAAGGTATAACCCACGATACACGGAACATAATTATAAATGACCTCACGTCCGATCATCTGCCAGTAATACTGGAAGTTGCTGCCCCAGTATCCTTTCGGCCAGAACAGACTAGACCAAATTACAGACTGGCAGACTGGCGCACCTTCGAAGAGGCCATTGGCGCGCAAATAAACACCGCAGCGGTCACGACGCATGAGACACAGGAGCTAGCGGTGACACAAATTACAAACGCGATACACCACGCCATAGAGCAACACGTCCCCATAAAAAGGTGTACTAGGAATGTCAGGGTGCAATTTCCGCAAGACGTCAGGCAAACAGTTAAAGAACGGAATAATGCCCGACGGAAATGGCAACGCAGCCGAAACTTAATTCATCGAAACCAATACGAAGAGCAAAGAATCAGGGCCAATACCCACATCGCCGAATATACACGCAACCAGTGGAACAATACCTTGGAAAACTTGGACCCACAGACCCAATCGGTTTGGAGGATTGCGAAATGCCTCGCGCGGACCGCTACAAATATTCCACCTCTCCGCATTGAAGGCCAAATAAAGGAGACGCCCGAGGATAAAGCGGAAGCCTTTGCAGACGCGCTGGAAAATACCTTCCATCCAAACGCTCACCCCTGCGACCAAAACTTCGCGGTGGACACGGAAAGGTTGGCACTCTCCTTGCGAACAGCACAAACGCACACAAAACTAGAAAAACGAATGCCGGGGCAATTAAATGGCTAATTATGCATCTTCCCAACCGCAAAGCACCGGGACCGGACAAAATCCCGAACGTTGTGCTCAAACACTTGCCGATGAAGGCAATAAAATTGCTTGCGGAAATATTTAATTATACCTTAGAACACGGAAGATTTCCCCTTCAGTGGAAAGAAGCAAAAATTTTGCTTTTCCCTAAGCAACACAAAGATCTCTCTCAGCCTACCAGCTATAGGCCTATCAGCCTTCTAAACACGATGAGTAAACTCTTGGAGAAAATTATACACAAATGACTTAACACATTCATAATCAAGAATAACCTATTGGCCAAGGAACAATTTGGATTTAGATCCAAACACTCCACCACTCACCAACTATTGCGACTAACCGAAAATATTACGAGGGGTTTTAACACCAACCGCTCAACAGGAGCAGTTCTACTTGATATAGAACGCGCCTTTGACAAGGTATGGCACGTGGGCCTCATACGAAAACTAAGCACGTATGGAGTGCAAGACTCAATGATCACCGTAATTGCAGATTACCTGAAAGGTAGGACTTTCAAAACAGCAGTAGGGGAGGCGGAGTCATCCCTCCGTCCTATCCAAGCAGGCGTACCCCAAGGAAGTATCCTAGGGCCTGTGCTGTTTAACATCTACATAAACGACCTCCCTCCACTTATCCGGGTAGAAAAATACATCTACGCCGATGATACAGCACTCCTAACACAGTCAACCCAACCAGGGATCATTCACCTAAGACTCCAGAATGCTCTAAACGAACTGGAGCCGTGGCTTACGAAATGGAGGGTAAAAATTAACGCCAGAAAATGCCAAGCAATAGTTTTCACGAAGCGCCACTTGCAAAGGCAAAGAAGGCATGCCCTCCCACCGCTTACCTACAGGCAAGAGCCTGTCGAGTGGGGAAGCTCAGTCACTTACTTAGGGGTAAGGATGGACGAATGCCTCACGTGGAAACAACACATAAACATGGTACGAGTTAAAGCTAACGGTCAACTTAACAAACTTTATCCGATAATAAATTTAAATAGCAGCCTCAAACTTAGCATGGGGCTAACACTATATAAAACCTTGATTCGCCCAATATTAACATACGCCGCAACCGTATGGGGATATGCGGCCAAAACACACATCAAACGGCTACAAACAATGCAAAACCGTATACTGCGCATTATAGCTAAACTACCAGCAGTAGCACCAACGTGGGCTCTGCATGAGGAGCTCAAAATCTGCTCCATCGAGGCCTACATAAAACACTTGGCATTCAACCTTTATAAACGCAAAAACAACGAGCTCATTCAAAATCTAGGAAATTACGACACCGATCACGATAAGCACCCCCGCCCACTGGCACTCTTTGACAGAACCATCGGAATAGGAGAGCCTGAAATCAACATACAAGAATACCTGGACACCCTGACTAGGGTATAAAACCTAGATCCGGTACAGCGTAGGGCAGTGACTGCGACAATCCTTCCAGTTCCAGCCTCTCACTCACAACAAACACACACACACATGCACACTCATTACTACTCTTCTTTTTCAGCAGCCCTCTAAGCCCTTGAGCTTACCCAGCCAAGGCAGTCCCGGGGGAAGAGGGTCCCCCGCGAGTGGCACGGGTCCGCACCTGCAATATGATAGGCAGGCAGCCAGCCACTCTACACGACAACGCTCAGAAAATGGACTATGCCTAGAGGTTTTAAAATGACGTACACCTAAGACGGATAATATCATATATACTTTCTAACACACTTTAACGATATCTTAGGTTGAACATAATAACTCATGTATATATGTAACAGTATATGTAATAGTATTACTCGTAAAATAGATAATAACACTTATATAAATATCACAAAGATGAAGCCTACATAGGCGGAACCCACACAAAAGCTAAGCTTCATATAACTCTAAACATAGTATATACTCACAGACGGAACCAAATGGCAGACCTCAACAATTACCTCATAAAAATAAGCGATTGTAGTTTTAGGACAGACAATTAACAATAAGTTAGTTTGTTTCAGAGACGCAGCGCCAGCGTAGCAGCACCCACAAAGACCTAGCCATAACCTACTCCTAAATTCTCCTTCATAATCTCCTGAAATTCGCCAGAGGGCAGACTGGGTCTAGGCCAAGCCTGCCTGCCGACACCCAATATCTCCTCTGGCGGCCGCACAGCGGGCCAGTTATTAACACCAGTACTACGCGGGTACAACAGCGGTACCGCAGAAATCTTTCTCCCTATCCACTCCAGCACCGGTGGAGGTTTTTTAGTCGGTAGGGCCACGTGGTGGAACCCGACACTCCGGACGTGCCCGGGTAGTCTATAAGGTAGATTTTTCCTCCACTCGAAAAAAAAAAAAAAAAAAAAAAAAAAGGCCACTTACTAACCGGGGTGCTATGCGGGACCCGACTAATGCATGTTTGCACGAAAGTACTTCAGTACTGAGGGCCATAAAAATACAATCTGGGAGAGGCCCCACCTAGCTGGCCCGTCTGGAACTCGCCGACGTTGGAGACTACAAAGCGGCCTTGCGCGACGGCCTGCTCATGTTTGGGCGTCGCCTTAGCGCTGAGGCCAGCCGAGGGTCCCAAAAACGTCCATGCCGCCGCTGCTGTGCATTCGGCCACCACGAAGCAACCTGCGCAGCTGAACCACGCTGCCATTACTGTGGCGCGTCTTCATTAACTGCCGAATGCACAGCACACACACTGACGAGCCGTCGCAGATACTGCGTCACCTGTAGAGGCTTCGGCCACTTTACGGGTCAGGCGCAGTGCCCAAAATACCCACGCAGCAGACATTTACAGCCATCAGCCACAGCAACCCACACCGCCTACACAACAGCAGCATTGATTCCAACCATCTCCACCGCCACCACCAGCACCACTATGACTTCACGGTACCTTTGCAACCATGATGTACCGACCCAAGCTTCAACCACAACAGCATCACAAAAGACGCCAAAACCGACCACTACCACACACCAACCAAGGGAGACTGCAGCCGCTAACGACGTCGCCACACGGGATGCCGTTCAGGACCTGCACTGCGAGGTCCTGAACATTAGCGCCCGCTTGACGGCCTTGGAGGAAGCTGTAGCCGCCATCGCCGCCGCCGCCCCTGCGACCAAAACCCTTCACCTAAAACTCCAGACCATTGAGGCCGGAATCCAGGATTTGCAACCGATCACAGCCGCCACCCGTCGGGCCGTATTGAACACCACCGCAGAAATTTACAAGACCCTGGATGAAGGCCTCAGCCGATTCACGCCACAGCACACTGACCGACAATCACATCACACAGACGCAACATCAGAAACTTCGACACAGACAACAACTACGCCTTGAAGGCACATACCTCCGCCCTCTTCGACTGAAAGTCACCGTGTACCACTGACACCTCAAAGCCTTAGAAGAAGGAGGCGCAATCTGGCCCTCTTCGACGCATACGTCGAAGCCAACAAAAAAGACTACAGCAACCATGCTGTGACGTACTAACAACATACCAACTGACCTTCCCCGAACACATACCAAGCCTCAGCCTTTCTTAAGGCTGGGCGGAACTAAACAAAACAAATCCGTAAATAAAAGACACCCTAAACTCCCTTCTATCCCTCCTTTACTCCCCGGGGGCAGTCAGGGCCTCGGTCATGGCTGTCACCCGGAACAACCGCTACATATGCTGAGCCGTCATCGGCCAGCAGTTAACCGCCGCACTTACGAGGGTACTAAGCGGAACCTCCCTATAACTTGATATCTCCTTTGAATCCGTTACTTGCCATTCCAACACCGCGCTTCACCCAATGGCGAAATAAGCCATTCTTTCTACCTTCCAACTCTCTTACTGTCTCCCCTTTCCAAAAAAAAAAAAAAAAAAAAGCTCAGGAGCTTCTTCTTCGACTCGTTAGGATGGCCAAGAAGAGACAGCGCAGACTCGCCGCTGCTACGGCAGTCCCCGACGCCTCTTCCGCGGCAGCTCCTCCGAACTTACCGGTCCCGGCAAGCTTTGCTTCGCCGCCGGCCGCCACCGCAGTCTCTCCGCAGCAGCAACCGCAGTTGCCGCCATCACCGCCGCCACCGACGCCTCCGCCCAGCTCCACGTTACCGCCACCCCGATTCAGTGCAGTGGTACGGGGGGTCCCTCGGGACCTTTCCACCCGGCATCTGCTCACCGCCGCGCAGTCGCGGTGGCCTTCTTGCTTGAGGGCCACCCTTATATACTTTGACCGGGGGCCAACGCCGCTGGTTCGCCTGGAGATGCAGGACCAGGCTGACTTTGAGGCTGCCCTCGCTTCAGAGTTGCCCTTGTTAGGGCGACTTCTGGCAGTCGAGGCAAGCCGACAGGAACGCAACAGGCCTTGTCGACGCTGCTGTGCCTTCGGGCATCAAGCCGACACCTGTTCCTTGCCGCCGCGGTGCCACTACTGTGGCTCCAACACGACCACCGCCGAGTGCACTGGGCATGATCTGCGCCGTCGCCGGCGGTTCTGTGCCACCTGTAGTAGCACAGGACATTTCACCGGAGAACCCCAGTGCCAGCTATACCCCAGGAACAGGCCATCTTCATCACCACCCCATCACAGAACACCACATTCACCGACGCCACACCACCTGCGCCTACAGAGTCAGCGACGCGGGATGCCATACCGGACCTCCTCGCGGAGATCCTGTACATCGGCGCTCGTTTAGCTGCTCTGGAGGAGGCATTCACCAGCGTTGTTTCACAGAAGCTGCAGGAACTACAAGCTGCCATCACCGCCGCCATCTCCACCTTACAGTCTTCCACCGCTGAGCTGTCCAACCGAACAGCCAGCATTCAAGCACAGCTACAGCAGCAACAGAAATACCAGCACCTCCAGCAGGACCACCCAAATCACCAGCACCATTCCGCCGAACAGTTTCCATGCAACAACCCCTATACACAACTCCAATTTCACCAGACGCTTTATCCAGGTTCCAGCAGGGACGACGACTCCGGAAACACCAGCAGATCCACTCAGAACACTGAGCAAAACTCACCGGAAATCACCATTCATTTTCACCAACCACTTCTCCAGAGGGGCACTCAGGGCGCAAGTCATGTGTGTCCACTGGCTAAATTCACTATCACTCGGTGTTACTGCCACTGGCAGGCAGCAATCATTATCACCAGAAATGTGCAGGTGCTTAATGCGGTACTGCACCAGAGAGGCATGGGCCTCCTACTTCCGTTGGGGGTGTTTTGTGAGTAGTGCCACCCTGGTTCGAGTCCAGGGTGGGGAGTCTCACACTCTCAGGCTTGCCTGGGGTTAGGGCGTCAGTTGCCTTTTCCCCCATCAATAAAAAAAATACATCACAAGGCAGGATTGACCACTTTAGAGGACTCGCGCCGAGATGACGAAGAAAGGTCGCCGTAAGAAGAAGAGTACCGCCGCAACCTCACCGTCATCCACACCTGAACCAGGTGAGTCGCCGCCGCCATCACCGAGGAATGGCAGCGCGTTTTGGACGGTTTCCCCGGCTTTAGCTCCCGCTCTTGCCGGGCAACCGCCAACGCAAACGCCGGTCGCCGATGTCACAAGCACCCGGCAACTGCTGCCGCAGTTGCCGGCCTCAGCGCCGCCTTCACGACCGTCCACGCCGCATTCTCAGAACCCGAAAGGACTCCGACGCCGACGCTGCCTTCGGCAGCAACTCCAGCTCCTGCTCCAACTCCATCATCCGAGACACCGCAGCACACACACTCTGGCAACAAGCGGAAGTGTCACACACACCACTTCCAAACCGGATGCCACCACCGCCACGCCGAAATTGGACCGTTGCCGTTTGCCGGACTACTGCGAACCACCGCCGCTCTGACCGAGCCTTGCTCAACTCAGCCGCCGCAGCCCAGCCAACCTGTGCTTCCTGCGAGGCACAGCGCGGTAATCCGGGGAGTTCCGCGGGACCTCCCCCACCGCTTCATCACCGCAGTAGCTCGCCACCAGTGGCCCTCAGTGATACGGGCTTCCCGCATCACTAGTTCGAGGGGTCCAACACCATTGGTGCGCCTCGAATTCGCCGACGCAGTAGACTACACTGCAGCCTTGGCTGACGGTCTGCTCATCTGTGGGCGCCGTCACACAGTTGAGGCTAGCAGAGGTAGTTTCCAGCTCCCATGTCGCCGCTGCTGTGCATTCGGCCACACCGCCGATGCTTGCAGTGCTGCACCGCGCTGCCACTACTGTGGCTACCGCAGCCTCACTGCCGAATGCACAGCCCATGATCTTCGTCGCCGCCGCAGGTACTGCGCGACGTGTGATGGCTTCGGCCATTTCACGGGGCAAGCGCAGTGCCCGCTCCACCCAAGCAGACGCCGACCACTACACCCAAGCCCAGTCAACGCCGCATCACCTCCAGCAGCCACTACAAGTTCACCAGCCATCACCAACACTCCACCACAACCAGCAACAGCAGCGCCATCTGACAGCTCCATGAAGGATGCCGTGCAGGACCTTCATTCCGAGGTCCTGCACATCAGCGCCCGATTGGCTCTACTGGAGGAGGCGCTGACTGCCATCACCGCCGCCATCGCCGAGACACAAAGTACAACACCACGCAGACTACACGACATTGAGGCCGGAATCCAGGACCTACAGCAGATGACCAACGCAACAGCAAATGCACTAAGGACCTTCACCACCAACTACAGTTCACAACTCAACGCAGCAGCCATTCAAAAATCCCTGGACGAAGGCCTCTCTAGACTGACCACCACACTAAACACCAAACTTCTGACCGGCACACCTGACACCAAACACACACCCACAAACAGACTACAGACATCAACATCCAGACTGCACTGACATTCTCCCCTTTCATTACCCCAACACTTATAGAACTTCTTACACCACTTGACTACAGGACTCCACCACAAACCAACGACCTGGACCAACCAGACGAAAATTTCGCTCCCTTAGGACACAAACACACAATGACAAGCCTTTATCAAGGTCAAAAAAGAAAAACACAAAATAGTAACAAATAAAGTAACACCCACAACTCCCTTCAGACCTTCCTTAACTCCCCGGGTGGTAGACAGGGCCTCGGTCATGTCTGTCACCCGGAACCTTCTTTCCACTTCTGCTGAGCTGCCGCTTAGTTCGGCCAGCAGTAAACTCCCGCACTATCGAGGGTGCTCAGCGGAACCTCACCATCCCGGAACATCTCCTTTGAACCCGTAACATCCTTCCCATTCCCGCACTTCACCTAATGGCGAAATAAGCCATTCTTTCTACCTTCCAACTCTCTCTCTCTCTGTCTCCCCTTTCCAAAAAAAAATAAATAAATAAATAAAAATAAAAGCCATAGGTAGTAGATGGACAGGTTCTCCCTTCTCGTAGCGAAAAAAGGTGTGTTTTTGTGAGAACAACTTTGGATATCCACATTGCCGATACTGCTTTGCCGGTGCGAAAACCTATGTGGTCCAGCGAGTGAGTATTCCTTCTCCCACCATAGCGTTGGCGCACTGCTGCGTGCTGTATCGTGTGTTCTGAAGTGTTTCTCCAAGTGTTTCGTGTTAATAAGTGCTTCACAAACAATGACGTATACGCCGTCAAACTAAAGTGGTAGCCTATAACACATACCGTGTGCTAGTGTTGGTGAATCGTGTGCTGTGCTCGTGTGATTTATACTCCTAATTAAGTCACACAGCCAGCCACTCAGCGCAGCCCTTGTTGCACGGACCGCCAGCAGCCATGGCATCCAACGCTCCCAATGCCGCTGCCGTAAGCCTCTCCAACCCCCTCCACTCCCAGCCACCTGGACAAGTAGGCCTTCCCCTCTCCTCCCAGCCGGCCACGCTCGGCCAGCTGACCTCCCCTCTGCTAACTACTCCAATCCTGACCTCGCCGTCTCCCGGCTTTACTTTGTAAGCGGAGGCGACATGCACACCTTCCTGGACCAACCATTTATTGTCGATCCATCCTACCCTCTCCCCCCGGAGGCTGCCAGCTTACTATGGCTCGAAAAAATCGCTAGGTCAAAACACATTACCGACCTAACGGAGACAACCATTTCTCAACTGGAGACAGTGGAAGGCGAGCACCCCGCCTCCACCCCAATACAGGTGTTTAAAACCATCGCTGCACATCAACTGCGAATCAGGGCAATTGATCAATATTTGTTTGATCATGAAAAGTCCCTGCATTCCTCAACTCAGTGGCCCAACGACATGTTGCGAGGAGCACCCGACCTCCATCTTCCTCTCTCCCCACCCCCATCACAAACTCATACGCCGCCCTCCAAGAGGAGGTCGCAGAACATTACCAGCAGTCGCCAACCGGCCTACAAGCGACGAAAGAACAGTCAGACAACTACTGCCATGGACACCAGCGATGCCTCCCACCCGCACTCCAGCACAGCCTTCCACAAATGTCTCTCACCAGACAACCAACCCTTCCTGCGCGGGGCCCCAAGAACCCCCCCAATCAGTGAGGCGGCCCCCGCCAATATACCTAAAAAACCCCAAGGACGGACGCACCATCACTTCCGATCCAGGGACAGCCGCCTTCAACTTCGAAGTGCGCAACATGAGGGGACCGTGGCGCTTCGGTGCGGCACCCCTGCTGAACATCGCTCCCTCCGCCAGTACCTTGAATCAATATCTGTTGAGTACATTTGTCACCTGCTCCCTGAGGAGAAAAACCTACAGGTGACCATCAAGGATTTACCCATCTATATCGAGGCAGAGGAACTCGAGGAGGAACTTCGCCGGAGGGGCCTCCCAGTGGTGAGCGTCAGCCGCCTCCGCACAATCCGGACAGCAGAGCTACTTCCTCACTACATAGTAGCTCTCACCAAAACACCAGACGCCGAAGCAATCTACAAATTGAATCGCCTATTCTCGGCAATCATCCAGGTGGAGCACTACCGCCCCCCTCCACGACCCCTCCAGTGCCCCAACTGCCAGCAGTTTACACATAATGCTGCCAGCTGCAAGCTACGCCCCGCCTGCTCCTTCTGTGGGGAGCGTGGACATCTGAGAGACTCCTGCGCCAAGGTCGGGCAACCTGGTGCCCAGAAACGTTGAGCCAACTGCGGCGACAACCATAGTTGCCGGTATGCCCGTTGCCCGGTGTGGCAGGAGGCACGCTTTGAAATGGAAAGCAGGAGACACAACAACACACCCCCGTCCAGAGTCAACATCCCGCCGAGGGTACCGAACCCCCGGAACCTCCCCAGGGAGGCCTTTTTCGGAACCCGGTACCCCGGCATTCCTGCTGCCTCCTACGCAGCAGCACTCCACCCACCTACACCCACACCCCACCTAACGCCATTGCTGCGCCTGCGGCTCCACCACTGCACCGCCAGCAACCGCAGACAAACCCTATCCCTCCACCCACCGCCTCTCAACCCTCCCGCCCAGTACCAACTCCCGCACCCAATCCCACTCCCCTCCCGGGGCCACCTCGCCCTCCCCAGACTTCCAGCAGCAACAAACACACCACCACCTCAGCCGAAAAAGTCCGCGCCGACCACTTTCGACCCGGCCTTCTTTGAAGTCATCAACCGCATCCCGGATCACCTGCAAATTCAGTTCTCGGCGGCACTGATCGACGCCCTCACTTCTCGCCCTCCCCACCTTTCCCCAATGAAAATCCTCACCCACACTGTCTTCCAATTTACCTCCATAATCATGGCTGTTAATCCTGCTCCTACCCTCTCCCAACTCCTTGTCTGCTCCTGGAACGCTAATGGCGTCCGGAGCAAACTCCGGGAAGCGGCTAACTTCCTTGCTCAACAGAAGGTGAAGGTGCTGCTGGTCCAGGAGACTCATCTGCAACCCCACATGAGAACGCATATTCCTGGTATGCGCTCTTACCGCACCTTCCAACCAGACGGATACGGAGGTACGGCCATCTACGTCGCAGCGGAGATTCCACATCACCAACTTTTCCTGCCACAATGACCAGACTGGAGGCTACAGGAGTCCAGGTCCAAACGGACAGAGGTCCCCTGAACCTGTACCCTGTTTACCTGCCCCCACACCAACAGATCCCGGAAGCGGAACTCGACCAGCTCTTCAACTCTCCTGTCGCCACCATTGCGGCGGGGGATTACAATGCCAAGCACGTGGCATGGACCTCCTCCATCATCAACACTAAAGGACGACGCCTGCTCCGGTACACCACAGCCGGGGCAGTCAAAGTACTCTCGCCCTCCTCTCCCACCATCCATTATGGCGACCGGCGTCCAGCTGACTGGCTGTACATAGCCCTAGTCAAAAACCTCCGTCCTCACCTACGCATTCACAGTGTTCCCGCACTCTCCTCTGACCACTACCCTGTCCTCTTAGGATTCCCAGCTAAGCCCTCCTCCAAACCCCCCCCCCCCCCGAGAATATCCCCATCCCAGAAAAACTAATTGGCGAGAGTACACGAAACTGATGGAGGAGAAATCGCCGCAGCTTACCCCCGCTTGCACCAACACAAACGACATTGATGAGCTTGCCGAGTTCCTGGCGGCTGAGTTGGCCTCGGCCATCAAAGCCGCATCACCGAAACCGGTGACGCAAGTTTTCAGTGGCTCTGTCATCCCGCAGCGCATCCGTGCGCTGATAGCCACTAAAAACAGAGCTCGTCGTCGGTACCAGCTGTCCCGGAATCCCAACCATCGCAGGGAATTCAGACGCCTCCAGGGGCTCGTCAACATCGAGCTGGCCGAGTTCTCCAACGAGAGGTGGGAGGCTCACCTCTCAAATCTACACATCGAGGATGGGTCCTTGTGGAAATCAGCCAAAGCTATGCTGCGGCTGCCTACCAGTGACCCACCCCTACTGCTCGGCCAGCAGACAGCCCAATCCGGCAGAGAAAAGGTGGAACTCCACGCCTCCTTCACCCCCGCAGACCCCCCTGACGTGGACCACATCCACCAAGTACATACCACCGTTGAAGAGTTCCTCCGCCTCCCTCGCCCTCCCGTGGAGGACGTCACCACCAGGGAGGAACTTCTCAGCATTCTCCAGCCGATGTCCCCCTACAAAGCCCCAGGTTTTGACGGCATTCCAACTGCCGCCCTCAAAGCGCTACCACTGACCTGGCTCGACGTCTTGGTGAGCCTCTTCAACGACATCCTGCGTTTATCCTACTTCCCAGCCAGCTGGAAGAAGGCCAAGGTGCTGGCCATCAGGAAACCAGGAAAAGACGCCACCTTGCCGTCGAGCTACCGCCCTATCAGCTTGCTTAGTACTCTAAGCAAGCTGATGGAAAAGGTCCTCAAAATCCGGCTGGAGGACACACTGGACCGCAACCACGTGCTTCGCCCGGAACAGTTTGGATTCCGGCTTGGACACGCCAACACCCACCAGCTCCTACGACTGGTGGAAAAGTTCTGACGGCCTTCAACAGGAAGCAGTTTGTCCCCGCCCTGTTCCTGGACATTACGAGAGCATTCGACAGCGTTTGGCACGAGGGTCTCCTCTCCAGACTCATACATTATCGAGTCCAACCCCACCTCATACACCTCCTACATTCCTATCTCACCGGCAGGTCCTTCGCCGTCTCCTCCCAAGACATTACTTCCTCCACCCATCCCGTAAGAGCCGGTACGCCCCAGGGCAGTGTGCTGGGACCCGTGCTCTTCCTCCTCTACATCAATACCTTACCGTCACTGCCAAACTGCGAGCTCCTGCTCTTCGCAGACGACACAGCCATCCTTTCGACGTCCAGGAACCAAGAGGCTGCTACTGAGAGGATACAGCGCTACGCCGACCTGTTGACCACCTGGGTTTCCCGATGGAGGCTACGCCTGAACGGGCAAAAATCCTAGGCCATCACCTTCTCCAGGAGACGGATCCAGCTGATGCCCAACATTCGTATTGGCGGCGAGGATGCGCACTGGCAGTCCACCGCCAAGTACCTGGGTGTCCAGCTGGACTCCAAGCTGACATGGCAGCCCCACCTCCAGGAAATCTCGATCAGGGTCAACAAACGCATGGGGATGCTCTATCCCCTGTGTGGCCGACGCTCTACCCTCTCAGTACCCAACAAACTGTTACTTTACAAACAGATCCTGAGACCAACAATGACCTACGCTTGCCAAGTCTGGGGCCCTGCTGCCAAGTCCAACCTTAAACCTTGGAATCCCTTCAATCCCGCTTCCTCCGCATAGCCCTGCTGCCAAGTCCAACCTTAAACCTTGGAATCCCTTCAATCCCGCTTCCTCCGCATAGCCACGGATTCTCCCTGGTATATTCCAAACGCCACCCTCCACAGAGACCTCAACATCCCGACCATAGCCGAGCACATCCACTACCTATCGGCTCCCTTCTATGCAAACCTGACCTCCAGCTTCAACGCCCTCATCCGCGGCCTGGGTAAATATGACATTGACCCAGGCGAGCTCTACAAGCTCTACAAGCTCTACAGACTCACTCACAAGCTCTACAGACTTACAAACAACTGCCGCAACTGACATTGACTTATGAGCAACTGCTCGTTTAATTTGACAAAAAAAGTTTTCCCCCTCCCCTCCCCCCTTTCGTTACTCTCTCCAAAAACCACCGCTGATGCTCTACATCTCCTAAATTTTCTTTTGGCAAACTCTGAAATTCCAAAAACTTACTCTTGAATTTCCTCTCAATTCCCCCTTTAAACCTCTCTCTCTCTCTCTCTCTCTCTCTCTCTCTCTCTCTCTCTCTCTCTCTCGCAATTCCTAAACCCATCCCACTGCCAGTAGAGAGCCTAGCCCTGAAATGGCAACAGAGGGAGGACCCTGCCAGCACCCGGCAGCCAAGTCCTCACCTGATCCCCCGTAGAGCACAGCCATAATATCACGCGAACCAATCAGATGTTAGCTTCATCACAGCTCTTATAAATACCAGTCTCCGCAAGCTCAAACCATCAGTTCACCCTGAAGACGAGGAAGATGCACTTCTTCGAAACGTTGGTGTCAAGCCAAGTTTTTACCTGGCTAGAAGCCCGAGAAGATTTTGAATTAATACGTCGCCAGGAAAGCTTCAGTTCTTATTTTAAAGGTGGTGAAATCTGCAAAGGTGATGGCCTCGGCTTTTTGTGATGTACGCGGAATGATGTATTTGCAGAAAGGAAAAACAATAAATGGAGAGTATTGTGCATCGTTATTGCATTGGTTGAAGGGAAAAATCAAGAAAGAAACCGCCCTCATCTGGCAAAGAAAAACATTATCTCCTATCAAGACAGTGCAAGGGTGCACACCTCCACAGTTTCAATGGCGAAATTTGTAGAATTAAGATTCGAATTACTACAACATTCACCTTATTCGTCAGATTTATCCGCCAGTGAGTTTATATTTTTAATTTCACGACAATCAAACTAACATTTCATAATGCTTAAAAATAATACAAATTTCACCTCAAATCATTCTCATTATCATGTTATAAATAATGATAATTACTTAAAAACTTGCTGTCTAACCGCGGATGCTGGCACAGTCTTTATTTCCAAACTTAAAAAAGTGGCTCGGCGGAAAACGATTCGCGTCTTACGAAGAGGTCATCTCCCAAACAGATGCCCATTTTGAGAACCTTCCGAAATCGTACTTTTTGGAAGGCCTAAAACAGTTGGAGAAAAACTGGGAAAAGTGCATCGAGCTATAAGGAGATTATGTTGAGAAAAAAATCCACCAGAAAGAATTTGTTTTTCTATCTCTTTCTATGGACTTATTTGAACGTCCCTCGTATGTATATGCAAGGGCATTACACACAATAACCAGCGTTTTGGTTAAACTGATAAATCTGATATTTATCTAACTAGCCGCCCTCCGTGGTCTAGAGGTAATATGCCCCAAAGTCCCGGGTTCTAAACCGGATGAGGGCGATGGATTTTTTGTCGGGCGTAAAAATCTCTAGCATTACTTCCATCGGAAGAGAGGTAAAGTCGGTTTATGGAACCTAAAGCCTGATAATTAGGCATCTGAGCAACATTAAGCAGTCTTTCACATCCATTTTAGAATGGGACGCTGGGTATCGCAGCAGTTAAAGTCCATGACTCCGTGGCACAACTCACTAAGAGCCTTGGCCTACCGCCCGGCCGCTGCGTCCCCCATCTTGGTCCATTACGGACGTCATGGATGGGGTGCAGTATTAGAGGGTTAGACGTGGTCAGCGCTTCGACCCTCCCCCCCCCCGGTGTGTTGGTAGACACACGGACACACATGGACCTTGTCAAAAATTTGATGTGTTCCATTCACATAACACAAACAAATTTTTCTTATAAAAGATTATTCTTTTATCTACGTAGTCGCCCTCCGTGGTGTGATGGTTACCATGATAACTTCATAAACCCAAGGTCGCGGGTTCATACGGCAGAGGACGATGAATTTTTTCGGGTGTAAAAATCCTTAGCATGCTTTCTTCGGAAGGGAAGTAAAGCCGCTGGTCCCGTGTAGTAGATTTACGGCACGTAAAAGAACCTAAAGCCCGATGGAAAGGCCTCTGAGCAAAATTAAGCGGTTTTTCACGCCCAGTATAGAATGGGACGCTGAGAACCACAGCAGTTAAAGAGTGTCCATAAATAGCACGCCATTTATTTATTTTTTACCTACGTCATGCTAATCTACATAAACATTAGCAAAATTGCTCTTATTACTTTCTTTCTTGTAAATAGAAGGGAGACAAAGGAATACTTGTGATAAAGCGATAGTAAAATATTTTAAAAGCTAGAGTCGCTATGTGAAACAATTGAGGTTCCGTTCGCTTTACATGGTCCCTTTAAAGTAAATTAGTTGAAACTGAAACTAATAACTTGCGACTTTGAGACGGAACGGGCAATATAGCCTTTCCCTGAAGCGGAAGAAGAAGACTAATAACAATATCTCATAAATGGCCAACTCTAAAAGAAAAACGTATATGACATACATTGTGTTTTAACGAGATCAACATTTTTGTGTAGTAAATTTTGCCTAACTCTTACGGTTAAACCGTTAGCAAAATTCTTCAAGATTAAAGATGTCTTCAGAGGCTATTCCAGAAAATTGAAGATATACATTTTTATTAGACATGTAAATATCTTTAATATACAGTATTTTAATCAGAATTGTTAGAGGCATTTTTGAGAAACTTAAAGTTTCGACTTTTTTTTCATGTAGTTTGAGGTGATGGATTTTCCTCCAATTCTTCGTGTCGCATTCTTGGAAGATAATGAACTTAAATACAAAGTTTGGTATTTAACAGACTTTTCGTTTTTAAGTTATGCTGTACATACACATTTTTTTTTTTCTTTCTGTACATAGTGTATTGTATGGCGCCCAACAATTTGATACCGAGATTTCACCGGAAATATAAGTTTTGAGACTCCCTGAATAAAAAATAAAGCATTTTTACTTTCTTTACATGTGCTATGTACATAATGTATAAAGATGGCATTGTATTACACCCAAAAAATCCATACTGAGATTTTGAAACCCCCTGAATTAAAAAAAACAGTTTTACTTTCTCTACGTGTACCATGTATAGAGAAGGCATTGTATTACACCCAAAATTCAATACTGAGATATCATCGGAAATATATGTTTTGAGACCCCCTGAATAAAAAAAATGCATTTTTACTTTCTCTACTATGTACATGGTGTGTAGAGAGGGTATTGTATTGGATCCAAAAATTCGATCCTGAGATATCATCGGAAATATGTTTTGAGACCCCCTGAATAAAACATTATTTACTTTCTCTACTATGTGCATAGTGTGTAGAGAGGGTTAGTATTGCACCCAAAAATTTGATACTGAGATTTCGCCGGAGACCCACCCCTAATACAAAAAAAATCTTGTGAGTACCATTCATATAACATTCTCTACATCTCTGCAACAAATTATTGTTAAAAAGTGTATTCTTCTATCTACATCTGGCTAATTGAGATACAATTAGCAGAAATGGGCTTATTACTTGTTTCCTTGTAACTAGGAGGGAAATAAGGGACTACCATAGGCTAAAGGGATAGTAAAATGTTTTCAAGGCTGGTTGCTATGTGATTAAACATCCTTTATTTGTATGGCCAGGAGTTGACAAATTCCCGTATGAGAAAAGTATAAGTATTTTAAAACTGAAACCAATAACAAAGAATATCTAAAAAAGGGTCAACTCCATGGCAAAAATGTATATAGTATAAATTGTGTATTTTAACGAGCTCTACATTTTTTGTTGAATTGGTTTTGTTTATCTCTTACGGTTTACCAGTTATGCAAAATTTCGCAAAATTCATCCAGAATGAAGCTATTCCTAGAAAAGAAGAAATAAGTTCTATTTGCCATATAAATATCTTTAATATACGAATTTTAATCAAAATCGTTAGAGCCATTATACAGAAAATCAAAATTTTCGAAAAAACTTCCATATAAAGGGTAGTTTGGGGTGGGGGGATTTTACTCAAAATCTTCGTGTCGTATCCCTGGAAGATACTAAACTTAAATACCAAGTTCGGTATTTTACTGACTTTTTGTTTTTGAGTTCTTGTGTTCAGACATACGGGCCTTAATGTTTCTTTTTGGATACAGGGGACCCTAAAACGTGTATTTCCGGTGAAATCTCGGTATCGAATTTTGGGTGGACAGTAATACCTTCTCTATGTGCACAGTGCGTATAGAGAAAGTAAAAATTACAGCCTGTATGAAGCCGTTTGTAAATTAAGCAAAGTTGGCCACGTCACTTTCTACAGATGTTATGGAAACCTGGAATGAAGATGATACAAGCATTAATTGTCACCTTGGCAGGAGATAAAAAAAAAACCAAATACAGTGACGAAGAAGACGTGAAGCAAATGCGCAAACACCTGTTATGCGTTTGTGAACATGGAATCATATACCGAACAAAGGTTCTTGGTGTTTCCTTTAATTAAATGTGTACTTAGTTTGAGCATTTAGCAATAGATGGCTTCAGTATTCCGAAATGTCAAAGAAAATGCATTTTACAAAACTTGGGACAAGTCTATGTTACTAACACTACTTGTGAGACCGCAAGCAACATTGTTACAAATAATAAATTATAATTAGCTTGGAAAATATTAACTTCAAAAAGAAATAAAAATGTCTCCACCTCGCATGCATTCATTTGCGTCATTCCACACTATGAGGAAAAAAAATTAAATTTTCTTCATAATCGAAATTGTGATAGTATTGCTAAGTTTCCTTTACTAAGTGTTAACATGTTTTCTGAAGACATCCGCTTCCATCGCCAATTGTATGGAATGGGGTTTCCTAATTGGAAACATGCACGAGTTCTAAAAATATTTTAAAGAAACGTCCAACCTCAAATTAACGAAAATTATATTGCATTGTAATGGAAGTCTTTAGAAGGCAAAGAAAAACTATTTTATTTGAAGTCCGATTTCACAAAGTCTCTGAAAAACACATCTGACTAAGAACCCAAATTGTGACGTAATCGTCTAGTACGAGCTTAAAAGCTATAATCCTTATCGTTTAAAATATTTGTTTTAACAACGTTGTCAACTGCCAGGGTCATATTAGCTTTGTCGGTGTGCTGGAATATTGTCCTTAAAGAGCTCTTTCATAGGACAGTAAATCTGACGAGTTTTTAAGCACTTAAAAATTAATGAACCCGCGACCAGAAAGTCAACACTTAACTAATTGGGCCACAGAAACCGATGTTATGCTTGCGTTGAATGTGGTTTGTTAGGGCTTTATTTTCACATTTAATCTCAAAGTGATAAAATAGAATAATAATAATAATAATAATAATAATAATAACAATAACAACAATAATCTTATGTGTTCCATTCACATGATCATCTCCACATCTCTACTACAAATTTTTATTAAAAAACTTATTCTTCTATTTACTTCACGCTAATCGAGAAAAAGATAGCAGAAATGGTCTTATTACTTGTTTCCATTTAAGTAGAAGAGAAATGAGGGAGTACCACAGGCTAAACTGATAGTCAAAAGCTAGTTGCTATGTGATTGAAGTTCCTTCGTACGGACAGTTGACAAATTCTCATGTGAGAAAAGTGCAAGTATTTTAAAGCTGAAACCAATAACAAGGAATATCTACAAAATGATCAACTCTACGAAAAAAAATGTATGTAACATAAATTGTGTGTTTTAACTAGATCTACATTTTCTATTAAGTAAGTTTTTATCTATCGCTTACGGTTTACCAGTTGTGTAAAATTCCGCAAAATTTATGTCTTCAGAGGCTATTCCGAGAAATTTCAAAATATACATTTTATTTGTCATGTAAATATCTTTAATATACGATATTTTAATCAAAATCGTTAGAGCCATTTCGAGAAAATCAAGATTTTCGAAACATTTTCCATGTAAAAGGTAATTGGGGGTGGGGGGGATTTTCATGAAAATCTTCATGTCGCATCCTTGGAAAATACTGAACTTAAATACCAAATTTGGTATTTAACGGAGTTTTCGTTTTTGAGCTATGCTGCCCACAAATAAACAAACACACACACTCTCGGACAGTTTTCAAAAAATGCTTTTTTTTTTTTTTTTATTCAGGGTGTCTCAAAACATATACTTTGGGTAAAATCTCGGTATCGAATTTTTGGATGCAATACAATACCGCTATACACTATGTACATAATATGCGTAGAGAAAGTAAAATGGCATAAATGGATAAATATCTGCCATGCATGGAAAAATGTAATTGGAGTTTTTATTTATGGATGCTCTTTAATACTGCAGTTCTCAGCATCCCATTCTATATTGGGCGTAAATGACCACTTAATTTTGCTCAGAGGCCCCTTCATCGGCTTGAGGTCCTTATACACGCCATAAATCTACTACTGCAGTCTCCAAAGAAAATAATTAAGAGCTTCCTAAATAATAAACTTTTCATCTCTTGATGATAGTTTGACTGAAAAAGCTGAATTTGCCACTTCTATGAAAATATGTTTGGTCAATCTGGTATGGAAAATTTGATTATAAATGATCCTTTACCTAATGGGATCCTTATTCTTTTAGATTTACCAAATAAAGCTTTCCATATGATTCTGATTTACCCAAATTAATTAATGTAAATTATAGAATGACAGGGTATTTTTTTTAAATATAGGGTATGCTTTCTTACATATACATTGTACTATTCTTACAGATGCTTGACTGCTTCTGCAGTTATTTTCTGCACACCTCTAAAAACATAATAAACCTTTTCTTGGATTTTCCAGAGATTTAATAAAGTTATACATTTTATACACTGTCTTTCAGTTGTCTAATACCACTCAAATTTGAAGTCACTATCCACAAAACTCACATAAATTCATGCACAATTACAAAATTTCTGATTCAGGATTTGGAGAGGAGTGAGGTGCAGAATGACTTGCTGGCTAGTGTAAAAAGATGCAGTCAATGAGAGGTAAATGAAAATATGCAACTTGGATTGCCTTCATTAAAACCAGCACCATCTTGGTTTTCTGATCCCAAGATCGTGGGTTCAAACCCAGCCAGACCAATGGTTTTTAAGTGTGTTTAAAAGCAACAGTCTCATGTCAGTAGATTTACTGGCATGTAAAAAAATTCCTGTGGGATGAAATTCTGGCACACCGGTAGTGTTGATATGATCCTGTCAATTGACAGCATTGTTACAAACAAATAATTTACATTTAATTTTCAGGTTCTTCCAAATGTATACATCCAAATCTCCTTGAGCTGGCTTTACAGACCAAATATTTATTCTCTCAAAATTTTTAGTAAAGCATTGCCTATTTCCTGTTTCAATTTGCATTTATTGATGAAATACCTGGTGTAAAACAAATTATATATACAGACTGTTTCAAAATTACACCAAACAAAGGCTAAAAGCTTATAGTAGAACTATCTCAAGTTTTATGTACAGCTTCGAAACTCTGTGTTATGTTTTTATGTAACATTGAAAATTACATCATCTTGAGATTAGGCAGGACACAAAGTATTAGTATGTGGTTGCAGAGGGTGTTCTTGGAAAGCATGTATCATGAAAATAAATGGGTTTTTCCTTGTTCATTATCAGCAAACCTGTCCTAGCTTTTGGCTAAAGGAGCAAAGGGCAGTTACTAGCTCAAAATATTACTTATGACTTGGACAGTTTTGAGGTTGCTCTTGAGTGTGAAACATGTGTATTTTCCCCCAACCATGAGTAAATATCTTGTAGTTATTATCCTAATCTTCTAATCATTTTGTAAGTATCCTAATGGTAAACTCTCAATAATTTACTGCAAAATAAACAAGAACTTGCTGTTATTTATGCATATTTTTATTTAGTATTATGAGTTAAAGACACTAAAATAAACTTCTAGTCTCATTGCAAAAGGGGTTTATTTTTGTTTAACTTTATCTACAATCCTTGGGTAGTATTCTGTTATTATTCTTACTTCCATTAGTTCCTTCCTCCATCCTCAAGATCACTAACTTAATTGCATCTAAAAGATAATATTAGCACTGTATATATCCCAGCTTATTTTGCACATAATTTCTTTTCATTCATTAAGATGGGAAGATGTTGAAAGATTAAACAAATACGTAACTAAAAGTATAAATTCTTTAGTGGGGTTTCATAAGACAAGGAATCCCTTAATGTTAGCTAACCCTGTACAGCATGTTTACAAAAATATCCCTAAAGTATGCCACTAGGTACTTCGCAACTTACCTGCATCACTGCCAATAGTGTGAGGCAGGCGTGCAGCTTGAAAACTACATTTTGTATGACAGAGGATCTGAGCAACAACGTCCACATTTTGGTTTGATGTGTAATGGAAGCAAATACTCTGCCTTTCTGACATTTCTGTCTAAGTTTAATAAACATTTCAAATGCTTTTACAGTAAAATATTCATTCAACTCTATGCTTAATCCTCTAATTTCAATTCTTGCAGTAGATGTTAACTTATCAACCCAGCCTGTCTAAGCTTTAGTTTTCTTCTGTTAACCTTTTTAATCTATTAAAAGAGCTGCAGCACAGCTTATCTGTCAGTATTGCAGCAAGTTTAAACCCAGCAGTAAGCTATTTAGAGCAATAGCAGCAGTAGTTTATAAATGTAAATGGTGTGTTATTTATGGACGCTCTTTAACTGCTGTGGTTCTAAGCATCCCATTCTAAATTGGGTGCGAAAGACCGCTTAATTTTGCTCAGAGACCTCTGAGGTCCTTTTACATGTCATAAATCTACGACATCTTTTTACATCCGAAAAAATCCATCGTCCTCCGCTGGGTTTGACAGTGCGACCTTGGGTATATGAAGTCAGCATGGTAACCATTACACCACTTAGGGCGACACAGTAGTTTATTCAAGTTATCTGCTAGCATAGTGTATAAGTATGATATACTAACCATCACTACTATCGCTGCTTAACTATGTACGAGGTGTATGTTCCGAAAGTAAGTGCCAGTTTGGAACAAAAGGCAGAAAATATTAGTATTGAACACAACATTTATTTGTATATGAAAGAGCATTTATTAACTATTTTTTGACATAGTTGCCACCATTGTTCAGTTATTTGTCATAGCAGGAAATCAACTTTTACATACCCTCTTCAAAGAAAGCTGCTGCTGCTGTGTTTTGCATTGCCATCACTGTCAAAGCACCTTCCTTCAAGCTCACACTTCAGTTTAGAGAACAAGTAACAATCATGCACAAGATTGGGGTTGTACAGCAAGTGATTGAACTGACCCCAACCAAATTGTTGAACAAGGTTTTGTGTGACACCAACAGCACGCGGATGTGCATTGTCATGAAGCAACACAATGTCTTGACTAAGCATTTCATACCTTTTGTTTTGGGTTGCATGTCGAGGATTTTTCAAAGTTTCACAGTATTGAACCACATTGTATCTCTGGGAAGGAACTCAACAGAATGCCTCATCTGTCCCACAACACAGTTCACATGAGTGTTCATGCTGATAACATTGCTTTAAATTTTTGTTGTTTGGAGGATCCTGTGTGCCTCCACTCCATCGGCTGTTGTTTTGATCTGGAGTGATGTGGCAAACCCAAGTTTTTTCACAGGTCATTATTCTGCTTAAGAATTCATCTCTCTAATCACTCTAGAGGTAATAAATGTCAAAGCCCTGGTCAGTTGCTTTCTTTTGTAACATCCAAAGCATGTTCAGAACGCAACCCAATTTAAGTGCTTTACGACAATCTCATGCAAAACAGTTTTTGAAATTTGTAAAAACATATCACAAAGCATTCTTACTGTAAACCATCTGTTTTCACTTTTCAACCAAACCATCAGTTACAACAGAAGGCCAACCACCCCGTGCTTCATCATTGGCTCATACATCATTGAATTGCCTAACTCACTCTCTAACCACTCCATTTGTCAGTACATTTTCACCATAAAACTCAACAAGGTGATGTTGAATTTCATCTGGTTTAACATTCCTTGCATTCAAAATCTAATTATGGAATGCACTTTACAGTCGGCAGGATTAGAAATTGTCTTAAACATTTTGAATGATCACTAACAATTGTAAACACAACACGATTTAGTTGTAATGGCATCAGTGGACAATGAACCAGAGAGATGAGTGCACATGCATGGAATTGCAACACTGGCATTGCGGTGGCGGCAGAACAAATGGTACCTGCTTTCCAGACACACCTCGTAGGAATAAGTGAATTAATGATTTCATTACAATTTCTTCAGCTGTCAAATTGCAATTATAAATATACATCATTTTACATACAAACTTTTAGATCTTTATAAACACTAATTGTGTACACTTGAATTACCTCTAAAGTAAATATATCCAATATTGTGGTTTACTTATAATTAGAAGAGAGAGTATTTTATTCCATCCAAAATTTTTATATTGAAATTTCAAACATGCTTTGAGCCCCTTAAATGCAAGAAAAAAAGCATTTTTAGAAAAACACTGTATGCAAGTGTGTGCGTATGACAGTGAGTGATAGAGAATAGCACGACATAAAAACAAAATGTCAAATAAATACTGTAAGTTCAACATCTCCCAAAGATGTGACACAAAGATTTCAATAGAATCCCCCCAACCAAACTAATCTTTGCATGGAAAAATCTTTATTTTCTCATAAAATGGCACTAATAATTTTATTAAAATACCATACAAATTTTTGCTTGGTACATAACATATAGCAATGACTATTATATAATAAACCATGCAGTAACAACTTGTGAAAGGGGTCCAAATTATAAAGGAATCATATTGCACAATAAACTTCCAAAAGATTTAAAAGCAATACTAAATGAGGATATATTTAAGAAAAAATTATATAAATATCTGGCATTATCTTCTGTAGATGAGTTAATTACCAACTAATGTGTTATGTTGTAAATATTTTGTACATATATTTATACCTGACAATGTCTAACAGGTTTATATAACCTCTATAGGTAATAAAATAAACCTGAATTTGTATGTCTTAGAATATTCTGTGAATAACATATGAACTCCTCTTCATTCAAAATGTACTTGAATACAATTTTGTATAACTTAGGAGAGGCAAAACTTGAATAGAAAGTACAATGGACAGATGATATAGTAAACATAAGACAATTTATAGTATAGTGAACTTTGCAAAAGAAATGAGGCAATCAAATTTAGAAATGTGTCTATTAAAGCAAAATCATGTATGTAAAAAAGGGCATGTTATACATTTTAAAAAACCCAGACAAAATTAAATAGTTATTCATTATACATCAATACTGATAGGCTCTCATGGCTGTAAAAAGAAAACCGGTCAAACGTTTGGTGTTTAAGTTTTCCCTCACCAGTTAAAACAAGAAAAGAAACAAAATTAAATTCCTTAATAATCAATTATTAACATTATGTCCAAGAAACAAATGGAGAATAAAATCATTGCCCAAAACAAAACACTTTCTCCTTGCCCAAGTGTTATCCAGAAAATATTACTGTAAATTTGAGATCAAGAACCTTTAATCAATAAACTAACATTCTTGAATTCGATGATCTTAGTTGAAACTAGCTAGCTGTAACTTATCGATTACAATGTTTTAAGTGCTGAATTACTGTCATTGTTGTATGTTGAAATAGTTTAGACTCATTTAATAGTCTGAAATAAAAGCTGTACTTACCACAGAATCTTCTCTTAACTTTAATGAATTCTTCTTGTCAACTCCTGGAAAGAAAAAACAGAATATCTGGTTTGCTGTAATAGAGATAACATGTGCAATAGCTAAATGCATCGGGATCCATTTCATTTTTTATACTTTTCAGGATTCAAACAAAAAAAGTATTATTATAAATTGAGAGATCACTTAAATGAGGAGAAAGGGTTTCCTTGAGTAAGGTATTCCAATATGCACATTACTATAAAAAGCCCTATAAATGCTAGAACTTGAAAATAGTACAGCCATGTTTTGCTTTATACAATCACTTATTAATGATAAATGATAAAATCTTCTGAATTAGATTTCCTTTTTGGATTTTAATACTGCTTGAAACACTCTTTGGCAAAACATGCAAATTAATTTCCTGCAAATTGTCAATATGAGAATGATAGCAAAAACTTTACGACCGAAATAGAAATGACAAAACTTAGGCAATACATCCAAAAAACAATGTGTGCCTACCCTAAAAATTGTTACAATAGAAACAAGATGAGAAAATAACAGATATAGAAATAGCCACCACTGACCTAAAAGAGGAAGAAAAAATGTCATATTCAAAGAATGTAAAGGAATCATAACTGAAATACTAAAGGATATGAAAAAAATATATAATCCTTATAAACAAGTGATCAATTCCTTTAAAGAAAAGCAGTATTATATACAATGGCGTTTCAATCAAATAGTAATTTTAAATAAGACAGATTACATCTCTTGAATAAACAATATGATGCAAAACAATGGTTCACAGAAGTCAAAACTGACTCACTGAAATCCTGCCTGAAATCCTACAAAAGGAGCATAAAGGAAGTCCATACATTATCAGACACAAATACTGAAATCAGAAGTAAACACTGACATAATGAAACAATTGTCTTTAGAGACTATTAACATTAGATACCCTTCACAAGACTGGCTCCATATATACACTGACGGATCTTTGATCTTCGGAGAACAAGGTGCCGGTGCAGGTGTTACATGCTGCCTCTTCTCACTTTATAGATCTCTTGGATATGGAACAAGAAGTTCTGGATGAGACATCATTGCAGTAAGTTAAAATCTCAGAAATCTTCTATGCTACATTAATAAATTCAAGAACACAGTCATATTATCAGACTTCAAAACAGCTATTCTATCAATCTTTTTTGGGAGGAAGGGCTTTTGTTTAATTTTACTTAATTCACCCCTCATCAATCAATCCAATTCTACACATCCTCTAAGATAACTAAAATGCTCTCCCAACTGTTAAGACTCAATCCCACTGTGGAATCCTGGGAAATGAGAACAATGATGCTTTGGCAAAGAAGGGCAGCATTGCAGCTTAGAGACCAGTCAACAAATTTACGTACTACTATATAAAAAGATTCATTAAATCTAGATACACAGATTTCAATAAACAAATTTTTATAATACAATCAACGGAGAAAAAATGGAATTCCCTGCACGATAACCCTCATTCAATTCCTGATTTACCACACAAATCGCCTGAAGCTGCATTTAGATTGGCTACATGCCATAATTTTTTGGCCAAACATCTGTATATGATTAGAATATATCAATCTCCAAACTGTTCACTGTGTAACTCATATCAAGACATGGATTCAGAGCATCTCAAAATCTGTGCTTCAGTGGCTGACCATGAAAATATCTTTGAAAAATATTGGAGTGCAAGAAGACACATATAGTGGCATAGACTGTAAAACTCAAGTGATATAATTTTTGAGTTTAATACCTGTCTTAAGTTTCAATGCATTTGAAAGTTTAAGATGTTTGCTATTAATTATAATGAGAGAACTTTAAATACTGTATACTTTGTATGCTTCGACTGTTCTATATTCAAGGCCTGCTTTGCCGTCATTTACCCTCAAAACAAAATCTAATTTAATCTAGTCTAATTCTTACAGAAGACCTTATAAAACTTTCCCAGCTGTGCATAAATCAGAACTCCTTTACTTTCAATGGAAAATTTTATTCAGCAGACATTCAACCTAACAATGGACAATCCACTTTTACCCTGCCTACTTAATCATTTGAGAAAAGAAGAAATAAGAGATCTCATAGCTCCAGCAACAGGTAATAAAGTAATGAATATTCGTGAGGGACTGCCACAAGCTCATGAAATGAATTATATCATTTGAGTTTTACAGTCTATGCCACTACATGTGCTTATATCCTTGTATTCAAAGGTGTTCAAATTTAATATTAAGATCTACATTCTGAAAATATTAAGTGTGTGTGTATATATAACATTTTTCAGTGTAATTTCTAAATTATCCTTTATATGCTTTTAAAGTAATTGAAAACTATAACTTTTAAACACTTTTTGTATTCCGACACACTGTGTTATATTTTAAAATGTAATCTGCCAAGATGCCTCCTGATTACAAATAAGTTTACCCTTACTCAACACCAAACTCTTGGCTTGGCAGCAACTAACAAATGAGTGAAAAGTGTTCTCTTCACATTGAGTTAGTCTCCATAGTGATTTGTCAATAACAATTATTGCTTGTTATTATTTCCTGGGTTACTAATAATTGAGTAACTTCTTATTTACAAATTCTATATAAATAATAAAGGTAGTCATACTTGCCATCTCTTGTTTAAAGTTTAATAATTTCTTTCTCAACCTTTTCCATTTTCTAACCTCAGAGATTTTCTGTAATGGGAAAGAGGATTACACCGGGTGATGGTTCTTCCCAAAAAATAATCTTCCATGGTCTTGGGCTTGTTCTCAAGGTCGTTGGTTCAATCCCAGTGGAGGGTGATGGAGTTTTTTGGCATTCCTTACATGGCTTCTTTTGGAAGGGAAGTAAAGCTGTTGTCCCATGTTATACATTTACAGCACATAAAAGGACCTCAAGCTGATAAAAATGTCTCTGGGCAAACTTAAGGGTCTTTCATGCTCAATGTAGAATGGGAAGCAAAGAACCACTGCAATTAAAGAGCGTCCATAAAGAAAAAACTCCATTTCTAAAATCCTCAGAATATTTTTAAAAATTTAGCTTTGAAAATTTAGACTATGAGATAAAAAAACATTGGAGCAGTCACTGTCGCTAACTTGCCCTGTGATGTAATCATGCTGCAGAGGTTTGTATGGAGGCAAGGACACTGTTTATTCAGCACGACTGACAATGGGGCAAAGAGCATACAGTGGAGGGACCCATCTGTCTAAGCGATACATTCTCTATTACAGATTGTGTGTTATGAATCTTAAGCTATTGATGATAGCTACAGGACATTCAATATTATAAATCTGTTATAAAATAACTCTAAACAGAAATAACTTTATTGCACAAGAAACAAAATATTACTATTTTTTGCATAACAAAATTGCACATACAGAGATGTGGTTGCAGTATCAAATTTTTGGGTGTAATACAATACCTTCTCTAAACATTAATACGTATAGAGGTTTTACTCAATATGAATGTGTTTTAACTAAAAGACTCTAATCTCAAACCTTTATTGGTAGAAAACATTCTATACTTATGTCTTTCATATGAGACATCATCCATGCTAATGCTTACCAAGGCTTTGACTAGTTGTTTGTTCTAATGCTGCAAGTTGTGCTGTATATAAAATTGCTTGAAGATCAGCTCCAGTAAAATTCTCAGTAGCATTCGCAATCTTATCAAATTCAATGTCTTCAGAAAGGTTTATTTTATGGCTCAAAGCTTGTAAAATAGAAAGCCTTTCCTCCTGCAAAGAAACATACAAATTTGATGTGTTATATACCCTAACCATTATCATTTATTTTTATATAGCTTCTACAAATTATTTTGGCAAAAAATTTATATTTTTATTTACCTCATGTTAATTGATATAAATGTCTACAGAAATAGTTACAGAAAATGGATACAGGAGGCTGAAAAAGTCATACGTTTTATTTTAAATAAATTGTGTTTTAAATAGATCTCATTTTTACTTTCTCTACCACATACCTACACACTTAGGTAGAAAAGTACTGCAATCCACCAAAAATCTGATATAGAAATTCCATAGAGAATAAATTTTTTGAGGCATCCTGAATAAAAAATGGTATGCACACAAGTATATATATATATGTGTGTGTGTGTGTGTGTGTGTGTGTGTGTGCGCGAGTTCGTGCATGCATGCATACAGGAAACTCAAAAACAAAAAGTTCATTAAATACCAAACTTGGTATTTAAGTTCAGCATTTTCCAACAATGCAATACAAAGCTTTTAGAGAAAATTCACCCACCCCCAACTACCCTTTTCATGGAACATTTTTTACATGACAAAAAAAAATGAATATCTTGAATTTATGAAATCCTCTTCATTTCAAATGGCCTTTGGTAAACTGTAAGAAATGAACAACATTTTTCTACTATAAGCTGTAGATTTTGTTAAAACACACATTTTCCATCATTTACTTTTTTTTTTGTAGAGTTAACAATTTCTGAATTATTCCTTGTTATTAGTTTCAGTTTTAAAATGCTTATACTTTTATCAAACAGGAAATTGTCATACATTTTTTCTTTTGTTTTATGCTGGTCATGCAAAGAGAACCAAATTTTAAAGTCAATGCAGAGTGACAATGAATTTTAAAAATTTGACTGTCGCTTTTGCCTAGTGTATTTATTTCCCTTTAACTTATAAGGAATTAAGTAATAAAAGCAATTCTGCATGTTTATCCCCATTAACATGTAGTAAATAGAAGAATAATATTTTGTAAGCATAGTTTGTTAGCAGAGCAGTTTGAAAAATCTGATGTGTTCCATTCACATGACTTTCTCTATATCTCTGCAACAAATTATTGTTAAAAAGCCTATGCTTTTACTTACTTCATGCTAATCGAGAAACAATTAGTAGAAATAGTCTTATTACTTGCTTCCTTGTAAGTAGAAGCAATAGAAGAGATAGTCAAAAGCTGGTTGCTATGTGACTGAAGTTCCTTTGTTTGTATGGACAGGGATTGTATGTGAAAAATGTTTTTGAAAGCTGAAACCAAAATCAAGGTATATCTAAAAAACAATCAACTCCACGAAAAAAAAATGTATATACCATAAACAGTGCATTTTAAAGTGCTCTGCATTTGTTGTGTGGTAAGTTTTTGTCCGTCTCCTACGGTTTAGCAGTTATGCAAAATTCCATAAAATTGACCCAGAATAAAGTAGTCTTCAGAGGCTATTCCCAGAAAATTGAAAATATACATTTTATTTGTCAGGTAAATATCTTTTATATACAACATTTTAATAGAAATTGTTAGAGCCATTTTTGAGAAAATCAAAATTTTCGAAAAAAGTTCCACGTAAAAGGTAGTTTGGGGTGGGGGGATTTTTCTCAAAATCTTTGTGTCGCATCTCTGGAAGATACTAAACTTAAATACCAAGTTTGGTATTTTACCACCTTTTGTTTTTGAGTTATCGTGTTCACAGACACACGGACACACACACACACACACACACACACACACAAAGACCTTTTTCTGAAAATACTTTTTTTGGATACAGGGGACCCTAAAACATATATTTCCAGTGAAACCTCGGTATCAAATTTTTTGGTGGAGTGCAATACCTTCTCTATACACTATGTACACAGTACGTATAGAGAAAGTAAAAAATCATGTGAGTGGAACACAACAGAATTTTGTTTATAAGTTACACTGTTCACAAACACTCTTATCCAACAATAAGTTTTTTTAAGCAGTGGACCTCAAACCATATATTTACAGTGAAATCTTGATCTTTTATACAATTCAACAGGAATCAAACATGAAAGGACACAGAGGAGATCTCACTATACCAATCCTGAATAAATCCAAGGAAAAATGTAGAGTACATCATTTACTAGATGTAGAGCAATGAATAAATCCTTACGAAAAAGTTGGTCTGCATGGCTTCTGATCACTAGGTTGCAGGATCAAACCCAACTTAAATCAGTGGTATTGGTATGTAAAAGAACTCTTGTGGGATGAAATCCCAGTACACTGGTATCATGACAATCCTGGCACTTGACAGCATCATTAACAAATACATGTTTTTGTTTCCTCTTGTGAATATTACAATTTCTAATATTGCCCTAGTATATTTTTCTACTCATAATATTTCAGCGTCATCCTCCATGGTGTAATGCTTATCATGCTAACCTCTAAAACCCAAGATTACAGATTCAAATTTGGAAGAGGGTGATGGAGTTTTGCAAACACAAAAATCCTTAGCATGGCTTCCTTTGGAAGGGAAGTAAAGCTGGAGGTTCTGTGTAATGTTTATTTGCACATAAAAAAACTCCATATCTTGAAAGAAGGTTCCTGGGCAAAATTTTCTGCAATTCACCCTGTAAGTTGTGATGTCTTCCTACAATGCAATCTGTGGGCAATGAACTGATCCCTTGCCACCATAGCATATCCCTTGTCTAGAAATTCAAATCTGATAATACGAACATCATAACAATACCCTTTGCTCCACATAGGAGATACAGGAAATACTATATATCTAATATTTATGATGAAATTTTGGTTCTCTCTCAGACCTCAGTATTCAAATTAAAACAGGTTAATTTTTAGCTGTACATTATTCAGTATGACAAATGACTGTTGAATATTTTAAACTAAAGATAGAAATAAAAATCAGCATTGAGACAATGTTATTATATAGCACGGAAAGGCATTTTTTACATTGGCAAAGGAATTGATTAAATACCTTCTTTGGAAGAGGGCATTGAATTGCTCTATCCAGCCTCCCTGGTCTTAGCAAGGCTGGGTCAAGCAAGTCTGGTCTACTTGTAGCTGCAAGTACCCAGACGCCATCAAGAGACTCTACTCCATCCAGTTGTGTTAACAGCTGGTTTACTACTCGATCTGTCACACCAGTGTTGTCATGACCTCGCCTGTAATCCCAAAATTTCACTCACTCTTTGATAAAGAACAATATACCTTAAATATCTACATACATACTGAAGAACAGATTAAAGAATAGCACATAATGACGCTTTACATTCAAATTACAAAAAGCATGTCTGCAAATATCCAGAAAGAGAACAAAAGCTTAATTGACATTAAATGAGCATTAGACTTTTATATTTTGCTCCTTTTTGGCAGTTAAAATATTGCTAATCAAAACTATATAACATAACTGACAGAATCAAATTGAAAAGATCAAAAACTTACCTTGGTGCAAGACTGTCAAATTCATCAAAGAAAAGGATGCAAGGCTTTGCACTTTGAGCTCTGAAAGATAAATTCATGTTTTTATAAATACATAATGAAGTTAAAGATTAAAATCAGAAACACTATTAACAATGAAGTATATTCTTCATGACAGAATTTTGATGAGCCACATTTATATACACTTTTAAATGTTGGAAAACATCAAAATGTTTTCAGGGACATTCATCCTCATCTTTAGGAGCTGAATGACTGAAGCTCTTTTCTTTGCTTTGTCTTCCTCCTCTTCCTGCTGTAATCAATCCTGTTGCCTCTGGTATACGAGGCACATAATTTTAACACTTTGTTAAATATAATAAAAACCAGCTACAATGTGATACATTTCTAAATCCTGCCAATTAATGAAGTGTTAAAACTTTGTGTCTATAATACCAGATGGCAACAAGATCAGTTTCAGAAGAAAGAAGAAGCAAAAAAGAGGGAGCTCAGTTACCCAGTTGCTCAAGATGAAGACGAATTTCAATGTTTTCAAACATTTAAAAATGAAGATGAGTGTAAATAAGTGTGGTTCATCAAAAATCCTGCACAATGGATTATTTATTAAGGAATTGAATTTATTTATATAATACAGTAGAATCCTGATAATCCGAGGTAATTGGGGCTGCAGTTATCTTGAATTGCAAACAACTTGTTATATAAAAATATCACTAAACAATGGGTAAATCACAAACAACAAATGTTTAATAAGCACAATAATGGGTTTAAAAAGTAAAAAAACAACAACAATATAATGCATACCTGTGTTATGTGTACATAATTGGGCAAATATTTCCATGTTGCAAAAACATAAGTTACATTTTAGAGAAATTTTCCCATATCAAAGACTCACACAAAGGGAAGGTAAAACATTTTAAAATTAACGTGACACTGATGGGCTCATTACGGTTTAGTATGTACAGGCTACAATAACGGTCAGTCTGTTACTGCTGTTAAATGTGGACATATTTTAATGACCACTGTCCCAAGTGGTCATTAAAGTGGTATACTGTACCAATACAGTATTTTGTTCTGAAAAGAGGTATGCATTATACATTTGATTGACACGCAGTCCCAATTAGTGATGGGTTGACAAAGAAAGAGCAGGCGCACTCCTTCAAACTTAACAATACCTGTCAATCTATAATAGAAATGCAACAGTAATAAGGCTAAAGTTTTCTATGCATTATGAGCAATAATCCTAAGTGAGACAGTTTTACCTTACTGACATGGAAAATTGAAAAAAAATTAAAAATGTAATACATTCAGAAGTGTGTAAAGAAGTGTACATGCAGACAACATATAAAACAGGATTTTACTTTTGTTTTATGTAAAATTTTAATTTTAATTTTCTTAAGACCAGCTCAAATTATGGGACTCTTTACATACAGTATATTAAGTCACTTACATTGTTACAAGTACCTTTCTGAAGGAGGTGGAATTCTATGCTTTAATAAAAGGTTTAACATATTAAAGAAAACAGCTTCAATTTTAACATTGCTTTCAATTTCCCTAATAAATTGAGTATTATTACAAAATTTACATTTTTAAGCAGTGTGTAAAAAATTCTAGATACATACTTACACATTTCATTAGTTTATTAAAAATATCTTAAACTTTTGGCAAATTGATCTTAGTCATTAGTAATTTATGGAAAAATAAACAATAACAAAGCATTTTTAATACATAGGATAGTTTGGGATGTGAGATTTTCTTAAACATCTTTATGTCACATCCTTGGAAGATGTTGCACTTAAACATCAACTTTCATACTTATCTGACTATATGCATTTTTATTCCCTATAGTACACCATTATTCTACAAAACACAAGTTTATAGACCACTGAATGCCCCCCCCCACAAAAAAAAAAAAAGAATACGAGAGAGAAGAGAGGTGGAGAGAGAGAGAGAGAGAGAGAGAGAGAGAGAGAGAGAGAGAGAGAGAGAGAGAGAGAGAGAGAGAGAGAGATAATATGTAAACCTACTCAAGGTATTGCATTATTTAATTTATCGAGATATTGCATTATTAAATTTATTTGTCCTTTTAATAACATGGCATAGTTTTTCAAATCTGATACACAATACATCAAAGCTTAAAAGAATAACACAGTAATAATTTGATAACAACAAAATAATCATTTAAATGAAAGGTAAGAAAATTTTAATGTGTACAATTACAAACATTTATTTACAGAATAGAAACAATTCTCATTAATAAAGGCTAGAGTTTTATTATGAAAATTTGTATTTTTATTTTGCTTGCCAACCATTCAGTACTTTTATTGTTTTATAAAGTAGATACCAATTGATTTTTAACTTTGTTATTGTTACACACAGTATGCACAATTCAGATCTGGTGTGAATTTTATGATTTAGATGAAAGAAAGAATTGCATATTTTGCTTTGTAATTAAGAGCATTTCTACTTGATTCTGCTGGTGTATTAGAGTATTAATGAACTTTATGTGCATAAGCATTAGCAGTGTTAAGGATTATGAACAAAAGAGTATAAGTTTTTAAAACAAAAAAAAAACAAAACAACAACAAAAAAAAAAAAAAAAAAAAAAAAAAGGTTAATGCAGAAAAGAAAAACAAAAACAAAGAAAGAAATAATGGAAAAATACTTCTAAACATGCATTTTAAGGAAGCTTAGGCAAATTGCATACTTCTGAAAAATATTCCTCACACCTTCTTCACTTGCACCAATGTACTTTGATAGCAACTCTGGTCCCTAGAAGAAAGAAAAATTCAAACTGTATTTTATGCACAGATTTGAAATACAATTAATACAGCTTAATATGAATTTATAATCTTTTTCCAAACATATTTATAAGGGAAGATAATACAAGAGAAAACCTTAAGCATAATAAAACACGTTGCATCAATAAAAGATTGATCTATGGTAAAATGAGAATTGGTTACACTTGTTTTCATCTCTTCATATGTAAATTGATGATCCCTGAAGAAAGGACTATAAATCCAAAAATTGCATTTTACACATGTTATATTGGCCAATCTGGGTTGTGGTCAGCTTTTAATTTACATAATTCTTGATAATGAACCCAAACCTTGGTGCCAATAAAGTTAATGAGTGAAACAACTATTTGTAAGAATTATCTGAAATAGCTAACTAAAAAGTTAAATTAAATTTCTGAGGTTATATCGTTTCACCCAGACTTTGACAATATATATTGTAATCGTGACACAAAATCATCTCCAAGTTGGCCACTTTAGCAGTGGCGCAGCCATTATTCCCCCAGTCTCTCATAGAGTAATAGAAGATTAAACACAATAGTGGCACAAACAAAATTTATTATATCATTTCTTCGCAGTTAGAGTAATATAGTTCTAGAAGCTTACTTTCGGCAGTGTCTCTGTTTTTCATTTATTACACTAGTCAAGAGCGAAGTTAAAAAGTCAAAATGAAGAAAATGCTTCAGAAATTACTGGCCAAGATGGAGCATATGAATCTGGAACGGACAGGATGGGTAATGAAATAAAGATTGTGAATTCCACAGTGGAGAAAATGGAAAGTGAAATAATGGTAGTAAATAAATTAGCTTTATTTATGGAGCTCTTTTAACTTCCATTTTATACTGGGCACAAAAAACCATTTAATTTTACTCAGGTTTGAGGTTCCTTTACATGCTGTAAATATACAACATGGGACCAAAGCTTTATTTTGCATCCAAAGGATAACAATAGTTAATTCAAAAATGGATCAGATGGGAAGTGAAATAATCATGTGAATTCTGGCATGAATAAAATGCAGTCTGAAATGGAGAGTGTCAAGGAAGAAATGAAAATGTACAAAATGAAGACTGAGCTATCCATCAAAATTTGATGAACAACTGGCCGGCATGGAGAAACACATTGACCCAGATGTTAAGTGTCCTGTCTATAACCTTAATATAAAATATCCTATATAAAATAACTCAGAAGTTTAAAACAAGAGAAGTAGTTTAAGTATATTAACTTCACTTATAATGAAAACTATCCAAAATACTATATGTTTCAAGGACGTTCAACCTCTTCTTCAGTTTAAGTCTGACTGGTGGCGGGAAGATGCTTTCTATAGTCTGTTATAGTGAAGACAGTTTTGGCCATTTTCCATTTCAAGTGAGATGAGTGTCACTATTCCAATTTTTTCAGGCGTAAAAATCCTTAGTATGGCTTCCTTCGGAAGGGAAGTAAAGCTGTGGGTCATGTGTCATAGATTTAAAGCACGTAAAAGAACCTCAAGCCTGACAGAGAGGCCTCTGAGCAAAATTAAGTGATCTTTCATGTCCAGTATAGAATGGGACGCTGAGAACCACAGTATTTAAAGAGCATCCATAAATATAACACCATTTTATTTCAGTATTAATACATATCTATTTGATTCTCACATATTCAGAATTCTTCAAGAGTACACCTAATAGAAGCAAATAGAATTAATAGATGCAAATGGTAAAATGTAAGATTATTTTCCCACTGGTGTTATCAACAACTCTTCATAGTGATCTAAGTTTTTTTTACCTTAATGCTAATAAATTTAAGTCCACATTCTTTGGCAACTACACTGGCAAGCAGCGTTTTTCCAGTTCCTGGAGCACCATATAGGAGCAGACCAGACTGATGACGAAGAGGTGAGTTCTTAAACAGCTCTGGGTACTGAAAACAAGAGAATTTCCTTTATTATGAAACATAATAAAAACAGAATTATTGAATACACTCTGACTACAGAGAGACATAATTAACTGCAAATCAATTTGCAGTGTTCCTTTGTGCATAAGAACTTTCCACTGCTGCCAGGACCAAGGCTGCACTAAATTCTGGCTATCAATGTTGATCTGATAATGGCTGAGATAGTTTGTTAAAAGTAGTGTAATTAGTTCTGTATTTATTGCTTAATGATTAATGACCAGTATATATTTTCATTTGCCAATATGTATTTATGATTTTAGTTTGCAAAGTGGATGACAAATTTCTGATGTATTACATTCACATGACTTTCTCTACCTGTTCTGCAAACACACCACTCTTATGAAAGTTTATTCTTCTATCTACTTCATGTTAATCAAGATAAACATTAGCAGCAATTCAAATAAGAAATTTATTTCACGTTATGATATATTTATTGTTATGTTTTATTAGATTTTTGTCTAATGGTTTTATTTCTTACTTCCTTATTAGTAGGAAGGAAATAAGGGAATACACTCGGTTAAACTGATAGTCAGATCCCTTAAAAGCTGCTTGCTCCCTATGTCATAAAATTGATTTTTTTTTTCTATGCATGGCCAGGAATAAAACAAGTGAGATATGAAATGAATGGTGACTTCCTGTTTGATAAAAGTACTATTTTAAAATTAAACCCAATAACAAGGAGTACATCAGAAATGGTTAGCTCTACAAAAAAAGTATCATCTCGCATAAATTGTAACAGAAAAAAAATTCAATCTGTATAAAATGAAAATATACTAGAAATATTGTTAAGCAAACAAATATTTCGAAAGTTTTTTAGAAATTGAATTTTGGGCAAATTTGATTATTTGTTCCTTTTTACTAATATACCACTCACAAACAGATCTAATACACCCCACACAAACCGACCCAAAACACCCCAGATCTACAATTTTTGGGTAGTAGATTTTGAGTATTTTTTACCGGCTATGCAAACATCCTCCGGAATGAAGAGGGTTGCAGATGCTGTTCCCAGAAAATTCAACACAACTTATTTGTCATGTAAATATCTTTAATATACAGGAATTTAGTCCAAATCATTAAAGCCATTTTTGAGAAAATCAATTACATTGTTCTTGCATGCAGACTGAAGAAGTTAGGCAGACCTGATAACTAATAATCAATTCTTGATGCATGTAACATTTCAAGCTATAATGAGGTATACTGATAATGTTCAATAAACATGTATTGAAAATTAAACAACTCATTCACCCAATCACCCTTATGTTTTTCTGAAATTGCTTTTTTCTATTTATTCAGGTGACTTCAAAATATTTATTTCCTGTTAAATCTAAGTATCAAATTTTTGGGCAGAATACCTTTCTTCTTATTATATATGTTGTACATGTGTGGTAGAGAAAGTAAAAAAAGCAAAATATTAATGTTGCATTCAAATTACTTTTTCTACTCATTCCTCCACAAACTATTCCTAAAAAAGTTATTCTTCTGCCAACCTGTTGTTAATCAAGATTTTCATTACATACACAAATGTTTTGTAATGGGTATAAGAGAAATACAGAGACTGAAGCAATAGGCATATAGGTATATGTCAGCTTTAAAATTTTGCATCCTTGCATGATAAAAAACAAAAAAGAAGAATAGCAACTTAACATTAGAAAAACTATAATAATTGAAAATGCAAACAATAATACAGAATACATGCCCTAAAATAATTTGACATAAATTGTATGCTTTAACAAGATCTACATTTTAAGTGTAATGAATACCAATAATGAAAAAATAATTCAGAATGAAGAGCACTTGACAAGCTATTTACAGAAAATTTAAAATGTGCATTTTATTTGTCATGAAAACAATTTTCACATATGGTATTTTAATCAAAATCATTAAGAGTCATTTTTGAGCAAATAAATGAATAATGGATTTTCCACGTGAAGAGGATGGAGCGATTTTCTTGAAAACATTCGTCTCTCATTCTTGGAAGTAATGTATATCAAATTTTATGTGGAGTGCAATGCTTCCTAAAAATAATAAACTTCCTAAGAGGCCTACCCCAAAAAAATTTAATTGTCAAACTTCAATTGTAAATACCCATTGGTTGTTGGGAATTTATTACCCTGTTGCCAGCTTTATTATTCAAGTCAGTTTATGTATGCTAAGTTATGCACAGATGAATATGACAGTATGGTTCAGTCATCCTCAGTTTTACAGTACATGCATTTAATTCTTAATTCTAGTTTATAATATTTTTATATTGTTGTTTGACACTGGTTACTCTCCACATCCCTTTATTCTTCACCAAATTTAAGAATTTTCATACCTTCTTACTATCGTTGTGAAACATTACAATTACAACAATTTCTTATTGATATTTTTTCCAAATTTCAGTTCTTTTACATTTAAATATTTTATGTTCCACATCTTCATTTCCAACACGTATAGACATTTATATTAATTAGAAACTATATGCTTCTGAGAATAAGGAAGAATATATCTGTATTTACCTTAGAAGGCCACTCCAGCATTTCTATCAAAACTTCTTTTACAGCTGAGAGGCCACCCACATCTTTCCAGGAATGAGTGTCATTGTGGTAAAGCTCAACTCCTCTCTGGGATAAAGGAATAAAATTTTTGAGTACCTCTTCCACATCTGCATCTCTAACATCAGTTACCAAATCCTCTGCACTGTCAAATGATGCTGAAACAGTAGTATTTTGAATTTTAAATCACGCTTATATGTAAGGGTATATCTGAGTGTTGAACAGCAGTGGTTAAATACATGGGGAGTTCAATATGTGCTTAGAAAATCAAGAAATTACATTTGTAGCATCAAAAAAAGTTTGTATTTAGTAACCATCATCTCGTTTTAGACGGCAGTTAGAGTTTCAACTATATCTATCATGTGGTTTTTTTGCCTTAGGCGATTGAATCAACAAACTTGTGCTTCTTTAGAAGGATGGAAAAAAACAAGTTTTATGCAGTGATTAAACACTTCTGTTTAAAACGCCAAACAAAATGAGATAAAAGTCAAGTTAGATGAAGTTCATGGCACATCTGCTGCTGTGTTTGCAATAATTTACAATTAAATAAATGAATTCAAACGTAGCTGAAATTCACAAATGATAAATGTTGTTGCAGATATCTAATAGAAGTGACTTCCCCCAAAATAATTGACAAAATCCAGGATATGGTTTTGAGTGATCGACGAATCAAAGTTCACAAAATAGTAGAGCTACAAGCATTACACAATGAACAGTGTTCTCAATTTTTCAACAAAAATTAGGTCTGACAAAGGTCTCAGCAAGATGAGTGTTGCATTTGCTCTCAATGGAGAATAAACGCAATCGATATGGAAGCCGATTTGGCACTTTTCCGTCGCAATCCTGACGAGTTTCTGTATCGATACTAACTGTGGATGATACATGGATACCCAATCACACTCCAGGGACAAAAGTACAGACGAAACAGTGGGATTTTAAAGGCTTGAAGAGGGCAAAGATGGTGAAATCTGCAGACAAGGTGATGGCCTCGATTTTTTGGGATGCATGCAGAATCATCTATGTTGATTAGTTGCAGAAAGGAACAACGATAAATGGAGTGTATTAAGCATCATTATTGACCCAGTGGAATGGAAAAATCAAGAAAAAAATGACCTCATCCGTCAAAGAAAAAAAATTATCTTCCATGATTACAATGCAAATTACTGCACACCTGTGCAGTTTCGATGGCGAAAATTGTAGAATTAAGGTTGAACTACTACAACATCCACCATTTTCACCAGATTTGGCCCCCAGGGACTTTTTTTATTTCCAAATTTGAAAAAGTGGCTTGGTGGAAAATGATTCACATTTAACGAAGTCATCTCCCAAACAGATGCCCATTTTGAGAACCTTCTGAAATCCTACTTTTTGGAAGGCTTAAAACAGTTGGAGAAATGCTGGAAAAGCTGTATCATGCTAAAAGAAATTATGTTGAAAAATAACAAAGAATCTACCAAAAAAAATTTGTTTCTCTACCTTTCTAAGGACTTATTGAACACCCCTCGTAGAGTGATACATTTTCTTACAAGCAGAATGCGGTAGGCAATGGCACTATCTTATTAGTAATGAGTATTTATTTCTCAACAATAAATTACAGAATTGAATTATAAACATTTAATCTACATAAAATTTTAAAATGTATAGTTTGTTTATTGATACTAATTTTTTGCATCTTGGTCGCTTGCCTATACTACTAATTTTGTGGTCTCAATGCAAACAACTGGTTTTCTGTGCATTGATGACCCTTGTCTACTTGCTACACAATATCACCATTTCATCCTCTTTAGCTATTCTTTATTATTTCTCTCTGACCTTAACAAAAAAAAGTTTTCTAAAGCTTGTACAGTTTTTACCCTTTTACAGTTAAAAAAATCTTCTTAATTAATATTTTGTTACCAAACTTCTTCTCTCCATACATACTATGTAAATATATAAATGTAAATGTATTCTCTCTACATATACTATGTAAATAGTGTACAGAGAAGGTACTGTATTCCACCAAAAAATTTGATACCAGGATTTCACCAGAAATATATGCTTTGAGGACCCTGAGTCCAAAAAACAACAACCCTGTTTTAGAAAAAGAGAGAAAGAGTTTGTGCATGAATATGTATGTGTGGGGGGAGGGAGGGGCAGCATAGCTTAAAAACAATAATACTGTTAAACACCAAACTTGCTAATTAAGTTTTGTTAGCTCCATTAATTTTCATAAAACATGATCTTAGGACATTCATGGTTGCTTTTCTTTGCTATAGACATATGTTATTTTTTCATCAATTCAACTTCCATTGGAAATTAGTCCTACCCCCAAATAGTCAAATCTCCTTAGCATCTTTATTTCTCTTCCATTATCTGCTATTTTTCATCCTCATTTAGTTGATACTTATTTTTAAAAACAATGATCTTGGTGTTCTTTTTATTTACTTGAATTCCCATTTTTTAAAATTGTTTTCTGCCTCGCTTGCCCTCTTAGCCCTCCACAAGATATGACATAACTATTAAATCATTTACAAACAAAAGCCCTGAAATTTCTTTATTATTGATAACTGGCAAGTAGCTTGTATCTCAAATTTTCCTCTAAAATATCATTGATGTAGAGATTAAATAGTACTAAATTTACATCCTTATCTCACCCTGACTTTACTTGTTATATATTATTACTTTATTATTGACAGATTTATACAAAACTCATTCTCCTGATATACCCTGCATAGTATTTATTTAAATGTACTAGCGGACCCGACAGATGTTGTCCTGCAGTCACGTCTTTAATTCGAAAATTTAAAACTTTTTTGTAGGTTAGGGTGGCTGTTAATTAATGCAGGTGTAAATTTGATAGAAAATTATACAAAGTACTCACATCAATTCCACATTGAATTTACAAAATGTATAGTTTTTTATGCACACTTTAAAACTCTTGAAACATTAATTGAATCTTATTGTAATATTTCAATTAGCACACTTTTTTTTTGTAACACAATAATAACATGAAGTTATAAAATATTTTCCTGAATTTGATCGTAGCACCACCTGTTGGGAAAAACTTGAATTGGAATAAAATATTATTGAATATTCGATACTGCGATTGTAGCACAGTCTGCCGGATCCGATCTAGAACATTCCAAAATCAACAACAATTTATAAATAAAAAATTAATTAAATAAACCATTTCCATTGAACCGAACTGAGAATCTAAACCATTCTCGAGTCCACTGGAACACACACAAAAAATGTCATTAAAATCGGTCCAGTCGTTTAGGAGGAGTTTGGTCACATATACACGCACAGAAGAATTATATATATAAAGATGGCTTATCCCATTGAATTTTAATTTTATCCATAAGCTTTTCTGTTTATTGAAGCAAATGACATCTCAAGATCAATAAATACCATGTATTCCCTCCCCCCCACTTTTTTTTTTTTTTTTTATATTATTATTATTGTTGTTTCGTTTGTATAGCCCCCTTTAACTTTCAATGGTCATATTGGGGGCTTTGACTTGTGAAACAACTCGTATTACTGTAGGTTAGAACATTAAGTTAATCATTATTATATTACTGATACACACGCACATTCACTCTCACATTCATACTTCCAGACTCTGTGGGGGATGGGAAATAATTCTGATTAAAGAAAAATTCCCCGCCCCAGCCGGGAATCGAACCCGGGACCTCCGGGTGAAAAGTCAGCCTTTCCCTTTTGTTACTCAAACATTTGTCCACAATTGTCTTAATTATAAAATTAATTATCTGAGCTCCTAGCTGCTTTAAATCATGATTAGAACTCTGATGATAATTTTGTCTCCTTCCCTACCAACTGAGAATGTCTGTAAAGAACTTGTCTAAAATAGAAAGTAGATTTACAAAGTTCCCTGTAATTAGCTGGGTTATTTTTATCACCCTATACATTGAAACTATAACATTTATTGTGTTATAGTATCTTTTTGGAAGTCTCTCTTGTCTCCAATATTTTATAGAGCAGTTTTATCACTTATTTTCTCATAGTTTGATTTAATGACTGAGCCTTCCAAAATCCCCTAGGATGCCATCAATGCTGCTAGCATTTTTTAGTAGTTACATAATATATTTGGTTTTAACACTATGTTAAAACTATATTATTCTTATTAAATATGATCATCCATTTTGAATACAGCTCTTTTACAAAAAAAAATACAACAGTGCATTTTTGGAAATATTATACCTAAAAATGTATCTTTAATCACTCTGGCTTCACTTTCTGAAGCATGTTTCAGATACTGTACCTATCATCACCTAAATTTACTATCATGCTTTCTCCTGAGGCTCCCCCCCTCTCAAATGCAGAGTATCTACAGCCCCTTGATCTTCTTCAGCTATGTCTTCCTACAATCATTACATGCAATTTCATAAATTCCCCAAGTTTTTCAGCTTAATTTCTGCCCTTTGTGTTGGTTGTATGCCTTTTAAGCAATGACTTGAACTAGTGTTATAATTTATTTCTTGAATTTAATTTTAGAGAATTTAGTAAACTTCTGGAAGACTGAAGGGTAGAGGATACATTTTTTTAAACCTTTTGGTTTCCTTCAAGATGTTTAGTGTGATAATTTCCTTTACTTGTTTCTTCTTTTTAAATTCCTTTATCTTTCCGTCTACAATTTCATTTACACAGCTATTTTCTAGGATGCTGTAATTTTTTGTTGCACTCTTCTACTCAAGGGTATGTTTACTGGTCTGAAAATGAGGCTGTTCATTTCTGCATACCTGTTGGCTAGAGTTTTAGATGTCATTTTTAACGCACCTAGTTATGTATGTCTCTTATTTTATACTGATTCTTTATGATTTTTATGTTAGGAAAGGAATGTGTTATTGTATTCTAATTCTACTGTAGTTTTGCTATTGTATCCTTAAGTTAAGTAGAGTTATTTCATCCTTCTTGTCTAAATGTGAGTTGTTTGTACTCTGCCTTATCAGCTGAATGGGTTAGGCTATTTGCGAGCGTCTGCCAGGGGATTATGTTTATATTTTGCTTTTTATCACCCTCCGTGGTGTAATGGTTACCATACTAACTTCATATACCCAAGGTTGTGGGTTCAAACCTGGTGGAGGACGATGGATTTTTTTGGGTGTAAAAATGCTTAGCATGGCTTCTTCAGAAGGGAAGTAAAGCTGTTGGTCCTGTGTCATAGATTTACAGCACGTAAAAGAACCTCAAGCCTATCAGAAAGGCCTTTGAACAAAATTAAGCGATCCTTCATGCCCGATTTAGAATGGGATGCTGAGAATCACAGCAATTAAAGAGCATGCATAAATAACAGGCCATTTAATTTCATTGGGCTGAGATTTGCTTTGGGGTATGTGAGGCGACTTAGAGTGCATGTTTGGCTTCGCTGGCTGGTATTGTGGTTGCTTGGTGAGTCTTAACATTGCTTCACCATTTATTTAAAATGATATTTTGGGGACTTGCCTGACTTTCCTTGTATTCAGGATTGTGCTCTAAGGCTTATGTTTGTGAGAAAGGTGAAGGCATTTTTGGATTAATAGGTATAGGTCAACATGTTCAAAATTTAAATGTAAAGGGGTGTCATGCTTTTTATCGTTAATGGGTTTTTCTCACTGTTTTAATGTGTATATTATACTTTACAAAATTTATAATTGTTAAAGATTCAGAGTTTATAACATTTCTTTAAGAAATTTATATTGTTTGTTCCCCCCAATGTTCAGTGCAAACTGTATGGATCCACATTTCTTGGTGAAAGGCAATGAGAAAAATTAGCATTTACTTAAAATTTTATCTCAAGTTATATATTACATTTTTATCATGTGCACCACTTATTTGAAAGACTTAACTTGAGATAAAATTTTAAGTAAATGCTATATATATATACACACACACACATACCATGTATAAGTAAAAATGCTTTAGTTACAATTATTTCTTAGAAATTCATGACTAAATTTTCACAAAAGTAGGTGGCCATGCAGAAATTTTTGGTCCACAACTCATCAGTTGAAAAAGAATCCTAAGCTCTGAAAACAAGTGAAACTCTCTATTTGGGAAAATAATTCATACATAAAAATAAATACAATTTTTTATATTCATTTAATATTTGAGTAAGCTAGTTAACAGTTTTGTGTAATTTAATTTAAGAAAAGATTTGAGTTGGAATAGAAACACTTTCATCACTTATATTTTTGTTGTCTGATCAGTTTCAAGAACTATTTGCTCTCATCTTCAGAGACATTTCGCATCTGTTGTGTATTGGTGGAGTGATGTTCTTCTATAACTGATTTGATGGTAGCAATTCAAAATTCATTCAGCTATGTTTATGTTTCATGAATAAAGTATTTGTCCAAGTATGCAGCTCTGCTGTGTATTTTGTAAGTTTTAAGAGTGTAATGTTAAGTGTGATGTGATTGGTGGTCCAGAAGTGGTTTGAAACTGCATAATTCTCCATCTTTTTGTATTTAATGTGTCTCATATGTTCCTTAAGTCTGGCTCTAAAGTTTCTTTTCATTTTTCCTATGTATATTTTATTACCTTCTGGGCAATTAATTTGGTAAACTGCTGCTCTTTATCTTGATCTAATACTTCCAGTGTAGACAGTGTCTTAAGGCTAAAATTTGCTAGTGTTTTGCCCATCTTATGATGAAGCTTCCTCAGGGCTGACTGTGGTCTATACTGGAAGTTTACGAAAACATATAACAGTCCTGCTCTTTAATTCTGCAGTATTGGGTACTTCAAATTATTGAAAAATAAGTTTTCTAAACTGTATTTCTTTGAGGAGCTAGGCGGATGTTTTCTGTTTTTTTGAAGATGTCATGGAATTTGTAATGAGTGTTGTTAGATGGAAAGTTAATTTTTTTAAGGTCATTTTGGATTTTTTGCTGGGTAAGTTTTGTAGTATCCATGATGTGTTTCTGGTTTTTGAACTTTGCTGTTTTCTTGTTGATGATTTGTTTTTGGAAGCCATTTGTTTATTGCTAATTTGATATGCTTTTGTTATATTTCTTCTGTTATTGGAGTGTACACCAATCTATGGGTTAAACTATTTAGGGCCGGTTGTACGAATTCGGAATAAATCCTGGAATAGTTATTCTTGGAATACACTATTCACGGTATAAATGTGGTGACAAGTTATACGATACAATTTTATTCCTTAGATATCTATTCGACTGTTTGTAAATTTAAAACTAATGTTGGCTATATTGCGAGTCATTCATGGCCAACTTGATACATAATTACTGCTTTATTTTGCTGAAAATGTGCATTGTTTTCACAATCAGCTGTTCCTAAACTATGTATTATTTCTTATTTTAACTACTTACGGTACTATGAAATAATTATGAATGTTCACAAGCGTGTTCAGATGTAGAATTGCTATACACTTTACAAAACATAAAACACATATGTATACTGTGACATCTTGTGATAGGTTAGGAGAATGGGAATGACACCTCACCGTATGTGCAAAGTTGTATATTGTGCTGGTACATGACATCTTTCCATTTCTATACTCATAACAGCTAACATACTTAGCCTGATTTCTGTATTTTATTCATTAAAATACTTAGTAAGCGAATTTTGAAAATTATGTTTTAATGTTGCCAATGGCCAATGCATCTATCAACTTAAGATATGCATAATTGAATCATTGCACCAAGATAAGTACAAAAACAACTTGCTATACACGTATTATTAACCAACAAAAATATTAGTAGTTATGTCGAATAGTACATTGAACCGTTCCCCATTACAGTTCGCACTTTGCTGATGGCAATATTTAATACAGCAGCTAGAAATTGTCAACTAAATCAATAAAACTGATAACATTATATTTTACGGAAGGTATTCTCTATTCAATCAAAATTGTCTCTAATGTATTAAACCTACAGCATATAATACAAAAAATTATGTATTTATTATAAAATAATATATTTGGATTTATGAGCTCTGAAGGCATCTTTTAATCTGAACATTTCCTCCCTACATCACAAAGCTTGTAGTGTTATTGTTTTTAAACTTGCACATAACCTCCAAAATCTGAATATAGTACAGAATGTCGCTAATATTAACACTTGTGGCTATTTTACGTTTTGAAGCATAAGTAACCTATCCTTTGTATTTCGTCAATAAAATGTAACCTCACTCTTTACAACGCTATGCATTGTGCTGGTGAATTTCTGCACTACACTATTTTATATTTATCTTGGCTTGGATTAAATTTAATTGTTTCCATAAAAATAGAGGTATTTTGATGATAATGCTGTAGGTAGATTTTACTGTTTTATAAATGAACTTCTTGTCATATTTATCTTATAACCATCAAGTTGTCTGTGTAATATCCTTTCTTTACTTTAATCTCACTTAATAAATTTTGCATTGCCACCACCAAATCAGTCATGGAAGTATATCCATAAATAAATTATAAGTATGATTCATATTTCTTCACATTATTAATTAACTTCTCTAGAATAAAATGTTTTTAATTTGCAAAAACTTATGATTGAATAATAGCCACTGCAGATTCCTAAGTTAAAAGGAAAATTTGTGTAATTGTAACGGTTTAAGGGATATCATTATTGTTCTGCCATGTCAAGATAACCAACACACGGTATGTGCCAAAAACACAAGCCAGTCAATCTCTAAAGATGATAGCAAATAGTTCTTGTAACTGGTCAAACAAAATAATGTAAGTAATGAAAGTAGTTCTACTCCGACTCAAACCTTCTCTTAAATTACAATTTATTAGTTTACTATGTCTTCATGCGGCCTAATTTCATGAAGTCATAGTAAATAATTTATGCCAAAAAGGTTATTTGTTAAATTGTTATGTTCCACATGAAAACACATCACACAGTATGTGAAATCAGAAAACTCCACCTATACCTTAAGAGGAAGCACAACAGTGAACCTAGCTGGTGATGGAGACAATAATCTTCAAAACGTTATTAACTTATCATATAAAATTGAAGCCACAGTAATTTTCATTTTGAGTATGTATTAGATCTGTGTTGAGACAGTAGTTAGATATAAAGTCGATATACTGTTACAGGAACAAGTGAGTTTTGTTTTTTGAAAATTTGCTTAAAAAATTGAGAACTGTACTGATTTAAACAACTTAAAGCAATCAAGCACAATTTTATACAAGACAAATAGTGTTCTACAATTAGCATTCTTTCATTAAAGCTTTATAATTTTAAATATTATTATATAATACTATTTATAGCAAATATTTTGCTTTTCTTCACTGTCAGCTATAATTTAGCAATCAAGATTCATAAATAGAGACTTACTCTTGCCTTTACAAGCTACAAAGATAGCTTTGTCCACTAAATCCACCAAATCTTGTGCGACATAACCATCCATCTTTGTTACATGATGATCCCAATTCAGACTTGAGACTTCCTTTGATGTTGAAGTTCTGATTGCAAATATCATTTTAACGATTTCCAGTCGATCTGCCTGTCAAATAAAAATAAATGACAAGAAAAATGTATTTACAAATATAACTTGAGTTTCTATGACAACTGAAACATTTTTGCTTTTACATTTTGGTAGGTGTGCAAAACAGGAAACAAATGAGATGTATACCTTAAACACATTAAAGACAACTGATGCAAATGTTGCAAGCTTAGGACCTACATGTGTCCAGAGTAAATTGTTTAAACAAAACGCTAAAAACTACTTTTAATTCATATTTTATTAGTTGACAAATTCCTAAGCATGTCCTTTTTTATTATTTTATGCAGTCTCATGTCTTTCAGTTTATATTAATTATGCAATTATTTACAATTAAGAAATTGATGCAACTATGTATACTAATATAATACTTCCGGTGAATAAATAGTTCTTATTTAATTTAATGTAATCTAATTTATAATGTGGTGTACTGTAATTGTTCCATATCATTAATTGGTGTTAAGGCAACCAGTTCTCTGACACAAATGTAGCATATTTTGACTTGATGGAGTTTTGATGAGCCACATTTAATTACATTTATTTACTATTTTTTGGCTTTTTGAAAACTTCTTTAATTATTAAGAATACAGAATATTACACATGGGTGTATTTCAAGGCACTTTATTAACATTATTCTATGAATTTATAAAAAAAAAAGTACAAAAAATGCAAGTAGACTTTTTTTTTATTGTTTCATTTATACAGTCCCCTTTAACTTTGTGGTCATATCACAGTTTTCCTTCAGAAACCACTTTTGGTATTTTCTCACTAAACCACAGGGTTTATTGTTGGTTTTTAGTATTATGCTATTGCACATGCACACATTTACTCTCGCATGCATATTTCCAGGCTCTGTGGGGTATAGGGAATGATTATAATTAAAGAAAAATTCCTTGCACCAGTCAGGAATCAAATCTGGATCTCTGGTTCAGAAGCCAAGATGCTGACCACTCGATCACAGAGGTAGTCAAGTAGACTTCACTTCATGCACAGAATAGCATATAAGAATGCCATGGTTCTTTGTAATGTAATTATTAGTTAGGTAAAATACTGACATATAGGCAGTGATTTTTTTTAATGTTTACTTCATTGCTACACCTCTAAGATATTTCTTAAGAAATAATCTTATTATTCTCAATCTTACATTATTTAAATACTACCTTTGCAGAAATTAAGCATCTGGCACATATACTTTCATTTTTTGTTACCCTTTCTATTTATTTACATGTTTATGTAAAGAATATAATGTTTATAAACACACAAAATGTATTAAGAGACTGATAAGAGATATGCATTAAATATTAATCATGCCATAACTATAAATATGTATTAAATATTACCAAAGAAGATTAATATCCTGGGTAGGAGGAATATAGATATGGTTCTAGATGATGAAAAGTCATAATACCAATATTTACTTCTGCAGAAATATATTCATATCTTGCACTTCTTTTGCATTATGCCCAGTTCACATTGGAGCAACACTGGTGACTTAACAAGATGATTGACCAATAAGTGTTCAATATAAACGTGAATGAAATCATGCAACGAATTTGAACTGGAGTTAACTCTTACTCATTGGCATGACGGCATCCACAGAATTGATTTGTGTACTTGTCATGATGGCATAACCTCTAGGGGAAATGCATTATGTTTTAGAAGAAGTATTAAATTACTCTGAGTTGCATGTACTGAGTTTGAATGCATATAAAACAGCAACAAAAGATTTGTGCTTTCATGCATCATGTTAAATTATGTTAATCTCAGATTTTGAGAAGAGATATTATGTTGCATGTTACTTATATCACATCGCCAGCTCCTTTGTGAATTGGGCATTATAATTCTCTTATATTGCGATTACCTCAATATACAGGGTGTTAATGAACTATAACGAAATATTTTCACAGAATATGTAGACTATTTAAATAAGTAATTTGAGATAGGAGACTTATGGCCTTTTTATTGAAATATCGAAGTAACGGCTATAAGTCTCTGAAGTACGCCAATGGCTAATTTATCAACCATTCGAGAGCATAACACGAAAAACGAAGGGACATATTACAGCGTACCTCTCTAGCATAGTGGTTATGATACTGGCTTTCAAGTGAAAGATAGCTTCCAAGTTCAGGTCTCGTTCATGTATCGCGGCATTTCATCTGGAATGAAAAAAATAATAATAAAAAACATTTATTCTATGACAGGAATCGAACTCATGCTTCCCGTATTATGCATTAAGCCACCAGAGCAATTGAAAAAATGCCTCCATAATAGACTACCTCAAGAACGTAGTTAATGAATGCTCAGTGTCGCACTGACAACTGATCAGTTCAAGATTTTACAGATTTTTGCGACATTAAATCTTGAGAATGCTAGTAATGAGCTGCTAAAAATCGATATTTCTATATTCAGACAGCAGTTTTAAAGACAATCTAAGCCATTTTCTCAACCTGCTTTGCTTTAACACAGACATCAGCATCTGATAGCCACACATTTATCACTATGTAGCTGCGTTATGCTTATCCGGAGACCATGCATCTTTGATCTTAAATTACTTATATCAGTCACATGCACAATCTCGCAAATTATTTTGGTGTAGTTCGTTAACACCCTGTATAATAAAATGTCAACTAATCTGCAATTTTTTTTCTTTAATTTGCTCCTTAAGCACCTCATTTTACTATATTTTATTATTTTTATTTTGTATAAATCATAGTTTTCACTTAAGTTGTGTATGCAGAATAGCTGAAAAAATACATGCTTTATAATGCTATACACATGTTTGGTGTAATGCATTCTTATCATTAGTATGAACTTCAGTCACAATTTTGCAAATCTTTTCCTAATGTTAACATCATTTAGTTTGTCTTAAAGTAGGTATTTTCTTATATTATTAAATAAAAATGCCCATCATACTTTTATTTGTTCTCATTGAATTTTAGAAGCTCATGGACATTTTGTGACCTTAAAATAAGGAATTGTGTACGGAAAGTTCACCAATCAAAACTTGTCCACTGTCTATATATATATTTTCTACTTGTAACCAATAGGCTTGATTTGATAAGGAATAATCAAGTTCACAATTATAGCACAAGAAGCTATGAAGACTATCATAGATAATACTAGCAAATGTGTCAGTGAAAAAGATATTAGTATTAGAGGGATTAAATTATACAATCACTCCCTAACTCAATTAAAACCCTGACAGATATCTCAAAACCAAAACTTAAACACAAACTAAAAGAATATTTGTTGAGAAAATATATATAAAATCTAAATGTGGTGGCAGCAATGGTGGTTGTTATTATTATTATTATTGTTGTTGTTGTTGCCACTGCCACCACCGCTGCTGCCACCACCACCTCTACTACCACTACCACTATCTTACCATTATCATCATTGTCGCCGTCGGCCTCCTCCTCCTCCTCCTCCTCCTCCTCCTCCTCCTCATCATCATCATCATCATTAAAGATTAAGCTATAAAATCCTGCACCTACTTATTTGGTTAAAACATTTATCATCTCTTATAGGTGCTTTCAAATTTTGGGTTTGTTTTAATTGCTTTCATTAAACATTAATTTTGCTGAAGTACATGGAAAAGCTAGCTAAACACTAATGTTAATATTGTTCTCTTAATTCAACTACTGCTCACAACACATTGAAAGTAAGTCCACACATTCTGCTCTGCAGCGGACCTAACTTCACTCATCAAGTTTAACTTTCCCACTCACTAAAATGGGAAAGTGTACTGTTGCCAAAGTCTCTGTCTGATTTATAGAAATCTATGAAAGATAGAAAATGTCACTAACCTGGTTTCAATGTCTCAACAAGGCCTAACCCTCTTTTAAAGGGTAAGGTCTAAAGCCATCCACCTGTATAAACAATAATTGTAACACAAGTTCTGAGAAAATGTTAACTAACCTTTATAATTTCAGGAATCTTAATAAAAGTTTTGAAAATATGTCGACCTCGAGGTGCAACCAATGCACTGTTGAGTGAAGAGACTGCTACAGCTGTAGCAATCACAGACACAGCATTGGAAGTCTGGCAAAGTTTCAGAAGCTCACAAAGCTTTTCACCTACTCTGGATGAAACAGAAAAGTATATGAGATGGCTAATTAGTTTCTCTTCTTGTTCCTAATGTTTTTCAAAACCATTAATATATTCTTTCTATCACATTTGCTGTCACCTATCTATAGTAGGCAGAGGAAGTATAATTACTACAGTCAGTTGAAAAATTCAATGACACAGCTGGCATTTGCACATGGTTCTCCTGCAATATACATAATCTAAAAACAAATTGTTTGTTAAATACTAAACAGTATTTAAGTTCAGAATTATGAAGATATTAAGAAAATTCCAACACCCTTTTACCTGGAAAAGTATTTATTAATTTTCATTTTCTCAAAATGCTCTAATGGTTTAGATTAAAATGTTGCTTATTTTTTAATAAATTGATATGAGAAATAACTACGTATTTTGAACTTCCTGTGAACTTCCCTTTATTTGATTCATTTTGTATAATTTTTTATCACTAGGAATTCATAAAACATATAATTACAAATACTTACTACAGGTAAAATATACAACTCTTTAAAATACATAGTTTGTGTTTTTGATAGTATTAATCATGTTTTAAATATTCCATGAGGCAAGTATAGACCTTTTCTATGTAACATGTGCTTGAAAAATTGCAATTCTGTTTATTTTTCAACCACTCTTTTCTTTCCATTGCATGCTTACGCCACAAATAAATGTTTGAATGTTGTTTACACAACTTAAAATCTTTCTTAATTTGAAACACTTTCTAGTAAAAATATATTGTTAGCAATGTAGCAAAGATAAAAGTATAATTTTTATATGAATAGTATAATGTATGAATTTGTATATGCAAAGAAAATCATGTGAATGTATTACATCACAGTTGTTTTTATATCTTTAATATGGACAGTTCTTTTAACAATTACTATAATATTTGTTACAACTGACAGTACATTTAATAGAAAAATAACACTGCTTTCTCATTTATTCCATTTTCCAAACTAAATAATATAAGTTCTTATGAACCATGTACTTTGTAACCTTTATTCTCCCTTATTTACATCTTTAAGGATTGAAGGTCCAGATAATTTTATTTGATGTATTGAATTACTACAGCCATAGTGACCAATATGGCATATAAACATAATCCCAAAGAAAAACATTTAATGTGGTCCATTCACATGACTTTCTCTACATCTCTCTAATAAATTATTGTTGAAAACTAATTCTTCTACCTACTTCATGCTACTGAGATAAAATTTGGAGCAATTGTCTTATTACTTGCTTCCTTGTAAGTAGAAGGGAAATATGGAACTATATTAGGCTAAAACAATAATAAAATCTTTTAAAAACTGGTTGCTCTGTGACTGAAATCTATTTCTTTGCACGACCAGGAGTTGGAAAATTCCCATGCAAGAAAATTTTTAAGTATTTTAAAACTAAACCAAGGAATATCTCAAAAATGGTCAATTATGATCTATATGATATAAATTATGTGTTTTAACGAGATCTACATTTTTTGTACAGTAAGTTTCTGTCTATCTGTTATAGTTTACTAGTTATGCAAAATTCAGAAGAAATCGTCCAGTATGGAGAGGTCTTCAGAAGCCATCCCAAGAAAAGCCAAAATATTTATTTTATTTGTCATATAAATTTCTTTAATATTTTAATCAAAATCACTAGAGCCATTTTTGGAAAATCAAAATTCACAAAAATTCTTCATATAAAGGGTAGTTTGTGGTTGGGGGCTTTTTTTCAAAATCTTTTTGTCGGATCCTGCAAGATACCAAATTTATATACCAAGTTTAGCATTTTACTTACTATTCATTTTTTTCTCCCTCTCTCTCTCCCTCCCTCCTCCTCTCACAGACCTTTTTCTAAAAGTCCTTTTTTTTTGGATTCAATGGACCCTAAAAACATGTATTTCCAGTAAAATCTCGGTATAAAATTTTTGGGTGGAGTGCAATACCTTCTCTACACAATGTACATAGTATGTGTAAAAAAAGTAAAAATACAAAATAATTCTTTTACAGAGGATATAAAAAATTCTCTTATGTCATAAAAACGTTTATTGATCACCCATCCTTAATCCTGGCTTTAAAAACATGAGCTTCTTGCAGAAATTTGTTGAACAAATTAATGATGGGTTTTGGTTAACCTAATCCTAGGAGCAACTTAATGTGTAGTGGAGAATGTAAGTTATGCAGATTACAGTTTCTAATCTGGTTTAACCTGAGCCTGTCCATGACAGGATGACTATATCACAAAGACAGAATAGGAGGGCACTTTTACTAAAAGCTTATTCAAATGATATTAATTTTTCATGATAGGAATTTGAAGTTTCACATATATGCAAACGGATCAGAAAGTAACACACATTTTTTTTTCTTTCTGAATTGGTATTGCAGCTGGGATGTTGAAATTCAATAATGTTTCTGCTATTTGTTTCTTATGCATATCTCTAATAAGAAGTGTGAACTATGCAACAAAGATAGCATGCTTATTGCTACTGTCCACTTGCAAAGAACAGCAAGGTGTAGTGCAATTTTTATGGGCTGAAGGGTATAATATAACCTGAAAGAAGTGTAGCATGTATGGGGAGCAACTGTATGAACCATATCAATATCTGCAGATGGTGTGCATTCTTCGAACATGGCCATGATAACCTTTGTTATGCATCACATTCCAAATGGCTGACAACAGTTACCCTCGCAGAATGTGAGAGCCATTGAGGTGGCAATTTTGAACAGCAGTTCAACATTTCATATGATGCAGTATAAGATATTTGCATGATATATTTCAGTTTCATAAAGTTAGTATTTGCTAGATGCCTGAGAACCTAACCGATGACCACAAGGGCCAGAAGTGCATTAGTTACTGAAGAAACACATCACTGGAGATGAGTTGTAGGCATACCACCACACACCACAAAGCAGGCTTCTATGGAGTTGAAACACACTCTGCTTCCCCAGTGAAGAAAAAATTCCTCGTAAAGTGATTGTGTCAGTATTCTAGAATATGAATGGTGGTATTGGTAGACTATGCTAAACACGGGATGGCCGTAAATACTGCAGTCTACATTAAAACATTGGTAAAGTTGTTGTGACCTTTGTGACAAACATAGTATTCATGCTGATGGTGTCAGACTTCATGACAATGCTCGCCCCCATGTTGCTGCAGCTGTTCTCATTTCGTAAGAAAACAAATTTGGTTGGGAGGTGCCACAGCATCCCCCATATAGTCCACACTTGGTACTGTGACTTTCATTTGTTTGGTCTGATGAAGAAATTCATGGTCGGTTAATGCAGAATTGAAAACAGCAGTCCGCGGATGGCCATACAGTCTATATGAACAGGATATTTTGAAACTTGTATCATGATGGGAGAAATGTGTTGAGAAAATTGGTGAATGTGTAGAAAAATAGACAAAAGAAGTCCCTTCAGTTGCACATTTGTTTGTAATGGTATCTATTAAACTTTTGGTATAAAAAATTATTGTGTGTTACTTTCCGATCCACCCTCGTATTTTATGCATGTTAGGACATATTACTGGTTTAAGAAAGAAATGTACAATGGTTTAGAAGAAAACATACTGATTTGTTATATTTAATTTAACATTATTCCTTAAAGTCAACCAGAAAGTAATTCCCAACATTGTTTTTCTCAGCTAACAACAATGGTGTAATGCAAATCTTGAGATATACATTATTTGAAGTTTCCATTTCCTTCAACAGATACCATAGCTGTAGCAATGTTTCAAAATGGCATCTGTAAACGATGTACATTACAAGCAGCGTGTCATCATTGAATGTCCGACTGCAGAGAAATAAACTGTTAGCTATCATTTATAAATGTTTGTGTGCAGCTTATGAAGCATCTGCAGTCAACAAAAGCATGGTTGGTTGCTGATCAAAGAAATGTCGCTGGACACCACCCCAAAAATGGTTACAAATGTGCACAAAATGGTCTTGAAGGATCGTTGGCTGAAAGTGCGAAAAATTGCTGAATTGCTGTAGCAATATCATGGGAAAGGGCATATCAAATTTTGACTAAGGAATTGGCTATGAAAAAATTATCTTCTAGATGGATGCAGTGACTGTCAGCAAATGATTAAAAACCTGATGTGTTCCATTCACATGACTTTCTCTACATCTCTGCAACAAATTATTGTTAAAAAGGTTATGCTTCTATATATTTACGTCATGCTAATCAAGAAAAAATTAGTAGAAATAGTCTTATTACTTGCTTCCTTGTAATTAGAAACGAAATAAGGGAGTATCATAGGCTAAAGTGATAGTCAAAAGCTGGTTGCTATGTGACTGAAGTTCCTTTGTGTGTATGGACAGGATTTGACAAATTCCTGTATGAGAAAAGTGTTTTTTTTTTTTAAAGCTGAAAACAAAAACAACGAATATCTCAAAAACGATCAACTCCACGAAAAAAGTTTATACAACATAAATTGTGTGTTTTAACGTGCTGTAAATTTTTTGCGTGTTAAGTTTTTGTCCATCTCTTGTGGTTTAGCAGTTATACAAAATTCTGTAAAATTCATCCAGAATAAAGTAGTCTTCAAAGGCTATTCCCAGAAAATTCAAGATATACGTTTTATTTGTCAGGTAAATATCTTTAATATACAATATTTTAATCAAAATCGTTAGGACCATTTTTCGAAAAAATCAAAACTTTTTAAAAGTTCCATGTAAATGGTAGTTTGGGGTGGGGGGATTTTTCTCAAAATCTTTGTATTGAATCCCTGGAAGATACTAAACTTAAATACCAAGTTTGGTATTTTACTGACTTTTTGAGCTATCATGTTCACAGACACACATACATGGGACCTTTTTCTAAAAATGCCTTTTTTGGACAGGGAACCCTAAAACAGTTATTCCCGGTGAAATCTCAGTATCAAATTTTTGGGTGGAGTGCAATAAATTCTCTATACATTATGTACATAGTACATATAGAGAAAGTAAAAATACATCTGAGTGCAAATTTCTGAACAATGGTCAGTTTTCAGAAAAACCCACAGGATTTTTTGTACCGGTTCATGACCACAGATAAAGTATGGATCCACTACTATAAACTAGAAAGAAAGCAATCAAAATAGTGGAGGCATGCTGATTTTCCACCTCCAAAGAAAGCAAAGGTGATACAATTGGCTGGAAAGGTCATAATAGCATCACCTTTCTGGGATGTGAAAGGGATTCTGCTATAGATTATCTTCCTCATGGCCAAACAATTATGGGAGAATACTACGCTAATCTCTTAGAGAGTAAAAGGTGCACCATAAAAGGCCAGATTTAGCAAGGAAGAAAGTCATCTTCTATCAGGACAATACCCGCCCACACATTTGTTGTTGCCGTTGCAAAAATACACCACCTGAATTAGGAATTGTTTGCAGCACCCACCTTATTCCTGATATGGCTCTATCAGACTTCCATCTCTTCCCTAAGCTAAAAAGTTTTTTTTGTTGGATGGAGATTCTCTCAAAATGAACTGAGAACCGGAGTTGAGCACATTTTGCTGCCCTGGAGAAATCTCATTTTCGAGATGGAAAAAAAAAACATTGAAACATCAATGGACCAAGTGCAGTGAGACTACATTGAAAGATAAAAATAGTTCGAATGAGGTCACTTGCAATTTTGGGTTTCATTCACAGAACTTATCAAAACCCTTGCATATAAGATATTGATGGATCACTTGGTGTTTTTCTGTATAACAAATAGTAATATGTAAAATTACTAAACAATTACCTTAAAAGATAGTCCTCTTCACCTTCCTGGGAAGAGGAGGTGCCTGGCATACCAGCAATAACATCTAAATCATCCAGAATAATCACTGATGGTTGACGATATACACACTCTGCCAATAAACTGGATAGTTTCTTTTGTATTGTTTCAATAGTCTTTCCTGTAACATAAATAATTGTTTAAGATCCTTAGGCTTTGTTCCAGTAGCCTGCAAACTTGAAAAACTGAATGAAATAATGAGAGAAACACTGTGATTGTTATTATTAGAGAGTAGATAAATATAAAGAAAGTTCTGAATAATATGACACCTATTACCAACAAAATATGAAAAAGAATAAAACATATTCTTAAAAACAGTTCTACAAATACCACACTAAAGGTTGCTTTTGTTTTATTTCTTCATTATTTAGAGAGGTCAGATGCCCAGAAGTGGAACTTAAAGTTACTCAACATACTTCTTCTCAGGATAACAGAAAACCCCAAAAAACAATTTATTTGGGTAAATCACCCTAACTAAGGGGTGATTCAAACTTGGGATCACTTGAATGTGAGACACAAGAATTCACTCCAAATGTCCAAACTGGCTGCGCTGTGTTTTGCCTGTTCGCGCCCTCGGCACCCATTACTGTCTGCCACTAACATAGACAGGCGTGGTTGAAACTTAGCAACATTTTTAAAACTACTTTAGGCTTTACTTACCAATGTTATTAAAGGAGATGCTGAAACTGGCCACCACCATTGTCTAAACATTTTTGCCACCGTTTTAGGAAACTATCCATTACTCACCATAGTTCATGTTGAGAAAAGCTGGCAATGTTCTGGTGGATATTTTGTTTTAATTCTTCCAGAGTGTGTGTGGATTTGTCTTGCACACTTTATGCTTTAAGTTACCCCAGAGATAGAAATCCTAGGGGGTTAGGTCCCCCAACATTAGGGGTCACAAATCTCTACTAATAATTCTGTCCTGAAAACAAATGTTCTCATCAAAAGATTGGCTGCATGAGCTGTTGTAGAGTCTTGTTGAAAAAAGGCAAAATCACTCTGTTAATTCTATAAAAATAGGGGGCAAAATTGCATTCCCATATGTACAGGTGTCAACTGTTGACTCGAAAAAAATTGGGCCTATAACTCTTTCTCCACTAATGCGAACCATATACCAATTTTTTTCTCATGAAGGGGTATTTCATAAACAATATTAGGTTTCTCAGAGCCCCAAAAACAATTATTTCATGCACACATATCCATGAAGGTGGAGCCAAGCCTTGTCTGTGAAAAATATTAAATGTGGGTCAATTTTGGCATTGTATACTCTATTGAGAGTCCACTCACAAAATGTGTTAACACATACGAATCATAAACTCATAATGTGTAGTAGAAAACAAATGCTGAGCCATATACACTTTGTGACTAAGCTCAGAACAAAATAATAAAGCACATTGGTAATAACTCAACCACCATCAGCTCAACACTGCAGAGAAAAACAAGTCAGCACTGGACCAGCAGCTGTGTGTTATATTTCCATGTGTGCAGTGGAAAAACACCGTGCAGCAGTTTGGATGGTTTTTGGTCACATGGTATATCACTTGAGGCTGTTTCACAATACAGTAGAATAGAATTGATGCACCTTAAGAAATACAATGAATTCATGACTTCATCAAAAGAAATAATACTTTAACAAATTGGGGATACTTTCAAACATATGACACGAGGAGGCAAGCAATTTTGAAATACAAAGCTTCATCAATGCACATGCGCAAGCAGACAGATTACTGATGATTATGAGCTATATTGTCCCTTGCATAGCAACCGTCATTTGTCACAGCCAACCTCTGCAAATAAAAACAGACTTCTGAACAACAAATAATATGGAAGCAATTAACAGCCAATCATTTTTTAAAAGTTCTTTTCTCAGGTTTTATTGCTTTAGAAACATGGGGATGCAATAGAGTAGAATTTATTGTTGTGTGAGAAGTACAGGTTGTTTGTTCTTGGTAATATTCTTGCAGTTTATTGTTTGTTCTTGGTAATATTCTTGCAGTTTATAAGAGTTTTAAAATGGTTCATCTAATAAGACAGATTTGACACTCAGGCCTGTCTACAACTATTATTTGATAAGGGTCTGCTGAGAACAAGAATGTTAAGTTGTGAATGTAATGTAAGATATGGACAAATCTCAAATTTTGCTGCAGGTAGGGAATGTTAAAATAGAGCCCTACTTTTAGAGGAATTTTTTGCTTCAACTACCATACTGTATTACATTTTATTAGCCTTCCAAATATCTGTAACATGGTATTTTAATCAAAATTATTTTAAGCATTTTCGAAACATTATAAAACATTTTCTATGTGCAGGGTAGTTTGAATAGAGGAGGGGAGGTAGGGAATTCTTGAAAACCTTTGTGTTGCATCCTTGTCAGTGCTGAACTTAAGTTTGGTGTTTATCTAACTTTTCGTTTTTGAGTTTGGAGTTTGCTGTTCTCTCTCTGGAATGCATGCACACATGCATGTATGCACACATATTTTTCTACATCTGGGGAACTAACTCATGTATTTTCAATGTTATGTTGATATCTGACTTTTTTGGGTATTGGGTAGAATATTTCTTCTATCTACTACAGTAGTTGTTAGAGCAAGTAAACGGGTACCTATATATATATATAAAAGTGAAACGTTGTTAATGATATGTAAGACTATTTTATAAACTTATGCATTTTCTTCACTGTTATTTGTTTCAATTTATACTTATTAAAATACATAAACAGGTTATTGTGACTTACCTTTCAAATATTTACATTCCAGAGTCACACAGTGTACAAAATGAGGTGGCTTCCTCAGCTGATTGCAGATTGCCTGTTGTAGAGTAGATTTACCAGAACCCTCTGGTCCTATAACCATTAAAAAGAACATTGTCTTTTTATTTCAGCATGTATAGTTGATTCTTCACCTCATACTATATCTGGTATTATGTTTAACTTAAAAATTACGATTTAGTAGGATGGACTTCGTAACAGTAATGTCTTTTAATCATTGAGATTAATTATTGATTGAGCTAATTTTTGTAGTGCTTATTATTATTTAAATGGAAAACATGTTTCTAAAGCTATTTGCTTCTATCATCGTTTCCTGTTTGACGTGGTGGTTGACATCCCTGGTGGTGATTGGATGAACCTCTGCATCAATATTTCATGCATAAAAATCCTTAGCATGGCTTCCTTCAGAAGGGAAGTAAAACAGTGGTTCCGCGTATCATAGAAAGAACTTCAAGCCTGATAAAGAGGTCTCTGAGCAAAATTAAATGTCTTTCAAGCCTAATATAGACTAGGATGCTGAGAACCAGAGCAGTTAAAGAGTGCCCATAATAAAATTTAATTTTGCATCAGTAGGTCACCTGGTGGGATTTCAAAACTGAAAACACGGTTTCATTCTTCCAGAAGTAGATATTCTCCCAAACTCTTAGCTATATTTTTCTTGCTATGTTTTTAGTACTTTCAGATTTCTATCCATGATGTGTAGGTCTATACAAAAATGTCAAGCTACTACTGATTTGTCTTCTTGCTTTTGTTTTATGTTTCTGAAGTGTTCTTTTGCTCTTGTTTTTATGTTTCTTTTAGTTCTTTCAATGTAAATTTTTTCACAATCATTGCACTGAACTTGTATACTCCTAGTTTTTTCCTGTGGAATGTTAATATTTTAATTTCAAATTTAATATGATTTTTATGGAGTGACTATTTTTGGGGCTAAAATGATGTGTCATTTAAAGATCCTCTGGAATTTTAGAAATCTGTTGAGTGGTGTGAACTTCCTGAAACTCTTGTTTTCTTTTTCATTTGGAATGAATATGCAAACCTCTTTTATTCTTCTTTCTATTTTTGGTTGTGTTTACATTTTTGTGCATTTTTCTATCCAGAATCCATTTTCTGTAGTTATGTCCAATATGTAGCTTAGTGCACAATATATTCTTCTTTGCACATAAGGACTTCACCAATCTGTAGTAAAACTTTTGGGTACTGCATGCTGGTGGGGAATGGTATTGTAACTAGTTTTCAACTCCTGGTATGAATAGGTTTCCTGTAGATGCCAAATTGAGGTTCAGAAAGAGTACCTTCCATTATATTCTTTCTCAATTGTGAATTTTATAGATTTTCCTTGCAGGTGTAATAGTTTTAATGCATCTTGCAGTGTTTTTCTAGGACTAACAAAGTGGTACAATATTTTGAATATCCAGAGGCCTCTGTGGCTTATTTCTAAATTGCTCATGAAAAGGTCTGCTAAAGTGTTGATAGTGGGCTACCCATAGCTAAACCAGAAACATGTTTTCCATTTAAATAATAACAAATGATGCAGTGTTACAAAAATCAACTTACAAGTTAATCTCAATGGTCAGGTACTATGTATTTACTTGCAATAAATTGTTATTTAGTAAGGAATATTTAAAAAATATGTTTCCCTGGTGTTTATCTGCAAGGAGCTTTAAGAAATATAAAGGTATGCAAATAAGAACAAGTAGCATTCACAATTAAAATTTTTTTTAGTTGAGTCGATTTTGTAACACTACATCACTTACTTTTTAATTTCGGAAAACATGTTTCAGAAGCCATGTGCTTCCATTGTCAATTCCTTTGGTCGACCAAAGGAATTGACAATGGAAGCACATGGCTTCTGAAACATGTTTTCCGAAATTAAAAAGTAAGTGATGTAGTGTTACAAAATCGACTCAACTAAAATTTTAATTGTTAAAACACATCACTGTCTCAAAGTCCACCATATATCAGGATAAGTAGCATTCAACTTTCCTCTTGATTTTTTTTTATAGATTTTCAGAAAAAAATTCTTGAGATTCCTCCACAAGCTTCTGTCCAAAATTAACAACTTGGTGAGACTGTAAACGATAACTTAACTCATGTGGTACCACATTTTCTGTAAATACAGTCGATTCTACAAAGAATAAACAGAAAACTCTTTCTGCCTGCATTATACAGGGTGTATATAAATGAATATAGGGGTTTTAACTCTTTATAATATTTATTACATTCAACTTACAGTTATAAATGATATGTCAAATGAAAAAACAACTCAGTTTTACCAAGAAGCTTATAAATGTTCAATGTGACTACCCTTTGTCACACGGCACACATCAAGTCTATTGCCGAGTTCTTCCCAAACATTGATAAGTGTGTATTCAGTAATTGTAGCAACAGCTGCTTCAATCCGGTTTCTTAATTCAGGGAGGTCAGCTGGTAGCAAAGGCATGTACACACGATCCTTGATGAAGCCCCAAAGGTAAAAATCGCATGGCATTAGGTCAGGGGAACGTGGAGGCCATGCAAAGCAAGCCCTGTCATTGGGGCCCTTGCGGCCTATCCAGCGCTCGGGTACAGTGACGTTCAACCAATTGCATACTTCGTTATGCCAGTGAGGTGGCGCACCATCCTGCTGGAAAATGAAGTTCTCTGGCTCATTTTCTTCCAACTGAGGGAAGAGCCATTGTTCTAGTGTATCAAGGTAAGAAGTACCAGTTACAGTAGGTTCACCAAAAACGAAAGGCCCATAAACTTTTCGCCGGGATATGGCACTAAAAAATTCACTTTAGGGGAATCTTGTTGCATTTGTACCATCTCGTGAGGATTTTCTGAGCCCCAGATGCGCACATTATGAGTGTTAACATGACCACTAAGGTGAAAGGTCGATTCATCACTGAAGACAACACGATCCACAAAATCGTCATGAAACAACATGTCGTTTGCGAATTTGGCACGTAATCCGTGGTCTGTCAGCTTTAGAGCCTGTAATAACTGTAAACAGTAAGGATGTAGCTGTAAGCGTTTTCTTACAACTTTCCAAACAGTCGACACAGGAACTTGTAATTCACAACTAGCCTTCCGGACTGATTTCTTTGGGCTACGAGTGAACGACTCTCTCACTCGCTCAACAGTCTCTTCACTTACTCCTGGTCGTCCCGTGCTCTTCCCTTTACAAAGGCAGCTGGTATCTTCAAACTGATTATACCATCTACGAATGTTTTTATCACTAGGAGGATCATAACCGAACTTACTACAGAACGCACATTGCACAGTAACTACAGATTCAGTCTTTGCAAACTGCAAAACACAAAATGCTTTCTGTTTACTAGTCGCCATCTTTGCTACTACTGCTGTCTAGCGGATTGCGGCAGAAACATTGCACGCAAATGTGCACTTGTGCCAACAAACAAAACTGTTTGAGTTGCTTTTTCTTTTGACATATCATTTATAACTGTAAGTTGAATGTAATAAATATTATAAAGAGTTAAAACCCCGATATTCATTTATGTACACCCTGTACAATACCAAAAAAGCATCAGACTCGTGCAACGCAAAAAATCTGGTTCACAAAATACTGAACCTATTAAGGTTTTAATAAATACTTTAATTGGTGAAAGGGAAGTACTTTTATTAAAAGGTACATGTTAAAATAGGCCTTACAGCTATTTTCAAAACCAGATGTGAAAGAAAAGCAGCAGAAGCTCTGACCATTCCATTTGAACTAAGAAATCAACTCTGATTTTTTAGTTCAACTAGTTTGGCTATAAAGTCCCAGAATACATTAACCTAAATGGCAGCAACCTAGGATCCCAAAATTTTAGAATATTTCTGCAGCATTTTTGAATAGATGCATGTTTAAATTCAGCACTTCACTTGCACAGATGCTGCACTAACTGTAGATCACCTGCTGGTATTATGAATATTGTGGTATTATAAATATTATCTACACAATGGCAGGTGCCATCTGTTCTTCACATTGATTGGTTGGAAGGGAGAGGGGGTGGGCACTCTCCCCAACATAAGTGCCAGAAAATCCTTTGAGATGTGACCAGATAATTCTGGACACTCTCTTCCCCACCTCCCATGAACATTCTGGAACTTGTCAAAGGTTGTATGTAAGCAAGCATACTTGTGAGGCAGTCAATACGTAAATTACTTCGTTCTTCAGTACAATATAAGTTGTGAATGCTGTCCTGCCAAGTTGTGAATGCTGCTTGGTATTTAATTAGTGAATCCCAGGAAGGAAGAGAAGGCTGCTTAACGTGCAAAACAAAGTGATGTAACACTGAAGACTGACGAGTAAAGTGTAGTGATATTGCAAAACTGAATGAAGTTGTCATGAAGGTAAAAATGATGAACAGCTTTGAAAAATTTGATTCCTAGCAACTATATACCTGATTAGAGGATCAGAAAAATTGAAGTTCAATGAGTTTGAGGTGGATTTGGTATAGATAATGCAACCTTAAATTGATTCTTCATATTCCAGTATGCATTCGGGAAAGTTTCAGCATATATTTTAGCATTCTTCTATTTTTCTACATAATTCCTACTGTTACAATTGTCCCTCTCTTTGTAAGCTTGAAGAAACTCTACAGAATAAGTGTTTATCCTCTATACAGATGAATGAGATATGCCTACTTTATTGAGTACAGTGCTCCCTCATGTGTCTCCTTTAAAGCACAGATGTTTTTTTACATATAAAAAACTAATCCTTCAGTACATTTGATCACTAATTGTGTGTTACTGTCTTTTCCTTATATCGTTTCTTATACACACCCCAGAAATAATTAAGACAATCTAAGAATTTAATTCTGTTGGATATAGCTCTTCCACTAATCCCTAATATCATCATTTTCTGTATCTTGCCTGTGCTTGATTTTTCTTTTATTTAATTGAGTTTTAGATTTGTATAATTCATATTCTTAATTTTTAGCATGCCAAGTATAATATAAGCGACTACAAAAATATAAAAATTGAATGTGTCCCAATCGTATGACTTTCTCTACCTCTCTGTAACAAATTATTGTTAAAAAGCTTATTATTTTATCTACTTCTTGCTAATCAAGGTACACATTAGCAAAAATGGTCTTTTTTACTTGCTTCCTAGAAGATGGAAAATATGCAAATACTAGGTTAAAGTGATAGTCAAATATTTTTAAAGCTGTTGCTGTGCAATTGATTTTTTTTTTTTTGTATGACCACGATCAGAATTATAAAGAAAGTAACAAAAGTCATGTGAGGTCTTATCTCATATAAATAATTCTGAAACAAAATGATATTATTTCACTTACCAATAATTAAAATATTGTTTGTTGACAAACTTCCACCATTTGGTTGCAACTCTGCAACAACAGGTAGAAGGCCAAGATTTATTTCCATTGTTGTGATAGCTTCTCTAATGGGTTTTTCAAGGTGGCTAATAAAAACATAAATAGGAACCAGAATAAATAAAACTGTACAGCACCGACATTTAAACAAAGGACTTTTATTATACACATTCATCTATACCTTCAGCTACAGAAGCAAACTGAAATAAAAATAAAAAATGTTTCACAATTACCAATGATATATGTTACATTTGCCATGTGTGCCATATTGGTTCGAACATCCCTATTCACCAGTACAAAACTCTTAAGTTCTGTATTTAAAAAATCACAATTATTTACAAAGTTATTTAAATACATTATTCACAATTTATAGATATCTTGTCAGTCATAAGTTCATTCATTTTTGAATGCAAAACTTTATTTTTATTTATTACTTTTTCTACATGTACTATGTACATAGTGTATAGAGAAAATATTGTATTGCACCCAAAAATTTGATACCGAGATTTCACCAGAAATACATGTTTTAAGACCCCCTGAATCCAAAAAAAAGCATTATTAGAAAAATGTTCATGTGTGTGTCTGTGGGCAGCTTAGCTCAAAAACGAAAAGACCGTTAAATAACAAACTTGGTATTTAAGTTGGTATCTTCCATAGGATGCAACACAAAGATTTTCAAGAAAATCCCCACACTGCCAACTATCCTTTACATGGAAAAAATTTCGAAAATTTTGATTTTCTCAAAAATGGCTCTAACAATTTTGATTAAAATATATATTTAAGATATTTACATGACAAATAAATGTATATCTTTAATTTTCTGGGAATAACCTCTGAAGACATATTTATTCTGGATGAATTTGTGGAATTTTGCATAACTGGTAAACCGTAAGAGATAGGCAAACACTTATCTAACAAAAGATGTAGATCTTGTTAAAACACACAATTTATGTTATATGCATTTTCTTCATGGAGTTGACTGTTTCTGAGATATTCCTTGTTATTAGCTTCAGCTTTAAAATATTTATACTTTTCTCATAGAGGAATTTGTCAACTCCTGCCCATACAAACAAAGGTACTTCAGTCACAGAACAACTAGCTTTTAAAAGATTTGACTATTGATTTAGCCTATTGTACTCCCTTAATTTACTCCCTTAATTCCCTTCTACTTACAAGGAAGCAAGTAATAAGACTATTTCTGCTAATTCTTTCTTGATTAGCATTAAGTAAAAGAAGAATAAGCTTTTTAACAATTATTTATTTTAGAGATGCAGAAAAAGCCATGTGAATGGAACACATCAAATTTTTTTTAAATACAATTCCTTTATACATTTTTAGGTATTTAGATAGTTTGTTGTAATAATAGGCCCTAGCAACACATGGATACTTTTTTATTGATTTTGTGTTATAGCTACTTATACAGAGATCTTTTTTCTGATTAGTGCCATGCTGGAGAATTTCCTCTTTACTGATACATGAATTGAATATAGTAAAACAAAGAATGGTTCTAGTGGCATTCCAGGCTGTATATAGGCTAAATGTTTCATAGCACTATGCACCATTAGTGACAAGGTGCCCTTGTTTATGTGACTGCAAATATAATCTATCTGGGATTTTGAAGTTTTAAGTAGCCATCTTTTTTTGCCTTAATGTTATATTCTTATAGCAACCACTAAAATAACCTATCTCACGATCAGTTATGTAATTTATACTGGAAATGCTTTCCAGCTCAGTGAGTATATAGACATCAGCAACCACTAAAATAACCTATCTAAGGTTCAGTTATGTTATTTATACTGGAAATGCTTTCCAGTTCCAGTGAGTATATAGACATCTGTGTTAAATCATATAAAAATAAAAATGAAGATTATCAAGGAGAGTTCTACATGTGCCAGGATTCTTAGGATTGGCCTGGTCTTGTCAAACTGAGCCCACGAATAGGTTATACAGTATCTTCTCACCTAGGCACAATTGTCTAATTTTAAGTAAAATTATTTATTACTTATTATTAATATTATTATTTCTACAAAGTGGTATTGCCTGTAGTGCAAGAGGACTCTGGTTTGATTTCCGGTAATGGTACAGAAATTATTTCTCATTTCATGAGGCAGAGATGCACTCAGTACCTTGGGACCAACAATAATTGAAGAGCCACTTTACAAAAAATCTGATATGTTCCATTCACATGACTTTCTCTACATCTGTACAACAAATTATTGTTGAAAAGCTTATTCTTCTATTTCCTTCATGCTAATCAAGAAAAAATTAGCAGAAATTGCTTCCATATAAGTAGAAGAGAAATAAGAGAGTACCATAGGTTAAAGTGATAGTCAAAAATTGGTTGCTATGTGATTGAAGTTCCTTTGTTTGTATGGACAGGAGTTTACAAATTCCCGTATGAGAAAAGTATAAGTATCTTATAGCTGAAATCAATAACAAGGAATATCTCAAAAACGATCAACTCCACAAAAAGAATGTATATAACATAAACTGTGTGTTTTAACGACCTCTACATTTTCTTACTGTGTATGTTTTTGTCTATCTCTTGCGGTTTACCAATTATGCAAAATTTCGCAAAATTCATCCAGAATAAACATGTCTTCAGGGGTTATCCCCAGAAAATTCAAGATATACATTTTATTTATACATTTTATTTGCCAAATAAATATCTTAAATATAAGAGATTTTAATCAAAATTGTTATAGTCATTTTCAAGAAATTAAACATTTTCTAAACTTTTCCATGTAAAGGGTAGTTAGGGTTGAAGGGATTTTCTGGAAAATCTTTGTGTCGCATCGTTGGAAGATACTGAACTTAAATGAGTTTATTTAACAGACTTTTTGTTTTTGAGCTATGCGCATGCACGCCACCTGCCTGCCCGCTGACACGCACACACACACACACACACACACACAGACAGACACAGACAGAGAGACACACACACATGGACATTTTTCTAAAAATGCTTTTTTTGGATTCAGGAGGTCTCAAAACTTACATTTCAGTGAAATCTTGGTATCAAATTTTTGGATGCAATACAATACCTTCTCTATACATACTATGTATAGAGAAAGTAAAAAGTGGTGGCTGAGGTCCTGGATCCACATGTATTGTCCATGTGTATAGACGAGAGAACAGTGTAAACATGATGCATAGTGGTATAATCTGATTGTTGCAATTGGTCAGCAGATAGTAGCCATCAGTTTGTCCAGTACCATGACAACAGTAGTTCCTTGTGACTCATAGATGACATAAAAATAGACTATACAGTGCCACAAGTAATTACAGGGAAAAGGCTTGTACAGTCAGCCATGAGAATCGATTGTTAATGTACTTCAATTCATGATGCAGGAAGCTGCAGAGGGGATCCCCCCAAGTTCATACAGAAACGAATAGCAAAAGGTACTAGTGTCTGCTTTTATTCAGTCCGTAGAATCAAACCTGAATTAGAAGTATTCAATTAGACGAATGTGTCTTTTTACAGCACCTCAAAAAGAAAGACCCACAAGATCAAGAAAGGCTGATTTAGACAACTTAATGAGTGCATTGCTCATCATACAGTGAATGTCTTTTACAGTCGCTGTCCCAGAAGTACTCCACCTGATGTATAGAAAGAACAATGGCAAAAAGTAACAACCTTAGAAAGCTTAAGTTTGAAGTTTGACAGTTTTACATTGTTTAGCATTTGTTTGGCAGCCATCATTAGTGGATGCTGTCAGCAAATTTATAAACATGGATAAAACTGGTCATCATTGTATGATACAATATTTTCCTTTGAAAGGTCTTAGTCCAACTAATATTAAGGCTGAGCTAGATTCTACTTTGAGGAAGTCTACTTCTTCGTTTACAACAGTGAAATATTGGGTGGCAGAGTTTAAGCACAACCATACGAACTGCCAAGACGAACATCGCAGTGGTCAACCAAATGAGGTTACCAGTCCAGAAATTGTAAAGAAAATCTACAAAATAGCATTGTATGACTGTCGACTGAAAGTGCACGAGCTAGTAGACATTTCAAAAAGTTCTGTAAATTGCATGCTCATTGAAAATTTGTATATGAGAAAGTTGAGTGCAAGGCCACGGTTGCTCACAATAGAACAAAACAGTGTCATGAGGATATCTCAGTTGAGTGTTTGACAATATTCTGCTGCAATACATCTGAGTTTTTGTGTCAATTCATAACAATGGATGAAACCTAGGTCCATCACTTCGCACCTGAGATGAAGGAACAATCAAAATAGTGGACTGGAAGGGGAGAATCGGCCCAAAGAAGGCGAAGACAGTTCCATCTCCAGGCAAGATCATGGATTTAGTTTTCTGGGACGCATGCAGGATAATTTTCATTATCTCGAAAAAGTAAAAGTTATCAATGGTGAATATTATAAGAACTTGTTACAGCATTTTGAGTGAGAAATCAAGCAAAATGATGTAATAAATGTTGAAATCCTGCCAGTGATTGAAGTGTTAAAACTTTGCATCCCCAACACAAAATGGCAACAGCATTAGAAACAACAGGAAGAAGAGGAGCAGCATCAGTCACCAAACTGTTGAAGACGAGGACGAATGTTCTTAAAAGGTTTTTCAACTAATTAAGTGGAGGTGAGTGTAAATAGGTGTGACTCAGCATAACACCATGATAATGCATATGGGTTTGTTGTGTCATGCCACACCAGCTCTCCTGTATTATCTTTGTGCATTCACGTATTTCATGGCTATCACTTGAAAGCTCCACCTCTTTCTCCACTTCCTGTACTGTGCAACTAGACACCTCTTTTCATGGATGGTCAGTCATGTTGACATCATGCTGCCTTACTAACCATATGCTGTTCCTATTATTGTACTCTATCCAGTATGTTCTGAATGAAGATGGACAAAAAGAGATGGAGTTTGCAGCTGCAGTGCTGTTCTAATATTATCTGTAATTCGCTGAAGTGGATATTTATTTATAATTACTACTATTACTACTGTTGCCCTCCATGGTGTAGTGGTTATCATGCTAGCCTCTACTGCCCAAGATCATGTATTAAATCACAGCAGAGAATGATGGACTTTTTTTTAATGTACAAATCCTTATCATTGTTTCCTTTGGAAGAGAAGGACAGTATAATATTTACTTGCACATAAAAGAACACCACTGCTTGAAAGAGAAGGTCCTTGGGCAAAATTTCACCATTTTCATGTCTGCAAGTCACGATTTTGTCATATGGGAGACAAATCGATCCTTATTATCAGAAATTCTATCTGATCTAAGAAAACACTGCTATGTGCCCCAAAATATGTTGACATGGTGTGATAAAACTTGACTGACTTGACTATTAATACTGCAATGAGTATACGTTTGCTGTGATAACTGTGCTGTTCCAAATATCTCAACATCATGAATGAAAAATATAATAAATGAATTATTTTTGTTTTTATTTTGTCTCTACATAAAAATGTTCATTATTTTATATTTTCTCAAAAATATGCTAATCCTTATGAATGAAATATTTATTTTAAGATATTTACTTGACAAACAGAATGCTCATGTTGAATATGCAAAATATATTTGTTTGTATTTATTTTCAAGCCTGAGCCAAAAATATTTTTAAAATTATGCCTGAAACCAGCTATTGATCAAGGACTTGCCCAAAGACTATGCAGATCTCTATTTCAAGTTATACTAATGTGAAGTCAGCCTTTTATTCCACAGGGGAATTTTTCTGTAACCACAATATACTGTACATGCCATTACAGTAATGTAGTAACAATCTAGATGCTCTTATATTAAAATAAAGTACGTATATAGAAATATATGCATTTAACACCTATTAAATGTTGGAATGAAATACATGTTTGAATTTTATCTTCTTCATCTTTTGACATGTTTGTGACCGAGCATTACTTAGTTCTTGTTAAATAATATTTCTGAATTTAAATGAATATTTTTTCTATGTGAAAAATATTTAGAAATGGTTAAAAATAAGCACAAAGCTTGACATACTTACTCAAGATACATGTCTTTCAGCTGATCAGAAACTCGGTCATCAGGTACTGCTGGCAGTGTGATGGAATCACTACTGCTTTTCACATAGATCTTGCATCTTCGTAGCCCCTCACTATTCAAAATGACATATTCAGTCTCTTTGGGTTCAAGGGTTACTGATATTGGCACAATATCTGGTAAAGTACCAACTTTCAAGACAGATGCTGTATTCACAATAGCAACTCCATGCTTTTCCACTTCCTGTGCCATGTGTAATCGGAAGAGAATTTCTATTTTTTTACTGTCCTGAAATTTTAGAAAATATTTATTATATAAAATTCTATTTACAGTATCTGTAATTAGATACAGTTCTTGTACTAATCCCAGGAATTATGGTTCCAAACCAATTAGGATGTGCAACTGGCAATTTTCAACTTTCTCTTTCATCTTGAGGAAGGGAAGAGAGTGAGAGAGTGCGTGTGCGTGTGTGTGTGCTATTTGATAATAATTAATCAAATAGCTGACAGTACCTATAGGGTTTTTAAATTATAAGGTAACCCCTGTCGTGGTGTCTCTCCACTGTGTGAGAGATCTGAGAGTCACGAAGCACTAAAATGCATATCTTAAGATAAATTACAGAAATGTTGACCTTCTGCTCACCTATGGGCAGTGCAATTTGTGAAAATATTCTCACTCACACGTCTAAGCTTGGCATTAGGAATCCTTATGATTTCTTGCATGATGTTATCACGAAGTTTCTGTAGATTATAAAGGGATTTCTGCTGCTGAGCTTAGGCGATTGAGCAAGAACATTTTTAACTTGCTGTACTGCCTGTTTGGAAGCAGATGGCCAACATTTTCAGCATTTATTTAAGGTAAGGGCTCCAGTGTGCTTTGTTGATACCACTTTACCGGCAATTCTCAGATCTCTCGCGCAGTGGAAAGAGGCCATGAGAGGGGTTACCTTATAATTTAATGACCCTATATTATTTGTTTTTGCAAGAAAAAAGAAAATCTTATTATACCCACGTTTTCTTGGGCAGTCTGCTCCCTAGCCTTCTTTCGATATGTTTCGTGCAATTTTATAAGAAGACTAGAGCAACAACATTGAGTCATGAAGTATGTTATATGAAGAATGATATCTAGTAACTTCAATGCTAAGGTTTTGTTTCATCTGTTGATCCCAGAGCTGACACACTTGTGCTGAGATTTGTTTGATAATTCAGCTAGTTCTTGGTAAATTAGATAACCTATTCACCATTATGGTTGAGGGCCTCAAAGAAAAGAACCTTCTTTGGTTGACAAAACTGCACAAAGGCAGGTGGACAACCTCTCTCTCCTTTCCTCCAGCCCTCGACACCTGTAAAACTAGTGTCCAAATAAAGGTGCATACTAATATAAAACACCCATTAAGCAAGTCATTCCAACAGAGTCAACTATGAAAATGAGTTATTTTTCCACAGAAATATTTCCAGTAGATAAGGTAATCTTGCAGGTAGTGCTCATTGATGTCATTGACATACGAGATCTGTTCAAAAAATTCTGGAACTTTGTCCAAACTTTTTTATGCTTACCTTATTATATAATTGATTCCTTTAAAATACTCTCCTCTACAATTGATACACCGCTCCCAACGATGTTGGGTGTCCTTAATGAGGATCATCCTTAACTTCCGTCTGGCATTTTTAAACCATGTTTACCATTCACAACACTGAGTATGGCTTAACCCATCTCCGTAGACTTCCTGCATCATTTGGTTGTGCCTCTGTAATGGTTTTCTTAGGTTTCGTACAAAATTTAATGCAGACGCATTGCTCTTCTAAATCTGCATCTCAAAATTTGCAAACTGTGCAATTTAAAGTTCTACTCAATACAACACTGAACAATAACAGACATAGAAACCTTCCAGCAATTGCACATTAAACACAGGCGTGTGCAGGGCTGCCAATCGCATTTCACTCCAACACTTCATTGGCAAAATTACGAATGCTCCAGAATTTTTTTAACAGACCTCATAGTTGCAATAGTCCCAGAAAGATACATTAAATGCAAACCCTAAAACTACTAAACTTGCAAGAGAAAGCAATAAAATTCACAATGGAAAGGGAGAGTAATGATTAGCTTCCGTTTCTTGATCTGAAAGTAATTGGGAATAAAACCATCTATCTTTTAGCATCTAAAGAAAACCTATCAACACTAAGAGTTACATGAGTAAAAGTTACAGTGCAGTTCCACTTAAACATGCAGTACAGAATACTTACCATACAAGTTAGTAAATATTCCAACGAGCAGAGAAGAATTTGAATTAAATACCACAAGGATACTACAAAAAATTAATTTGGAACAGAAACAGTGCTTAAGAAAATAAGTATAGCAAAATCTACGATGAGAAGAAATAAAGTTGTAAGAATTTTCAAGAAATTTACATACCACCACTCAGCTGTTTACAAATTTCAGATTCTTAGACAACACAAAATTGCCTTAACCCCCAAAACATAATTACATGAAACATACTAAATTCAAAATTAAAAGACAAAATCCCATATAGGAGATAGCTCAGAAATTATCAGATGGAATGCAACAATTGTGGAAAAGTCTAATTGAAAAAATCAAGAAAATATAAAACCAGAGGAGAAGAATCTATTCAGAACATAAATTTAAAATAAGAACTGAAATTAGCAGAAATTTGACACTTTTGAAAATAAAGCACCTCAATAAAAACCCAAAATACATTAACAACATTGCAAGCAGAACAGAATTGACAATTTGGGAAAGATGCAAATTTAGACAAAAATGAATATTCCTAGTATGTATGTGTGTGTGAGTGCATGTGTGAGTGTTTAGATATCATAATTCAAAAACAGAAAGTTATTTTAAGTGCAAAACTTGATAGTTAAGCTCAGTATCTTCCAAGGATGCAACACAAACATTTTCAGGAAAATCCTTCCCTTCATCCCAAACTAACCTTTACATTAAACATTTTCAAAATTTTTGAATTTCTCAAAAATGGCTCTAAACATTTTGATAAAAATACAATGTATTAAAGATATTTGCATTGCAAATAAAATGTATATCCTGAATTTTTTGGGGAATAGCCCCTACAGTCCTCTTCATGCTAAATGACTTTTGAATATCTGGTAAATTTAGAGATAGATAAAAACTGTAGATCTTGTTAAAACATACAAATTATATCATATCCAGTTTTTTGTAGAGCTAACCACTTCTGAGATATTCCTTATTACTGGTTTTAAAATTTCCAGTACTTAAACTTTTCTTAAATGTGAAGTCATTATTAATTTGTTTTCATCTTGATCATTTTAAGAGAAGGGAGTTTCAACTGCATGACATAGGGACTGACTTTTAAAAGATCTGACTGTCACTTTAGCCTAGTATATTCCCTTATTTCCCTTCTACTTATAAGGAACTAAACAATAAGATCATTCCTGCTAATGTTTATCTTGATTAGCATGAAGTAGAGAGAAGTATTTTTATAAGAATAATTTGTTGTAGAATAGGTTCACAAAGGCACATGAATGGAACACAAAGGATTTTTGGCCTAAGCATTATCTGTTTGTTTGAAGTTCTATTTTTACAGGGAGAAGGTCTGTATTAAAGTAAACCAAGAAATTTAATTGAATTGCTTAGCTTACATAAAACACTGAAATCATATTAAAGCATAACTATAAGTTGTTCTTCATAGTTTTACATGACATTAATTAGCTCAGTCGATAGAGTTCCTGCTTGCTGTGCAAGGGGTCCTGGGTTCCATTGCCAGCTGGAGGGGTGGGAATTTTTCTCTAGCCAAGAACATTCCCTATCCCTCCCAGAGTCTGGAAGTATGAATGAGAGTGTCAATATCAATATGTGCGAGATTTAATGTAGCAAATTAGAAACTCAATAACAGTACACGTGTTCCAAAGGAGAATGCCATCGAAATGACCATGTAGCTAAAGGCAGTGTATAAATAGAGCAAAAAGCATTAATTTGCAGCATTTAAACACATACATATGTTATGCAAATTATGTCCATAGCATGGTTAAGTGCCAATTTAACATTTGGGTTATTGGTTATGGGTAATCAATGATTACAGCAGAGAAGGATGACCAAACTTATTACAATTATATCTATTTTCAATTGTAAAATGAGTGATATGCTATTAGATAACCGAAATAGTACCTCTTTTACAAAGAGGTTGTCTGATAGGTTCTGATACATACATATATTCTAGTGACTCAAGTTAGAAGGCTGAACACCTGATATGTGGCATCAATCATCTTTATTTTTAGTAACCTCTTGTATGCTGTGTCCCCTTTACTTTAGAGTGTTTATGATTTTATGAAACCTATGAATTCTTTTGCAAATACAGAAATAAAAAACTTTAAAACTACCATCTAGGTACTTACCCCTTTGCCTGTTAGTGCTATACATGCTCTATTAGTTGCAGATATATTTTCCAATGGAAGCACTTCCCATGTAACTCGTGAACCTATTTTCAGGTTTAATAACATCCGCACTGCATCAGGTACCAGAATAGACCTATGTTGAGGCACACCACTTAGTGTCACCCTGTCTACATGTTCTTTTGCACAGTCAGACATATCACTGTAATAATCCTCTATTATATAAAATCTTACACATACACTTGTGTAGGTGAAGTTAGAATGTATCACACCAACATCACTGCTATCACTCTGTTTAGATAGTTCACTACTTATAAAAGGGAATTTGTTGCTAGTCATTTTTTCTGCAGGGTTTGCCACTTTAGTTAATTTACAAATCAAGCCATTCGTACTGTCACTAGATAAACTCTGATATGCATTTGGTAGTTGATTTCTCTGTATGAGGATACAGTATGGGTCCAATAAAACATAATCCCCTTTCTTGGATTCTAGAAGTATTCCACGAAAGTTTAAAGGATGAACCCTATATACAGAAACCGTTATTGATTCTTCAGTTAATTTTTTCAAAAGAGCGAGAGACTTAATATCTGTTGCTTTATGACTGGAATGCAGGCCTTGTTTATTATCATTCTTGCTTGCAAATAGGAAGTTCTGGATATGCCCTTTAAATGCCTGCCACATATTACCAGGGGAAGGTTGTGTGGTATCTGAAGCCTGAGATGTAGTGTTTAGCACATCTTCATGGTCAGGAAACATTGAGGGAAATTTGTAGGCCTCTGTGAAGTCTGTATCCTTGTCAGCAGTAGGAGGTGCCACTATCACTTCAGTAAAAACTTCCAAACGGCCAACTTCACATTCTGGTTCCACTGCATCTGGAATGGGATTATTAGAATATTAATTTAAATAAGCAATAACATGACTAAATTCATATTATTTAATATAATTTGTGTACAGAATATAGTAACTGTGGTTGTAGTTTGAATATGTAACACTAAAATTACCTGAATTTATTTATTTATATATGTGGTATCAATCACATATAACATGTTTTTCCCCTCTTAAGAGTTTAATTCAATTTATTGGTCCTGTTGATCATTTACACTAGGATATAGGATATGTCAGTGTTACAGATATATAGAAAATAACTATTTACAAATTACAAAATAGGTATTTATTTCATGAAATAATTTGAATTGTTCAAAACACATTAAATTCATATAAGTATTAATAATTTAAATTATCATGGTCATCTTTCACAGATTAGGTTGAGATAGTATTCTTTTCACACGTGTAAATACATTAATGAATCATAATTATCATGTTGTGATAAATGTTATGTGTGTATATTATAATAAGCATCCCCGTCCAACTCCATTGAGTGAATTGGACTCGTAAATGTTTCTGCTGGTTGCTGTGTGAGAAGAATTATGCACATTCTCATCATTCTTTGTCATTTTTTTCTCTTATTCTGTGAATACTGTACCATATTTGAGAATATTTTTGATATACAATTTCATTGTTGAACTGCATCATTTTATTCTAGCCATTTCTGTTAATTTCTAATTTATTTTTACTAGATTTCAATTTTGTTAATATTTTTGTAGTAGTTTTAAGTGCCCCATGCTCAGAAACTCCAAGAACTATTGCAAAAATGACAATAAAAGATTAGAACACAGCTATCTATTGCAAAATTGCAATAAAATCTTGCAAGCATCAAAGAAATGTGGAAAAAGTATCAAGATTAGCCCTAAGGTAAGTGACTACGATATAATCCTACATTAATTACACATCAATACATATTAAAAGCAAAAGTGACAGTGCAAATACATATTGTATACTAAATGTACATATATCCACACAAATCAAGATTACTGTCAATCTCTAAACTTGTTAAAGTTCACATGAAACCTATTTATATTAAAAATATAAGCCGCTATGTGTTCATTCCACATAGATTCATGCTGACACTACCTGCTCTGTTCACCATTATGTATTAGCTACCTCAAAATTGTGTACATTTACTGCTGTTATAATAACGTAAATAATGCCAGACAATTTTAAGTGTTTGTAAGCTGCATTATCTTTTGAATATATAATTCAATAAAAAAATACCTATTTTTCATTTAATATTTAAAAGTTTGCACACATTAATCAATACAAAAGATGCAGAAAGTGGTATATTAAATGATCAAACATAACCCACATAACTGCCTTCCTTTATATTTCAAACTGATTAAAATATGGATATGATCTTAAAATAATGGGCAAAAAGTTAAGATTGAAATAAAAAACCGGAATAAAGAGAATTTGGTAATGTAATATTTTTCATGATAACTAAATTTAAATGCCTACTCCACAGCATCTGATAAATGAAATATTTTTCTTAAGCGCAGGTGATTGAGAAAAAAAAGTACCTTTATAATACAAATATAAACAGTTTAGTATATTGCCTATATTTAAAGCATGCTACTGAATTTCTAATAGATGATGATGATGACGACGATGATGATTATGATGATGGCAATACTTTCTGCCAAGCACATTATACATTACTTATCCCCTATTTCCATTTCACATGATTGCCTCTTCTTAATGGAGGTAACAATTACTCTGGAAGCTATGGATGACTACATTCTAATTATTAATATTTTAAAAAGTTTATTATTGTTTTGTCATTCTAAGATTGAATTTCTCACACATTTCGTAAAGTATTTCTGCCAGTCTTTCTATTGCTATTGTTATTATTATTATTATTATTATTATTATTATTATTTATGAACTAATCAATGTATTATACTTGTTTCAATTACAGAAGTGGCTATCAGGATCCAGAGAATACCACATGGTGAACTGCTATGTTGGAAGAAATCACAAATTATTTTTTGTGAACATTAGTCTGATCTTAGGAGTGCCTAGAGGTTGTTAAAAATAAAGCCCTTTGTTAGCAGGAGGACTTAGTAGAGCATGGTATAATTGAAATGCTTAAGTAGTATCATACTACCTCATAAAACAGTAATGAAAATTGAAATTAATTAGTGTCATTTTTACTTTCTCTACACGTACTCTGTACATAGTGTATAGAGAAGGTATTTCACTCTACCCGAAAATTCAATAGCGATATTTCACCAGAAATATATGTTTCAGGGTCCCCTATATCAAAAAAAAGCATTTTCACAAAAAGATCTGTGTGTCCGTATGTCAGTGTGTTTGTGAACTTGATAACTCAAAAATGAAAAGTTGGTAAAATACCAAACTTGGTATTTAAATTTAATATCTTCCAGGGATGCTACACAATGATTTTGAGAAAAATCCCCCCACCCCAAACTACCCTTTACATGAAATTTTTTTCGAAAATTTTGATTTTCTCAAAAATGGCTCTTTTGATTAAAATATCATATGTTAAAGATATTTATCTGACAAATAAAATGTATATTTTGAATTTTCTGGGAATAGTCTCTGAAGACTACTTTATTCTGAATGAATTTTATGGAATTTTGCATAACTGCTAAACCGTAAGAGATGGAAAAAATCTTACCGCCCGAATAATGTAGATCATTTTAAAACACATAATTTATGTTATATGCATTTTTTTCATGGAGTTGATCATTTTTTAGATAGTACTTGTTTTTGGTTTCAGCTTTATAAAATTATACTTTTCTCACTCAGAACTTTGTCAACTCCTGTCCATACAAACAAAGGAACTTCAGTCACATAGCAACCAGCTTTTGACTATCACTTTAACCTATGGCACTCCCTTATTTCACTTCTACTTACAAGGAAGCAAGTAAGACTATTTCTGCTAATTTTTTACGATTAGCATTAAGTAAATAGAATAAGCCTTTTAACAATAATTTGTTGCAGAGATGTAGAAAAAGTCATGTGAATGGAACACATCAGATTTTTATGCCTTACATAGAATGCAGAAGTTCTTCACTGAGCAAATTTTCAAATAGTATGGTTATAAAAATAAACATAATAAATCTCAGGGCAAAATATCAAACCTCAAGTCTTATAAAAGGCACATTTTCGAATTAGGTAAGAAATTTCAGAAGTTCTGTTCTGTGGTTTGGAAACTAAGACAAAGTTCTCATCATAGATTTCAAATGTGCTATTATAGACACATTTACACCATTATTAGACACAGAGTATCATTTGGGGGTCTTGCAATAATGTGTATCAGCAGTGATTTTAAAATTAATTGTATGGTACCTATCATAGTATCAGATAAATTACTTAAAAAAATTGAGATTATTCCATTATAATTATACACAACAGTAATTTATTACAAAATATTATATCCAAAAAAATAGATTTTTACTTTCTCTATATGAACTATGCACATAGCGTATAGAGAAGGTATTGTATTGTACCCAAAAATTTGATACCGAGATTTCACCGGAAATACATGTTTTGAGACTCCCTGAATCCAAAAAAAGTATTTTTAGAAAAATGTCTGTGTGTGTGTGTGAGAGAGAGAGAGAGAGAGAGAGAGAGAGAGAGAGAGAGAGAGAGAGAGTGGGTGGGCGGGGGGGCATGCATGCGTGCGTGTGTGCGTGTGTGTGTGTGTGTGTGTGTGTGTGTGTGTGTGTGTGTTGTGTGTGTGAGAGCAGCATAGCGCAAAAACAAAAGGACCATTAAAGCCCAAACTTGGTATTTAAGTTTGGTATCTTCCAAGGATGCGACACGAAGATTTTCAAGAAAATCCCCACCCCAAACTACCCTTTACAAGGAAAAAATTTCGAAAATTTTGATTTTCTTAAAAAATGGCTCAAACGATTTTGATTAAAATATCGTATATTAAAGATATTGATCTGACAAATAAAATGTATATCTTGAATTTTTTGTGATTAGCCTCTGAAGACTAGTTTATTCTGGATGAATTTTACGGAATTGTGCATAACTGCTAAACCGTAAGAGATGGACAAAAACTTACCCCACAGAAAATGTAGCTCGCGATGAAATACACAGTTTATGTCATATACATTTTTCTCGTGGAGTTAATCATTTTAAAGATATTCTTGGTTTTGGTTTCTGCTTTCAAAAACATACTTTTCTCATACAGGAAATTAACTCCTGTCCATACAAACAAAGGAACTTCAGTTACATAGCAACCAGCTTTTGGCTATCATTTTAACCTATGGTACTCCCTCATTTCACTTCTACTTACAAGGAAGCAAATAATAAGACTGCTAATGTTTCTCGATTAGCATGAAGTAAATAGAAGCATAAGCTTTTTAACTAAAATTTGTTGCAGAGATGTAGAGAAAGTCATGTGAATGGAACACATTAGATTTTTTACAGAAATAACTCCATTTTAAACCAATAAGAACATACAATTTATATTTAAATAGTTTCATATTACACTCAGTCCAAAATAGCATAAGGTTTTTTGAATTTTAAATGATCTGTTTTATAGAAAACATAATATTATGAACGAACATTTTAAATGTAATTCCTCAGTTTTTGTATATGAACTAATTTACCCTGCCATTACAACAATAAATGGAAGAGTCTACATTTGTATGGAATAGTGAAATCATAAAAATAGTAAGGTGTGAATTTTGTGTAGGGATTAATTTTCCAAACAATCTGTATAAAATCAAATGTTAAATTTGAATTAATCATGACTTGAAATATGTTTCAAAATCTTGTTCTTTTGTAGTAATTGGAATTGCAATAAGGAAATTTCCATTATTTTATTTATTGTTATGATTATTATTATTAATTTTTTTTTTTAATTTGAAAGGATGCTTCCAATCCCCAAAACACACCTCCCTGGTTACTACCATGTGTGTATAAGAGAAAAAACAGTGGAAGGTTATGTGCAATATAGTGCATTATTTGATAAAGACAATTATTATATACAGGTTATAGACTAAAAAGGTATATATCAAAATATTACATTAAATAGATGTATCTATTTTTAGTAAATTATTATTTGTAAAATTACCAACATGATAACTGTATCATCTTCATATAGCTTTAAAATCCAGGTGTGTTTACTCCATTAGGAAGAAAAATGAAAGCCACAAAATTAAAGGTCTTTACTTGTTGCATAGAAAATATTGAATTATTGTCGTTTTAATATACTTAAAGATTATATGATGTTTAATTTTTCAGGCTCTATGTGATTTATGGCATTAATCTGATGCATAATATTCATTGTGAAAAATGAATGCTAAGTTTAGCATATAGTTTTTCTCTGCAATGGTTCTTTTGAGCCTCATCACAATGTAACATACCTTAAGGTATCTCAATTTGCTTTTAATCAAAATAGAACTGGTAGCGTGAAACTTTAGGTGGTTTAATTTTTGTCCATACATTTTCAATTTTGGTTTCAGAACCAAAGATCTGCAGGAAATATTGACATTAACAGTTAATATTTAATAAAACAAAAAAATTATGGACTAGTGTTTCATTTTTCTCTGCAGAAAAATGAATAATTCAAAATAACTGTACCTCATAATATGCAGCATTTTCATAAATGTTTATTTGCTACCTTCATTCATTTCCTTCTCACACTATTACATGTTCTTGTATTTCGCTGTAGTTATTACATGCATGAGGCATGGTACTACATGCTCTTTTAAACTTTAGTGTTCAGCATCTCAGCCTAAAATGTTTTTGTGTGGTTCCTTAGCTTTTGATAGGCTTAGTTCAATCCATTCATTGAACCAGATTATTTGCTTTACAAGTTCATACGCTTCTCTGGGATGCTTAAACATTTCACACTCCAAAAGAAGAAGTTTTAATACTGAAAATAATTGCTACATATGCAACAGGAGTAATAAAATATGCCCTGAATATTAATATTTCAATTCACAACTCATGTATTTGCACGTAACATGTTTATTAATGTGCTAAGAGTGTTAATATATATTTTTAATTGTAACTATATTATTACAAAAATTCTAGTAAAATAAACACCAATTTATGGTTTATAAATTTATAGTGCTTTTTCTTTGCATTTACTTAAAGTTGCTAATGATTGATTAAAATTTCACCCCATAACCATACCAATAGCTTAGGTAAAAATTTTATGTACAAGCTAGAAATTGCCAAGCACCCTACATAAACACAGATTTTACGAATTAAATTTACAACCACTTTAAATTCCACAATTCAAATTATAAAATGATAGTGTATGGTTCATAATAGTAACTATTTAAATTTATCTTATTAATATACAGATATCTGCATATGTAAACCACAAGTGCTTGTATTGATTTTATTTTGCTTTTAAACTTTTTGTTTGATGTTATTTGTGCTGTGAGCAGATAATTTAAATTCCTTTCTTTTTATATTTCACATGGTATTTGTAATTCCTAAAGTTTTTTTGTTTTTTTAATTGTCTCATTTATGTAGCTCCATTTATCACCTATGGTGATATTGGGGCTTTAACTTATGAAACAACTCGTTGATTGTAGATTCATAAAGGTTGGATTTTTTAAACATAATTTTTATTTTCTTCAGAGACACACATGCACACACACTTTCAGAATCTGGGGGATATGGAATGATTCTGGTTAAAGAAAAATGGTGTGCCTCAGCTGGGAGTCGAACCTGGGACATCCTGCATGAGAAGTCAGCTCGCTGACCACTCGAACTTGGAGATAGTCAATTGCTAAAGTTGTATAATTTTCCCTGGGTTTTTGTCATACATATCTTTAAAGTAATATTGTATAGTTCTGACTGTCATTAACTTTCAAAATATATATATATGTATATATATATTTTTTTTTTTTTCATTTATATAGCCCCCTTTAACATCTAAGGTCATATCAGAGGCTTTGCACTTGAAACAACTCGTCTGTAGGTTCTTTTACGGTAGGTTTAAATCATTTTATTTTCCTCAAACACACACATATTCACTCTCACATACATACTTCCAGACTCTGTGGGGGATAGGGAATAATTCTGGCTAAAGAAAAATTCCCTGCCGCAGCCGAGAATCGAACCCGGGACATCCATTTCGAAATATATTGTTTTATCATTACTGTAGTGTTATTTATTTTGGTAAATTCTCCTATCATGCACTCCCTATTTTTAAAGCTAAACAAGGACAGAAAAAGAAGAAGAACAAATGTGTAAGAATGTTTATTTGTTCGTCACCACTGATGGCTGTTGTATATAGCACATAAGGATAAAAGGCAACTGACAAACAAACAAAGAATTCTAAAGTAAACAATGCAATAATAATGGCATATAAAGTTTTTCTCGAGGCTGTAGAAGCTTTAGAGTGGTACGTAGACTTCTTGAGGAAAAGCTAGAACCATTCGAAAGATTTCTGATCTGGCTGCAAACTCAAGAAAACTGGCTGAAATCCTGGAGTGGATGGTTTGGCGAGTGGATGGGGTATTGTTGGTAGTTGGTCAAGTTTCTGTGCCCTGCCGTGTGAGAGCACTTGGAGTAGCGTCGATCGCTGGAAGTGGAATGCGAGTCCAATTTTTTAACATTGAATTAACCATCTATTCGTTTATAGTTATCTGTGATAATAAGTGTATATGCAAGGTAATATTTAGTATTGATTTACACAATTGTTTTTTCACACAAACCATGTGTAGGACAGAAATTGGATAGGTAGTCAAACTGAAAAATTCAACGCCATACCCGGGATTTGAACCAATACTAATTGACCATAATAGTTGGCTATACTATAAATCCTGGGACTTAAAGTACTTGCAACATTGTTAAGTTGCCATAGGGGTATGTCATCCCAAAATAATTTGAGATCACCTTGTGGTGACCATTTTCAAGTTACATGTGACTCGAAACGCAACCAAAAAGTTGGAAATTGACCAATGGGGAGAATCCAAAATGACAATTCACCTGACTGCATAAACCCAGATTTTGACAAATGATCCAGAGTTTGACTAATTTCTCAGAGGGGAAATCTGCGGCACAATATGTGAAAATCTTCTCGCTTTAGCTTAATGCCACTAACCAGAGAATGTTATAGTTAAGTACACAGTTAATTGAAAGCTAGGAGCAGAGAGTAATTTTTATGTAGGTCAGTACTTGTGCCTTAATTAATTGATACCTGCAATCAAGTAATAAACGTCCAGATTTTGAAGCAGGAAACAGCAATGTTTTTACTGATTAGAGTGTACATATTCCTTACTCAAATCCCACTCCGAGTGAGTCATATCAGTGCTCTGCCGAATGTAATATTTTAATGACTGAGACTAACAGCTGATGACTAATTGACTAAATATATTACTACCCTTTAAAGATTCGGCAAATATAAATAAAGTACACACACAATGACGAGAAACGCTACACGGTCTTTGCCTGTTTCAATCTCACATCTATTCAGCCCAGCGTCAAGAGGAAGGTAGAGGTAGCACCTTTGTTAGGAGTTGACTCTACACTGCCCCTCGCTAATCCAGGGTTAAGTGGAGGAGATATGCAAGACCTTTATCTCTGATGAAGCTAGAACCAAGACCATCCGTATGTGGTGAAGAACCACATCCTGCAAGAGATGGCTCTGCTTTAACTGAATATGGTGGATCTAGACATGGCTTTTGATTAAAAGCCCTAACACACTTTACTCCAAATGTGAGAATTGGTTAGGGTGTAGGAGAAGGAAAAGTCTGAAAATAAACCCGAGAAGAGAACTATTGTTATCCAAGGAGAAGGCAAACTTCTAAGGGAAAGGGACCCTAACAGAAAATCTCTGGTCCTACAGGTTGGGGGTTGTATGTTGGGCTGGAAATCGACCAAGTAAAAAGATCTTTCTCAGCAATCTCACATGATTAAGTGAGACAGAATTACAAGATGATGATTTGGATTACATAAAAAGGGCAAACGATTAGACAGAAAACACAAATTAAATATTGAAACCTGGAACATCAGAAAAACTAACCATAGAACTCAGAAATAGAAAAATTAATATAGCAGTGACTACAGAAACAAAGAAGAAACTAAAGGGTACAAAATAATTTAAAGGCATTTCTAAACAATTTCACAAAAAAATCTCTTACCCATATATCTCCTATGATGAAATTAATAGCATTATCAAAGATCCCACTTATATATGTCCATTACTATTTTACAATGCTTAAGATTAGTATCATATACACCTAGCACCCAATTATTTGTGTATACATATCCCTCTTTACGCTCACTATATCCTCTTAATTTCCCATATAACTTATTTCCACTTCTATAAGCTCCATATCATTTATATCACTAAGTTTCTATTTTCTTTAATAATTTTTCTCAATCATTTCTCTCTTACCTTACCTACATATTTGCAGGAAGAGTGACATCATAAGAACTGGTTTCATCAAATGCAAAAATGAATTGATGTTAAATGGAAATATTTTGATAAACAATAAATTAATTTAATTTTTTAAAACTAATCCTTTAATTTTCTAAAAATGTTCAGTGCTGCTCTCGTATGGAGCCTTAAGTTTTAATGCCTTTTATATTTTTTGAGAGAAGTGGATTTCTGAATCAGTTGTGTCATGTGTCTCTCTTATGTTTTCTGTTTAAGTGTTTTGTAAGTTTTGTCATAGTGAAGCACTTAGATTTTGCCTTGATACTGCTGCATTGAGAGGAGATTGTAGAAATACCCTGCTCAGCTGGTAAAATGACTGTCATTGTTCTTACAATGGTACTGTTGTGCCATGGCTCCTTTATGGCTAATATGAGGGTTTTCAGTGTTTTAGTGAGGGTCCTAGCAGCTTCTGCACTATCTAGCAAAAGTTTTGATGGCTGCTTTGATCCAACAGATTCCATCTATGATAGGAAGATGCTGAACAGTGACAGGATTTTTTTTTCTTTTTAAGTTGAGAGTTGTGGTGGCTTCATCTAGTTGAAACTTGATCAAATTGATTGTGGCATGGTTTCAAGTAGCTGCATGGAATCTTAGGGCCTGAGAGTCTCACATTCTTTAGATTATCAGTTGATGTGAATGGATGTCTTGAGAAATGTCTGAATTATTTCCAGGTTATATTATAATAATTAATAAATAATAACAATAATAATAATAACCATAATAATCCAATGAAGCTACAGCCCTCACGAATCTGGGACTACCAATCCCACTGCTGACCTCACGCCCACTTACGCACAGCATAGGTGGTCAATCATCCTACAGATATGAGGAGGTGATGTGGCCAGCATCATTCATCCCCCAGCCAGAATGTAGGTGATAATGGCTAGGATTGCTGTCTAATATAGCTCCTTATTTTCCTCATAATGCTTAATGGGCATCGATCCTATACCTGGGACTTAAAATCCACACCCTCTATGGATGAGATTGAACCTGGGTGCATTCCATGGCCAGGAACTGGAGCATCACAGTCCAGCCCACTGCACCACAATGCAGGACTTAAAATAGTGTGTTTAATTACAGTATTACATACCAACATATGCCTAGCCAATATCTATATACTCACCTACTCTTAAAAGAATTTGCATTGATTTTGATACCCAAGTAACTAGAAGCTGCTGCTGGCATACAAGTCTAACCTGATTCAACATTGATGACTGAACTGTATCACTGCTCAGCTCCTATCAAAACATAAAAGTATTGATTATTTTATTACATATTTGAAATTCTCGGAACTTACACATTGAAGCAATTTACTATTGAAAGTTAACTTTTATTTATTTTATTTGTGCAACTTATAAGACTTATGTAATATTATACAACAGGCATGGGCATTTACTAGTTCATGAATCAGAAACAGTTCTTATCTTGCCGTATACAACAGAAGATGATCAGGTCTATATAAATGAATGACATAGCCTAAACAGCAGTGCAGGCCTGGACAGAGTCTAATTGGAAATTTCTAAGTCTGTATATAAAGCATTGGCCTTCCTTACTGGCACTATGAATCACAGAAAGTAACTTCCTTACTGGCAGTTACTTTCTGTGATTCATACTCATGTTCTGTTGAACGAGAATAATTAAACAAATAAACATTTAAATGAGCTTAACCAACAAGAAAATCAAAATATAGTAAATATATATAATGTGATTAAAACTGTGGAAAGGGCAGTTACAAAAGGCAGCACGTTTTCCCTCTGCAATCCCTCTAAAATAGAAATGAGAACAAGGAATTTAATAAATATATTTTCTTATCAGAAACATAAGTAAATGATTTGCCAGGTAATGGCTTTGAGCTTTTTGTAAAACCGAGTGTTGGAATAGCATGTCGAACCTACGAGGGTAAGGCTGGAGTTACAGCTACTATAATATCCATGAAAAATAATACAGTGGCTTATTTTTGACTCATGGCCGGTCTGCAGGACGTAGCTGCATGTGCACAGTGCTTCTAACCTGTCCTGGCTCCTGCTTTTCTCTGCATCAGTACATGTGCAACCGTTGCTAGTGCAAGTTCTTTTTTGTTCTTTGTGGTTAAATTGTTATAGTTCTGTTATAATGCCAAGAAGTGAGTGCACTTTAGCACACCGCATATTCATGTATGATTTATAGGTGTGAACAAAGTCTTTTAGACAAGTGACAGTATTTATAGACAGATTCCCTGGTATCCCGCCTCACAGACAGTTTGTAAACTTGTAAACATATTTACAGAAACTGGTTCTGTTCTTGATAAGAAACCCAAAAGAACTTGCCATGTTCTTACAGAGATGAGATAGGACAAGAGTTAGAACATAGCCCAAGAAAATCTCTGAGTGGGTCAGGACTTAAACATAAATTTCACATTTCTTGGCTTGGAAAGCCACAAAACTTAAGAATTTAAAACCTTCAGGAACTGCAACCACACAATACTGTGGGTAGAGTAAATTTCTGCAATTGGGTGTCGGGTAAAGTTAATGATGGCTCTATGGACCCAAAGTTAGCCTTTTTCACAGATTTTATTTAAATGACCATGTATCGACATAAAACAACAAATATTGGAGTGTAGAAAAACTTGATATTGTACACAAAATGCCATTGCATGACCAAAAAGTTGCAGTTTGGTTTGCTGAGAATGCTTACCGAATTATAAGGCCTATTTTCTTTGAGGATACAGTTAATGGACAGAGGTACAATAATCAAATCATTCCTGGAATATTTGTGAGATATTGAGTGCATAAAGGTATATTTTCAACAAGGCTCTGCTACAGCACATACAGCTGATCTCTCGTTGAAATTAATTGAGGATATTTTTGAAGATAGGGTCATTAGTAAAGGACTATGGTTACTGCGCTCTCGAGACCTTACAGTATGCGACTCTTATTTATGGGAGGAGCTTAAAAAATAAAGTGTATCGGAACAACCCACATATGCTGGATGAACTGAAAGACAATATTAGAAGAGAAATTACTGCAATATCAGAAGAAGAATTAATGTGTGTTAATGGAAATTTTCTTAAAAGGTGTGGAAGCACAAGGACATAATTTTCAACACTTTCTATGATAATGGTTATTGTATGCATGTAAATTTATACACTTGAATTGTCCACTATCTATGCGCTTGAGTTCAGGGTATGTGAATATTCAACTTCGTCAACAGCAGCATACGTCCAGCAGCAGCAGTGGGCTGCGAAGCAAGCAGCCACAAGACAGAAATAAGGCACTGTAGGTTTTTAAATGCAAAACATGGTGTAGATCCATTTTAATAGTTATCAGTTGCAAAACACGAGCAATTAAAGCTCCTGCAGCTACATTTTGGCTATGTTTAGTTCTACATACTGTAGCAACTGTTTTCACAAATGAATTATTCACCTAGACTGCCGGGTTCAATCCCAAGTGATCACATGTGAGATTTGTGGTGGACAAAGTGGCACGGAGGTAGGTTTCCCCTGCCATCACATTCCATGTATCATCAGTGTCATTGCCTGCGGTGCCATATCTAGTAAAAGCAGGAGTTAAACACAATAAACAAAATCTGATGTGTTCTATTCACATGACTTTCTCTATATCTGTGTAATAAATTATTGTTAGTAAGCTTATTCTTTTATTAATTTCATGCTAATCGAGAAAAATTATCAGAAATAGTCTTATTTCTTGCTTTATTGTAAGTAGAAGCGAAATAAGGGAGTACCACAGGTTAAAGGGAAAGCCAAAAGCTGGTTGCTATGTGACTAAGTTCCTTTGTTTGTATGGACACGAGTTGACAAATACCTGTATGAGAAAAGTATTTGTTTTTCAAAGCAGAAACCAAAAACAAGAAATATCTCAAAAACGATCAACTCCACGAAAAAAAACTATATATAACATAAATTGTGTGTTTTAACGTGCTCTACATTTTTTGTGTGTTAATTTTTTGTCCATCCATTATGGTTTAGTAGTTATGCAAAATTCATCCAGAATAAAGTAGTCTTCAGAGGCTATTCCCAGAAAATCCAAGATATACATTTTATTTGTCAGGTAAATATCTTTAATATACGATATTTTAATCAAAATAGTTAGAGCCATTTTTTAGAAAATCAAAATTTTCGAAAAAAGTTCCATGTAAAGGGTAGTTGGGAGTGGGGGGATTTTCTTGAAAATCATCATGTCGCATCCTTGGAAGATACCAAATCTAAATACCAAATTTGGTTTTTAACAGACTTTTCGTTTTTGAGCTATGCTGCCCAGATACATACACACACAGACAGACAGACACACGGATATTTTTCTAAAAATGCTTTTTTTGGATTCAGGAGGTCTCAAAGCATGTATTTCTGGTGAAATCTCGGTATCAAATTTTTGGGTGCATTACAATACCTTCTCTATACACTACGTACATAGCACGTATAGAGAAAGTAAAAATGAATTATGCTAAGTCAAAATGCAGATATCGCTTAACTGACGAACATCTATTGATTCAACTGAAAATAGCACTATCGGAGGAAGCCCAGATTTTAACTAAATCATTGAAAATGTAAGAATAATTAAAAATACAATGTTAATTCAAAATCTTCTCGGGCTTCTAGCCAGGTAAAAACTTGGCTTGACACCAACGTTTCGAAGAAGTGCATCTTCCTCGTCTTCAGGGTGCACTTCTTCTAAACGTTGGTGTCAAGCCAAGTTTTTACCTGGCTAGAAGCCCGAGAAGATTTTGAATTAACACGTCGCCAGGAAAGCTTCAGTTCTTATTTTAAATACAATGTTGTTGGCATTATTTTACTGTAGTCTAAACTGTATATGAAATCAATATTTCTTATTTAAGAAACAACAATTTTTCTGCCTGTTTCTCCATTTGCTGGTCCATTTCAAACTATGTGATGTTGACTTTGTAGATTGTATGTCAAATTTTTCAGCATTTGTCCATCCTATTATACAACATTTCCAATAAAACTAATTTAACTTAACCCATGTACAAATTGCCAGGTTGTCTAAGCATGTTATATACTACTCAGTTTTCCTGGCCTTGTAATTCACTGAGCAGCCCTTTACTAACTTAAGCTCCCTGCACTCACTCTTCTGCCCTGCTCTTAATTGTCCTTCCCTATAAAATTAACAACAGAAGGGGAAACTTTCTTGGAATGGTCACTGACAAAAATTTAAACTAGAGTGAAAAAAATTTAAACTGAAATGTCATGTAGCAAACATCACTAAAAAAATAAATAAAGACATATATGTAATAGTTGCCCTCCATGGTGTAAAGGTTACCATGCTAACCTCTAAACTGCAAATCTGGCAGAGGGGGATGGACTTTTTTGGATGCAAAAATCTTTGACATGGCATCCTTCGGGAGGGAAGTAAAGCTGGTGGTCCTGTGTAATGTTTATTTGAACATAAAAGAACTCCAGACCTTGAAAGAAGGTTTCTGGGCAAAATTCTACCATTTTGTGTTCATAAGTCATAATTTCATCCTACAGTGCCATCTGTGGGCGACGAGCCAATCCCTTATCACCATGGCACATAGTGGCAAACTCACAAACCAGAAATTCAAATCTGATCAATAAAACATTGTAACAATACCCTATGCTCCACTTAGGAGGAGCTACAGGAAATTAACCATTAATATATGTAATGAGACAAAACAGATAATGGATAATTATAACACAGGTTTATATACACACATCAGCTATGGAATTCACTATGGAGAAATATTAAACAAAGAGAAATGGAAAAATATGTTTGATTGCAGAATAATAGGCAGGATAAATAATAAAAATTTTAACTGTTTTTTTTTTCATAACATACTAAGGGGAACATTGAATAATCATTCGATAGAAATTATAGAAAAGGAATTATTTAATAAACTACCAAATGAAATAAAGAATACAAGTTACCATTCAATAGAAATTATAAAAACTATAAAAAATATTTAAGTCATAATGCAGCTTATATTACAGAAGAATTTAAATACGAAAAGCTATGTAAAACATTTATGTATAATGTAAATATGTTTTACTAACATGTCCTTTAAATTTACTTAAAAACATGTAAATAAATTGAATTGAATTACTGTTAAGGTCCATTACTTTATTTAAAAATTCTCCTAAGCTTCTTAATGTTTTTTTTTTCCCCTGTCAGCCTGTTTTATTTATATTTCTGAACATTTTCCCTCCATTACATTAGTTTTTCTACATTCTGTCATAGTCTTCTATGTTTCCCCTTTTATGTACTTCTTTTCCACTACCTCTTAGCCCTCTTTAACCCTTTCAGAATATCCAATAATGAAGGTGAGGAGTTAAGATAAATAAATAAAGAAAATACATAAAAGATATATTTTTGTGCTTTGGGGCTGAACCTCTGACCAAACCAGTATGGTCAACTCTCACATAGAGGGCTAAATCAATATGAGCTGAATAATGTATTGCTAAGAGTAATCCTGTCATAAAGACTGTCTGGCCATTCGGCTACGTGATAAATGCATTATCATGTAATCTTATAATACTGCTTAGTAATGAAAGTGAATTTTTTATCTAAAAAAGAAAACAAATTGCAAGCATGTATCTGCATTCAATGAAAACCTGTCAGCCATACCATCACACCGATTGCTTTAGCTGGGCCCTCCCCATCTTTTTCCAAAGTTTCTCTAGAATTCAGAGCATACACTTTCAATGGATTTAATCTCATGATCCTAGATTAGCTACTCTATTTTACCTTAAACCTTATGTCCATAAATCCAGTTTTCAAGGTTTGTACTATTTCATGGATTTTGCTATTTGCTGGTAAATTGGGCTTTTTAACAGTCATGCACAGGATTTCATATCACATCCATATCGTGAAGGGGTTAAACACATTGACCGTGTTCTCATCCATGCTAAACTTTTCTTTCCTGTCTATTACCTTGGTCAGTAAAATCTTCCTTTCTCCATTCTCTTTTTATTTTAATGATATTTTATCTTTTAAGCTTCCCCATATTTCTTAACTTTCTATATGTTCCACTTTACTTGTTACTGCCTTATTTTTTCTCTGCCCTAGAATGCATGTATCTCTCATTTCTATCCATTACTTTGCTGAATTAACATTATGCATTTCCTTAGATGTATCATCTGGTGTTGGGGTAGTAAACTTTGAGATTAAATGTTGTCTGCTTTCAATCTCAAAGTTGAACAACCCCACACTAGACGACATAGCAAGAACACCCAAGAAGAAACAAGATTAGACAAATTATTAATTATTTAATTAGCAACTGGAGTGTGGACAAAAGGTCCCTGAAACATAATCTGTCTTTAACTATAGAGCAATTATAGACTTTCAGCCCTTTAAGCTGACACTCTTACTACCTGAAATGTGGGGAACTTGTAAACGGACGGAAAACCTTGGATTTAGTACAAACGAAGGCTTTAGTAAGGAGGTGTTAGGGTTGCCATTAGCAACAGTTAATGAAGTAGGTCAAACTGAAATGGGAAGAGTAGTAAGGAAAGGATTGATTATGGAAAGAGCTTTGAAATACTGGTCTGGGATCAAGAATTTAGGATATCATTTGTAAAACAGTGCTTAAAATACCAAGGAAGGCACAGGTCGGTTAAATGAATTAAGAAATAAGCTAGGAAATAATGGATCGGAGGATGTCTGGAGGAAAAGAGTTTCTGGAAAGATGTCAAAAGAAGGTTTGAAGATATTGAGAAACAAAAGTTCTTTAATTAGATAACTGAGAAAAGATCATTTATATTTTATGTTATATTGAAATAATTGGGAAAGAGAGAAGTGTATAGACAATACCAATAAGGAAGAAAGAGGGACAGCATGGTTAAGAAGTATGACTATCCTCACAGTGAATATCTGCTATGTGGGGAAAAAGAAGATATACAAATCCTTTTATTCAAATGCATAGGAAACAGAGATTTGGAGAAAATCAAAATCAAATGGAAATGGAGTGCAAAAAAAAGGAAAGGAGCAATAATTCATAATTATAAATATAAGAATTAAAACTATTGTAATATTCAATTGTTAATTAAGAGGGCTGCCCTTCTGAAAAGTGTTCGAGGACAAACTTAGAGGGCAGTCTAACATATATAATAACTCAACATCATTAAGTTATTATTAATACTACTATTATACCTGAATAAAATGGACATCCCTATTAAATCAGCCATAAATCTTTCTCATTTGATTATGAATGCATCATGGGTTATAGCATTTTAAAACTTACTAGTATTTCCCAATCTTCAGCTGTCAGTGGTGAGACATTTATTCTGCTCACTGAAATAACTTTAGGATGTGTACTTAAGGACACAACTTCTCCTTCACTCAGTCCTAATGTACGAGCATAAGTTGCATTGATACCAACCATATTCTCTTCAATAGATGAGTGGGCTTGTGGGCTCCAAGAGAAATAACCACAGCATTTGCTGCCACATTCCATTCGTAGGGCACATCCCTGTAATAGAATCATTGTAATAAACTTAGCTGCTTTATTTCAAAATTATTTTATTTATTATATTCTATTTTACAGGATGTCCATAGTCTTGGAAACTATCAAATAAATAGATAAACAAATAAATAGCTTGTAAATAGAGAAAAAATCTATTGCTTTTATACTTCCAACATAAGGCATGTAAAGCAATGGTAATCCCAGCCATCTCAATCAATTCCAGATTAGTCAACTATCAGCATGAAATCAAGATTTGAGATTATTGTAGATGTCCAAAAGGAGTTTATTATGCAAAAAAAGGTATTAAGAAAAATGATAGGCAAGACAATCAACTCAGTACTAATCACTATTCAAAATGTTTGGGATTTTGCCATTAGCCTGCAAATGTATTCTATCTGTATTGTTATGTGTAATAAATAATCCAGAAAAATTTACAAAAATGAGATATAGGTAGTAGGGACAAACAGAATTTACATAGACCAACAAATAATTTGTAGAATTTTCTGTTGTAATATAGAATATATATAAACGTGAAGTGAGTGGTAGAGCAACACTATGTATGAGGGAGCATGGAGGTTGCCTAGCACTCAAGCTGTTGTGTGATTTTAATGGTCTTTTGTGATTTTGCCAGTTTGCTAATAAATGTGTTTGTGTTTTTAATGATTGACGATCTCTAAGAGGATATTATTCTCAACTGTAACATGGTAGCATGGTTCACGGTTTTGTCATTTGGACTTATTTACTTTAAAAAGATGTAAATTTGAAGAAAATCACAAGGAAAGGAAAAAGTAGCCAAAGTGGCAGAATAACAGCATAATAATATTGTTCCCACATATATTTAATTCCATAAATTTGTTATACCTTTCAACCTGATTCAAATTATATAAGCATAAGTGTCTCAAATTTCATATGTTCCTCTGATAAGTAATATACCTTAATTCAGAATAAAAGCTCTCTATTGGAAATTCTATCTAATTTCTTTCATGCTAATGATTTTAAATCAACATAGATAAAAACCAAATCACTGTAAATCAGCGAGTAGTAAGTGATTCATTTCATTCTCAACATATAAGTAAATACATGTAATATATTAGACATTAGTATACAAATTTTATACAAAACAGTAATCTCTTTAATATGGTTTACATGTAGATAAAATAAATAAAAATAATAAAACTACCCAAATAAAAAAAGAAGTTATACTTTAAATGAATAAGAGATTCTAACATAATGAAAATATGTAGATGCTGTACTATGGTGTTATCTTCCATATATACCAGAATAAAAATAAAAGTTATCAAGAGTTAATAAATTAAAGAAATGATGTTAACTCAAAACATACACATTCTTGTGTAACATACTCAAGGAACATAAACTTTTTACATTTTATACATTATCCATACTTATACAATAAGGCTATTCTTTTTGTTGTAAATAAACTCAATATGAAGAGTAACAATGCTGATGATAATAATACCAGATACAAAAGTGACAACAACAGTGACAAATCTGTATGTATTCCATTCACAGGACTTGCTCTACCCACTCTACAGCAAACTATTCTTACAAGAACTTATTCTTCTCTTTATTTCATGAATCAAGATAAACATTAGCAGATATGGTTTTAATACTGTCTTCTGAGTAGAAGGCAAATAAGGCATTCATTAGACTAAATGAGTCAAGTCCTTCAAAACCTGGGCACTCTGTGTTGCAATTGAAATTCCCTTCTCTTTGCATGCCCGGATGAAAAAAAGTGAATAACCTTCCTGTTTGAGAAAAGTCTAAGTATTCAAATTTTAAAACCAATTCTCATGAAGATAAAGCCTGAAAAACTGAAGGGCTCTACATCAGTCATTGCCAACACAGGGAGATCACTGTGGCCACACTACTGAAGCTTTGAAAGAAATGTCTGGAAGAACAATTTCTGATTTAGACAATATCTTAGATAAAAAAAAAAAGTATATGACATTAATTGTATGGTTTAATCAGGTCTACATTTTTTGTATAGTAAGATTTAATCTATCTCTTATGATTTACAAGTAATGACAGTTTCGTCCAGAATGAAGACTTCAGAAACAATTTCCAGAAAATTTAATGGTATAGAACTATTTAAAAAATTGGGCATCCTCACCTTACCTTGTGTTTATATATTATCCAATTTAAAATTCTATGCAGTTAATCGACATAGTTTTATAACAAACATGGAAATTCATAACATTAATACTAGACAAAAGGGATTGATTCACCGTCCCAATGCCAATCTTCGTTGCTTTCAGAAAGGTGTATATTATGAAACAATCAAGATATTTAATGCTCTCCCCAGTAACCTCAAAGAAAATGTTGGGAATTTCAGGGCTTTTAAGGCCTCTCTTAAGGAGTACCTTTGCAATAAATCATTTTACTCTGTAGATGAATATTTAAGTGACAAATCTGTCTGACAATACCGTTAATAATCATTGTATTTATGAATATTACAATGTATTGCATTTTGTGTATATTAGTGTGTGTTTTATATTAAAATTAAACTGATTTGTACTTTGACTTGCACAAATGTGTCAAATGAATTTTGTTAATATTTAGCAATGACACACTCCTGTAAAGCCTGATGTTTTGATATTTTACACTCTAGTACACAATTGTAAATCTTTGCATTGGAAATTTTATAACATATTTGTAAATATGTATTGTAATTTGTTGAAGAGTACATAATACAATAATCATGTTTTAGTTTATATAATTACCACTAGTAACTATTATATCCATAATTTGAAAACTATCATCTGACATAACATTAGTTTTACATATAATGAAATTATATTTATTTATTTATACATTTTAACACTATATTTTGATACTCTTTGTTTTTATGTGCAAAAAAAAAAAAAAAAAGTATTTATACATATTTTTTTTTTTTTTCTTCATAGTATATAAACATATGTATACATGTACATGCCTTGACAAGTTCTATGTTCAGTGGCTTTCTGGCCTAAACGAACCTACAGAATGCTTTCTAATCTAATCTAATCTAGGTATATTTTATTTGTGATGTAAATATTTTTAATATATGACATTTTAATCAAAATTGTTAAGAGCTGTTTTTGTGAATGTCAAAAATCTTCCATATAAATCAGGCTATTCGCTTAACTGCATGGCAGACGCAGAGTTGCTCACTTACTCAGAGAAGTATGGATATAGTATATAATATGCACTGAGAGCAATCTATTGCCAGGCTGAATCAAGTGTTGGAATGTAAGCACAAGCATTGTGCTGTGATCTTTGCACCACAACACATTGGCTGAAACCTTCATCTCCAACTCTGCTCCGAGGTACGTGATTGGGCTCTGCTTTTCAATATGTGATGCAGGTGATGCTGTATTTTTTTTTTGCGTTTTCTAAGTGTTTTTTTGAAAATTGAATATGAAACAAGTGGGGGCTGTAGCGGGCCACTTCAAACGACAGGTTCCTCTGGTTTTGAGATTTTGTCAAGGTTAGCTTACGTTAGATGTTTAAATAAACTGGATCAAAATAAGGGGTGAAAAATGGAGTTTCTGAAAATCAGCTTTTCTTTCCAATGCAAAATGCACAGATTTCTGTTCGTTCTGTGTGCTTGTGCATGCGGATTGCCAAACCTTCTGACTTAGAACATTTTCTTGCCATCTCGTGTCACATGTTCAAAAGAATCTCCATGTGGTTGATTATACATGAGTATTCTGGCTCAGACAAGCAAACTTTTCACAGCCTGATGTAAAGGATAGTATGGGGTAAGAGAATTTTCCCGAAAATCTTTGAGTTGCATCTTTGGAAGATACTAAACTTAAATACCCAGTTTGGTATTTAACCTAGTTTTCATTTTTGAATCTCTCTCTGTCTGTCAGTCGCTCTCTCCCTCACGCCTTTTCTAAAATAAATTTTTCTGGATTCAGGTCCTCAAAACATTTATATCCAGCGAGTATCTGGATATTGAATTTATGGTGGAATGTAATACCTTCTCTACCTACTATGTACACAGTATGCGCTAGCAAACATAAACATGACTGATAAGAGATATATAAAATACCAGGGATGCAAATAAAATGATTGGAAAGGTTATATGGAGGAGTAGTTGAGGCAAAAATACTCCATAGAGGGAGATTTGGAATCTCGAGGGAGGGCAGGAAGGTACACAGGAGCTTTTGTAAATTAATTTTGGGTTTACTGAGAGCTTCACCCAATGGTGTTGCACAAATGGAGTTAGGGAGATTTGGTAGTAAAGCTAAAATTGTGGAAAGGGAGTACTGGTTTAGAATTAAGAAATTAGAAAATAATATCTTAAGGTAGTGCATGAAGGTACAACAAAAGTTAAACAAAGAGGATACTTGGTATAAGTGCATAACAGGAACTCTTAAATGAAATAGATTTTTGGAATACCTGGAAGGATATCCAGATATTGGAGAAAAGGTTCTGAAGAAGAGTTAAATTGAAAATTGAAGACATAGAAAGATAGGAAATATTTGGTAGTTTTAATTCCAAAACTTCATTGTGAATGTATACAGAGTTAAAAATGGCATGGGAAATAGAAAACTATTTTGACATTTGTGACAGAACAGCAGGTGGGCTAGGACAGTGGTGGTGATACTAAAAGATCTACGGGCAAGAGAAAATCAAGAAAAAATGGAAATGGAGTTTTATTTATGGATGATCTTTAACTGCTGTGATTCTCAACATCCCATTCTATACTGGGTGTGAAAGACTGCTTAATTTTGATCAGTGGCCTCTTTATCAGGCTTGAGCTTCTTTTACGTGCCATAAATCTATGATTTTACTTCTCTTCTGAAGGAAGCCATGCTAAAGATTTTTACGCCCGAAAAAATCGATTGTCCTCCACCAGGTTTGAACCCGCGACAGGTATATGAAATTAGTATGGTAACCATTACACCATGGAGGGCGACGAAAATCAAGGAAAGTGCACATTGTTTAATAGGAATTTTAATAATTATTGGCATTTATTTTCAGAATATTAAGGAAAAAAGATTATGAGAGAAAAGCTGTGAAAGAAGAAATAGTCCAGTACATCAAATCAAATTATAGATAAAAAAAATGTTGAGTGTAAAACCAAGGAAAGTTTATTAGAAATAGGGAATTATTTACATTTAAAAATGCCTGAGGAAATTGAGAAAAAAGGAGGAAGAGGAGAACATAAATATTAGAGAGAAAAATAGTAAATAGGACTCAATAGCTCGGTAACCACAGTGCTTGTTGCTATTAGTTCTTGGAAACACAGCAACTTAGGAAAGTCAGATAAGAAGTAAGGGGGCAGTGTTTATTAAAATTTTATAGCAAATAAATGTTTACATAAAACTGTAAACCTGTTTTTAGTTTGTCAGAATTATATGTATATATCAAAGTCAGAAATTTGCACGAGTATACTGATGACTAATAAGAAGACATCTGAAGTTTGTTTTTTATGTAATAATTGTAATATATGTTCATCTCAACTTCATATCTAAACTGAGCTTTTATAGCTTTTATGACCAAATGGAATAAGATTGTAGCAATAGTTAAAACTATGCATAGTATAGTTGAAATAAGTTTTTCTTTACAAATGACCTCAGTAAAAATGTATGAAACTCTATGTTTTTATCATTTAAATTAGTATGATGAAAGCAACAAAATTTTGGGATGAAATTTGGTGTATTTCAAACATATGGATGGAAATAGTGCTCTACTTAAAAACACACAATTTCATGTTATTGCAAATCTTTGAAACATACAATATAACTGCCCATCTTTCAAATTATAGGTTTTGATCAACTTTATAGCATAAAATACTCCTAGATATACTTTAATAATTATGGGAATATCCTATGGTTATGGGATACTGTGTGTAATTTTGTTATTGTCATGTAAACCAAAACAAGATTTTTCAAGTTCACTCTCGGCCATTCTTTTATTTGGAATAAACAACTGATGCTAATGCCTACAATGAACTATTCTGAAGCCTAAAACCAGTGTTAAATTTCTTTATACAGTTATACAGTTTATATGTTACCATAACTTGAAATAGTTAAATTGATTGCTATGAAACTTAGGTCCCATTTAAATAAGTTATAGGAGATCTGAAATTACTTTCCTCAAAAGATACAAATGGAGTACAAAGTCAAAACAAAACATTTTACTTATTACTCAGTAATTTGAAAAATGTTTATAAGCATAATGCTTTTGACAAGTTTCATCATTTACAAACAAATGGACTTCCTCAATTTCATCAAAAGGACTTGTATTAATCAATAAAAACAAACATGGAAAGCCACATCTAGAAGAAATTACGTGATATTCACACCTCTGAGGTCAGACTTCAGCATCATAATTTCAACAGTAAAGATCAAGTTGTATTAATCCAACTACGTATTGGACATACTTCTTTAACACATAAACATCTTCTCGACCAAGGAACTCCTCCTGTGTGTGACCTCTGCAGAACTAACCTCATAGTTCATAATTTCGTCACAGTCTGTCATCGCTATCTAGATCATAGAGACAGATGCGACATCCCCAACAGCTTACCAAATGCCCTGAACTCTGCACAACGAAGTATTATAAATTTCATGAAATTGACAAAATTGTACAATAACATATAGTATATTTATGTTTTTCAAATATTGTAGGTTTGATTGTATGTAATTCTATTGTTTTCTCAGTGTAATTTATAGTTAAATGCACTATTAGTGTTTCAAACTATTGTAATAATAAAAAAAAAAAAAACAATAGGAAGAATAGTTAAGAAGATACATTTTTTAGTAGTTTTACTCATCAGAAAATATGTATAGTAGAGTTCTATAAAATGGAAATGTCAATATACTAAATAGAAAATATGTGAGTAAACATTGCTGAAGATAGTCTTTGAATAATGTACAAAATTTTAGGTGGGACTAAAGTGTTTTTATTTGACTCATATACTTTCTAGGTATTATTACTTGTGTTAATAATAAACAAGTTTCTGCTACAAGCTTATAATTTGGAAGATGGGTGGTTATATTATATGTTTCATGTTCACAATAACTACTAGTATAGTTTTGTTACATAACAAACATATGGACCTATAAATTTGTGTACAATTAAACCTTTTACTTGCATTTTGATTTTTATCACCTCAGAAATAATATTTTATAATAATCATCAAAGTAGGTATCATACAAAATCTAAGTCATAGAGAGACTGAAGGAAGTGAAGAGAGAATGAAAAAAATGGGGAAACTGTCAAGAGAAACAGAAGAGAGATATGAAATGGGGAGGAAAAGAGAACGATAAATGGTATAGAGATGGAGGGGAAGACAGTAATAAAGTATAAAGGGTGCATATGCAGCTATAGGTTCTACTAGTAAAGAAATTAAATTAAATTTTTGTTTTCCTTGTTTATATGTAATAACCACTCTGCAGATATTAGGGGTACAAGTGTGAGGTGTAATTCTCCCTCCCCCTCTCTCACTGTTTTAAATAACTGCTTTATTTAGGTTCAGAGGATAACAAAATATGCATTTCTAGTGCAATTTTAATTTTTTGGGGTGGGATAAAATATTTTCTGTAATGATCCAACACATTTTAAAATCAGCTAAATAGATATTAGTTTTTTTATGAAAGCACTATAACTTTGGTTACTATAGAGAACTTGGGCCCCTCTAGAAATTGTGGTTTGACTGTAAGTTTGGTTTATACTTTTATGTTTTCACCAATTTTTTTTATCGGAAAAGCTCCGTAATTAAGTTAAATGCTAATTTATTACGTGCACGTAGCGATCCTTTTTTGTGAATATTTATGAAGTATGCTGCCTAGAAGGAGTAGAATATAAATAAAGAAGTCTTGTAGTATTTTTGCAATGTAAATATATAATAATACTACACACTAAAGTGCCCAAAACCTGAGTTTCATTGTCGGCAGCAGGCGAACAGTGTTGTGGAATGCAACACCGGCATATGTCGCTAGACACTGTGCTGATGTATGACAAGTATGTTTCACGCAGATACAGCTGTTCAGTGAATTTTATTATGCAGAACTTCGGCCACTCTAAAATCAAATGAAACTAAGTGCGATTGATTGACTTTGTATTTATGATGACAATTTCAAAGCCTGTGGATTTCAAATTTAGTGCGAGGTTAGGTTCCAATCTGTTTAGGTTAGTGTGTGCATATAAATCATCTCCCCACCCCTAATTCCCCTCTAACCACACCAGTCCCATTAGAGTGCAAAACTGGTATAAGTCACAGCGGAGAGAGTTAGTGGCCCAACTTGTAAATAATTACCATAACTTTAATCTAAGTTTATCAATAGTAAAACAATTTGCTCCTAAGAAGCCTCAATGAAAATTTCACAACATAAATGTAAGAAGAAAGCAATGTTCTTTCAGTCTCCAGAAACTATAACTGCAATAAGACAAAAAAGTAAAAGGAAAAAGTAAAAGGATGAGCCACTGCAGTGGTGGAGAGGGAAAGGATAATTGTCTCTCACAATACAGTACTAAATTTGGGGCTTTTACTCTTGGCTTTTTCTTTGCCTACTGAGGGGATACCATATAGCTTTAATACTCAAGTACCAAAATGCATTTCAACATTCATATCATGCATTATTTTTTTGTCTTATGCTCTGAAGCGCTAGAGAAAGTTATCAATAAAAATAAAAAACGAAAAATGCATAATTTGTTTAGATTACTTTGTCAAGTTGAACTAAAGAAGAGAAATAGCATAAAGCATTGAAAATCACATGTCCTTAGGCCCAGGGTACATTATACTTAGTTACTTGACATTTGTCTTCTCAAGATCAGGGAAACCCTCGGAAAAACCATTCCGAGTAAATCACCCTAACCGAGATTCGATCTAAGGATTTCGTGAATAAAGCACTACCCCTCTCCCCCAATACATAGGCAGGTTTAGACGTTTTGTGGCAAGAGTTTGTTTTTAAGGAAATCAGAATTTATGATAGCCTAAAGGTTTGTAGCCACGATAAACTAAAATTATAAACACTATATCATGATTTCTTTGGCAGCAACATTACCAGGTAGGGTTACATTACTTATCTGTGCAAATAGGCAATGTCAGCCTAACATGCATGCATAAAGGGTTTTTTGGTGTTAGGATTATTCTTAATTTGTATTTAATCTCCGTCATAGAGCCAAACTATTACGGAAGTTTGTTTTACAGATTCTCTCCTTTATGGGTTTGAGGAAAACTACACAATCAATGCATAAAAAATGAAAATCTAAACTGAAGCTCTCATAACCTAAAAATAACATTTCCACGCACCAAGGAACTTCGTTCCTGAATCCTCTTTATCCAAGATTCGGAAAGATATAAAAAACAATTATTTTCTGGAGTGTAGCAAACAAAAAATTGGCAGCCTTTCATTTCTTTTTCTTGAACTACATTCACACACACGTGACTTAGAGTATGAAATCAGCTGATCATAGTTCAATGTAAACAAAACGGTTAAAGAGAGAGTTGAGAAATGTAAAAGAGAAAAGAGAAGAAAAGAAAAATATATATACATTTTAATTAAAGCAATAAGGAAGAAAAACTATGGATTTTTTCTTTATTATTTATTTTAATCTTAATTTATTATTTCAATTTTCGCTTAAAGATGTCATCATGGTCGGCTGCGTAACAGTTCTCGTTGGTACATTTGAAGTAGTTTGTGTTCACCACCAGCCAATGGGGAATAAGCATAACTGCCAAAAGAAAATTTGAATGTGCATCAGTTTTCAAAGTGCACTTGAAAGAAGGACGAACATTTAATAAAATTCGGAAACTGCTGGCAGAGTACACTTGGAGATTATCTACGACATCGGAGGTATGCTTAATTGTATTTAAACAATAGTATTTATGCTGAATGGTACCTATTTGTAACATTTTCAAGAATAGCATCCAGCCCCTTTAAATGGACATTTAAATGGCCAACTGCTAACGAGCCTAATTTAAATCCTTACTTTGGTATGGGCAATTCTCACGGAAATGGCACAATATCTGTATTCATATAGCAATTTTTAGAGTAGTTCAGTTAATAATCCGCTTAATATTTCAGAAATGAAGCCAGCAAGACCTACCAACCAGGCACATAAAGTTGTGAAAAGAACGACCACAAGAAACCAAAATGTTCTCACTAATAATAAAATTCCGTCAAGAATAGATGAATCGTCGAAACGAAAAGCAGAAATTTCTCCAGAAAAAAAGGAACCGATGAAGAGATCGGCTTTCGGAGATATAACTAACGTAAGTAATGTTTTTTTAAATCCCGGCAACCTTAATGAATTTTATGACATTTTTAGCAGATTTTTATTATAATTATCTTTGAAATTCATAGCGGGTATATTAAATAGTTTACTAATTGGATATTAATTTTTCATAAAAATGCTTTTAATTTTTTTTTTTCTTTAAGTTTGCATTGCAGTCTCTGTTGATAGTTGATTCCCGTATATGAGTCAATGATTTACTTATTAATTACTTAACGAATACTAGATAGTATAACTTAATCCTGAAGTCGTAGGAAGGCATTAAACACAATGTTACTCAAAGTTGTATTGTCCGCCCACCCTTTTTGGCGACTTTGCTTATATAAGGTAAACTAGCATCGTGTTCAAGTGCAACTTCGTGAATAAATTGCTAATGAAAATGTTGCCAAATTGCATACATTATTGGGGTTTGCTTTTCACAGACATCATAGCTGTTCTTTGCGATTTAGGAGCCGCTGATGTTAATACAAAAACTGCTGAAGAAAAGTTCCCATGATTGAGTGATTTGTATGGGGTAGGAGTATCAAGCATGAAAATATGTAATGTATGAATTAAAACATGCCTTGTAGAAGTTAATTTGTATGTATTCCCCAGTTTTACAATAAAGTACTATTGCAGATGCCTCTGCATTATGCATATCTAAAGCAATTCCGAGCTACTCACATAGATATATGGGAGCTTATCAGGGTTCATAATAGTGGATTAATGTTTATATGGAGACATTTATTTCATTTTTACTGCAAAATGTGCATATAGATAATGATTACATCAGTAAAGTTGGAGAGATCTATAGTGATTCCTGACAGCAACCTTACTTTTTTGTGGCCACTCTGTCACACTGTTTTCACTTTGTCCCATCCACGGCTGCAGCAGGGCAAATAAGCAAACTAAAACACTAGCACACAGCACAGCAGTACATTATAACATGTAAAAAAAGTCTGTACAAAGAAAAATAGCACAGTACAAACTGAAACTGTATTGAGGAATGTTTTGTTGCATCTTGCAACAAGGAAAAAAAAAAAAAAAATGAAATGGAATTTTATTTATAAACGCTCTTTAACTTATGTGGTTCTCAGAGTCCCATTCTATACTGGGCGTGAACAATCTCTTAATTTTGTTCAGAGGCCTCTATCAGGCTTGAGGTTGTTTTATGTGCCGTAAATCTATGACACGGGACCCACAGCTTTACTTCACTTCCGAAGGAAGCCATGCTAAGAATTTTTACTCTCGATCAAGGATGACCTTGCTTACGTTGCATGAATCTTTTGGCAGAGAGGAGACACCCCTCTTAATCAGCTGAGAGTGCACCAGTTTTCAGGGATCGCTATGGATCTCTCCATCTTTAGTTTACTTCAAACTTCCTTATGTGATCCAGATTTGGTATTTTTGTTATTCTGGCATTAAAGGTGCTCGTAGTTATTTACTAATTTTTCACACCTAGTTCAAAGTAGAATTAAACAAAGCCTAACATATCAGTCTACCAGGTACAAAGCAGCATCATGTGGAGATGGCAGGAACTCTGTAGTCGTAGAATGCTCATATGCACATTCTGCAACTTGGGGATTATTGGCTTTCCTGTCTCTTTACATTCTAAACTTCTAACACATAGGTAATACGTAAACAGATAAAAGCAGTACCTAAAACAGTTTGGCTGCAAAACCTTCCTATCTACTATTCTGCTTGTGATTAAAGCCGGCTTAACTGCTTTCAACTTTAGATTTAATAAAGCATTCATTTAATGAATTCATCAAGTTTCATTTTTGCTTTAAATGTGTGTGAGTAAAAAATTGGAGAAAATGTTGAGCAATAGTAGCTAGAAAAGACTCATTTACAAGTGGCAATTCTGCATCACTATAACAACAAATTGTTAAACAGCTAACCACATTCATTGTGGATTAAAGGTGATGACAGAATTGTAGTGCCAATTGTCTTTACTGTACTCAATTTAAAACCCAATAACAAAAAAATCTTATGTTTTATTCTCATGACTTTGTCTACATCTCTGTAACAAATTATTGTTAAAAAAGCTTATTCTCCTTTTTATTTATGCTAATTGAGAAAAAATTAGCAGAAATGGTTCTTATTACTTAAAAGGGGAATAAATACCGTTTTTGAGATATTCCGGATTATTGGTTTTAATTTTAGCCCCTTAAACTTTTATCATTTCTCGTTTGTTTACTCCTGGAAAGCAGAGAGATTGGAATTTCAGTTGTTTCACATAGCAATTGTCTTTTAAAGGATAAGACTATCCCTTTAGCCTGTGCATTTATTTCCCTTCTACTTACAAGGAGATAGTAATAAGACTAACTGCTTATGTTTATCTTGATTAGCATGATATAGGTAACAGATTAATCTTTTGAATAAATGGTTTGTTAAATGAATGCATAGGCTTCCACGACCTGTGTCTTCTTAGCTTCCGGAGAAGGCCACTTTGCAAGATAATGTGGCCTTCTCCGGAAGCTAAGAAGACGCATCAATAAAAGGTTTGTTTGCCAAACAGCTAGAGATCATGTGAATAGAACATATTAGATTTTTTTTCCCTTCTACTTACAAGGAACTAAGTAATAAGGATAATTTCTAATGTTTCTCTCAATTAGCATGATGTAGATAGAATAGTAAGCTTTTTAACAATAATTTGTAAGAGATGTAGAGAAAGTCGTGTAAATGGAAACTTTATTTGGAGATGTATTACAAATACGTTAAGACATGTAAACAGAATAAACGCACAAACTACTTACACAAAATGAGATAATTGAGAAATGATTTCAATTTTAGAAGAAATTAAACTTATTTATTTGGAAAAGGAAGAGATAAAAGTATAACCTCCCCGAAAGTTATTCATGGATGGTTACGGAGGTTGCCATGTCAGTTTTCCCGTTTAGAATTGTAACTAAAGAGCTCTATATTCAACAGCCCCCTACTTGAAACGGCATGCTCTTAACATAAATTAAGTTTTCTGTAACCCTCTAAAGATATTTCTTCTGATATGTCTGACCAATAAATCAATGTGGCATGTATTTTATAAAGGCGTCATTGTTAGTGTTAAAAAAGCGAACTTTCATCCAGGATGTTTCTTTTACGCTACTTTTTCAAACTTGTTTGCTGAAGTTAAGATAAAAATAAAAATCAAGAAGCTTAGGTGTTCACTCAACTTTATTATTTGTGTATATGTGTAATTCAGCTAAGCATTCCTTATGAATGCTTTTGTCTCCAAAGTAGCCCAAAACATATTAATATACTTGGAAAAGGTATACATATTTGGAGAAAAGGTAATGAAATAATGGATAAGTACCAAGCTGAACTCCTTAATTTCCTATAAAAACGTGCATTATAAAATATGAAATTTAGCAGACTTAAGCTCATAATCATGGAAAGTTAATTGTTTTATGCTTCAGTCTCGTGTATGTTCAAAATATTGTATGATTAATCAAATGTACAACTTCATTTTTAAAAATAGCCTCTTTATTCTGAAGAATTTTATATATTTTATACTGTAGGACTTAAAGCTTTCAAGGGTTATCAGCCACTTTAAATTTATTAAAGTTATTAATATAAAAATAATAGTTGCAACAAATCTTCACTTATCTTTTGGAATCCTTTCCTTTCTACCTATCCTCTCCCAAAGAATCTTAGCTTTATCACATTCTAAAACTGTATGCTGTTCTTTATCTTTCAGTGACACAAGGGCATTTCTCCAATTATTCTCTCTTCTCAAATCCTTTAATTTCACCACCCCTGTTCTAGCTCATGCAAAGCCTTTCTTGCTGCTTTGTCATATAGATATGGTTTCCTTGTTCCAAACCACTTCCATTTATTGCCAATTCAAGCTTTTGAAATGAAGCACACTATTTCTTATCTTTCAATGCCTTCCATTCTTAACTTAATTGTTTTCCAGAACCCATTTTGTAGCGATTCTGTAGTTTTCCACATATTCCCAAAACTAATTTTCAGTATAATTTCCTTTGTTATTTAGCCATGAATCTTTGATTTAAACTTTCCTGTACTACCAAGCACTGATATACAATAATTCTGTTCATCTAATTTTCTAATTCCCGCCCAATATTTTAGCACTCTTTCCAAAATTTTCCCTCTAGTTCCCAATTGTCCTAATTCTGCTTGTGCTTGATGAAGCTTTGGCAAGCCCAGGATTTGTTTGTAAAAGCGTCTATGGATTGTATTCATGTTTGTTCCTCTTCCTCCAAATCCCATATCTCCACCCCATAAAGATGAGTACTTTTGCCTCTACTATGGCCATGTAAACTTTCTCTAGGCATTTTATTTGCATTCCTGGTAATTTGTCTAAGCATGCTTTGATAGCTTTTAATGCAAATTTACCTTTAGTCAGTATCATTCGTGTTTGCTCACTTGTTCATAAATAAAACTATTTAAATTTGGAAGCTGTCTACTGCTATCTTCATCACTAAGTGGTACAAATCATGGTTTTTCCTTCAGATGTTATTTATTCAGAACATCTGTGGTATAGAAACCTGTCCAATATCATTCATCAGTCACCCTCTGTGTAGTGATTACCATGCTAGTCTCATATACCCAAAGTCATGAGTTCAAATCTGGCAGAGCATGATTTTTTTTTTTTTTTTTTTTTTTTTTTTTTTTTTTTTTTTTTTATGTAATAATCCTTAGCATGGTTTCCTTTGGATGGGAAGTAAAGCCGTTGGTACATGTCATAAATTTATGGCACGTAAAAGAACCCCAAGCCTGATAAAGAGGTCTCAGTGTAAAATTAAGTAGTCTTTCATGCCCGACATGGATAATAAGAACCATAGCAGAGAGCATCCATAAATAAAACTAATTTCCATTTTTTCTCATCAATGGCTGCCTCCAGCTGGGCTGTGAGGTAGGTCATGCATCTTAATCTTCCAGTAGGAAGATTTTCCTAGCTGGACCATAGATAAATTCAAAGTTGTGAATTTAAAGAGGCACATTATAATTTTTAAGTATCTTGCTTATGTTTTCTCAATATCTGCCCACAGTTTTGTTGTAGACCATAAGTTAACATTGGAAGTGCCTTAAAAAGTAACATTTATTACTTTCTATATACGTACTAGGTACACAGTGTCTAGAGAAGGTATTGCACTCCACCAAAAATTCGTTACAGAGATTTCACCGGAAATATATGTTTTAGGGTCCCCTGTATCCCAAAAAAGTATTTTCAGAAAAAGGTCCATGTGTGTGTGCCTGTGAACATACTCAAAAACGAAAAGTCTGTAAAATACCAAACTTGGTATTTTAAGTTTAGTATCTCCCAGGGATGCGACACAAAGATTTTTAGAAAAATCTCCCCACCCCAAACTATCCTTTACATAGAACTTTTTTCAAAAATTTTGATTTTCTAAAAAATGGCTACAATTTTGATTAAAATATCGTATATTAAAGATATTTACCTGACAAATAAAATGTATATCTTGAATTTTTTGGGAATAGTCTCTGAAGACTGCTTTATTCTGGATGAATTTTACAGAATTTTGCATAACTGCTAAACTGTAAGAGATGGAGAAAAACTTACCACACAACAAATGTAGAACACTTTAAAACACACAATTTATGTTATATACATTTTTTTCGTGGAGGTGATTGTTTTTGAGATATTCCTTGTTTTTTGTTTTAGCTATAAAAACTTATACTTTTCTCATGCAGGACTTTGTGAACTCGTGTCCATACAAACAAAGGAACTTTAGTCACATAGCAACCAGCCTTTGACTATCACTTTAGCTTATGTTACTTCCTTATATTGCTTCTACTTACAAGGAAACAAATAATGGTCTATTTCTGCTAATTTTTTCTCAATGAGCAGGAAGCAAATAGAAGCATAAGCTTTTTAAAAATAATTTATTGCAGAGATACAGAGAAAGTCATGTGAATGTAACACATATTTTTTTTTATGACATTCTCTGAAGATTATGGATATTATAAGTTATGCTGTTTTCTTTAATGTGGGCTACAAGGTTTTTCCAGTGATAAGTGGAATTAGTTGAGTCTTGTCCATGTTTAGTTGCGGTTCCATTGATTTCTGTCATTTAGTTATTGTTCTTTGCGTTGTATCTTGTTTGTGGCTAGTGTCATATTGGCAGCATAGATGTGTACATTAACACTTGCTGCTTCATTCTATATTTTTGGAATTTGCCTGTTTACAATACATGTTCAAAATAATTATTTTGTATTAATTTTTTTTTGTCACATTAAATATTTTCAAAATGTTGGTTTGAATTCTTCAAAACTTTACACTTGTTTTGCAGCTGAACCATACAATGTTGGATGAAAACAATGAATATAAATCCTGGAAAACAAATAAGAGATTAAATTTCCTTTCTTCAAAATCACTTGTATAGTTATCATTTTTAGTTGTTGGTTTTTTTCTTTTTCTCCTGTCATTTTCTACTAAGTTTTGCACATTGTTACTTTTACTACCGTACTAATAAGGGGAAAAAACTGAACTGTCAATACCACAGTGTTCTTTATAGCAGCATTTTAATGTTAAATGTATTTAACGTTGATTATTCATTTATAATTTGTTTGGCGTGGCATATAGAAATAAAAATTAATCATTCCTGCTGTAAGCCAAGGGCTTAATAAAACTTGATGCTTGTGTAGTAAATTAAGCAGTAAAAATACCAAGACAAAGAGGAAAACTAAAGCCAGGTGCAGTTCTACACATTATTTTCTAATTCGCTTAAATGCTTTTCAAAGCAATTAAGAAATGCAAGATTCATGTGGCAAGACAGGCATTGCTGCTGAGCAAAATTTCAGTAAACAGTGCAAATGAACCTGCTTGTAACAGTTCATCGAACACGAGAATTGAAAAGGATGTCGTGGAGACCCTGTGTTGGATAAATAAATGAACTAGAAAAGAAATCTGATGAAAGATAAATTGAAAATCTTAAAAGCTAAAATAAATTTAGAAAATATTACAGATGCAAGATCAAACACTGCTTTTAAAAATGAGTGAAAAAGTATGAATCGGCTACACAGTTTTGCCTGTCCACATCCTTGGCACTAGTTGCAATCTGCCACTATCATAGAAAGGCAGAAATTTTAAAACTACTTTTAAAGGCTTTACTTATCAACTTTATGAAAGGAGATGCTGAAACTGGCTACTGCTGTCCATACATTTTTGGCACCTTTTTAGGAAACTATCACTCATAGTTCACTTTGAGAAATGCGGGCAATTTCCTGGCAGATATTTTGTTTTAATTCTTCTAGGGTGTGAGGGTTTGTCTTGTGCACTTTATGGTTTAATTGATTGCAAGGGATTGGGTCTGTCAAACACACTTTCCATTGTTCTCATTGAAAGATTGGCCATATGAACTGTTGCAGTCTTGTTGAAAAAAAGACAAAATCATGCTCCCTGTCTGTTAAATTCTCTATTAAAAAAAAAAAAACATGGGGACAAAATTGTATTCATGTATGTACAAGTGAAAACTGTTGACATGAAAAAATTAACCCTATAAATCTTTCTCCAAATTGTACTTTTACTTGGCAAACTAAGTTAACACACATGACTAGTAAAGAACATATGACATGCCATAATATATTTTGTGAACTAAGAACAGGACAAAATAATAAATCACTTGTAATAACCAAACTACGCTGTATCACTGTCAACTCAATACTGCACATCCAGAGCACAGCAAAACTCCATCAAAAATATGGCCATGTTTACAACAGTGCTGAATCATGTCTACCTGCCCAGTGGAAAAACATCGCACAGCTGGTTCGGAGGTTTTTTTACTCGGTACAAGATTTTTTTTGACCTCTGGCTCCCCCTCTGAATACATATTAGACAAATGTTAGATCACAATTTTAAAAATTAAAAAGTGGATGAGGTATGATGAATTCTCCTGGAAACTAAATTATAATGATCACAGAACCTGTTTATGATTTTTCTACTGCTTTCTGAAGCTCACTTATGAAAATTATAGTGTCTTAAATGTCCTTATGCATGACCTACCATGGTACAAAAGCAATACTTTTTTTATATTTAAAAATGAATGGAATGAACATCTCTGCATTCTAATTTTTGATAAAGTTAAACTTGCGGGGAAAAAATGTACACTTTGAACGAAATGTCTTGTGGTGACCATCCACTGTTGATTTCCTGCACCTACAAAGACTTAATTTTATCTACATACCCACAAAGCTTGCTTTATCTAAAGGTGGAACTTATAAATACAAATCTGAATTTCCTTCCATTTCTTTTGAAAATAAAGTATGTTCTCTTACAAAATTAACTGCAAATAAAAATTGTGCCATAAGGACACAAGTTGAAGGCAAAATTGAAATTGTTGGCAGAAAAATTAAATTATTTGGGAAAATTATGTGCCAAATGTAACTGAAATGTTTGCTTTATTATTTAGCAGTATGCATTGTGTGATCAGCATTGAAAATAACATGCAAGTTGTGATATATCATCTTTATGCCAAATTCACAGAAAATACATTGTGCTTCTCTAATGCTAATGAAAAGAATTGGGTTCTAGCAAGGGTCATATATATCTCATGTGTGTATCAATAAGTATTTACATTCTGTGTGGAAAATATTCTCTCTGGAAGGTTACTTTACATACAGCTGTGGAGTAATATTTTTGGAATTTCTGAATGTCTTAAATTTGAATAAAATAGCTGCAGTAGGTTGCTGTGAAGTACATAGTAATTTGTTTATCTGAACTTACTTTTTCCTTACATCAAATGTGAATTTTTCTCTACCCCACTAAAGAAACAAGTAAGATCCTTTGTCTTAGCAAAATATTCTCAGAAATACTCAAAATTTCCAGTAAATGAAAAGCCTTAAAAAACAGTTAGTAGGAAATTTTTGGTTTCATTCATTATAAGCAGCAGCAGTGCCATCTATGCAGTGGACAATGGCAACTTTGGGAATGTGTACACTTCTATGTGATGTGTCTTGTTGATTCCGTCCTTGTTGGGGCCCATAAATAATTAAAAAAAATATACCAAGCTATAAGAAAAAAAAAAAAAAAAAAAAAAGAAAATATATATTAACTATTCTCAATTGCTAGGATCATATTAGCAGCTGGAATTTCATCCTGCGGGAGTTCAACATACCAGTAAATCTACTGACATGTGGCTGTCACTTAAGCAGCCTTAAGTTGATCCTCATCAAAACCACCCCAGGTGACCAGTGCACCATTACAATGTAGCCTTCTGCCATTCACGCCAGAAATAGTCATACTTTCTGGACCACATGGCATGCACACACAACATATTGTAATGTAAAATGAACAGAGCCCTTACTCCGAAAATTTAAACGGTAACTAAATTATTCTATTAAGTATAATAGTGATAAAATTGTTAGTTGTATCAAAATAAATGCATGCACATGTAATAATTACATCTAAAAAAACATGCACGCAATAACTTACATTTATTTGCTCTGTGGAAGCAACTCTATTCCCTCCAGATTGGAATTGTCGTCTGAACTGTTTGTACTGCTGCTTTCCAATCCAAATTTGATAACCAGGTTATCAACAACAGTGTCACTTAAACTATCCATCTTCTTTGTTACATTTTCAAACTGCAAGCAACTGTTACTGTGTAAACAATTTGCGGAAATCAGGTGACTTGTACGAATTGCATGCTGGGTCTTATAGCTCTGTTTAACGGTATATATCGGCGTTTGTAAAACTCGTAGGTATTTGTATACAATATTATACCATTTAAGAATAAATTTGTCATTTAGATTATTAGCATGGTATTACATTACTGCGTGCATTGCTACTGTGTTGTACTGAGGTGCACTGACCTTGTGGATCGGTTTTGATGGAGATCAACATAAGAGTGAATAGAAAATAATGCCTAATCAACTGAGGTACCAAACTGACAATATAGGAGCTGAACAAGAGTAGACTATCAAGAAATATCCCTGATATGTTTAGAATGAGATACACCCATTATTAACAATAAACTTCAACCTTGTGCAGAAAAGTTAATAGGGAATATCAATCATGATTTAGACCAATAGGCCACATATTCATAATTAAACAAATCTTTGAAAGACATGAGGATATAATCTAAAGGTACATCAAATATTTGTGGACTTTCAGAAAGTGTATGATAGCATAGAAAAGAGAAATTAGTGAAACAGTTCCAAATTCTAGAGAAGTTAATAACGTTAGCAGTGGACACCCCCACAGTTCAAATGAAAATTTGTAATTATATAGTCCAGTTTCAGTAATAAAAATCTGATGTGTTCCATTCATATGACTTTCTCTACTTCTCTGCTACAAATTATTCAATTTACTTCATCTAATCGAGAAAAAATTAGCAGAAATAGTCTTGTTACTTGCTACTTTGTAAGTAGAAGTGAAATACGGGAGTACCATAGGTTAAAGTGATAGTCAAAAGCTGGTTGCTATGTGACTGAAGTTCCTTTGTTTGTATGGACAGAAGTTGACAAATTCCTGTATGAGAAAACTATGTTTTTCAAAGCTGAAACAAAAAAAAAAAAAAAAAAAAAAAAAAAAGAGAGAGAGAGAAAGGAATATCTTAAAAATGATCAACTCCACGAAAAAAATTGTATATGTGGCATAAATTGTGCGTTTTAAAGTGTTCTACATTTTTTGTGTTTTAAGTTTTCATCTCTTGCGATTTAACAGTTATGCAAAATTCTGTAAAATTAATCCAGAATAAAGTGGTCTTCAGAGGCTATTCCCAGAAAATTCAATATATACATTTTATTTGTCAGGTAAATATCTTTAATAGGCGTTATCTTAATAAAAATTTGATAGAGCCAATTTAAGAGTACGTATAGAGAAAGTAAAAATGGACTCGAATACCTTCTTTAACTTAGCAGTGGAATATGCAACAAAGAAACTACCAGTAGATGTAGAATCCACAATATATTACAAATCTGATGTGTTCCATTCAAATGACTTTCTCTACATCTCTGCAACAAATTATTGTTCAAAAGCTTATGCTTCTATTTATTTCATGCTAATCGACAAAAAATTAGCAGAAATAGTCTTATTACTTGTTTCCTTGTAAGAAAAAGAGAAATAAGGGAGTACCATAGATTAAAGTGATAGTCAAAAGCTGGTTGCAATGTGACTGAAGTTCCTTTATTTGTATAGACAGGAGTTGACAAATTCCTGAATGCAAAAAGTTAGCTTTTTCAAAGCTGAAACCAAAAACAAGGAATATTTCAAAAACGATCAGCTCCACGAAAAAAATATATATAAAGCATAAATTGTGTTTTAATGTGCCCTACATTTTTTGTGTGGTAAGTTTTTGTCCACCTCTTATGGTTTAGCAGTTATGCAAAATTTCATAAAATTCGTCCAGAATAAAGTAATCAGAGGCTATTCCCAGAAAATTCAAAATATACTTTTGATTTGTTAGGTAAATATCTCTGATACACAATGTTTTAATAAAAATCGTTTGAGGAATTTTTGAGAAAATCAAAATTTTCGAAAATAGTTCCATATAAAGGGTGGTTTGGAGTGGGGGGGATTTTTCTCAAATTCATGTTGTATCCTGGAAGATATTAAACTTAAATACCAAGTTACGTATTTTACCTATTTTTCGCTTTTGAGTTATCGTGTTCTAAAAATACTTTATCAGATACAGGTACCCTATAACATCTATTTCCGGTATTGAATTTTTGGGTGGAACGCAATACGTTCTCTATACACTATTTGCATAGTACATGTAGAGAAAGTAAAAAGGAGTTGCTGTTACACCTCTTGTGTATTAAAACTTAGTCTATGTTCATTCTCATGGTCAGATTTCATATTGCATAGCAGGTTTCGACAGTTCTGTTCTTGAAAGCTAATTATCAAGTTTTTACAGGTTATTAAAATATGCAGGATAATTTGTTGGTGTCTCTTGTTTATTAATGAAAGAAAAATTATTTTAAAGTGCACATCTTAACTGTGTATGAACTGAATGTCGCTGTAAGGCTTGAAGCAAATGAAATTGTTTCATTATGAAGAAATTGGGACCAGTGAATCAAGTTAAATTTATTTCAGACAGTTGTGGTTACCAAAATTGTAATGTTCTGTTCAAGCATTCCGCAACTATTTCTTGAAAAAGGGCACACAATAATGAAGGCAGATAGTGTCATGCTATGCTAGAGAAATACTTCAAACCTACAATAAATTCTCCCATCCAACTATCTGGCTATCATACAATGATCCACCATCAGTCATACACAGATGTATGAGACTAAATTTTCTTTAAAAAAACAATGAGGTGTTTTCAAATTTCCATCACTTTGAACTGGAAAGAAATTTGGGGATTTGATTTTTAATAGTATATGGGCTCTAAAATACCCTCCAAACAATGAAATTCTTTTCGAACTTGATCATACTGCTCAGTATGAATTAACTAACAAAGGAGGATGAGGCTCTTATCTTATATTGGCCTATTACACAGTCAAAATACAAATATCTATAAGACATTATTGAAGTCTGAAAAGGTTAATCTGCTTTCTATGATAGAACATTGAGAGTTCAGATTTATTATTAAGTTCCTATAGTTATACTACCGTAGGCACAATTAATCCATATGCATTACCAAGGTTAAATAATATAAGGCTGGTCACAAACTATTAACACATTATTATAAAAATGTAAATGGTGTGTTATTTATGGACACTCTTTAACTGCTGGGTTCCCATCGTTCCATTCTAAATTGGGAGTGAAAGACCGATTAATTTTGCTCAGAGGCCTCTTTATCAGGCTTGAGGTTCTTTTACGTGCCGTAAATCTACGACACGGGACAAACTGCTTTACTTCCCTTCCGAAGGAAGCCATGCTAAGGATTTTTACACCCGAAAAAATCCATCGTCCTCTGCCGGGTTTGAACCCGCGACCTTGGGTATATGAAATCAGCATGGTAACCATTACACTACGGAGGGCGATAAAATTACTATAAGAGATCCATTAATTTTAGCTTTGATAATTTGTTTCCTTACAACAAAATCATGTCCCTATACAATCACATTTGAAAATAGATGATTCAATTTATAACAAATAACACATTTTAATGAACTACATTATTGTAATATGTGAATAGTAACACATTGTATTTATAGTTTCACTGAAATGGTTATTTGTCAGCATACAAGCTCGTATGTATACCAGTTTAATACCTCCTATGTAATAACTATTGCCAAATAAATCTTATTTCTTTAAAATGGGTAGTATATAATAAATTCAAAACTGAGTGATTTTATTATGTGCATTTACTGAGCAGCATATTCGAAAATGTCATAATATATTCACAAAGAATTGGTTTTATCTTTCTCCTGAAAAATTTAGTTTTTATCATATAGATGTGATAAAAACAGCTATATAGATATATACCAGTATATAATTCTGTAAAAATGATTTTTCAATCCATATCTTGTAATATGTTTGCCAAAAATATATTCAAATTAAATAGATAATGTTTATTGCCAACAACTATTACAGTATAACAATGTCATAAATTAAAAGTTACCAAGCTAAATTATAAGTCATTCACAGAATACAATGGATTAGCCACCAATGTATGGCGTATGGTTCTTTTAAAAGTTGAAATAGGGAGCTCTCTTGATCTTTGGGGTAAAATATTATAAAGTTTAATAGAGACAATTATAAAGCTGATTTGTATTTTCGTTTTGTTTAAATATGTTTATATATAAGTTCTGACAATTTCATGTATAATTATGTATATTGGACCAAACTATAAAACTGCTAAAATTTTCCTTAACAAATAAAAGTAGTTCAGCACATACATTAATGGCAAAGTTAAGATATTTAAATCAATAAAAAGTGGTTTACAGTGTTCTTTTGGATGAACTCCACAAATTAATCTAATAGCCCTTTTTTGTAATAAAAATATTTTCGTTGTCAAGGAGTGATTTCCCCAAAGAAGCAAACCATAATTAGCATGTGATTAAATGTGCATAATACACCTTCATCAGCACATCCTTAGTGACACTATATTCTCAACATAAAAATTCCTGTTGTGATTTTTTTAAAAATATGATTAATGTGTGTTGACCATCCAAGTCAGAATCAATATGAATACCTAACAATTTTAATGAGCTTCCACAACAACCAGTGTTGAATTTATATTGAATATCAGTAATTTTTCCAGGATTTATGCTCAAATTATTGGCATTACACCAATGTTAACAACTGATGTTACCAAGTGTACTTTAGGTCTTAATATATCATCTTTGTCAGAGAAAATCATTGCTAAATCATCTGCATAGAGATAAGGAGTAAGCTTTTCATCACAGACTGAGGCAGGAAGATCGTTAATATAAATTGTAAAAAATACAGGTCCCAAAATTGACCCTTGAGGAACTTCATAATTTACAGATTTAAATTCAGATAAACACCATTAAAATAACCATAAAATTTAAGTTTCTCTAAGAGAATATTAGGTGAAACAGTGTTAAAGGCTCTGGAAAGATCAGAAAGCCTGCTTGATACATTATTACCATTGTTAATATTTTCATAGCATTGTTGCAGAAAGTTTATAATGGCCTTTATTGTACTCATGCCTTGTCTAAAACTGAATTGGTCTTTATTAAACAAGTTGGTTTCAAAATAAGTAACGATTTGTTTACGTAATAGTCCTTCAAATACCTTGCCTATTATTTGAATTATACTGATTGGCCTATAGTTATCATAACAAGATTTATCCTCTTTCTTAAATGCTGGTATCACTTTAGAAAATTTAAAAGTATCCGGAAAAGAGCCAGCTTTAAGACAACTATTAAAAACATAAGTTAATGGCTCACATATATATGGAGCACCTAATTTAAGAATTTTTGATTTTAGCATGATTTAGATGTGTAAACAGTATTCCAATGTTTATTAAGTGGTATTTAATTATTTTAGGATCCTGACAGTTGACTTCAAAGGCTAAGTATGGTTGGTTGCTGTGGTAATGGTAGCCATAGCAGCTCTTCAAAGTTCCACCACAGAACTCTAACCAAATTTATGAAGCACCGTAATCATGTTGAATTTTTGGAGGGAATCTGTGTACATTATACATATCAGAGGAAGTAAAAAATCATTGCTCATTTGGCAATGAATGCGATTCCAATGTGAAAACTTTACTTTCCACTTAGCTGCCAATATTATCAGCAAAGGTGGTGTGTTTTGTGAACCATGGTGTTGCATGGGTTTGCTTGGTCAGGGTTTCATTTTTGTTTTTGATTTCAGCTTCTAGTATGCCAGCCTTTAGTCTGAAAACCATTTGACTGAAATTATGTATAATTGTGATTATGTAGTAAAGAATTACTGAAAAAAATTGCACATTCTGGTTATGTTGTGCAGGATGGCTCTAACCCTTCTTCCCTTTTATTTGTGAATGCTTCCTACTGTTCTGCCTCTTACCTTCCACTTGATTCTTCTTATGCTCATCTTCCTTGCTCCTCTCTATTGACCCCATCTTGCCTTGCCTATTTAATTTCACATTCTGCCCTTTTCCTTTAGGATTTCCCCTTTTCACTCCCATTTTTCTTTCCCTTCTTCCACTGCATTGCATTCTCTAAATTATTATCCTATGACCCTTTTGTCTTATTTTTTCCTGTTCTCTCATACAGTACACATGCACCATCTCACACTTGCCTGGTTTGCCTTTTTCTTGTTAACCACTGACCCACTAATTCTAGCTCCTCTATTGGATTACCTTAGCATTTAATTTATTTCTGCCACAGTTCACTAAATACTCCTTCCTTCTGCTGCAAATGACCTCCCTTCCTTTCTTCAAGTCTTATCTGCTGCCAATTCTCCTTCCCCTGTCTCTGCTGTGCTTTTTTATAAAATAAAAATTGTTTTTCTTGTTTCAGGCTCTTGGAAGGAAGAATGTTGAGCAAGATGCAAAACTCTTGCTTGCCAAAGGTGTAGGTTCAAAAAATATTTACAGAGTGAAACCTTCTACAGCTACAAATCAAACAGCAAAACTACAGCCTATAATTAAGACAAGGGGAACAATAAAAAATTTACCTGTTCCTTCTAAGCCAAAGATACAAGACAAACCAAAGTCTGATGCAAACATAGAAAAGTCATCTGTTCCAGAATCAATAGCAAGAATAATAAAAGTCAGTAAATTGCCAGAAGAACCAACACCACTGACTGAAAAATCTGAACCAGAAGAAATTATAGTTGAGTGCAGTGTGTTAGACCCAGAACTGATAGTGACTGAAAAAGAAACCAAAGCACACAGAAGTAGTATAGCATCAGAAGATCGTAGTGGTGATAGTTCACTGTATGTATCTGCTTTAGAAGACATGTAAGTTACTAATATATGCTCCATTTAGTCATATTTTACCAAGTAGTTTCCTAAAATAAATGCAAGAAACTGCCCCAAGCCTATGTTTGCAGTAAATGCTCTCGTTCATCTTTTGCTGCAACACTTGGTCTCTGAGTGAAAAGCAAATCTCTTTTCTTTATGGTATTTCCTTTAAATGTCCATATACAAGCTGAGTCAGACTAACACTGAATAATTTAGTCAACATTCAGGGGTTATAATTTAGTATTTTCTTATGGAATATGTCTAAATGTCTGGTTATTGAGCTAGAGAGCATTAAAGTTTTTTAAATGCTGTTGGGCGAGGTGAAATTCTACCCCCAAAAAAAAAGTCTACATATTTTTGCTACAAGGCATTATGAAAGTTCTTAAATAAGAGTAGCTGGTATCTTAAACAGTACAAAAGTCTCTTGTAAATCTTTATTTAATAATATGAAACTAAAGATATCGATATGATAAGTTAATATATTTAGCGTGAAGGAGATTTTTACCTATATCTTTAAATTTTTTATTTGGGTTTAAAAAATTTAACCCTTATTTCATGTACTCTGAAATAGGTCAAACCTTTTAACTGATTAACCATACATGTCAATAACATATGCAAATACTACCGGACTGCCTCCGTGGTCGAGTAGTCAGCGAGCTGACTTCTCACCTGGAGGTCCTGGGTTGAGTTCCTGGCTGGGGTGGGGAAGTTTTCTTTAGCCAGAATGATTCCCTATCCCCCACAGTCTGGAAGTATATATGTGAGAGTGAATGTGTGTGTGCTTTAAGAAAGCAATTATTTAAATCTACTGATGAGTTGTTTCAAGTGCAAAGCCCCCGACATTACCTTGGATGTTAAAGGGCTATATAAATGAAACAAGAAAAAAGAAGAAAAAATACTACTATTTTGTCTAATTTTCTCCACCTTTATACAAATTACTTCATAAAAAGTCAAAACAGTGCAAATACATATGTGCTTTTAAGACTTCAAACCTAGTTAAAATAAGAACAAAACAAGAATTGAACAAGTGCGCAAATGTTTATAAAATATATTCAAAATGCTGACCTGGACTTGGGAGCATACTTGATAGCATTATAGTGATTGCCAGAGTTCTTTCAGAAATACCTGGCATATCGCATGACAAATAGTATCAAATACCACAAAGATCCTGGCCAAGAGCTCCTCTTCACTATTATGCAGCATCTTGTACACAAGAATCTGAACATGTCCCCAAATGAAATAATCCAGAGGAGTTAGATCTGGTGAACATGCTGGCCATGATATTATTGCTCCTCTACCAATCCAGTAGTTTGGATACATTACCTTTAGGAAATCAGAATAATGGGTGGGTCCATTGCCTAAGAACCACATTAACCGGCAAATCGGTAAAGGGACATCTAAAGGTTCTGGCAAAGTATGTTGTAAAATCTGTAGGTAAATGTGGAGGTAGTGATTAGGGTCCTATGAGTGTTGTTCACAATGACAGCCCAAATGCAACTTGGTGTTAAACATGCCCTGTCGTGTAAAAACCTTCTCTTCCACCTTGAATATGGTTGTAGGAAATCTAGGTTGATCAAAGAAGAAATCACTGGACAAAGTGAGTTGGGTTGAAAATCATCTGAACCCAGTGCTTGAGCTCAGGTGAAATGTGGAGTAATTGCTGTTCTAATCAAAGACTGACTTGTATCATGGCATGTACTATTGCTCTTACGCTCTTTGGATAGAGATTAATGGATTTAGTCAAGAACCTCCTCTTCTAGAGCCACTGTTCTTACCTTTCTTTGGGCTCTCAAGCGATGCACTTGCTCTTTTGTAAAGTTCCTGTTTCTTGTAGCTGTTGATGTATGGCTATAAAGGTGCTATGATGCAAATATCTCCTTGGGTAAAGCTCAGCATAAAGATCTTGTGGCCTTTTTACATTTCCCCAAATACCCATAAACTTAATGTATGTCTGCTAGTTCTGCGTAAGTAAAGTGGAACATGTTTACAATAGGCTTTGTAAAATAATTGTCCTAATAAGCACTTTCAAATATGCTGATATTTGAGATCTTATAACCAGAACTACAAAGTGCAGTATAGTTTGCAAAGGAATCCCATACCATTTAAGTAACATGTAGATAAAAAGTAATGCAGATTTGAGGTTAATGGCAATATAAACAATGTTAAATACAGAATTCAGGCTAAATTCCAAAGCTCAAAGAAAACAAAGCATAAGCGATACTCCAGTGCTGAAAGGGGAATGAGGCCCTGTGACCAAATTTCATCTAACCCAATACAGCATTTGAAAAATGTGTGTCCTTTATCACAATAACAAGAGCTTTACAGATGTATATATATTCCCGATCAGATTCTTGCGATTCTTGCCTTAAAATTATTCTTTTATTCTGACTATAGCTATATAACACAGAAATAACATCAATTACAAAGAAGAAGGCCTTAAACTGAACAGAATATGACAAATGGCACTAACCAAAGTCAAAATCAAGAACTCCACCTGAACCAATCAGAGACCAGCAGAGCACAGACTCTGCCAACAAAATTCCAGCCCACCACCAACCTGGAACAATCACTGCACGCCTCCCCATCAGCCACTGATATAAATACCGCTGTCCTCAGTGCAACCAACACCGTCACAGTTGAAACGTCCAGTAGAGTACTTCGACCTTGTCACTGCCACCAAAGAATGGTTAAAATTCCCCTAAATCCATGGAAAATAGAAAAATAAGATTATACTAAGGAAATATTTGCCTAAAAGTTTACAACTCACATTACCATGACATAAAAAAAAAAAAAAAAAAAAAAAAAAAAAAAAAAAAAAAAACCTATTTCACAAAATGTTATTCACAATATTGATCATATAAGTGTATATTGAATTACTCTTTAAATTTGTCTTGCTAAATGTTATATGTGTAGCTGTTGCATTTACAAAAGGTTTTGAAAAACTTTTAAATAATTCTCAGTATTTGTGAATCTTTTGCACACTATAACACCAAACTGCTTATAAATAAAAAATGAAAAAACAATTCACAGTAGTATGATATAATGGTAACATTTATTGCATCACTTTCTATAATTAATTCTGTCATTAAACTAGTTGGCTAGTTGTGCTAGTTTCCCTCTATACCTATCAGATACTTTTTATTTTTTGTTTCTACAAAAAAAGATTAAAATAAGAACTGAAGCTTTCCTGGCGACGTGTTAATTCAAAATCTTCTCGGGCTTCTAGCCAGGTAAAAACTTGGCTTGACACCAACATTTCGAAGAAGTGCATCTTCCTCGTCTTCAGGGTGAACTGATGGTCTCTGCAAGCTCAAACCATGAAGACGAGGAAGATGCACTTCTTCGAAACGTTGGTGTCAAGCCAAGTTTTTACCTGGCTAGAAGCCTGAGAAGATTTTGAAAAAAAGATTAGTTTTCCATAGTTACTTTCTTGTAAAGAATGAGTAAGTGAATGTGTCAGCTATTGTTTTGTTTTCTGAAATATGAGAATCAACTTGTCAAATGATTATAACACTGTTTACAGACTTCTACAAAAAAGAAAAGTGAGTATTGATGTGGGAAGAAATACTGCATATTAGTTTTGTAACACTTTGATATATTATTTTTAATACAAAATTGCTTCATGTGAATGAATTGTTGACATTTAATACTTTTGTCATTTCACCTCGTGCCTTAATTGCTGCTTAGTATTGTAAAGGCATTGAAAGAATTAACTTTTAATTGTATTCCTCACTCAGTTCATGAAACCACATGAGCACAAGGGCCTCAAACAATCCTGTTTATTCCACAACCTTATTGCTGATAGCATTTCCCACAATCTTCCAGCAGTCTCAATAGGATTGAGAATGTGTATTTCCAGTCCACTCTAACCCTGATAATCCCATTTTATCTAAGGAAGAATTTTATCCAAAATATAAAAATATCTGACATTATGCAAGAGTATCATCTACTTCATGGTTGGTACAAATATTAATTATAGGGTTCATCTTCAAAGCTCTATAGCAAGGAACAGTCATCCTGAAAACATGCAACTGGAAACATTTCCAAACTGTTCTCTTATTATGGACATAATCTTCCTTTCTGGATGCTTATATACATACCTGCATTGACAGTACCATTTATGAACTTGACGACCTACTCAAATGACTGGAAATGTACCCCTAGACCATCTGTTCTTGTGGGTGTTTGACTATGTACTACACACAAGCTAAAATGCTTTACCTTTTCTTTTATGCAAACACTTCCATCTGAGCACACAGACGAAATTTGGACTGTCTGAAAGATTACTGTATTTTACATAACCAATGACCATTACAGGTGCTTTTGTCCTTTTGTCATTGTCGTATTTAGTCAAACTTTTATTTCTAGAACAATGGGCTGGGAGTCCAGTATAGTTCTTACTGTTCTACTGTTACCCAGATGTTACACATTTCTTCCCAATCTTGCTTTAGTTCAGTTGATATTTGAGTGAAAGCCTTTTTGGTATCCTGCCCTGTTTGGCAATAAACACCCTTTTTCTATTTCCTTTCTCACAATCAATATTTCATTTCTCCCTGTATTTTTTCAGTAACCTTCAGACTGATTAAAATCTGTCTTAGAGGCTATCTCTCTAGTGCTGAGTCCAACAGACAAATAAGCAGGTGTAGCTTTTTCTGGTGTTAATTCAGTTGACCTGCCTGCCTTCTTGCTACAAAGTCTTGACTCAAAATGTCTGAAGAAACACTAGCTTAATTGTAAAGACAATGACAGAGTCTTTTATTGTTGGAAACATTGTGAAATGAAGCCAAACTATCAAAACAAGAGAGTATCATTCTTCTACTATAATAGGAATGTAATAATCGGAAGTAATCAGCTGTCAAAGTCCTTATGGAGTAATAAATGTGATGCAATAAATATTTCCACCACTATTTAAACATTGTTCTGAAATCTGCTTCATTCAACATAGAAAATATACTGAATTAGAGGCCTTTTCCAGCATATTTACATGATCGACACATTTTGCCAGGTTCAACTACCAAATTACTGAGAATTTTTTTAAATTTGAAACTCCGAAAAGTGTCTTACTCATCAGCATAACCATCTCTATTTCTCTCTGCTGGTCTAGCTGGCACCTCCACAGTGATTCTCTGGTGAATTGAAGTCATTGCAAAGTACAGGTTTTTCTTGAGGGTATCCAACCATTGTCCATCCAAACTGCGCAAGTCCCTACTTTTGCTCCACTCTAACAAAGAAGTTTCTTGGAAGTAGAATTTAGCACTTGGTTGCTCCCAGATAAATTGCATCACTGCCTAATTAAGAGTCAGCTGGAGACTGGCAATATACTGAAGACAATGTGCCCTAATAGTAGCTATTTTTAGGTCTGTTATAAACTTTTAGGGCCCTAAGCCACAAAGTGTGGTCCAAGGGAGTATTGCAAAATTCAGAGCAAAAACAATCCATATCTCTGAACTGGCTGATGCCAATAAAGGTTATTAGAAATGAATTCTATTTTAAACGGATCTACATTTGTGCTGTAAGTTTTTAAGATTAGTTATAAAAATTACACACATAAATGGAAGGGATTTCGTAGGCTATTCCCATAAAATTCAAGAGGTACATTTTATTGATTATCTAAATTATTTACATATGCTATGTTAAAATTGATAATTTTTCATAAAATCTAAATATTATAAAAATGGATTTAAAGGTAGCCTGAGGTGAAGATATTCTTTTGAAAATCTTGGTTACATCTTTGGAAGATTTGAATTTAAATACTCACTTTGGCATTTTTCAGTTACTTTATACACATGCTGACCTTTCTAAGAGAACTGTTTACTCTTGTTCATTAGACCATAACATATGTATTTCCTGTGAATTTCATTTCAAGTTTTGTATGGGATTCAATACTTCTACCTGCTAGGTATTGCTAGAGAAACCTGTGTTGCCTTCTGTTCTGTATTTAATTAACCAGCTTAGATTTTAATTAAACATAAGTATAAAACATGTTATTGTGCTGCTGAAAAGGTTAACATGTACTTCATCTTTGTTAACATAAACCTTTCATATAATGAAATTAATTATTCTGGGAGGTTGCCAACATTTTGCATTGCACCAATGAGCGCATCACTTCAGTCAATGAATTTGTAGAAATAAATATCAGACGTTTACTATGCGTGGAGTAAAATACGATGTTGCGATGTCTTCAATATTTTCACATTCACGTAGTTTTCTTGTGAACTTCACAGGTGCAAGTGGTGTTACTGTGAATTCTTAAATATGTAGAGGCCTTGGGACATATTTAGCTTTGGTGCTAGAAATAATAGTAATAGTGTGAATAATCTAACTAGTTTTCCTTTTTAAAAAAAAGGGATTTACTTAGTTGTAGGGTTCTGCTTTTGCATGTTAAATAAGAGGTGTGTGATTTTGGAATTGGTAAGGATGGAGGCATGGAGATATCAGTACTTGAGTAGACTAAACTATTACAGGCAGGAAGGGTATTATATAGTTTTAGATAAATCTTGGTGCAATACTCATGATGTAAAAAGTTTGGGATGATAGTTGCTCTTGTTGCCTTTCAACTTATGTCACATGGAAAAAGAATCATAATCTTACATGCAGGTTATAGCCAGGGTTGGATTGAGGGCTGCTTATATTTGTCTTCTAAAATATTTGGGAATCCTTTGCTGATTTGCATTACAAGTTGAATGCTGAAATATTTGAAGCTTGGTTCAAGAACATACTTTTGAAAAACATTCCTCCTAGGAGTGTTGTGTTAGATAATTCTAGTTATCATTCCTCTCTAAAGATAAAAATTCTCACTATGTCCAGCAGAAGAGATGAAATAATCAGATTCATAGAACATAATTTAGATTTACCCAGTCCAGTTCCTATGAAAACTATGCTTTTGGAAAAAATATAGGGAGCCAATATACAGAAAGTGTGTAATTGACAAAATGTCAAAATATCATGGCCATGAAGTCCACAGATTACCACCATATCAGTGTTGGCTCAATCTGATCATGGGCACTTATTTTAATGCCATAAGAAAGCAGAATGTGACTCCTATAAGTGACAGGGTGCGCAAAGTGTTGAGAGACTGTGTACAGAATATAAATTTGAATGTGTGAGAAAGATGTGCTCAGCATGAGTGAAAATTTCAACAGCAGGATGCTTCACACGACAATACTTAGTTTGTGACAGCAAGGAATATAAATGCATAGTGTAATGTAAGTAGAAAATGTGGTTGATATCAGCACTGTGTGGTACTCTCATTGCACTTAAAAAGAACCTTGCTTATGCTATTCACTTGGTACTCTAAGAAATAAATGTCTATGCATTTAATGTGAATTTACTTCGAGAAAATGTAACAATGTTGCTTGCTGCATCACTGAATACCTGCAAACTTTTTTTAGCTTTTGATGTCGCTCATGTTAACCTTTTCAGCAGCACGATTAGAAAACAGATTGTGGTATTTAGCTGGATAAAATGCAATTTTCTGCTTAGATAACGCATTCTAAAATTTCCAAGTTCAGGTTAATATATTGTAAACACACACAAATTCTGTTTCTAGCTCCGAAGTAAACTCGACAAAGAAGGAAGTGCAATCAAGTACTGAGAAAATTAGGCGCAGAAGTGAACTAAGGAGAGTCCCATATGGTGTTAGTGATTTTGATGAGGAAAATATAAACGATCCTTTCCAAGTTTCTATATATGCAATGGACATCTTTCAGTACTTGAAGTCAAGAGAGGTAATCATTTCTTATTTTCATATTAACTTGCAGTCATACCTGTATTTTAATTTGCATGATAAAAGATTTTTATTCACCAAAAGAATTACATGAATTCAAAGGCTTCGTCAGGTAACAAATTACAATTATATTTCTGTAATACAACTTACAACTAGTATGTACAATCTAAAGAAACTTAAACATGATAATAATAATTTACACAATGGTTAATACAAGTTTAGGAAAATGCAGTAGTCATGAAATCATTTATACTGTAGAACATGTGGGTTAAGAGATGGTTTTTAACTTTGAGTTGTTTCTGATTTAAGAGTTTCCAGTTAACCCGGTAGCTTGTTATAAAGAGATAGTTCCTTGATGTAAATATTTTGTAAATTATAAGCTGTAGTTTGTAAACATCCATGTCACTATGGAAGTTTTATTCATTTTAAATTGTTCAACATGTACCCCATGTTAACTAGCCATTGCATAGTCAATAACACTGTTCATTCTTATTAACAAAAGTATACTTCCTTTTCCCCCATGTTTACTATTCAAAATGTCTAGCCCATTTACTTCACCAATTCAATAAACTTTTTACTTTGCTTTCTATGAACTTGTCTCTATCTTGCAGTATCCCTTGTAGTTTTTATTTCATTTTCAAATGTTATGTCACACTATATTCATTTCTCTCTCGCCTATTCTAATCTTGAAATCCCCCATTATTATTACTTCTGTGTCCCTGTATTTCTTGCTTAACCTTTTGGAGTTAATTCCTAGAGCCGTCAACATGTCAGGTTTATGATACTGCGAGTAATAATTATTTTTCATATCTAGACATGTAGTATTCTTGTCCATCTGTTGTCTCCCACTATCACCCGCTTAAACGTTTTTTTACCTATGACCAAGTTTCCTATATTACTTTGTTTAGGGAATACCTTGCAAAAAAAACCACACTTCCAGACACACTCCCCTTGAAATATTATGCAAGGGTGGCCGTCGTAGTGGTTATGCTTCATCATTACTTCTTTTATCTTTCTTTCTCTCCACAATACAATAGTGTTGATATCGTTTTGTCTGTATAGCTGAGCCGTGAGCAATGAGATTTTCTATACTGCGGTTATCTCAGGCAACTTGTTGTGAAGGAATGCAAGTATCCTTATATTACCAAAAATAAGGAAACTGGATCTGTACTGTTAAAACAATATACTTTTTGGATAGGTAGAGTCAGACTGAAAAATTTAATGCCATAGCAGGAATTTGAACCACAGATATCCCGATTTCTAGCCGGTTGCTCTGCCACTGAGCTGCCATGGTAACATGCCGGCATACCATTAAATTTCTCAACTGACTCACGTGTTTCCCGGTAAACCAAAAGGTGATCTCAAATTATTTTGAGATGACAACCCCAATGGCAGCTTACAATGTAGCTGGCATGTTGCCATGGTAGCTCAGTGACAGAGCAATTGGCTAGAGATCAGGAGATCCGTGGTTCAAATCCTGGCTAAGGCATTCAATTTTTCAGTCTGACTCTTACCTATCCAACTCCTGTCCTACACACGGTTTGTGTGAAAAAGCAATTATTCCAATACCAATTGACCATAATAGTTGGCTATACTATGAATCCTGGGTACTAAAGTACTTGCAACATTGTAAGTCGCTATTGGGGTTGTCATTTGAAAATAATTTGAGATCACTTTGTGGTTTACTGGGAAACATGCAAGTCAGTTGAGAAATTCAATGCTATGCCTGCATGTTACCATGGTAGCTTAGTGGTAGAGCAACCAGCTAGAGATCGGGAGATCCATGGTTCAAATCCTGATTATGGCATTGAATTTTTAAGTCTGACTCTACCTATCCAACTCCTGTCCTGCACACAGCTTGTGTGAAAAAACTATTATTCCAATATGCTTTTTTACTAACCAGTTCTTAGTGAAATGAAAGCCAGTGGCTTAAAAATGCAATAAGTTACACTTTATTTCAAAGCTATGTGTACATAACACACAGTTAGCATCTGTAGCGCTCGAAGTGCCGCTAAGAAGTCAGTTGCTTCTTTCACTACTTTCGTGATGCTTTGCATGCATCAACAATGCTACAAACACACATTTATATTTTAATAGTTTAACATTTACTTAAATAATACATTTTCTTCCCAAATAAAATTAAATTTGATTACATCTCTTTAGCAATTATTACATTTTATAATATCCTTCTCCTTTAGTAATGTACTATTTACTCATGTACAAATTTGGTGTGTTTTCTTCCTACACAAATTCATCTTTATGTGCATTGGTTATAAATTAGAATTACACTTAATTTCTCTTTACACTCCACCCCCCCTCCCCAAGGCAATTCTTGAGGCTCTGACCCATTAATTTTGTTTCACCCTTCACTGCCACTGTTTTTTTTTTTTAATTCAACATATGTAAAGTCCTTTTAGCCATATATTTTCTCTCTTTAGCCATGTTTCTACCACATCCAGATAATCAGCCTTATGTAGCAACTGTTGCATTTCTTCCATAAAAATGTTATTTTTCAATCCCTCACAGTTCCAGAATCCCATCTTCCTGACTGTTTGCAATTCCTATTGCAACCCAGTTCTGCTTCTAAATTTCCCTTTTCCGTAGTTCAATGTTCCTCTCCTCTGGACATGTTAAGAAGTGTGTGTACTTCATCTTCAGTAGTCTCCAACTAATGTGTATTTATTTCTGTGGTATTTGAAGTAGATAGCTTTGTAGTAATTGATGCTGTTATATATCCAGGTAAAATAACCTTAAGTGTCCAGTGTTACTATTGCAATTCAGTAATTTCTATTACCTGAAGGTTAATATAGGGGGGAAAAATTGTATATAAGAACTTATGCATGGTGTGGATATGTCATTTGAGTATCTTAATTACAAAGTTTGTTTAGTAATAAGTATTTTAAATTTGGTTTTAATACCAAGAATATTAAGAGAAATTATTTGCTTTTCTTTACAGTCAAAGTTTGTTATTGAAGATTACATGTCAAGGCAAATATGCATCTCTCCATGGATGCGTGCATTGCTAGTAGACTGGATGGTAGAGGTTCAGGAAAATTTTGAGTTGAACCATGAAACACTGTACCTGGGTGTCAAGCTGGTTGACCATTATTTATCAAAAGTTACTGTTGGTAAAGAAACTTTACAACTCCTTGGAGCAGCAGCACTGTTCATTGCAAGCAAATTTGATGTAAGTTTGATTGAAATTGGAAATATGCACGAGTGCTAAAATATTTGAAGAGCTCATCCTCAAATTAAGATAAAATGATATTGCAATTCTTTAGAAGGCAACACACTTTGCAAGTGTCTCAAACAGTTCTGACATAACTTGTGATATCATCAGATTTGAATTAAGTTGCATTATAATTGATGGATGTGTATTGTTTGTTAGAGCTTTCTTTTTGCACTTTTTTATCAGGTTTTAAAAAGGCACAATCAGTGTCTGCCTATCGTGAATGCATTAATGGTTACATAGATTTTCACTACTAACTACTTTGTAACTGGCAAAGTTATGGATCAAAAGCATATCAAGTGGCATACCAAGTTATCATATTTATCCGAATACAAGACAACTCCCATTTTTTCAGAACTTCTTTATAAAAAGAAGACATGCCTTAATGTTTAATTTAATTTTTAAAATTTATGTATATGTATATATATTTAGACAACATAGTTAATCTAATACATCATACAGTATTATATTTTTGAATTTGTGCTGAAATTCACGTAATGATATGCGTTGGGTGAGAGGGAAGCGTACAGCTAAACCTCATTTTCTGTTTTGATCATTATCTTCCAATACATAGGGATGGGAAAATTTTGTTTAAACTATAAAACCAAAAAAACATTTAAAATCATGAAAACTAGTGGAAGTATATTTTGGACATCTGAAAACGGCAGAATTTGGCGATTTTAAATCACAAAGTAATGCAAAGTTTGAGTTATTATGTAAAATACTGTACTTTGTTCAATTTTCTAACGGTAGATTTATCCAGGTAAAAAAACACTATTTTAACTTGTAGTTTACCAATGTGAAGATCTAAATTTGGTGTTAATATAGACTACAAATATTTTCTGGCAAAATAGGTATTGTATCCAAAGACAAAGTATTTTCCTAAAATATTAAACTCCAGCATGTGACAATTTCAAACTTTGCAGCTATGGCATTGGCAAACCCAGGGGGGGGAAATGGTAATGCTGACTATCAAGATCGTAACCAAAATGGCAGATTTTTGCCTTCATTTTGCACCAAAAAGTTTGCTGTTAATGGGCCTAGAAAAAAGAGCTCTCTCGGAGACTAAAATAAAAATCTTATGTATTACATTCATATAACTTTCTCTAGCTGTTACATATACAAACTGTTAACTAATTTGTACAGTTACAGTCTTTGAAAAGTAAGAGCAGAAGTTGCATATAAGTCTTGATATTTCACTATTTTGGGCTCTCCTAGCACACTGCACAGGAAAAATGACTAAAAGTTCTGCAAACACATTCAAGAACTTATTCACTGTGGAGTGAATTGAAAATAGTTCATGGGAAGCGTAGATATGCTCAGCTGCATGGATCTGTGTAACAGCAAATCAGGCATTCAAAACATGCTGAGTGTTGTATAGAAGCAAACCAAACTCCACACTGATGTGAGGGTCTGATTTTTTTCAGTTCCTGAAGAATAGGCATAAGTGAAGGCATAAATTGCATCCCATGAAACCATTCCTCACATCAGATTTTTCTATTGATGGATAAAAAACCTAAAATCTAAATAAAATATCGAAGCATTAATAGACTAGTCAGGTGCTTTTGTAGAAGATGAAGGGCAAATAGAGAACAGTAATGGAGGTAGTGCTATAGGCGACACTGAGAAGAATGTTTTTTCTGATGAAATCAAAATTAAAACAGAAAGGGGTGGGGGAAAAGCCAAAAGTGTATTCATTACTGTTTCTGCCAAAAGTGAAACTCTATCAAAACTTCCAAGAAACAAGATCAGAGATACTATAAAAATATGAATTCCTGACGTTGACAGTTTTGGGTATTGCCTACAGGAAGTATGAGTAATTATAGCTGGACACTGTTCCTTGTTTGGAGGTCCTTTTGCTGTGACATCTTATCCCCCATCTGCGATATCAGCTTTGCACTTACACTGGCTATTGGTTGTACTTATAGTGTAGCTTGAACTTGCCTTCTACAGTAAGCTAGGTGGTTGAAGATCCTGGGCATAGGAGAAAAGTGTATGAAATTATGAAGTTGCCAAAACTTCTACTAATGCAAATTTAACACACGACACAGCATGCATTCTTTGTCATTCTGCAGGTGGAGATGTATGAGGTTGGCATAAGGATGGACAATTGGCTCAAAAGTATTTGGGGAACCAGTTTGTCATTTGTAAAGAGATTTTAGTTTCAGAAGAGGAACTCATTCTAAATACAGCAGTAGTTGTTTTGACTAGTCCATTACCATAAAAAAGATTAAGAAATACAAGAAGCAAAAATCATATAGAATGATTACACAAGTATTACAAATTCATCTACAAATTACAAATCCACAATTAAGGGGGGACGTAGGCAGAAATACCTCGACACAACAAAAATTCTACCATGGTCATAGTTTTTTACCTAAAACAATGAAATTTTGTACAGTTAACTGCCTTGATATCGCCTATAACTGGGTTATTTCATAAGTAATTTTGTCAACAAATTACGCTACATTGGAGTTTTAAAAATATCAAAAAACCTATGTACCTTTTCTTGGTATTCCTTTGGTAAAATTGCTTGAAAACGAGTACATATAAAGTACTAAAATTATGCTATATTTTGGTGCAGAAATTTTTTTTCTATCTTCCTTCAATGATTTTTAAAGTATTTTGCAAGGTATGCGAGTTTTTTTTATTTCAAATTATGTATTTCATAGTACAGTATCTATAGAATCTAATCAAAAGAAAACTAGCTGCTCCGAAATACTTCTTGTGGACTGAAATATGGGCGTACAAAACTTCATTGCAATATCTCAAGTAGTTTCCAAGAAAAAAGTACATAACTGTGAAAAATTATAAACCCGAGAAAACTAGAAAAGAAAAATTAGTTTGACTTTTGTTTAGGGAGTGATCTACATACTTTAGATACTGCCTAAAATCCACCATAACTAAAGTCAGCTTCTTCCTGGTCAGAAACTAAAACATACCTTCTAAATATTTATAACTATGTTTGCCTGTAAGAAATGTAGAGAAACAAGGGGTCAAAGCTGATAATCAAGCAAATAGAAAAAGTGGGCGTGGCATAACAAGTCCTCAGTTTTTAATTTATTTGGACCACAAAGAAATCAAATTAGGTTATATAACTTTGGGAACATAAAGCTGAATGTAATATCAATTAATTAGTGAAATAAAAGAAAATCTACATTCCCCCTTGATTGAAAATAAAAATACTAGCTTCAGTGAGCAGATATAATATTAAAAATATCTTAGGTTCTTTGGAGAAAAAAAATTGGTATCTGCTCCATAGATTGTAGTATAAAATATATCTGTAAAATCAAAAGAAACCTGGAAATGTGCAATAAGGAACACAGAATTAATAAACTTAATCTGCAGCAGTGTACCACTTTTGACAGCACAATCATGAAATTGATCTACTAAAAGAATTATCTGGTCCATTTGAATTCAACATTTAATTCTTAAATACTGCCTCACAGCCATGAATTTTGAGCGCTCTCATACAGATTGTTTACTCATCCTCATCACCTGTCCATTGGTCTAACTACATCTGACAAGACTCCCTCATAGAGGTGCTTGCAGACAACCACACTGCAGTAGATGCAGCTTTTACATTTTTATCAAAACTGACATTCCCATTATGCATTTAATTTGGGTTTTCTCCTGCCATAATTCTTAGAACGTTAGTCATATGTTTGCCTGTTATATCTCAACATTTTTTAACCTGAGGACTTTGTTTTAACTTTCATTTTAGTATCATTTTTGTTCCTTTTTGCACACGTTTTTGTATCTGTGGCTTTTGCCCCCTTCATTTTCTACTGGTTTTTTAACTCAATTATTTTGTATGACTTTTAACCTTTGGTATTCACTGTGTTTTGTTTTATTAGGGTGCTAATGACCTAAGCAGTTAAGTGCCCTTAAACACCATTCATCACCACCTGTCCTAGATGTCGCCACAATCAGCACGCAACAGCACTCAATGCAAACAGTATTGGTTCAACAGCTGATGATGTGGGCAAGTGCTTGCAAAACAGCTGTTCTTAATAAAAATGGTGTGTGTGTGTGTGTGTGTGTAAAAGTTACCACATTAATTTGATGTTGCCTTCACTAACAAGTAGTTTCACAATGTTATACCTCTTGGAATACTGTATTTCTTGTTTCAAATTCAAATAATGTGTTCAACTTCCTGCATTGGAATTTAATACTTCAAAGTATATGTAAAATAGGCAGTGAAAATAGTTTTATGACTTTAACCACTTATATCTACTATTTTGCAAAATAACTGATTAATAATTATATATATTAACACACAAATGATAACATTTATGAGACATAATTCCCCTGCCCATCCTTTTTTATACTCTACATTTACACATATAAGACTTAGGTTAATTATGAATAAACTCTAATAATGCAAAAGTGCATCAAATGTAATCTAAAAACACACAAGTGCAAGTATTCATTACGTATTTTTACAATTTTTGTCACCTCTTCATTCGAAAGCTTCTGAAACACTACATTTGTGTTTGTCGCTTCACATTAAATTATTCAAATCTAAGTCTGATTATTTTATTTAATTTTTATGAATGTAAGTTAAAAATGGAAGCATTTTTACCTCTTAATTTAAATGTTCTACCTCATTAATATATATAAAAGATATAAAACTCAATCATGGACAACTTTTTTATCTGTTAATTTTAGGAACGGTTGCCGCCTTTGGTGGAAGATTTTATATACATATGTGATGGTGCATACACAAACAAGGAGCTTCTTAGGATGGAGTGTAACTTGCTAAAAATTGTGGATTTTGACCTTGGCATTCCTCTTTCATACAGGTTTCTTCGGCGGTATGCCCGGGTAAGAATTTTTATTCTATACACAAATGTAAATATATATTATAAAAAAATTAAAACATTTCTTTACTCGGTGATCAGCAGAGAACAGAACAGGTTTCACAGCTATTAGCCAACTCGCTAGGCTCCTTGCTGCACATGAGCAGTGATAACACGTCTGCAGTAAATAAACCAGTTTGTCGCCTGTTACTTCTAACAAAGGAACAAAAAGTAAACATTTAAAAGTAAAAGCACTCGCATATAATAAGCCAGGTGTTAGAAGTGCCTCCCTTCATTGTTCAATCATTTCTGCCACCTGTTGCTTCTGAGAAATTTCAGCAATTTTTTTTTTTTTTTCTCTCTCTTTCTTTTCTTAGTTGAACTCATTTCCCCTTAATAATACAATTAGTTCTGTTAATATTATTTTACAATCTCTTGACCATATAAAGAAAATATAGTAATACTAAAAATAGTGACTCCTGAGTTGCTGTTAACCAAGGGGCCTAAATAGTTTAAAGTATGTGGTTATTCAACTATTTGGGCCACCATTCATCTAGAGATGACCTCCATCTCTATATTTGGTTCTAGCCAATCTAGATCCCCATTTTTATCTTATTTTCTTCGACCATTTTTTTTTTTTTTTTTTTTTTTTTTTTTTTTTTTTTTTTTTTTTTTCTTTTTAAACCTTGTCCAGATAATCCCCAAACTCTTAAGATTTTGTGCCTTACTTTCATATTCACCAACTTATTCCCCATTATCTCAATTGGTAAATTAGTCCACTTTTCAATTCTGTAGTTCTGCTCTCATTTCTTTAGATTTCCTCACATTCCAGAATTACATACTAATAGTTGTCTTGCATTCCGCACATCGATCGTTCCTCTATATGTAAACCCCCTCTTGAAACTTTCATTTCCACTACCCTGTTCAGGTCCATGCAGGTCCTTTTCTCATCCACTTGTGACCTTTACCTACATAATTCTATCTAGCCTGTATTTTCTTTGGCTTCTTGTATACCCTCGGTGATTTTTGTTTTTGAAACTACCTAATATCTCCTGCATTTCTGTATTAATTTTTTAACTTCTTTCCAAACACCAATTTCCTTACTCTCTGTAAACTGCCACACTATGCCCAAGACATTTTTTACAACTTTGTTAATTCTATTAACCCAGGTGTTTCTTCCCCTCACCTTCTCTTGTCGCTAGACAAATGTTTCAAAATGCTATTTTCTTCTTAATTCTTGATCCTAGACCAATATTTCAGAATTCTTTTCATCTTTCCTTAACTCTCTATTCTGCCTAGTTCAGCTTGTGCGCCCATTTGACGAGCTTTTAGGTAGCCCCAAAATTTGTTTACAAAAATTCCTGTTAATCAAATCTATGTTTAGCCATCCCTCCTCAATGGGCCATATTTCTACTACAAAAATAATTTTAGCCTCTACTATTGCCATATATATTTCTCCAATCACTTTATTTTTATTTCCACTTTGTGCCTACAAGCACTAATTGTTTTCAAAGCCAACCTTTCTTTTGCGATAGTTCCTGTTTTGCTCCCTCCACCCTCCCTTTGCACTAAGCCTAATACCCAGTCAAATTTATTAAGTACCTCAATTTCTATTCCCTCCCAATAACATTTTCATTATGTAGTTTGCTTCAATTCTTAAATACCATGTCCCCCCCCTCCCCCAGTATATATTCTTGGTTCTTCATTCCCTAAAAATGTTCATATTTGCTTTGATTTTACTAGATTGGTGTTAGTAATTCATCCCATTCATTTTCTTCTGCTCTTTCTAAATGTCTCCCTTCTTTCTTGTTGTCCTACTGAATAAATCATGGTTTCTTTTATTCCTTCTATTCTTTTGTTGATTTTGTTGTCCATTCCTTTTCCATTGCTTTTAAATCAATTAAGTCTTCTGTAATGGTTTTGAGTATGTCCAGAATCTGGTTCATTTTCAACCCAGGGTTTAACTCTACTCCTGCTATCGCCAATAGCATTGCTAAAACTAGCATATGCCATATTACCACTATGCCATTTTCATCTGGCAGAATGTTTGTACTATTAAATTGCCTGTTTCATGTCCTATGTCTCTTATTCACACCCATTTCTCTTCCCATGGAAAGCTCTTGCAAACACGTCCATCCTTTGAAATGAATGAAATCGGTGGAGTTATGCTCAAATGAGCTCTGGTTCCATGGTGCTTAAAGTAACTAGACAATCATGGTAAGGGAAAAACCTGATCTGGGTAACTCTCCCTGAGATTCAAGCTTCTGATACACACACGGGCTTGTAATTTCTAGACAAATGTTTGTAAGTTTCTGTAAAGTGTGTAGATTGGTTTGTTCACTTTTTCTTGATAAGTAAGTTGGTCAAATGTTCCATGTTTGCAAGAGTTAAACTCATTCTGAAGCCTTACGCTTCACTGCCAGCCTGCTAAGAGCTGTCAAACCTGCTCTGCTCTGCTCTATATAAACAAATTAACTGGATATATTAGTACAATAAATGTATTCCAGCATAAAAATTACTTCAGATTAACAGTTTCCATATATTTAACATTGATAGATTTTTCAAACATTTATCTGTAGAAGCAGCATCAGCAATTATATTATAAAACACTGCAAACATTAACTAATTGCCTTCAATTTTTTGTAATTTTAGTGTGCTAAATTGGATCTCCAGCTATTGACGTTAGCAAGATACATTCTTGAGACATCCTTAATGGATTACAATTTTGTTACGGTATCAGACTCCAAACTGGCTTCAGCAGCTCTCTTACTGGCACTGAAAATGAAGAACATCAGTGATTGGACACCTACGCTAGAGTACTACACAGGTGTGTGAATTAGTAATGAAGTGTGTTTGAAAGCTATGGATTTGCAATTTAAGAAAAGATTGTTGAGAGAGGAGGTTGCTGCTTGACAACAACTTACCTCACTCTTGCATCTCTCTATCTCCCTGCCTCTTAAGGTATGCTCATATTTGGACATGCAGAATCGAAATGTAGCGAATCGTATATCTTTTCCTGGTTAATAAGTGAGATGGCTGTTACAGACGCAAGACTCTGCAAACCGAAGGCTCGGCAAGCAGATCGCTTCCAGAAGTTTGTGTTACTCATGAAATCTAATTATGCTAGGGATTGAAAGAGTTTGTGATTTGCCTTAACTGAAATTTGTGTTAACTGATGAAACTTTCCATCAGAGCTAATATATTCCTGCTGGGACAATATTTTTTTCACATTAACAGTGTGTTTGTCTTGAGCAAGTTTGTGCTAACAAGGTTATACTGTATCTTGAATTTTCTGGGAATAGCCTCTGAAGTCCTCTTTATTCTGGATGACTGGTATACTATTAAAGATAGAGAAAAACTTATTACACAAAAAATGTAGATGTCTTAAAAACACATTTTAATTTTTCCATATTTATACTTTTATGAAATGGAAAATGTTTTGCTATGTTTTTTTTTTTTTTTCCTGCTCAAGCAAAGAACAGAATTTCAAAGTCATTGCGTAACAACCAACTTATTATAGATTTGTCTATCCCTTAAGCCTAATATATCTCCCCAGACTCGGTTATGTTTATAAGGAGGTAATAAGCCTATTTCTGTTAGCGTGGCATAGAGTACATAAAGAATAAGCTTTTCTTAAAATTATAGTTTGCTGAAGAATGGGCAGAAAGTTGTGTGAATGCACACAGAAATATTTTTTGCTTTATACTCTGAAAATAATGGAACTATATTATTTAATCTTTCTATTATTATTCCCAAGGATCAAATATTGCCAGTGATGCAGGAATTGCAGCAGGGGTTTTAAAGTTTAAAATGATTACAATATCTGTTATTCACTATAATAAACTGCAAGATTAGTACTTGGAAATTGTGATTGTAGCAACTGCACAGTTTAAAGTTCACCAACTTTATGCTTAAACTTCATATGCTGCTGCAACAATACAAGAATATTGTTAAAGGAAACACCGTCATGTGGCAGCATTACTTCTGAGCTTGGGTGAACTGTGGAAGTGGCTTATAAGGCAATTTACTGCTCCAAGATTAACCTTGATTATCATAAGAACCTAATGCAATACAGTGACACGTGTAAGATAAGCTGTCAGAATTTGGATAAATATGGTAAATCTCCTTAATGGTTTTATTATATGCTTATTCAAAAGGCTTTCTAAATTTATATGCTCAATTGTAAATCTTAAGAACATGGTTATTGTCTTCACTTATATTTCCATTTCCTGTTTAACCAGTGTGCTTGTTCATCTATAAGCTATATATAAGATCAGGAGACTTAGGCTGGCCATAATCCCCAGCTGATGACTATCTTCAAAAATTTCCTTGCTTAATTTTAACAAGAGATCAGCTGTACATGCTATAACAAAATCTTATTAAAAATATGCTTGTGTACATTCATTGTCAGACAATTGTTCTAGGAATATTGTGATGATTGTCCCTGACCTTCCATTCATCAAAACATGTCGCATCGCATAGATGCAATTTGTGAACTAGTTAACTTATAGGGTTGTAATTTTAAAAGCTCATTGGCATTCTAACTCAGTTTGCAATTCCTGTGCAAGCTTTTCAAGTTTCTTGTTTGTTGGTCTAACTTTTCTCCAATGTTCAGATTTTTTCCTAAGAACAGTGATTTACATCGTTTCATATCAAGAAGATAAATTGAAGTAGCATGAACTAGTTTTTAATATTATAATCATTGCTTGGTAACAACACTTACAACTATATATAGTTGTAGACAGTGGTGCTATTTACTATTTTATTTGGCCCGGAATAGAACTTGGTTGGGTGCAAGTTATGTAAATTTTGTAAAGAGCATAAGTATAACATTGGAAAAAATGACATCCAATTTCCTTTAAATATAATCTCAATATTATGCATGGAGTCAATGTATCAGATGCTATCTCACTCCTCTATAAATAATTTTTTGCATGCGAATCAGAGAGATTCTGTATGCTGCAGTATATATATCTTTTGGCATTATAAGAGTACTACCAAATACTGAAACATGTGGTCTCAAAATACATCAACCTCTGTTAAGCGTCAACTAATTAGCTGGCAGACTGAGGGTAGAGAAAATGGGGGGGGGGGGAGTTAGAAAAAGCCCACTACAAGGTAACTATACCTTTTAAGGTAGCCTTGTAGACAAATGAAAACTCTGTATTACCTCAAACAATCTATACTTAAATTTCCAACGTATGACAGGGACCAGAGCATACAATGTATTTAGAATTTTGAAGACTTGGTACTTCATTAACATATTGTGAACTACATGCCAAAACAGTGGGTTCTCTTTGCCTATCTATATTGTAGCTGTGTGACCTATACACATTGTAGTGCCTTTAAGGATCCACTAGTATTGTTGGAGATATGAACATGGGCACTGCTGCTTGAGAAGAAAGCATGTTGGATCCTTTACATAGTCCACTGGATTGTTACAGGTATCTGCCACCCTTAGGTCAAAGGAACACTTGCAATAATGGCTCAGCAAGTACTTTCGCCTTTCAGCAGCTCTGTGCACTGCCTTAGCATTAGATTGGAGGAAGGTCACCTCTTTTGAGAAAATTCCACCTTTGTTGTGGAGTCTGTATAGGGAGAGCTGCAAGGCCGAACTAGTCTTGTTGCAGCAGTCTGGTGTTAAAAATGAGATTGAATGCTCTGTGAAGGTTATATGGAAAGCTTTATTAGATGCAATGAGGACCATTAAATCTGGAATGAAGATGGAGAATGAAATCTATGACATAAAATTGCAGACTTCTATCGGCCAAAATCAACAAACAGCTGGCAGGCATGAAGAAAGCCATGGAAGAGCTAGGTGGAAGGATGAACACTAACCAACTTGTAAACACCTGGAAGACATTGGAAATTGCTTAATTTCCTGGAAGAAAGAGTCAACTCCAGCACTAAAGAACCGAATGCCATGGTAGAAAAATGCTTGAAGAGATTTAATTACTTGAAGGTTGAGATGTCAGGATGTGAAACAACTGATGCGTCAAACCATATAATTATTAATGCCAACTATTGAAGTCTTCTAATAGTTCATGGGCTTTGCCTTCCACAACCAATGCTCAGCAGAGGAGGAAGCTGCACAGTTAATAGCCAGCTTCCAAGGATGGGCAGCAGGAGTTTTAAAGGCAATTCTAATGTCTGTTGTATCAGTCATGGGGGAAGCTGCCCACTCCATTGAGGATTGGTATGTTGCCATGATTCAACAAGGCCTGATGTTCGGCAAGTATAAGACAATCCACAAGATGCTAATGGTCATGTTAAAAAAGGGACAGATCAGTTGCACCCACTTCAAAGACCAGAAGTATTCAATGCGGATAGATTAACCCAGACACCACCTTCAAGTAGTGTGTGCTGGGTGTGATCAGTCAGGATAACTGTCCACAACCAAGCCAACTAGCAGGCAGGAAACAAATGACTGGTACAGTGAAGAGCATTTTGGGGCAGTCTTCATGTTCCCCTCAACTGATGCAGCATAATCTTAGAAGAGTGGATGATAGCATAGAGACTGGGTATAAGGAAAGCTGTGCTGCATACTAGTGGACTCAGGTGTAGCCAACACTGTAATCATATCTGATGAGGCTAAAGCTTTGCCAATAAGAAATGGGAGTGGTTCCTATCAGTTAGGGTATTAGCTACACCTAACCTGTGGAGAAGGAAGCAATGCTGGAGTTTACCCTGGTTAAGAGGATGATGGAGGATGTGATTCTGGGACTGGATGCTCTCAGGAGCCTCGATGAGTCATTTTCAGCAGAAATCTTGCAACTTGGATGATTCTAGGTGCCCCACCGAATTTCCAGGATGTTTGCACCAATAAGATACAAGATGGTAGTGAAGGAACATCTGGAGGGCTAATGGTTAAGGAACATGATTTTGCACTAGCAGATATTATTCAACAGGTTGTGCATTGACAGGGCATTTTTACCTTGCCAGAAGGTAGTACCCGTGAGGTTCTGAATCCATCAGACACTGATTAAGCAATTGGCTTGGAATGAAGTTGAAGTATAACACATCCAAGGATCCAGCTCCATTACTAGCTAGTCTAACTGGAGCCCCAGTTAGACTAGCTGAAGAAGGCAGCCACCATTTTTAACCCTGACATGAATGGAGAGGGTCCAGCATCTACTTGGATCTTCAGCCAAGGGAATGACAATTACAGTTGCTCCTACCAAGTACTCCACCATGTTAATATCAGATGTGTGACATATTCTGCAATTACCAAGATGTTTGTTCCTCAGGCTAAGTAAGTGGAGATACAGAACATGAGATCCAGGGGAATTATCAGAGTCCTACAACCCACGATGTTCCCTGTAGTCTTGGTGCAGGCTGATGTGCATTCCATTTGCTGTATACTGTGCCTGTCTTAGAAATTCCATGGCAATTTTTATCGTGGACACAACATTGTCGTAGGTGTACTAATATCAGGTCCAGAGGACCAGGAGTGGGTAATGCATACTGCAGCAAGGGCTCTCCAAAGCAGAAAAGAACCTGTATGTCACCTCACTTCTGGCAGTAGTAAAGGTGCTGGTACATTTCCACTGTATGGTCAGCCCATTGGATCTAAAAGCTCAAAGAATATAACTTCACAACATCAGTGTGGCATGTCACAACCCACAGGATAGGAGCTGCAGTTGCATCAGCAGTGTGTGGAGTACCCTTTGACCACATCACCATTTATATTGCTGGGCTAATTGCTGTGTCTGCCAGGGATAAATATCTCCTCTCTGCATGGCATGATTGTCTCTTAGATGTAGAGAAACCACTTGAATGTAATGACCAATCTCTAAGATGGAAAGTAGGAGTCAATTTTCTTGCTGGCCTACCACTCAATATAGGACCTCGCTGGTTGATACCAGCCAACTTGGTCTTCGGTAGGGAGCTGTATCTGCGATGAACCCTTATCTTTGGAAGCTGCTCCCTGGTGAAGAAGAGCCAGCAATAAACTCTATGGAGAATCTTGTAGACAATTTTCATGATGGCATGATTGACCCTACCATCTAGGTAGTTAGCAACTGGATAAAGACCGGTTAAAATTGGTGGACCAACTGCTGAGGTTTCCAATAGGGTGACCTGAAATAATTGATTTTCCTTACCTGGACCAAGAAGCATTGCCCCAAGCTTCAACAACCAAGGGAAGGGCGCACCTCATGGTGAAGAGTAGTAATATGTAGTCTGTTATATTCAGAGACTGCCGTAAGGAAAGAGGCTGTTTATATATTTAGATCTAGTCAGCTGCACTGGTGTTGGGTCAGGACTGCTCTCTCCGGTCCTGAGGAGGGACTTTTTCTGCCACCCTTACATCAAAGGAACATGTGCTATAATGGCCCAGTAAACATGTGGACCTTTTGGCAGTTATATGACAGCAGTGTAGAGAGAAGCTGTCTCTTTTGAGAATACTGTACCTTCATTCTGGAGACAGTATAGGAGCAACTGCCAGGGATGAGGGAATCTGTTATTGCCACAGGCTTTGAAGAGAACAGCTGGGTCAGAGACAGGAGTGCAGCTGAGAGTCAAAAAGACTAAACAAAGTTAGTTTATTGCCAATCATGGAGGCTTGAGGCCTGAAATACTTATATTCAACTGAAAGCTTTCCCTTGAGTTTCCACTTGTCCTGGGGAATAAAAACTGCTTTCTTTCAAAACATTTTGATGTTGCTAACATTAGAGTGTATGGATTAAGTATATTTGTTACACATATTGTAAATATAAACAAATTCTGTGTAGTTGCATTTGGGAGAGGAAATAAGTCACATTAAATGTTTTGAGATTTTTTTGCAGTCAAGGATAAGCTGTTGGATTTCTTTTCTTAAAGTGGATTTGAGAATTATCCATATTTGCATGTAAACGTCCACATAACTTAGTTCTACTGCTGTAACCTTTTATCTTAAGTTTTCATTTCATACTTTCAGGCTACAAGTTGGAAGAGTTTAAACATCTTGTGTACCTTCTGAATTCAATGCTAAACAAGAAGCCCAAAGAAGCCCTTAAAACTATAAGGAGTAAATATTCTCATAAGTAAGTATTTATTATAACCGTTCAAGAGCTGATAACTTAGCATCTAAGATTTTCTAGTTTTACTGGTATTGAAGTCAAGGAAATGGTAGCTTGGCATTTTTGGAAAGAAACACACTGTAAATAGAAGCCCAAAATACTCAAAAACATCACAAGGAAGACTGAATTAAAAGTTAGGGAAAACGTATATTTGGAAAAACAAGAACAGAGTTTTCAATTTTGAACTCCCGCCAGGTGACCTACTGATGCAGAGGTTCATTAAACCTCTACCAGTGACGGAGGCAACCAGCACAGCAAGCAATGCCTGTAATCGACCAAAGGAATTGACAATGGAAGCACATGGCTTCTGAAATATGTTTTCCAAAATAAAAAGTGATGTAGTGTACAAAATCAGCTCAAGTAATTTTCAATTGTTACGAACAAGCTACAATTATGAAGCATATTAGTACTGCTCCCTCCTCAGAGCTGGTCGTCCTGGCCAGCACTATGGTAGAAGGCTAGATGGTCCAAGTGTACTACCATCTTCTTTCCTTGGGGCAGTCTCTGGATGCAGTAGACATTGTTAATCATCACAAGGTATGGCCCTTGTCGAGCTTGTTGAAGTTTCAGATAGTAGGGCAATATAGCCACACCAGATCACCCTGCTGGAAACCTCGGCAGCGGCCTGATGGTCAAAACCGGTCTTCATCAGGTTGCTTGCTGTGGATGTGATTGCCACAAAGTTGTCTATGAGGTGCTCCACACAATGTGAATAAATTGTTTCTTCCATGTCAGAAATTGGAGAGACAGTCAGACTGAAAAACTCAATGCCATAGCCGGAATTTAAACCACAGATCTAGTTTCTCTGACCAGTGAGCATCCAATGTGTAATAAAAGCATTTCTGCAAATGTTTATCTGAAGAAACAGGTAGCAGCTAGAAGAATAAAATTTATTAAGAATTGTTTGTATAAGAGTGGATGAGGAGAGATGTAAATGTAACTCAGCTTTTTTTGTGTTGATTATAGATTTGCACAGACTATGTATGATAAACAGATGTGATGCCATTAGATAACATGGTTATCGCTTTGCATTGGATTTGGGTACTAAGTGACATTACCTTTCAGAACTCTTTGACCTGATCACATGTTTTAATCCTGCAATACAGCTATGATTGTTACCTTTTTCTTTCTAAAACATTTCATATCTTGCGAAATACACAAAGGATGCCATTTTCTTTAAAATGTATTAAGGGTCAAATTCATAGTCATGACATTTTTTGGAATGGAGATGATTAAGCCATAAGTATTTCTTTTTGATAATGAAATGCTTATCAACTATTTGGTATATTTGGATGGTACTTATATTCTCATCACTAAGTACTTATTTGCAAAACACACATAGCAACATGGTTCAGGAGATCACATAACCAATCATTGATGTGATTATGGTGATCACTTTCATATTCATTGTTTTGTCCACAATTGCCTAATGTATGATAAGTGTTTGATTTTTTAAAGTACATCTATTAATTGCTTTACTATAGTTTAAAATTGAATAGATTGTAACTTTATTCAGTTTGTAGTATTTATAGCTATAATATATGCAGGTGAAAATATGCGAGCAGGAAAGAAATTGACTAAGAGTATATGTAGAATGCTGGCAATTACACTGATGTAATAATCTTAAATGGTATTAACTTGTGGACATTCTAGCTGCAGTATTAAAGCTAGAAGTAGCTCCACACTAGATCACAGTGCAAGACAAATCATTTGTTAGTGAGACTGGCTGGTTGATACACTTGACCTTGACATTTCTTGCCTGCATCTTTTTCCTCGAACCAAATTTTAAATTATGCAGCCTGTTTGTTTCAATGTCTTTATTTACAAAGCATATGTTGTGAACCTAAATCTGCAATTTTTTCTTATGAATATATTGGGAGAAGATGTAGTACTCTGAGAAAATTGAGGCATGCTTAAACTTTTATGCTACCTTAATTTTGTGACACCACTTCACTATCCTCTTAAAATTATTTAAAAATGAAGAACATATTTTGCATCACTTCACTATTTGCTTAAAATTATTTAAAAATGGACATATTTTGCATGCCGTTTTAGATTCATTCTTCAGCTTCCCATGGCTGGTATTTGCATTCTGTTACGGTTATTGCCACCAGTTGATGGATTTTTCATATCAGTATTGCCACCTACTGAAGGTATGACAAAATTTGGTAATAGAATCAATTGGTGGTACATCAAAGTTCATGGCATGATCTCTATTCTTCAAAATAAATATCTTCTCCCAAATCATTAAATCTGTGTGTCCATTTAATTGCTTTAATTTTACTTCTGGATTTATTTCGTGGTTAAAAAGCCAAAAATGATCTGCTACCACTGACTTGTCAATCTGTATTTAATATGTCTGAAGTGATCGTTAACTGTAATTTCTATTTGTTTTTCCAATATAGAAAAGGTCGCAATCTAAACAATTTAATTGCTACATGCCAGATTTTTTACTTTTCAATATTTTATCCTTTTTAGAAAAACCTAATAGATTTGTTTATTTTGAGGCATAAAAATAATTTCATATTCTTTAAAGATTTTTATAAAGCTTTTGTTTGCACAATGATGATGAAAATTAACTAGGGAAACTGAAGAAGCATTCAAGAAGTGATGCAAAATATGTTAGCTTTTAAATAATTTTAAGAAGATACTGAAGTGGTGTGGCAAAATTTTGTCTAAGATGTGTTGCTTCACTGTTACTAGCTTCACAGTTGGTTTTTTTATGGTAGCTGTTTTAAAAAACTGAGTGTAATAGAGGATAATGTTCTCAAAATGTGTCATAGGATTTGTTAGCAAGTTTATTTGTTTTACACAAATTATTGTTGCAAGTAGGAAATGCTGTTTAAAATATTCTAATATGGAGTTATTTTCTGCTTTCAGAATATTCTTTCAAGTGGCTCAGACCCCCTTAATCCTAGATCTTGCTTTGTGATCAACAGTGCAGTTCAGTGTTGTCACTAAACAGTATTACAGGAACAGTACAAGAAGAGTATGCGACTATGAGACATGTTGAGACTCTAAACTTTAAAATATTTAGAATCTGTGTGAAGATGAACCTAGAAGAGCATGAGGAGTCACATTTAATTATTTTATTTTAAATAAGTGCTTTTTAAGCATTTTATTATTATATTGTGAAAAGTAAAATACGTGGTAATTTTAGGACATATTTTAGACGTTGGTCATAGTGACTCAATTTTATTCCTAGTAATTTACTTTTTAAGAACTTATGCACTTGTTTTTGTTATATTGGGCGCACATTACTTTTCTCCACGTTTTTTAATGGAAGAAATGTTTCAGAATATTTTAAAAGCACTAATATATTTTTGTTATACATTTTTGTCCAACTTTTTAATCACCATTATTCAAAGAAAGAGGCTAAGATTTATTCTTATTGTTGAGTTCTGTAATAATTCTTATATCCATAAGTTTTAAATTAAACATAATTTGAAACAAATCCATCATATTGGTATAAGATATCAGGCCCTTCTCTCATGTCTAAGAAACTTAGCTTCTTTAACATGTATAAATTGTACATATTCTTTAATTGCTCAGTCTCATTTTGCAAGGAGAATTTAGTAGTATTAAGTAATATTGAAAGAGTAAGGGTATCTTAGCTTAAAAAGCAGTACTCTGCTACAGAATCCGTAAGAGTATTTTTATCATGGCAAATGCTACCTTAAATTTGAAATGGTCACAAACATAACATTGTTATGCATGACAAGTTTGAGACTGGAGTCACAAGGAAAACTTAAGTGGCTTTATCTTTGTTTAGAATTAAAATTGAATGTTATTAAATGTGAATAATAGTTCCTTCTAGAGTTCTCAAAATTACGAATATTCAAATTCCAGATTTAAGGATTGAAGTTTAGCACATTAATTTTCATAGTTTATTTCTAGAACTTTAAATTTTGTAAAATGTATACAGTGCCATTATTTTTTCTATATACTGCTGAATTGCACCAAATCTTGTTACAAATTTGTGCTAATAGACAACTTATCTAATCTTTAGTTTACTAGTAAAAGTTGCACTATGGGGTCCAGTAAAATGTTCCTAAGTTGAAAATAAGTGTACTGTATACATGTTAGGGTTATAAATGCCATAACGCAGGTATGCTATTGTATATGATTCATATGTAAAAACAGAATCCAGTGGAAAACTGGGGTTGTACATTTAAGGAAATTTCCTGGTATTCTAGCACAACCAATAATAGTGTTTGTAATCTTATTAAATTTAGAGGATCTGGGTCCTATCTCTATAAAAAGGCTGACAATCTATATGCCTACCAAGGGTTGAAACTTCACAAAATGAAGATGATGATAGTTTGCTCAGGAGTCTTATAATAAATGCACTTTTTATTTAGGGATATTTGTTGAAGAAATGTAGCCACATAATGTGTGAGGAAATTTCTGCAGCTGGATTCTGAATAGCATTACTGAAGCAAAATTTTTATTAGTGAAGGTTCATTGCATGAAAATTGCTGCAACAAGAGATTCTGCAGCAGTTTCACAATATGAATCAAACTTTAAGAAAAAGGGCTACAGATGCAAATGTCAACATCAATTATGTCAAAAGATGTTTGTGTAAATGAAAAATATATCTTTGTATAGAGGTAGTGCTATTGTGAGTGCATTTTTAGAATTGTTAAAGCATTGTTACAGCTTATTTCTAATGTTTGCCATCTCTTCAATTTCCAAATTTTGCCTCCTGACAGCTGCTTTCAGGCAGAATTAATGCACTGTATATATTACATTTGTGTATGTGATTAAGCGATCATGGAGGGTGGGGGATCATTATATTAATGAAGGTTATTACCTAATTGGAATATAGTAATTAATCTTTTGTTGTGGAAATATTCTATTAAAGCATTATCAACTGGAAAAGGAAAATGTTGAAATCCCACAAGTTTTGTTATATTCACATGCACATATTGTTCTAGTTTCACTCTCTACACTACAACTTAAAATATGGAAGGTGTCTCCATTTGAATATCTGTACTTCCTCTGTCTCATAGTGCATTTTCTGGCTGGAAATGCTATACCTTGAGCTCATTTACATATGGGACTGCCAGTTATTTTTATACCAGCTGTTCTACAAATTAATCATGCAAATGCTTATTTTTTGTATGCCTTTCCCTGGTAATGCTTTAAATATTTGCCAGAAAGCTTACAGTAGTCGAGCCTTGAATCACACTATGCTTGGGCTGAAGAGAAAACTGGTGTAGCTATTCAAACATATCGCCTAATATTGGAAATTTTAAACCATAAATAATGGGTTATTGTTTCTAAATGGTTAATGCTACAAGAAAAGTTATTTCACACAACTAAAGTTCTGGATTTTTTCTTTATCTGTAGCAAGTTTTGATCTCTTATGGATTCTCAGTTATGTAAAATTGCAATTGAGAGTGAAGGGAAGTTCACAGGCTACTCACAGAAAAATAAAGATGTACATTTTAGATTTTAATAAGTCAAAATTTTTCAGAACAACATTGAACAATTGAAATATTAAACTAAAAGGAGCTAACTGCATTTAATCAAATTCTTTTATGAAAAGGTGGTGTGTTATAATAGCTTTGCACCCAGAAAAGGACTATTTTGTATTTAAGTGAGAAGTATAGAAACATTCCAAAAGATGTGATTAAGGCTTTGTTCATTGATCGCCTAACTAAAAATAATCTCATGCACTCCATTCGCATGACTTTCTCTAGTTATTCCACAAACAAACTTTCCTTTCAAAAGATTACTCCTTTATCTACATCATGCTAATCAAAACCACCATTATCAGCAATTATTTCTTCCTTTTAAGCAGAAGGAAAATAAGAGAATACACTAAACTAAAGTGATAGTCAAATCTTTTAAAAGCTGGTAGTTTGTGAACATTTGAAGTTACACAAGAGAGAGAAACAAACAACAATGAATATCTCGGAGGTCAAGGCTATTCCTATAAAATTTGAGACATACATTTGGTGTTGTAAATATCTTTAATATACAATATTTTAATCAGAATCATTGGAGCCACTTTTTAGAAAAAAATTTCACAAACTTTTCCATGCTGAGATTAGTTTGTGTTGGGAGGATTTTATTGAAAGTTGAGTCACATCATTGGAAAACTTAGACCAAGTTTAATTTTTGAGCTATGCTGCTCAGACATCTTTCTTTAAAAAACCCTTTTTAGGACAGAGGTGTCTCAAAACATGTATTTTCATTGACATCTGCATCAAAGTTTTGGGAGGAATACAATACCTTCTCTATCTACTATGCACATTGTACATACATGCTAAAGATAGTAAAAAAGGCACTATCAGCAGAGCATTGTGTTTTTGAAAAACGTGTAAAAGTAAGGTTGTTAATTGAAGATGGAAGCAAACGAGGAAAACTGTACTATGTAATAATGTTAAAAATTGGAAAAGCGTACAAAACCTCTGAATATTCAAGAAAATGCAGACAGATTCCAATATCTGAACTAAAGGTATCTCGAGTTTTGTTTATATAACTTCAGATTACCCAAACTACTTTCGTGAAATATGTACAACATAGTGAGCTAGCAGTTTGGTAAAAATGTATATGTTGAAGAAAAGGATTACAGTAGATTTGAAAAATGTGGAATTATTAGTCAATGCAGGACAAAATTTGCATGCCAAAGAAAAACAAAATGATTTGCTATCAATGATATCTTAGTTTTTATAAGCAATTGTGCAAAACTGCATCAAAATTGCATTTTGCCTGATTAATATTTAAATAATCTATCGTATACCTCAGTAATCTGAAATAGCCCCTTGTTGATTTCATAAAAGGTGCATTATTACTTTTGACAAATTAAACTCTATTTACCTATACAAATGTAGAATGTTCATACTGAAACTGATATAAATTATATTGCATGAAGAATAAGGCAGTTTTTTTATATTATCAGAGTTTGAACTTTTTTTACAGTTAGTCCCTTTTTTGATTGTGCTTCAATCTCTCTTAAAAGTTGTTTGGGGTATGAAAATTACTGAAAGTGTTTGCCTTAAGCATTCAAAAGAAAACTTGTCAACACGTGTGGACTTCTTATTAAACTTCTTTTCTTTCTTGAAGTCCTAAAAGCTATACAAATTTCATACATACATAATTACTTTCCTGGAGTTGCTGAATTTGGTATGTATACCTTTAACACCCTGGTAATTTATGTATATGTACCATTCCCTCTAATTTTACATTTTTAAGCCCTGTTAACTTTATTTCTTTTATACTTGCAACCTCATCAGTTTTATTACGAAGATCCTCTTTGTTTGGCAATTTTCCTCCATTTCTCTCTTGCCTTCCCTGTATAATTACCTAGTTTCAGTAATTCTTTGTTTCCAAAAAGTTTTAAGTACACTTTCTGTTGGTAACTTTTCCCGATTTTTATTCCATATTTTTTCTCTCCATATTTTTATTTCTTTGCTGCTACCAATCCATTATTTAGAGCTTTTGAATCTGAAAAATGTGCAACAATCTTCCTGCAACATGAGCTCTTTCACCACATTTTCATCCGTGGCTGCTATATTCAGCCATCCTGCTCTGTCTTTCTATTCTTAAACTCTGCATACCAACAATAAAATGGATTGCAAAGGGGAAAGATTTCCAAATGCTCAGTGCAGGTTTTCAAGGCATTCTCTTTCCTCTAAACCAACTCAGTCAGAAAATCTTAGCATGAAAATGCTGTCACTTGAGATGTACTCATACATCCTGGCATATGGTGCTGACAGTGCACATTGTTAGTGTAACCAGATTGTAAATTTGCTATCTAAATTTCAGATTGAAGTTAGGAAAATCTGTATTGGCTTACCACAACTTCTTGTTGTCCATTCTCAAAACTTTAGGAGTGAGCATTGTATCAAATCTGGCAGAATATACCATGTCTGTTGGAACTGGAAAGGAAGCCTCATTGTAGTTATGATGAAAGTAGTATTAGTTTCAATTGCATAAACTTGGTCTTTAAATTACATAGGATGCTTGGTAAAAACAAATGTAAAAGCCTTCCCCCAACTCAAATCTTTATATTTGGGAACAGAAAATTAGTCACTTGGGGCTAAATCTGAAGAATAGGGTGGATGAGAAATCAATTCAAAGACCAATTCATTCATTTTGGCCATTCCGATTGCTGCTATGTGGGCTATAGTATTTTCTTTGTATGGTTGATCACTTTTCATTCAATGTATGATTACTACAACCTAACAGTAAAATGTAATAATCTCCAAATATGGTTCCAATTTTCGCCAAAAATCTATCTGGAATATAATGCCCCTAAAAATGTCTTGCATTCATATAACTTTTCATTGAAGGTTCAAAGAGTATAGATCAAATAAATCAATAAATGCAAGTTGCTATAGTAGGAGACAGCAGCCTAGAAATTCTAAGCTCTTTCCACAACATGAGAAATGACTGAACAGCAATAGCATTTTTGATGTTATTGAACAAACAACATAGGAAATGACTACTGCCACAAAAAATGTAAATAAGGTGTGCATTTTAGAGATGCACTCTATTATGCAAGTTTTTGTATACTATAATTGTATAAAACATCAAGAGGGCTTCACAGGCTATTTCCATAAAATTGAAGGGGTACATTCTGTCATTTAAATTTCTTAAAATTACAGAATTTTAATCCAAATGTTTATAGACATTTTTGAGAATATTTGAAAGTTTCAAAAATCTTGTATGTAAAGGTTAGTTTGTGGCGAGACATTTTATTGATCTTTTGTCAAATTATAAAAGGTGCTGAACCTAAACACAAAGTATTTCACTCTTTGGTTATGCTGTCCATGCACACAGTTCTTTTCTATTGTTTTATTCAAACAGCACACCATTACCTGATCAATTAATATAGCTCTTGACGATCAAATTTCACATCTGTATATAACATAAATCACTCTTGTCAACAATGGTACTACTTGATGAAAATGTTGTCATTTCATGGAGATTTACTAATTTTGTAAGGGAAAACTGATAAAATGCAGTGATGTAATAGTGTGCTGAAACATGTTATTTTTAGTCAAGACATCATATTCTCTTGACTGTTTTCATTATGAAAGTGAAAATTGATGCAGAGATTGAGTAAAAGTGAAATATTCAGTGAATGCAAACTACCATCAAAACAATGAGAAAAGTAGACACACGTGTAATATAAATAAAATGGTATCATAGCAACTATGAAATTTTAAGTATATTGGTAATGCAATAAAAACTGTGATGCTCCATTTGTTTAATGCCTGATACTGGGATTGTATGGCTGCAAATAACACATTTAAACTTTGAAAGGTAGAAATAATAAAGTTAACATGCCAGCCATAAGAAAATCACTAGCCCTTTTGATCAAATTGCAAGCCAAGTGAAAAGTGCATGGATATTTAAATCTGAAATATTAAAGATGTCTAATGATTAAACTATACCTATGTATAATCGTGAGAGCAAAGATTTGTTAGGTTTAAAGTGAATGTAAAAGTACAAGTCCCCACTAAGTTGTGGCATTTTAAGTACATAACACTTATGTTATGGAAGAGTGGTTTTAGATGTTTACGTTGTTCATGATGAAATGTGTTACCAAACTCTTGTTGCATGCTATACATGCAAAGTTAAGACTGATTCAAAATTAAAATTAGTTTATGTGGAATTTTTTTTTAAAGTTTGCAGTGCCAACACATTTATCTTTCCATAAGACATCTTGCATAAACAAAAGTGTTCTGCAGTATATTTGTATCATGGACAAGAGTGTGGTGTGAAAAACTATGCAATAAAAATTCTCGTCGCTAAACTTTTAGATTACACAATTTTGGAACTATAAATGGTTCATAGAAATTTTTCAGCTTTGGATGATGTGAATAGAGAGATTGTCTCTGTCTGGGAATTAGAGATATTGTTGCTGATAGTACATTGAATTAATTTGGAAGTTGAAGCATACTATTATTGTAATTATACATGTCAACTTCAATTTTAAGCATAACTTTTGATGGTTAAGTGATGTATTTGTGAACATATGATTTCAGTGTTCGTCCATAAAATAGTTTAAATTCTTTTTGTGGCTATGTGATAATCAAAGGCCTTTTCATCTGATGGTTGTATTGCGACCTTTTTATATAGGAAAAAAATTCTAAGTGAACAAATTATATCATAATGCAAGTTTTATTTGAGCTCATAACCTGAAAGAATCAGTTACAAAGGATTCTAAATTATAATGTTATCTATTACTTATTCTGGCCTTAGAATATCACGTGCATTGTTGCTCCATGTTACATCCTGTAATGTGGAATCATTGTTTTGTTAACTTGTTTTAATAAAGGAATAATGTACACATTTATGAAATGTACTATGCTCCTCTGATATGGGGGAAGGATGTAATCTAGACAATTTATTGAAAAATCATGTTGCAAAAACTTCTAACGCTAGGTAGCTTATAACAAAGCCACTTGTAGAGTAGTGATCATTTTAGCTTGTAAATGAGCTGTGCTTGGCTTTGTGCCATATTAGTTTCAAAGTATTGTTTCTTAAGTTAAGATATCCAGGTATAATGTGTATATGTGCAATTGGATTACTCTGGAATGTGGTGTGTTTTCTTCTAGATTCTATGAATATCTTTCTAGATAGTATGCAACAATGCTGCATGAGACACTTGTAAATAGGTATCAAATAGAGGTTTATGGAACTCTAAAAGCTTTGTTTATATTCATTCCCTCATCCTGAATATTTCCCTCTATGCTTTTTGTAATTGTTCAGTAATTGAAACATCATATATTCATTGACCATGGTAGGACTGTGTATAGTCTATTTTCAAGTTATAAGGAACATCACCTATAGTGTGGAAAAATTGACTCTCAGCTAAGCAGGCTGAGAGTCAATTCATATCAGTGTGGAATGGCAAATGCACATGAATCTATGTTCTTAGTTTATATATCAACAAATTAGAGTTGGTTTATTCAAATGAATTGAATAGTACTTATTAACACCCAGGTATATGCCAAACTTTAAAATGGACTACAACTTAATACCCTCTCTTTATTTAAAAGATGCTATAAGCAAAGATGAATAATTTGTGCATTAAAGGATTGAAATAGCATTAATTCCTACAGCAGACATGATAGAAACCTGAGCACACTCCAAACGTCTGTAATTAGGCAAATGGATAAAGTTCTGTTTAATCCAATGCAGCATTTTATAGTTTTTATGACAACTAAACCTTGAAATTTTGGCAAAATAATTTCCTGTATTGGTAGCTTAGATTTCAATAATAGTGTATTCACAAATTATTGTCATACTTTGAATTGGTATTGCATTGCTTTGGACAGTCATATTTGGGTGAAGTGGCGTCTTCCTAGAAAAACTCATATTTACTTTACCTACATAGTACATGGAATGTAGATAGAGAAGGTATTGTGCTCCACCCAAAAATTTGATACCAACATTTCTAGTATCTTCCAAGGATGTGACGTAAAGATTGAGGAAAAATCCCCCCCCCCACCCCAAACTACCCTTTGCATAGAAAAAATTTTGAACATTTTGATATTCTCAAAAATGGCTCTTTAACAATTTTGATTTTAATACATTGTATCAAATATATTTACACAACAAAATGTTTATCTTGACTTTTCTGAGAATAACCTCTGAAGACCTCTTTGTTCTGCATGAATTTTACATATTGGTAAGCTGAAAGAGAGAGAAAAGCTTACTGCACAAAAAAATATATTTTTAAAATGCACAATTTGCTATGATTTTTTCCAAGATATTCTTGTTATTGGTTTGTTTTAAAATACTTAAACTTGAATAGACAGGAATTGGTCAACTCCTGGCCATGCAAAGATTATTTCAACCACATTGCAACCAACTTTTAAAAGATTTGACTATTGCTTTAGCCTACTGTATTCTCTTGTTTCCCTTCTGCTTACAAGAAGGCAAGTAATAAGATCATTTCTACTGATTCTCTAACATAATGGAAGAATAAGTTGAACAATAATTTGTTAGAGAGATGTAGTCATGTGAATGGAATACATTAGATTTATTACTACACTTCAGTCATTGAATTTGATCCTCACAAGTGGTCTGCAGACATCAAGGCGATATTCCCATTTCATGCCATACATGCTCCATGAAGTGGACTGAGTAGCAGCAGTTATGCAGGTTTTGGGGCAATGAGGGTACATAGACATAATTCTTTGTGTAACCCTATAAAAAGTTGCGAAATATTAAGTCAGGTGACCACATAATTCTTTGTGTAACCCTATAAAAAGTTGCGAAATATTAAGTCAGGTGACCTCAACGCCACTTGTAGAAGATTATAATTTTCAGCACGTTCAATCCATCTATCTTCCTAGCAGTTGCTCATTCAGATGTTTCCAAACATGTAAATGCCAGGAATGTGCTCCATCTTGTTGGAAAATAAATTTGTTGCAGAAATACCATTTGGTGAGAGTGCCAAGATAAATTGGGACGATTGACAGTGGCCTCTCGAAAGAAAAATGGGCCATACACTTGATTTTTCAATATGACAAAATACATTCATTTTAGGGGATTCTTTCAACTTCCAAAATGGAATATGGATTTAGACATGTGAAACCTAACATTATGCCTGTTTACTTTTTTCACTAATGTGGAATGTTGAGTCATCACTGAAAATTATTTTTTTCTGACAGATTTTCATTATACTCTATTAGTACCAACAAATTTTTAGAGAAATCTAATCATTTTTCAGGGTTATCAGCTTTGAACTTATGCATTAATTGCAGTTTGTAGCGGCGAAACTTCAGATCTTAGATATGGTGGATTTACGGATGTTTAACTGCTGATTAGCTCTATAGAAAGACCTCTTAGGACTAAGTCAAATGCAAGTCAACTGAAAATTTTAATTCCTGTTGGCACAGCAGTGATTATTGTAGCTCCTGTAAAATAAGCTCGTGTATCTACATCTATTCTTACTGTAAATATATGATGGGCTCAGACTACATTTCCTAAAAATCCAATGGCTGATATTGCGCAAATCCACAATCCTCACATTGACAGATGGATTGAATTCCTTTGACATATGCAACCATGATTCACATAATCACTATACCACTTCAAAATTGACATGTGTTGGAGCTTGATGTTGAAACCTTTGCCTAAAAGCATGCTGAATCTGCACCAGACTCTGCACTAGGATATTCCAAAACATACCAACTTGTACTTATGGGTTTGCCATAACTTCTTAAAACTTCTTTGATAACTCAATTTTAAAAGCAAACATTCTCATTTAACCTGCTTGTTAAATATCCAGCAATGAACCCATATTGACTAATTGCAAATGCAAGTGAATTTTGTTGGTGTGTTTACTTCCTACAATCCTGTTCATTCTTATCCGTTGTTGACATGCACAAAAATATTTGAACCCGCATGGGTAGTGTGGTGGTAGCCTGTCTGTCTCACATTCAAAAGGTCGCGAGTTCGAATCTTGCTTAGAATGAGTTACCCAAATAAGGTTTTTTTTATTGGGGGGGTTCCCTCATCCCTTATCCTTGGAAGATGAATGTTGAGTAACTTTAAGCTCCATGGACCCTGAGATCATTTGAGCATCATTTCACCAGTTTCATCTGATATGACCAATCAGGTTAAAGGCCGTTAAACTAAAAAAAAAAAAAAAAATTGAGGTTTTTCTTTTAAATGTCGCCAATTTCATTTAAAAATGATTATCCAAGCATGTGCCATTTCGGAGTATTACATTTTTATGGACACACTACAATTATGGAAGCCAGTTTTTTGTATTTAAAACCTTTTGGTTAAAACATGATCTTGTGTGCAAACATTTTGCTGGTATTTGTTGGGTTTACTTAAAGCCCCCCCCCCACTGAGTAATGCAGAAGAGTGGTAAATAGTTTTCTTAAATATAAAGGGGTCAAAAACAAGTATCATATTTCATTAAACTTATTGATTGCTATGTACAAGTCTAAGGTTTGGTGATGGTGTAACTTAGTGTCTAGGATTTGAGTGGCCTTGGATTTGTGATGTAAGCAGTGTTGCTAAATGGCTACTATAAATACTAATTCAAAGAAATAGGGGTGTATATCTTAAAAGCTGCCATCATTACATCTATATTAGGACGAGAGGTTTTACATGCAAGAAGATGGTCCCGCAACTCACTAATCATAAAGACCCAGAATACAGCTGATGAAACTCTCCCTGGACAATGGATAGGCTGAAGAGATGTTATCAGATATCCAATATGGCCCCCAAACCTAATATCTCTAGACTTTGACCTCTGGGGAACCCAAATGTTTTGTATAGGGCAGGGCCTCTCAGGGTGCATTGCAAGGTTGACTAAAGTGCAAATCCACATTCCTCTAATTTGGTAGGGTTCTCTCTTTCCTTAACCATTTCCATTATGGCAATGCCGTACCATTTTTATTGAACAATTTATACCTGGAATACAATATTTTAGCAAAAGTTACTCAAGTATTTGCTAACAACATAAGCTTCTTTGGAATTTCTGCCAAGATGCCTAGCTGTTAAGGACTTATTTCATCTACAGATGAGCATTGTGCTTGAAATAGAATATTATATATACATTGTAAATTTCTAAGTTATGACGGCAGACATAACACTGGTAAAGCCAGTATATAGGCACCCTCATTTTTCTCTTCCTCACTTTAATCCGATTCTGATGATTCACCAGAAAATATCATTTGAAGGCACATTGAAATAGAACATTATATATACATTGTAAATTTCTGAGTTATGATGGCAGACATAACACTGGTAAAGCCAATAAATAGGCACCCTCATTTTTCTCTTCCTCGCTTTAATCAGATTCTGATGATTCGATTCACCAGAAAACATATCATCTGAAGGCATATCACTATCCTCAAAACATGACTGCAAAAGTCTTGCATTTTCTAATTTGTATGGATCTGCTACTACTGCTCTGCTGCTCATGGAATGGCAGAAGTTTGGAGGCTTCTAGGAGATGATTCTCTCGAAGCTTTCTTTTGCTGATTCAATACAAATAACCATAACAGATGTTTTAATCAGTCTGATCGGTAATGCAGCGCGTGTAAAATTGTTGGAAATGCTAATGACGAAGATACCAGTCATTGCACAGAACGCTTAAGTTGAGCAATGACAGGTGAACCTGTCAAAGTATGCAAATGGGTTAAGCTTGCCTTGTTTGTGCACCTGTCTTCCCATTCCTCACCATCACCACTAATTCTTCCTCACTGCAAAACATCCAAGCTAAGCCAAATCAGACTAATGGATGTACACAGAACCTCTCCACCTCTGTTTGCACACATGAACTGCTACACATTTGAGAGGCACTGTTACAGGACAAAGCCATCTATAGTGGCTATATTATACAAAAACAATGTGTGCAGCGATTCCACTGTACCTGTTAGAGCACATTAGACTGTTGATGGCTCTTTTAAACATCTTAAGTAACCTTAGTAAGTTCACTATTAAACTACATTTTCACCAAATTTGAGGCTTGTATCTCAATTATTGCAAAGTTATTGATCAAACATAGTGTAGGTACATTATTTTGGACCCCTCTAACGTAGATGGTTTAGAGTGTTAAAAAATAAAAGGTGAGTATATAGGGAAATAATCTAATGCATTCACACCACTTTCTCTAGTAGTGACCCAGGCAGTGGTATTATGACCAGTGTGTGTGGCATCTGTGGTTACCATGTTAGCTTCATATACCCAAGATCGCTCGTTCAAATCTGGTGGGCGACGATGGATTTTTTTGGCAGAGCGTCCATAAATAAAACTCTATTTCCATTTTTAACTAGTGTGCAACTTTGCATTGTCATACAAAAGAGCATTTCTCTGTAGCTTTTGATGGGTTAACGAACTTACCAAAGATGTGCTTCAAGCTTCTTGAAGGTGATAGTGTTGTACTGTTGTGCACACTTTTGCATGTGTGTGTGTGTGTGTGCGTGCGCGCGCCAAAACTTCAACCAGAATGACACCCTCCACAATAATTCCCATTTGGATTCAGGCTAAAAAAAGAATGAATATAATCTTGTCTCCAGTCAATTTTTGCCAAGCCCTCCTTCACAATAAAAGATCGCACACAGGTTATATTTTATTTATCAATAATGACTTTACTGATAGAATAAGAGACAATTTTTATGACCTGGGGTCATCGCAAACCACTCACTACTTTTAATCAGCCAACCTGTTTCCTCTTCAGCTTCTGTACAGCCACAAATCTATCTTAACATCGTTATCAGCTGTCACATCCAGATAAACATTATTCAGCCTTTGATGAATGGGAATATAGGCATGGAGGAATATATTGCAACAAGGAGGAACAGATGTCCCGCCATCTATTAAAAGATCCTGAATGTAGGCTACCTGCTGATTGTTTCATTCCAAACCAGTACCAAATTTTATTATATGTATGTGCCAGTTGAGTATGTTCTCAGAACTAATTCTGAATTTTGCATGGTTGCAATGCGATTTGAACCATTTTTTAACTGATCTTTCACTGCCTTTTAATTCCACCATTAAAATTGATTATGGTGAATTACAGCGGTGATCAACATAGCTCTGCTTTAAAGTATATCAAGGAGCACTTAACTGTTGGTTTTTTACTGTTTTATGTTGTCTTTAGTTTCACTGCCCCCCTTGAAAAAACGTAAGCTTTACAATTTTTATATAAAAATCCCCCAAATAAATGTATACATTTTTATATTCTTTATAAATACTGTATGAAAATTAATGTAAGTTTCTCATGAGCTAAATTGCATAACAAGTTTTACTTCGATAATATGAGCTTCTCAGTAATACAGTATCATTAAGACACCACTGAAACTTGGTTAAAACCTTTGTAAAATGGAGTTTTTAGTTTTACAAAAGATTATGGCTTGAGCATTAATTTTCTTTCAATTGTGGATACATACCTTTATATACAACAAAGTGAAATTATAAAATCATAATTTGTATTTAAAACGTGACTTATTTATCCAAATAATGCATACATATGCCAAAATTGAAACAATTAAAATTTAAAATTTATGTGCATATCTTTGTTGTGAATTTAATTTTTAAAACCAATAGAAATTGGAGATAAAAAAATGTATAATGAAGGTGTTTTTTTCAACTATTTATTTTCTTATGAATTGGGACCACTTCAATAAAAATAAATGACTAAGTAGTGCAATATAATTAGATAAATAATATGAACAATTAATGGAAGATAATTTTAATAGTGTATTCTATGAATGATTTGGGAGAGGGCATTAAAATTAATTTTAAAATGTAATTACTTGAAAACTAAACAACTTTCAAAATTATATTTAAAATAATCTGATGTGTTCCATTGACAAGACTTTTTCTTTACATCTCTGTAACAAATTATTGTTTAAAACATCTTATTCTTCTATCTACTTCATGATAATCGAGATAAACATCAGCAGAAATTGTCCTTATTACTTAATTTGTTGTAAGTAAACGTAACTCAATAGCCTGACAGTCCACAAGAGACCATGGTCTACTGCTCACTGCTCAGCTGCTGCATACCCCATCTTGGCCCAAAGGCATCATGAATGGGGCGGAATGCTGGAGGGTGAGATGTGATGAGCACCTTGAGTCCTCTGGCTAGTTGATGCGGTCTTCTCCAACTGGAGCCGCTACTTCTCAATCAAATAGCACCTCAATTGGCCCCCAGGGACCTCATGAGTTGAGTGCACCCCCAGACCAAGTCTCCCAGCCAGGGAAAATTGCCCATGCTGGGACTGCGAATTAAACCCAGGTCTCCTGCTTGGCAAGCAGCTGCATTACCGCTGTGCTAAGGAGACAACCTTCTTTGTAAGAAAAAATCTGATGTGTTCTGTTCACATGATGTTCTCTAGCTGTTCCGCAAACAAGCCTTTTTATTCAAAATATTAATCTTTTATCTACAGTATGCTAATCAAGATAAAATAAGCAGAAATGGTCTTATTACTAGCTTCCTTGTAAGTAGAAGGGAAATAAGGGAATGTACTGGCTAAAGCTACTGTCTAGTCCTTTAAAAGCTGGTTGCTATGTGAAACAGTTGGAATTCCATTATCTTTGCTTGCCAGGAGTGAACAAACAAGAAGAAAGATGTCTTCCCATTACAGAAAAGTTTAAGTGGCTCAAAATTGAAACCAATAATCCGGAATATCTTGAAAATCGTTAACTCTACAAAAATGTATAAGACATAAATTGTGTTTTAACGAGATCTACATTTTTTTGTGTGTTAAGTTTTATCTATCCCATACAGTGTACCAATTCTACAAAAGTCATCCAGAATGAAGAGCTCTTCAGAGGCTATGCCCAGAAAATTCAAGATATTTTGTTTGTCACAAAAATATCTTAAACATAATGAAGTTATTTTTGATAAAATCAAAATTTTCTAATAATGTTCTATGTGGGGGTGGTAGGGGGGGGATTTTATTAGAAATTGTGTTGCATCCTTTGAAGATACTCAACTTAAATACCAAGTTTAGTATATAATTTTTGCTTTTGAGATATGTGGCCTATAGACAGACAGACAGAATTGTTTTTAGTCAGGGACCTCAAAACATGTATTTACAGTGACATCTTGGTATCAAATTTTTGGGTGCAATACAATGCCTTCTCTATAGTACATGAAGAGAAAGTAACAACATTTATACAAGACCAAATTACATTACTCTTAGCAAGTTTGTTCCAGGCAATATAAAATTGATTTTAGATAACTTGAGCTTGCAGATTAAGTTATACAATTTGCACATGTCCAGAATTTTCAGTTCTTACTCCTGATCAAAAACTGATTTCACTTGTGCCAAAAACTAACTCCAAAATCTGTTGGAACAGCAAGTTGGAAGTTTAGAACCATAATTTCTAACCAAATTACTCTGGCATCTGTTTACTACAATATACAAATAAAGGTTTTCAAACACTATTGCTTCATTCACTTTTAGCACCACAAGGGTGAGAGGAAATTTTTGATTAACCTATAGAGAATGGACAATGTATGTTGGTCTTGATATATGGTTGGACAGTAGACTAGATACAGCTTGATACATCCATGAGGAGTGAAATCAACTCCATACAGAAGGAGACTTTGAAGGAATACTTTAGTGATTACAAATTTATGCTAGGTTATTAATTGCATATCATTGGCATCAAAAATACTTTTTAATTAAACGTGGTGGAGCATTATTTTTCAACTTTATTCTACAGTTCTATGGTACAGAAACAAAATGATGAATCTTATTCATTGAAGTCATGTTGTTTGCCTTTGCTACAGGAATATACATAAATTATAACATATTCTTCCATGGCTTTGCTTAGAGTACAGTCATCTACGTCACTGGGAATGTTTGGTACAAATTATTATACTAGATGACCAACTGCATAAGAGGTCCAGCAATTTTTCCTTTATTGCAATATATTCTTTCATATAAATAATTAGGAATATTTGTATATAGTGGAGCACCATTACTGGAATCATTTAATGAGTCGAAATTATAAACACTTTAAATTTCTCCACTTACATGTTGGTCTTTATTTGAGACTAGTTTCAGGGAGCGTCCTCCCTATTCTCTGATAATTTGTCAACTGAAGAAAGGGAGGACGCTCCCTGAAACCAGTCTTAAATAAAGACCAACATGTAAGTGGAGAAATTTAGTGTATATAACTTTGACTTGTCATTAAACGATTCCATATTCTTCCATGCTAGGGGTTTCATCTTCCATATTCAAGTTCTGAATCCTCTGAGAACAAACCTTATATAATTTCTATCTAAACTATTCTGCCATCTTGTTTACTACAATGCACAAATAAAGGTTTTCAAACGTTATTGCTTCATTTATTTTTAGCACCATTTTTAGCTTCATTCATTTTTAGTCTGACTTGCATCAGACAGCATCCTTCTATTGTCACTCTGTTTACCTAAGAATTACTTTAAATTAAGCTAAAGTTTCAGCATACAGTAATGGCATTCAGTGTTCATTCATGGTAACAAACTCCTGCACTGGAAGACAGTGCATGGGGAAGGGATATGAATTGTAAATTTTAGCATGTGCTTATATAACATTTAGAATGGACTAATCTTGCAATATGGAATATTTTGAAAATGGCACAATAAATGTTGATATAAATTGTGTATTTTAATAAGCTCAGCTTCTTTTTATTTTTAATAAGTTTTTGTTTGTCAAGATTTTCTCCTTAAAATTCAATAAAATAAAGGTAATATCGCATAATATTCACAGAAAATGTAAGATAATACATTTTATTTCTCATGTCAATATATTAAGCAGTTGACACTTTAATCAAAATAGTTATTTTTGAAAAAATAGTAATGAATATAAGAATAATTTTAATGAAAGGGTGTTTTGGAACAGTAATACGTATGAAATGAATGTTTTTGAGTTGGTTTTGTAACACCTAAGTATCACTTACATGTAATTTTTCCAGACCAGTTTTGAAGCCATGTGAGCATCATTGGAAACCATTGACAATGATGCCCACATGGCTTCAAAATCGGTCTGGAAAAATTATATGTAAGTGATACTTAAGAGTTACAAAACCAACTCAAAAATATTCAGTAATGAATATGTTTTCATACAAAGGATACTATGATATGTGGAAAATCATGTTGCATCTTGAGAGACATTGAACTTAAATACCAGGTTTGGTATTGAACAAACTTTTCATTTTTATTATGCTGTCGACACAGATCTTTTTCTCCTTTGGGAGGGAGTTCTGAGGATTTGAGAAGGTGTATTTTCAGTGAAATCTTTATAGCAAAGTTTAGGCTGGAGTACAATAATTCTTCTCAATAGTGTGAGGGTTAGCATGTCTGCCTCATATTTAAGAGGTCGCGGATTTGTATCTTGCTTAGGGTGAGTTACCCAGATAAGATCTTTTTCTGGGTTTTCTCTTGTCCTTAGAAGATTTTTAAGTAACTTTAAGCTCCATGCACCTCAAGATCATTTGAGCATCATTTCATTCATTGTCCGATATGATGCCAACCAGGTTACAGTTACAAAATAATAATAATAATCCTCTGTAATTTTAAAGAAATATAAAAGCAGTGTGGCAGTAGAGGGTTTCTATATCCAATTTATTACCCTTATGTTATGCAGAGGAAATTAACATCTTTATATAAGAACTTTGCTTATGAAGGTTGCAATTGATTAATGGCCTCTAAAGAATTTGCAGTAGATAATAATATGAAAGTATGAACATTATTAGCAAGGATGTTTTTGGCGCAGAGATTTGGACCCTCCCTCCACTCAATTCTTAGCTCAAATCTTTTGCCACCTACAATTTCAAATTATTACTTTGGATTCACATTTTGAATTGTGTGCCTCTATTAGAAAGGTGCACTTTATTACAAAATTGCTGGCCATTGCCACATGGATGTCACAGATTGAGCTGTATTTTTAGTGGAAATACGTAGAAAACAAAAACACCTATGTTTTGGCTTTCTCTGCCATTGGGTCCCTACCTGGTGGAAAATTTAAGTCTGTCTTCTGCACAATGATCAGGTGCTGGTAATGGAGTTCACCCACCATGAGACTACAAGCATCTATGCATAAGACCACATTAAAATAACTTACAATCAAGATTTCAGGTTGCAGTTGGCCACAACTAAGTTTCATTTTTTTCCCAGTTTTAGGCACTTCCAAAAGATAAAACTTGCACATTTATGTAAATTATTTAATAATTATTAAACACTGACATATGCAAGAATTATATATTAGTGGATCATTTTAATTTGTATGTATACAGTTTTTATGTAAAACTTGGGCCTGTTAAATCTAAGACATGGGTATTTTTATTTTCGATCTGATTTCACTAAAAAAAATCTCAGCTTGATCTACACTGTAGTATACCCAGTATAAGATAGGTTTCACCCCTACACTGTGCATACTAAAGTAGTACCTTCAGAGGTAGAGGTGTTTGCACATGCCAGAAGGAAGCAGGTGGCTTCAGGATTTAAGGTGCAGCAGGGTATACTATTGGTTAGAATGTTTTCGTAAACTTCCACGGCCAATATTAAAATTATCTTGGTCCAGAGTTTCCGGTGTAGACCGCGTCTTAAGGCTAAAATCTGCCGACGTTTCGCCCATCTTGTGATAAGGCTTCCTCAGGGCTAACTACGTCTGGTCCGGCTGGCGTACCTTCTTATATACTGTAGTTGGGACATGCCAAGTACCGCCCTCCTGTGTTGCCATTGGTTATCGTTTGGCCAATGGCTGGGGTCGCTGCTTTCTGTATTCCTATTGGCTCGCTGGCCGCAAGGTGGGATGCTTTTCTTAGCAGAGGTCTCCAGATGGTGTTCAAACTTTTTCCATTGTCTCTGTTAACTTTATGTTCTTCTTTAATTATTTCTATGCTTTCGCGTATAATGCGATGTTTGTAGTCTTCACATGGTACCAATAATTTCATGTTATCAAAATCAATGTGATGGCCAGTTTCAATAGCATGTTCGGAGAGAGCGGACTTTTCAGGCTGATTAAGTTTGAGGCTTCTGATGTGCTCTTTTCGACGTGTGATTGCCGATCTTCCGGTCTGACCTATATATGCTTTGCCGCAATCGCAGGTTATTTTATAAATTCCTGGCTTAAGTAGTGGGTTGGATTTGTCTTTTACTGGTCTGAGGGTGGATTGTAACTTCCGAACCGTGCTGTACCGAGTATTAATCCCGTGTTTGAGTAAAATTTTGCCAATCCTTTCAGTGGTGCCCTGAACAAAAGGAAGCCGAGCCCATCTTGTCTTTTGTTTTTCTTTTTCTTTTTGTGGTTTTTTGGCATTCTTTCCCCAGTATTTTATGTCGGTTTTTGAGTATCCGTTGGCTTTTAACACTTCCTGTAAGTGGTGTCTCTCTTCAGTTAAAAGATTTGGGTCACAAATACGCGTAGCTCGTTGGAACAGAGTTTTGACCATGCTTCGTTTTACTGAAATGGGGTGGTGGGATGTGGCATCTATGTATCTGTCTGTATGTGTAGCCTTTCGGTAAACTGAACAATGCACTGTTTTACTTGCTGAATTTCGCTCTACTAGAACGTCTAAAAATGGTAATTTTTGGTTATGTTCTAGTTCCATAGTAAATTGTATATTTTGATGAAGACTGTTTAGATGTTCAAGGAACTCTGGGATGTTGTTGAACATCTAAACAGTCTTCATCAAAATATACAATTTACTATGGAACTAGAACATAACCAAAAATTACCATTTTTAGACGTTCTAGTAGAGCGAAATTCAGCAAGTAAAACAGTGCATTGTTCAGTTTACCGAAAGGCTACACATACAGACAGATACATAGATGCCACATCCCACCACCCCATTTCAGTAAAACGAAGCATGGTCAAAACTCTGTTCCAACGAGCTACGCGTATTTGTGACCCAAATCTTTTAACTGAAGAGAGACACCACTTACAGGAAGTGTTAAAAGCCAACGGATACTCAAAAACCGACATAAAATACTGGGGAAAGAATGCCAAAAAACCACAAAAAGAAAAAGAAAAACAAAAGACAAGATGGGCTCGGCTTCCTTTTGTTCAGGGCACCACTGAAAGGATTGGCAAAATTTTACTCAAACACGGGATTAATACTCGGTACAGCACGGTTCGGAAGTTACAATCCACCCTCAGACCAGTAAAAGACAAATCCAACCCACTACTTAAGCCAGGAATTTATAAAATAACCTGCGATTGCGGCAAAGCATATATAGGTCAGACCGGAAGATCGGCAATCACACGTCGAAAAGAGCACATCAGAAGCCTCAAACTTAATCAGCCTGAAAAGTCCGCTCTCTCCGAACATGCTATTGAAACTGGCCATCACATTGATTTTGATAACATGAAATTATTGGTACCATGTGAAGACTACAAACATCGCATTATACGCGAAAGCATAGAAATAATTAAAGAAGAACATAAAGTTAACAGAGACAATGGAAAAAGTTTGAACACCAGACGCCAGACGCAAAACTGGTCGATCGGGGCATGCCCCGGTCGTGTGTCGGTACCGCAGTTCCTAGCCGCGTCGCGGCTCTACCTGCGAAATGAGCAGTGGGTGTGACTACAGGTTTTGTGTTAAGGAGCGGATGTATGTGGTTACTGAAGGAGAATTTTTGGTACGGGGAACTTTGTAGGGAGAGGACACGCCCACGGGCGCTTGCGCGGGCCAATCAGTAGGCCGCGCAGTTTTCTCCCGCCTGGAGCAGAATTGATTGTAGTAATTTAGATTTTGCGTTCACCCGTTATGAGGACGACACGCTTTATTATTTTTACCCCATTTTGGTTACGGGTTAAGGTCGCTTTGCCCTTTTCAGGTTAAATTTAACATATCTCAGGGGAGGGGGCGTGGCTAACCGAGAGGGCCAATCGCGTCTCTCGGCAGGCGGAAAGAGGGCAGGCGACGTACTTCTCTGGGATCATAATTTCCCAGAGAATTCACCAGTTGATTTGGGTGGGTTGGAATTTTGTCGTACAATGAACGGGTCCTCGTTCTGATGAGGTCGACAATGTACGGGATACCGGAATGTTCATGGAGGATATGGGCGGGAAATCTCCAGCCGGTACGGTAGATCATCCGTAGTGCCCGGTTCTGCAGCGTCTGGACTCTGAGGAGCACGTAGTTAGCTACGGTCCCCCAGACTTCGCAGCCGTACAGAACCAGAGGCGGAATGATCGCCCGGTACAGCCGAAGCTTTAGGGTAAGGGGCATGCTCTGTGAATTGAGCATGGGGTAAAGCTGCCTGAGAACAGCGTGCCCTAGGTTCACCTTGCCCCTGACATGCGGAGTGAAAGTCAGCCGTCGGTCCAGCGTCACTCCGAGATACTTCACCGTGTTCACCCAAGGGATTCTACGGTGTCGTAAAACAAAGTTTTGCTGGAGCCGATTTCTAATGGTTTTCGCCAGGAGAATCGCAGAGCTTTTCTCCGGGCTAATGGCCATTCGCCATCTCTCACTCCACCTGCCAATGGCATGGAGGTGGGCTTGGATTTGCCGAAAGCTGTACCTGGTGTTCCTGTTCACAGCGAAGATCATGAGATCGTCCGCGTACTGACATGTGTGTGTGCTGGGATGGGTGGGGATGTCGGCCATGTAAGCTGCAAAGAGCGCCGGAGACAGCACGCTACCTTCCGGCACTCCCGCGCCAATGGGCCGCTCTGTTGAAAGTGCCCCCTCCACCTTTACTCGGAAGCTTCTATTCTGAAGAAAGGAAGCTACCAAGGAAATGTATGGAGAAGGAATTTCATGCTCTATGAGTTTGTAGACGAGCCCATCATGCCACGTAGTGGCGAAGGCCTTTTCCACGTCCAGCAATACCGCAACCGTTTTAGACCTCTCCTGGAAAGCCAGGGAGGCCTTCTCGGCCACACGCAGTAGTTGCACGGTCGTGGAGTGTCCAGGGCGAAAACCAAACTGATGCTCAGGTAGGAGGCCTCTTTCCTCGAGGTGAGGGCCGAGGCGGGCAAGGAGCAGTCTCTCGAATACTTTCGAGATGACTGGCAGGAGGCTGATGGAGCGGTAGCTGGCCGGGAAAACCGGGTTCTTCCCCGGCTTTAGAACGCATACCACACGGGCCTCCTTCCACGTAGCGGGAAAGTGGCGCATATGTAAGCATGCATTATAAATCCGGGTCAAATGAAGTACGGCTTTTCGGGGAAGGTGCTGGAGCATTTCCGCTGTTACACGGTCCTGTCCAGGGGATTTTTTGGTTTTTAAGGAACGGATTTGGGTGGCTACTTCCTGTGGGGTAGCTACAGGGACGTGAAACTCCTCGTCGTTTGCGGGCGGGGCCTCTAGGAAGCCCTCTACCGCCCGCTCGACGAGTTCAGTTTGGTCTTCGTCCTGGGGCTCTTCTCTGGGCTGGAATTGGTTTTCCAGGTAGTCTGCAAATGCATCTGCTTTATCCCGGGGCTCGAAGGCAAGATGGCCCCGGGTGCCATGGATAGGATGCCGGTATTCCAGTCTGTCTTTCCGCAGGCCACGGACTATTCGCCAAGGTTTCCTCTCATGGAGGTTAACATGCCTTAACGTATGCTCCCAGGCCTCTCTACGGTGTGCTCTTAGGAGACGACGGGCCAGGGATTTGAACCTCTGGTGTATGTCTCCTATCCTGGGATGGCGAAATCTCTGCCATAGCTTTCTGACAGCATTTTTTGCTTTAATAAGCTGTCGTAAATGTGTGGGAAGAACGGTAAAGGCAAGATTATCTGTTTGGACTCATCCAAGCAAGACACCAACGAGGGCCTCCCGCGCGAACCAGTTTCACGTGCAGGCCAAATTCCGGAGCACGACTCCGACGACGACTGCGCCAGCGTGTGCAGTAATTCTTCACATCGCAGCGGCAGGACCTCGGTCCTGTCGTACCACTCATCCTCCATGATGGTAGATCATGAGGAGTCCTCTTCCGGCCTCTCCACAGACGGAGAGGACGATTTTCGAGTAGTGGCCTCGAGGAAGGAGAAGAGGCAAACCCGATTGGCTGCAGAGGGCGTGCCCTCTGGCCAATCCCAGGCAACATCCCGCCCCGGAGATTCTGGGCCCGCCCAGAATCCTGGGTCGAGGAGGCACGTTCCACCGATTATCGTGGACGACTTTAAGGGGTCTGGAGACCTCTGCTAAGAAAAGCATCCCACCTTGCGGCCAGCGAGCCAATAGGAATACAGAAAGCAGCGACCCCAGCCATTGGCCAAACGATAACCAATGGCAACACAGGAGGGCGGTACTTGGCATGTCCCAACTACAGTATATAAGAAGGTACGCCAGCCGGACCAGACGTAGTTAGCCCTGAGGAAGCCTTATCACAAGATGGGCGAAACGTCGGCAGATTTTAGCCTTAAGACGCGGTCTACACCGGAAACTCTGGACCAAGATATTGGTTAGAAATCTCAGGAGCCATAATTAAATAAGCAAGGATGTGAGGAGACACAGGGCTTTTACTGTTAAGAAGATAATGAATGGTTTGGGGATGAGGAAACCAAGGGTTAACCAAACTTCATCTGCACTCGGGTATACATTATAAATCTTGCAGTTTACACTTTAAAATAAACTATGCCAACGGGCTGTATGTCTCCCAACATCAGTAGTTCAGATGAAGGCTGTATGAGACTCTTCTGACCTAGTTACTGAAGCTTTTATAATAAAATCCATGCTCATCAGCATTGCTCTAGAAGGGCACAGCTATATCAGCATTTTGATATCTTGTACTAATATCAAACTATGCAACATTACCTCTTACTAATTGAAATATAACTTACTCAAAATGATCATATTGGGTATCCTACAATATCAATATGACAACGGCCTCTTGTGAGTCACACCTTCCCCTCCCCCCTTTTCTTTTTTTCTTTTTCATGGCTGCAGCATTTTAAATGATTTTTTTTATCCTATTTAAGTACATTATTTTATAAATTTATCAACAGTAAAAATTAATTGTAATTAAATTAAGAACATAAATTTTTCTCTGCACTTGACTTAAAAAATCACAAGATGCTCTCAAATATTTTAAGGAATAAGGATCTTTACCACTTAGTCTGTGCACAAACAGAACAGCCACCTTGCCAGCCAAGAGACCTCACCCTTCAGGAATTATATTCTAATTCTAGTACTTAAATACACTATAGTTTGGCAACTCCTATAATTTTAATTTTGACATTTATTTAAAACAGCCAATTAGAGCATATTCTCCCACAATTGGTTTATGATTTGAAATAGTTAAATTATCATTAACAATATTTTTTTAGAAACATGTTACAACAGTAAACATCTTGGGGAGATGATGCATGGAGTTATCCAGATTTTTCTGTTTTTATTGCAAAAATACACTTATTGCATACTAAGCCTAAGGCAGGAAAGCGGTAAAATGTGAGTTACATTTGTGACTATTTTGTACTTCAACAGATGGAAAAATCAGTTTACTTACTTTTGATGAATTCTAGGTTTCATGTGTAGCATGCACAATACATAAGTTGTTTCACATCCAAAGAGAACAGAATGTTCTAACTTATACTACTTTTAAACATTGCTTTAAAAGATTTTCCCTTTACACTTTTTGCTCTTCTCTAAAATATCATACTATTTGACTCTTTCAGAGGTTATTTAGGGAATACTACACAACAGTTAAATTTTGGAATCATACTTGTCAACAAAAACCCATATTTATGTGGATTTTATAATTAATAAACTGTATTTATAAAGAACCACTTTATTAGTACCACCAATATAGAAAGGTTGAATGAAAAGTAATGCCTCCACCTTCGTAACTCTTCAACAGATGGCAGCATTGGTATGCAACAGGTGCTGGCTTGTTCCGTAGCCTCTTCTCTACAGCTCCAGTTGCCCTTAGCATTGAACGGTTGTGTTGTTACAGTGTAAAGTATGGAACCCTGCGCAGATGGTCAGTCAATGCGATTTAAACAATGTGCAGTCATTGAATTCTTGACAGCAGAAGGTGTCACCCCAAAGGAGATTCAACAGAGAATGAAAGCAGTTTATGGTGATTGTGTTGATGTGAGTACTGTGCGTCATTGGGTGAGTAAGTTTAAATATGCCGAGGTGGGAGCCTCTGACTTGCATGACAAACAAAGAGTTGGACATCCTGTGACAGCAACCACTGAGTTTCACAAACAAAATGTTGATAGATTGATTCAGGATGGTCATTGTATCATTCAGAGAGAAATTGCAAGCACAACCAGCATTTCACAAGAATGTGTGGGTCATTATTTCTTTGCTTGGCTATCGGAAGATCTGTGGACAATGGGGACCCCTCCGGATGCTGATTCCTGAAATGAAAGCGCACAGACTTGAAATTTGCCAGGAACTTCTCTCATGTTACAAGAATGAAGGTGACACATTTCTCCATTCAATTGTGACAAGAGACGAAATGTGGGTACACCATAATGACCTGGAGATGAAACGTCAGTCTATGGAATATTGACACAAAGACTCGCCCCAGAAAAAGAAATTCAAGACACAGACCTCAGCTGGAAAAGTCATGGCCACAGTGTTCTGCTGGTGTTATCCTGTTGATTTCCTTGATTGTGGAACAATAATAAATTCAGAGCATTACATCACAATGCTGCAAACTCTGAAACGGCAGCTAACCAGGATCCAAAAGGAAAAGGGAAATGTTTTCCTGCAGCAAGACAATGCCAAACCACACACTTCACGTAGCATCACAGCAGAACTTCAGAGACTGAATCTACCACTATACAGTCCAGATTTAGCACCGTCTGACTACCATCTGTTCCCAATAATGAAAGAGATCTGCAGGGACATCATTATGCTTCTGATGAAGACATTTAGAGAAATGTGAGACTGTGGTTGCAGAAACAGAGTGTCAACTTCTTCCGTGACGGCTTCAGAAAACTTGTTCATCATTGGCAGAAATGTATCCAATTGGCTGGTGATTATGTGGAAAAGTGAATATTGGTAATTAAAGATCACATTCTAAGGATTATTTCTACATTTGATTTATTAAAATATTCCCATCCAAACCCAATTAACGAAGGTGGAGGCATTACTTTTCATTCAACCCTCGTATTACTGCTGAAAAAAAGGTTACTGGGCACAACAACTATGGTTTCTACTGTAAGCTGTTACCTATTTGGTCGCAGGTTGTTGGTGTGGTTGATAGGTTTCATCAATACGGAGACTAAATGAAGTTATAGATTTTATTCTTCCAAAAAAATTCTCTCTCAAAAAAGCATCATCACATCATACCCAAATGCTGAAGTATATGAAAACATACGCTTCCAGAAACACCTTACTCAACAACAAAATTGATTGAATAAGTACAATTATTCATACTATGTGAACTATATTTTATTTGATTGTTGTTTGGAGGAATTTAGTAACAGTGACGGTCAAATTATATGTGGTATTAATTTGTTGAGTCAATATTTTTAACACTATTTCACTTACATTTTTTCTTTCTCTACATGTACTTTGTACATAGTGTATAGAGAAGGTATTGCACTCCACCCAAAAATTCAATACTGAGATTTCATTGAAAATATATGTTTTAGGGTCCCCAGTATTCAAAAAAAAGAATTTTCACAAAAAGGTGTGTGTATGTGTGTGTGCGCGTGTAGTGTGTGTGTGGGTGTGTGTGTGTTAAAACAGTTGAGAATATTGAGATTAAAAATATATACAAAACCAAATTGTAACCTAGGTAATTAAGAAAGAGGCAAGCTAGCTAATTCCAGGTAATAGTTTGCCAACCACCACTTGGTAATGAGCACAGGATTAGGGTAAGTAACAAAAAATAGAAAGAGAAAAAGATAGGAAAGAGAGACAAGGGTGGTGAGTTGACTTCCAGGATACAGAGGGATTTGGAAAAATATAAAAAGAGAATATAGGTTAGAGAAATATGGAAGCATTCAGTGTTTCCAGATGCATCATGAGGACACACCACTAACAAAATTTGGTACAATTTATTTTCATAGTAACTATGTAATGTGATGCAACCAAGGGACCAATCACATTTGTTGTTACATTTTATGGCACAAAGGTTGGCGTCACCCTGTGGCAGTATAAAAAGGGGAGCATGCCCCAGAATTTTACTCTTTCTCAATCATAATCAGTGTTGATACTTATTTGTGATCAGAACGAGTGTGAGACGACAAATGCAAGTCCACATACTTAAAGGGTGGGGAATGATGTGCTTATAGATTAGGCTCCTTGTTAATTTGTTGAAGTGGTGGGAAGGTTAATAATGAGAATATATAATATGTTAATAATAAGAAAACAAGTTAGCTGCCTGTTAAGGTTTAAAGTATCTTCAGAAAGAAACAAATTCAAGTATTAAGAGGAAAATGCAGTGTTTATTACAATATTGCCTCACCTACAAAATACCTTGAGATAATTAGCTAGGCAATACTAGGAGTGAAGGTTTCATCAGTCTCTGAGCCAGAGGATGTCAGAGATCGAACCGCTGCATTGGACCTTCCAGCATCTGAAGGGTCCCACTACAATTTCTATGTTTTTAAATCTCTTTCTTATTATTTTCCAAAATGTATTATTATTAATTATTATTATTACTATTATTGTTTTCTCTTTTCCTCCAGTATTCCCCCCATAACATTTATTCCCAGATTTATTCGGATTTTACTAGTCCATCCAGAGTTCCTAAGACTTTTTTCCTGATATTCCACACACTGCATTAAAAATTATTTTTATCTAGATTCAGATGATTTATTAGCCGTAAGAGTCAACCTGACTCATGATATCTCAAAATTCAATTTATGTATAATATTTCACAATGAATGTTAAAAAAGAAATTAATTTACAATGATTTGTAGTTGAAACTATTTACAATTTAGCCTTAACATAAAATAATCAGAATACAATACTATACATAGAATTTTTTGTAGTCAAAAAGTTAATATGAATAATAACTATAATATACATTTTAAAATTATACCGAGGTGAAATTAGTATTACAGTTTTATATTTAAAAATTCACTACTAAAACGTAAAAATTGAAGTAGGATCTTTTGTACTGCTTGACTAAACCTTCTGTAACTTAAAACTCTGATATTTTTAGGCAAATGATTGTGCAAAATGCTACCTTCATGCGAGGTACTATTGAGACATTGGTGGATGACCTTGAATTGTGATCATGTAAATGAGAATTTAATTGCAATCCTAAACTAATATTTCAGTGCTCTTTACATAATCTCACCCTTCCTTAGCACTCTTCCCATCTCCATCCGCACTACTTCTTTTGCTACTATACTTGGTAAACCCAATACTTCCCTACAAGCAACCTATGGACTATATCAATGATTTCCCCTCCCCTCCCCCAACCATTCCCCATATCTCTATTCCATATAGCATTTTGATTCCACCACCAAACTATAAATTTTCTTCAACTATTTAACTCCAATGTTCAGTATTCTGTACTTGCAACTTCTAATTGCTGCCATGGCTTCTTTTCCTTTTATTAGACTATTTCTTTTGTCCCCCCCCCCCTCATTTAATGCTTAAGTAAATATATTCTCTTACTTCTTTATATACCTTACTCTCTTTCTTCCATTTCCCGTATTTACTGAATTTTGCTCCATTCATAAATACAACTATTTGGATTCTTTTCTCATTCACAGTTAGGTTCTATTCATTACACTATTTATCTTCCTCCTGAAATGCTTGGTTCAGCCCATTAACTTAAACTGATCCTACTACCAGATCATCAGCAAACAGTAGCCCAGGAATTGCTATATTATTTATTACTGGCATAGAACTATTGCTCTTGCTTATCCCTAATAAAATGTTGTCAATAAATAAATTCAAGAGTATTGGACTTACTCTAGGTGTTCTCGGGTTCAAGCCAGGTGAGGTGATGTGGTGCCATTGACATTTCAGGATGATGAATAACTGAATTGGGTAAATGGCCTGTATATATACTGTGCACTGGGTGACACAGACCTCGCAGCTCTTATTTCAATATTGGTCATAGTTTACAACCTTGCTTTAAACCTTTCCCTTATGTTATCTCCTTCCCCCACCCTCACACAAAAGGGTGTTTTTCATATACAGGGCTTTTAGTGAGTGAATTATACATGTAAAGAAAACTCTACAGAAGTGCTTAACAACTTAGTAGAATATGGATAATTACTTGTAATAGATTTGTGTTGTATCTCTTATGTGTGGCAGAAGGAATTGGAAATGCAGAGTGGTTGCAACTTGGTACTTGGCAGGTCCCAACCACAGTATAAAAGAAGGAACGACAGCTGGACAAGATGCAGTTAGCCCTGAAGAAGCCACATCATAAGATGGGCGAAATGTTGGAAGATTTTAGTTTCAAGACGCGGTCTACATCGGAAACACTGGACCAAGATAATTTTAATATTGGCCACGGAAGTTTACGAAAACTTATTGAAGAAAATTTAGTAGTAGATGTAGGTTGCAGAGGAGATGCAAGAACCTACATCTACTACTAAATTATATCTTCTGACCTTTGTTCTCAAACATCCCAGATGCTTCATAGGGCCAGTAAATCACATATGCGCTGAACTTAAACCAAATTGTTTGCATATTTGTATACTCACTTTGGGGTATGTGATTCCCTATCACTGCTCCCTGTCTGTTCTATCAATGGGGTGGCCACAGTGTCACTATGTTGCTGCTGTTTAGAGGCATTTTTTACATTGCAGTGTCATGTTTAGATCACTTGTCTCTTATCAATGTGGCCCAGATTCGATCTCAGGCGAAAGCATGTGGGATTTATGGTGGACAAAAATGTTGCAGGAACAAGTTTTCTCTGAGTTCTCCAATTTCCCTGCCATTGCACCATTGGGTGCTCCAATGTCATTCCATGTGTCATCACTTGCAGTGCCAAAGTAGTAAAAGCGGACATTAAACACTATCCAAAAAAAATGGCAATAATTGATACAGCTCTCCATTTACCAATGGACACAATACATATAATATGCTCTTAAACACAATATGCAGTAATGCATATTAAATTTGCTCTTAAACACCATATACAACAATTGAAAAACTGAACAAACAAAGAAAAAGTATTCAAAACAGTGACTAGATTCACAATGCCATTTGATTCACCCTTTGTATGCAACCACAGTACTATTGATATAGTGTATAGATGTGCCAGAACCAGTATTTTTATAAGTTTTATTCATATTCTCCTCACTCCTAAGATCAATAAATGTATTTTTAGGAACAACAAAATTCCCTTTAAAATATGTAACTACATGCATTAACATATTGAAGCCCAGGCATTTCTTTAGTTGAAGGGCCAAAAAATTCAGGGTTTTTACGCCTACTTTGAGTTATTATTTACTGTACATCAATCAAATCTGCCAAAATGTATTGGTACAATCTAAAAATATGGTATTCAATATGGTATTTCTCAACAAGTAAGAAAATAGTCATAACTTCTGTATTAATATTTTATTTTAAGTACTACAACAAGTATCAAATATGAATTTGAAAAAATTTGCGTAAAGCAGCTTACACTCCATTTATTGAAAGCTCAAAAATCTCTCCTTCAAAATTAGAATTTTCCAGAGCTTCAGTTGTATACTAAATTCAGCTTCAGTTAACAGAAATCAAGGAAAATGCAGCATTTTAGCATTTAAGAGCACAAAACGTAACAAAAAGATCACCACTTTCAAGGAAAATGGCTCGACTACCCAAGAGCAGCCAATTTTTTTTGGTTTTGAGTTATGCATACATGCACACACTTTTTTCTAAAAATGTTTTTTTGGGCTTAGAATGCCTCAAAACATGTATTTCCGGTGAAACCTTGACATCAAATTTTTGGAGGAGTACCTTCACTACCTACTGTGAATATACAATGTGTAGAGAAAGTAAAAAAGTAATAATGATATAATTTATTTTGAGTATTGAATACGTAGTTCCATTGCTAAACATGGATGTTACTACAAATACACTCAGGAGTCCTGAGGACAGCAGCCTAGCTTTTGAGGAATTTCATATCTAGAGTGCAGATTATATGTTATAATTATATATTCTACTCCTTTATATGTGGACAAACACGAACAGAAAGTGTCTACGTATTGAAGCATGTACATTACTATAGTTAAGTTTCATTTAACATATATTTACATATTTTAACATATACTATGTATTTTGCACAATCTTACATAAAAAAAATCTGATGTGTTCCATTCACATGACTTTCTCTACTTCTGTGTAACAAATTATTGTTAGTAAGCTTATTCTTCTATTTATTTCAAGCTAATCGAGAAAAACTTAGCAATTATAGTCTTGTTATTTGCTTCCTTGTAAGTAGAAGTGAAATATGGGAGAATCATAGGTTAAAGTGAACTCAAAAGCTGGTTACTAGGTGACTGAAGTTCCTTTGTTTGTATGTACACGAATTGACAAATTCCTGAAGTTCACCCTGAAGACGAGGAAGATGCACTTCTTCGAAACGTTGGTGTCAAGCCAAGTTTTTACCTGGCTAGAAGCCCGAGAAGATTTTGAATTAACACGTCGCCAGGAAAGCTTTAGTTCTTATTTTACTAGTTTCATGTTTAACTGTCCTTTTGTTTGGAATTATGCTGTACACAAATTTGATATATTGCATACATAACTTTCCACAACAACTGCATTATAGGTTACTTTTACTAAACTTATTATTGTATCTATTTATTGTTAATTGAGATACATTTTCATTGCACCTTTTGTTGTAGATATAAAAGAGATATGACACAAGATATAGGAAAGAAGATTAAAGCAAGTTATATTTTAAAAAGGTATTTGAAAATTCAAACATAGAATATCTAGAAAAATACCACCATTTTATTCATAGTGGGTTTAATAAAACCTACATTTTTTATGTGGTAATTTTTTTTTTCTATTGAGAATGAAAAGGACTTCACAAGACTATTCATAGAAAATTCAGAAGGTAAATTTTATTTAACCGTATATCTTAAACATTTTAATAAAGACACTGAATAAATATTTTTCATTGGGTAGATTGGGAAAGGAGGTTGCTCTGAAAACAATCTCACATGTTGGAAAAGTGTATGAATACCAAAGCGGGAACTTCCAAGTTATTAGTATTCATTCAACTTTTCCTTTATGTGTTATGTTGTTAACAGCGCGGACCTTTCTACAATGTTTAGGGAGCTCAAAATGTGCATTACCTGTGAAATCTAAGCATCAACTTTTTAGGCGGAATGCAACCCCGGCCTACCTCCCCAAGATACTCTAAAGTTTGTAATGACCGCCCCGCTTGGCGCGGAAAACGCACATAGGACCAAAATGAATACTTTTTGCTTAAAAATCACAAAAGGCCACTGATAAAATTGATACAGGACTAGTCCTGCGCGCTGCGTATGGTGTATATTGTACTGTGCAGCATATTTCATATACCAGCTCTTTAAATTAATTTTCGGAACTATGAACAATGTGCACAATGCACGTGTTTTGCATCTGGATCCTGGCGACAATTATGTGTCGGCTGCTAGGTGACAGAATGTCTTGTTTATTTTGCCCGCTGAAGCAATAATATACAATGTATTTGCCCTCAAATAAATACTAAATTAACCCAAAAGCTATAGAAAAAACACTCTGTCTGAAATAATAAAGGGGCATTTTCTTCTCCTTGCATAATTTACTTTATTTATTCTCGGATTGTTTGGCAGGAAAATTTCAGAACCACCTGACACGGAACGCAGTTTCTGAAGCTTACAGAAAATGTAGTGCGAGAAGGAACAACCAAGTTAATGAAATCTTTACAGGTTAAAGTAATAGCAGCATCTTATATTTGTGTCCCATAACTTTAAATAATATTTTATTACTCGCTAAATGAAGTTACATGAAAATAAATGTTAATGAATATGCTTATGTTCTTAACTTACAAATTGTTATGAACTTAGTTTATATTCAAGAATTAAATACATGGTATACAATGCTATATTTCCGAGAAACTCCACATATACTAAAATTAGATAAACAGTCTTCTCATAAACATGGAGTACGTTTAACTACACTTTATTGTATTTACTAAAGCGAAGATCTAGCACGCGTAGACCCACAAAAATAACAATGAATCCTTACGCGGCAGCCATTTTGCTGTAAAATATCTGACAATTGTTCACAGTTCGATCAGTAAATGTGAAAACATTTAGTTTTGAGTTTTTGCCAATGGGAAATAATAAATTGGGAAGTAATTGTGGATGACTGAAAAGCATCAGCCCAAACACGAACCAGCCAACTGGGTCGTTGTAAGTATTAACCCTTCATAGGCCTATTCTAGGTATTGTCTGTTTTGAATGTATCTAAAAAATAACAATACTTAAAGTGCTAGAAGGTAAAATTGGTTACAAAAGAACATTATAGGAGATGATTTCTGTCATTTATACATATGAAATGCAACATCTTAGGTTTGTGATTACGAACTAGGGTAGTTGTGTTCAACATTTCTAACCTAACTTTCAGGCAGTAGTCAAACTTTTTGTAAACAAATTTCACAGTTTTCATTGGCATATTGATGAAAAAGAAAACAAAATACCTTAAAGTAGGCCAAGAGATCAAATAAGATTTTGCAGATTGGTTTAAAATTGTTCTTAATTCTTCGATGAATCTTAAATTGTAAGTGGGTTTGTAATTGTTTTGAACGAAGTTTTGACACAAATTTATCTTGGAGCTTCTTTGGTTTCATCGCAGAGAACTCTAAATTGAACATTTGAAACAAGTTACATTGCTACAGATAATATGATTTTACGGCTTTTAATTACAAACATTTCTTGTTTTGGTACATTTAAAATGGGGATTATGTATCACTTAGATAAGCTGTTTGTATATATCATAAGTCCAAGTGCAGCATTATACATTTATGTAAATGGTGAATTGTATTTGTGCTGGATTGCGATTGTGTGCTGGCATTTTTATTCTCTCTTATATTTCCATGTGTGTGTGTGTGTGTGTGTGTGTGTGTGTGAGAGAGAGAGAGAGAAAAGATTATGGTCTGCTTGAAGAATTGCATTTTATAAGACTTTCATTTGCATTAGACAAGAAAGGGGCATACTTATAACTACATTAATAGCTCACACTATTTTGTAGGCAGTTTAACTTTAATGAATGCATTACAGTATTGGTTATGTTGCTGTTCACAGATAAGAATCGGATATGAAGAAATCTCAGCACATATGAATCGTAAATGAGTTTAGTATAAATTAAATTTTAAGCATAGTAGATAGCACTGTTTTATTTTGTTAAACGTACTACCAAATATTCAGCATTATTGCAGTTAATGAGCATATATTATGTGTGAAATTGCCAAAATCAGTTCAGAGAAAAAGTTGCATTGACACCACTTTAAAAATGTCTTGTTGGAGTTCATGACAAACATTTTTAATTATATGCACGAAAGGAAGATGAAAATTTGTATCAAATATATGGATTTATTATTTCCATAGTGTGATTAGGTTTTTAATTATGGCTCTAAATTAATATCACACCACATAAATTAATCAACAGAATGTTGAAGGTGCAGAGCACTTAATGAACCTTTTCTGGATCAAGTAATTTTTGGTTATATGCTGCATCAAGGTTGGGGGAAGTGTGATTGAAAGGAATATCAAAAACTGCTTATCTTGTGTGTAACTCTTAATAGAAATGTTATATATTATTATATGCATATTAATTTCACTTTCCATTTAAATTAAAAAAGATAATTTGTATTTTCTAGAAAGGTTTTCTTTTCTGTGGTCCTTAGCATCATTTAGGCATCTGTAACATGTACTTGTTATTTTGTGGAACACTAATTTGATTCAAGTTAACACTTAACTAGCTTCATTTCTTAGTATTGAATACGTTTCACATACAAGATAGCAACATGGAAAGGGATCCAAGAAAATTGCTGCCTCTAATACCTTTCTGATGACAGAATAATTTAATTGGTGTGCTTGCTCTCCAGACAAATCCATGTGATATTATTAGCAGTAAATATTTAAAGATAAAGGTTCTCTTATTTGTGTATGTATGCAACAAATATTCATGTAGAATTTAGTAAATCAAACTGAAGAATTCATTGTCGTAGCTGGGATATGAGCCACAAACTTAAGTTGTGGTTAAACTGGTATACATAAATAACAGGAGCAAAGGGTATCAATGAATTACATTTATATATCGAAAAGAAAGCATACTTAAAATAATAGCAATGCGTATTTTGAATGATGTGAAATAAAGCATGGTGTCCCACAAGGTTCTATTCTGGATCCCCAGTTCTATTTTAATTAAAGAACACAATGTTAGTCAATTCCCAGATTCATCTAATAAAATCTTCAACACACTAAATAATTGGTTTGAAAGTAACAAAATTCACATAAACTTTGAAAAAAAACTAAGTTTTGCACATAAAAACATTACATACCTATGGATAGAATATGAAAATAACCAGATTGCAGAAGACTGTAATAAAAAATTCCTAGGTCTTATGATTAATTGTAACATGAATTGGAAACACCATATTCACTACATCTTACCCAAACTGAGCTCTGCATGCTTTGCAATCCAATCTGTAATTCAGCTTATAAATAACCACATACTAAAAACAGCTTATTAAGAATATTTTCATTCATTGATGACCTATGGAATAATATTTTTGGGAAATTCAATAAATGCTAAAAAAGTATTCATTATGCAAGAAAAGGTAATAAGAATAATGGCAGGGGAAAAACGATCAACTCACTTTTCAAAAATGTTTGGAATTTTACCATTAGCCTGTAAACATATTCTAGCCATATTGTCATTTGTAATAGATAACCCAGAAAAGTTTACAAAAAAACAGATATTCATAACAAAGAGACCAGACATAGGCAGGAATTACATAGACCAACTAAATAATTTGCACGTACTACAAAGGCATAGTTTTGTTTAATTCACTTCCCTCTTCTATAAAAGAATTACAAATGTACAAAAACAAGTTTAGATCAGAATTAAAAAGATACCTTATTACTCACACCTTCTATACAGAAGAGGATTTCATTCAATCAAAAATACTGGTAATAATGTAACATTGTAAATATAATAAACATGAATGCTCTAAGAATGCAAAACTGACACACTGAAAATTCATTGTCCAAGTTATTATTTGTAAATAAATGTATTAAGTATGAATAAATGTAATTCTTGACATGATCTACATCCTAGAGTTTGGGCTTTGTGTCTAATCTCATAATCGGATTTACAGATTGCAATGTTATGTAAGTAACACTTTTTGGGGTGCTTTCCAAAGTCTGCTTTCATAGAAAAGCTCAACTTTACAGAAAAGTTGTTTCATAATCTGCACTTTGACAAAGTACACTTTCAGTAAAAGTGTACTTCATTAAGTACAGATTCGATGGACTGAATACAAAATTGGCATTAAAACAGCAGAACACCAGCCACTGTTTTTCCATTGTCCTTTACAACACAAGTTCTTGTCTCGTGTACATAAATAAACAGCATAAGAAATTCTAACCTTAGCAACAAATGATAAAACAGTAATAGCCTTAATAAAACAAACTAAAAGATGTACAAAAAGATGCAACCACCTGTGATATCTTTTGAAAAAGAAGTGCTATTGGAGTGTGTAAAGGAACATAAAGAAGTGAACTGCATAAGCATGAAAGAAAAATCTTGCTTGGCAATAAATTCTGTAATACTGGAGATACCATTACCTGAACTGGTAAACAACTGATAAAATCTGAAGTGCACCATTCACATGACTTTCTCTACCTGTTATCAAACTATTCTTATAAAGGATTATTCTTTTGTCTATTTCATGCTAATCAAGATAAACATTTCACTGAAATGGACTTACTACTTACTTCCTTATAAGGGAATACACTAGACTAAAGTGATAGTTCAAATATTTTAAAAGCCGATTGTTATACAATTGAATTGATGTTCTTTGCATGACTAGGTGTAAAACAAAAGGAAACTTCCCATTTACGAAAAGTAACAATATTTTAAAATTGAAAAAAATGACAAGGAAATCTTGGATGTTGCTAACTGCACAAAAAACTATGTATGACATAAATGACATGTTTTAACAAAAGCTGCACTTGTTGTCTTTCTTGTATGGTTTTTCAGTTTTGTAAAAGTTATTCAGATTAAAGAGAAATTCAGAGAATTCATAAGCAATACAGAATATACATTTTATTTGTCATGTAAATGTCTTTAATATGCAGTATTGTAATGAAAATCTTTAGGGACATTTTTGGGAAAATCAGAAATTTAAAAAATCTTGCATGTAAAGGGTAGTTTGGAGCGGAGAATGTTTCTAAAAATCTTTGCATCGTTGATAGATACTGGCCTTAAATATCAAGTTTCGTATTTAACTGATGTTTCGTTTTTCAGCTATCGTGTTACAGACATACTCATGGACTTTTTTCTAAAAATTTGATAAGTATCATTCATGATTTTTTCTATTTGTTCCTCAAAAACACTTTTCTTATTAAAAGTTATTCTTTTATCTACATCATCCTAATTGAGATAAACCTTAGCAGAAATGGTCCTATTACTTGCTCCCTTGTAAGGAAATAGAGAAAACACTAGGCTAAAGGGATAATAAAATCTTGTAAAAGCTGTCACTATGCGATTGGCATTGAAATTCAGATCTCTTTCCAGGGCCAGGAGTAAAACAAAAGAGAGATGAAATGGATGTGGACTTCCTGTGTGAGAAAAGTTAAAGTATTTTAAAATTGAAACCAATTTCAGGGAATATTACAGAAATCATTAACTCTATAGAACAAAGTATAGCATATAAATTGTGTTTTATCGAGATCTACAATTTTACTTTCTCTACTTAGTACATAGGTAGAGAAGGTATTGCACTCCAGCTAAAAATTTGATACTGAAATTTCACAAGAAATACACATTTTAGGGTACCCTGTATAAAATAAAAAACATTTTTAGAAAAAATTCCATGTGTATATGTGTAAGTGTGTGAATATGATACAATAAATCAAAAACCAAAAGTGGGTAAGATACCAAACTTTGTATTTAAGTTTAATGTCTTCTAAGGATGCAAGACAAAGATTTTAAGGAAATGTCCCACCCCAAATTACCCTTTACATAGAAAAAATTTCATAAATTTTGATTCACTCAGAAATGCTTTAATGATTTTGATTAAAATACTACATATTAAAGATATTTATATGACAAATGTATGTTTTGAATTTTCTAGGAATAGCCTCTTTAAGTCCTGTTCATTCTGGATGATTTTTCTGAATTTTGCATAACTAGTAAACTGTAACAGACAAAAACTTACTACACAAAAAATGTAGATCTTGTTAAAGCAAACAATTTATCATGCATTTTTTTATGGAACTGACCATTTCTTGTTATTCGTTTCAGTTTTCAAATACTTAAACTTTTCTCATTTAGGAATTTGTCAACTCCTGGTCATGCAAGAAATGGGTTTCAATCACATATAACAACAGGCTTTTAAAAGATTTGACTAGCGTTTTAGCCTAGTTTACTCCCTTATTTCCCCTCTTCTTACAAAGAAGCATGTAATAAAACAATTTTCTGCTAATGTTTATCCAGATTTGCATGAGGTAGATAAAAGAATAAACTTTTCAACAATAATTTGTTACAGAGATGTAGAGAAGGTAATGAATGAGAGTGAAACACATAAGATTTTTTGTGTAAAAACTTTTTTCTATCTCTTACAGTTTACCAGTTATGCAAAAGCCATTTAGAATCAAGAAGGCCCAGAGGCTATTCCCATAAAATTCAAGATATACATTTATTTGTAATGTAATTATCTTTAATATGTAGTAGTTTAATCAAAATCATTCAGAATCATTTTTGAGAAAATCTAAATTTTTTAAAATGTTTCTACTTAAAGAATAGTTGGGATGGGTGGATTTTCTTGAAATTCTTTGTCTCACATTTTTGAAAGATGCTGAACTTCAGTCCTACACAGGGCTAGTGTGGGGGAAAAAAAAAATTAAATATCAAGCTTGGTATTTAACCGCTTTTGCGTTATATTCATGGAGACATGCACACATACACCCATACTCACTCACTCACTCACCCACCCAAAAAGGATCTTTATCCATTTGGAGGGTGAGCACCTCAAACATTTATTTCTAGTATTATCTCGACGTCAAACTCTATAGAGAAAAGAAGTATGTTGGGAATACATGGAATTTAAATTCAAACAATAACATGAAAGAGAGGAAGAAAATAATATGTTCAAGGAACAGCCATCACCAATACAAAGTAAGGAGGATACATTTATGACTGAAAGGTTGTACCTCACCTGAATTAAATTATAAGCACTGAAGCTAATTCAATTGTGACGGGTTCATGGTCGAAAAAAGCATTGAAAATGAACAGGAAGTAATAGTTGATTGTCTAGTTGATGTACAAATCAACTTCAACCTCACATAAAGCTAGCAAAAGAAATTGCAGAGTGCCTTGAATAACAAATGGAAATTCAATTGATGTGCATGCAAGGACTTCACCAGCATACAATTTAACAACAGTACCTTGCAGCAAAGAGGGAGTGCTGAATTGTTTGTGAGGGAAGTGTTGATTAAACATAAACAAATGCCTATCCTCCCAGTAAATTAGGTTCTTAGTCTGGCCATAAAACACATGGAGGAGCTTCATGAAATAAAAACAAAAATGTGGTTCATAATTATTTTTCAGTTTTTTACTTTCTCTAGCCCCATATGTACAATGTATATAGGGATAGAGAAGTATTGTATTCCACCCAAAAATTCGATACCAAGATTTCACCGGAAATACATGTTTTAGGACCCTCTGTATCCAAAAAAAAGCATTTTCAGAAAAAGGTCCGTCTGTGTGTGTGTGTGTCCGTGTGTCTGTGAACACGATAACTCATAAACGAAAAGTAGCTAAAATACCAAACTTGGTATTTAAGTTTAGTATCTTCCTGGGAAGCTACACGAAGATTTTGAGAAAAATTCCTCCACCCCAAACTACCCTTTACATGGAACTTTTTTCGAAAATTTTGATTTTCTTAAAAATGGCTCTAACGATTTTGATTAAAATGTCATATATTAAACATATTTACCTAACAAATAAAATGTATATCTTGAACTTTCTGGGAATAGATTCTGAAGACCTGTTTATTCTAAATGAATTTTGCTTAATTTGGCATAACTAGTAAACCGTAAGAGATAGACAAAAACTTACTATACTATTAATTTAGGTCTTGTTAAAATACACAAGCTATGTCATATACATCTTTCTCGTGGAACTTGCCGTTTTCGAGGTATTCATTGTTATTAGTTTCAGTTGTAAAGTATTTACTTTTCTCAGACGGGTATGTCCGTTTTTCTTTTGTTCTACTCCTGGCCAAGAAAAGAAGCGATTTGTAATGACAATCGCATAACGACAGATTTTAAAACATTTGACTATTGGTTTAGCCTAGAGTATTCCCTTATTTTCTTCCTACTTATACAGAACTAAATAATAAGAACATTGTGCTAATGAGTACCACGATTAGCAAGGTGCAGAAAAAGAAGAATCTTATGTATGAAGTTTGTAGAACAGCTAGAGAAAGTGATGTAAGTGTAACACATCAGATTTTTGTTTCTTCAAATTTGAAACAGTGAATATATAGAGTAATATAAGCTTCACCTGTACTTGTCCAAATGTATAAAATATATATATATATATATATATTTATTTATTTAAAGGTGCACTAAAAGACGTATCTTAAGATAAATTACAGAAATGTTGACTCTCTGCTCACATGCGGGCAGCACAATTTGCCAAAATATTCTCACTCACTTGTCTAAGCTTAGCAGCAGGAATCCTTGTGATTTCTTGCATGATGTTATCTAAGTTTCTGTAGATTACACAGGGATTTCTGCTGCTGAGCTTAGATGAATGAACAAGAACATCTTTAACTTGTTATACTGCCTGTTTGGGAACAATTAGTATTTTCAGCATTTATTTAAGGTTAGGACTGCTTTGCCGGCAGCACTTTCCCAGTGACTCTTGGATCTCTCATGAAGAGAAGCTGTGAGAGGGGTTGCCTTATAATTTAATGAATGACCATATATATCAATTCAGTGTACAGTAAAGTGAACTAACTGTAAATATATTGTAAAAAGTAATCTAAATCATTTAAAAAAAATAGTTAACAATGTGTCTACTTTTAATGAGCAAAATTCTATTCAATACAAATGGACTGCATGTGCGTTTAAATTTATATTAATCCTCTTCATTAGTTTATATAATAAATTTGCATAATAGGTAACAATTTAATTGAAATATCATAAAATTAAATTTCATCTAGTTGGCTCCTAATTGTTTTGAATGCTGTTTGTCAATGATCTCGTCACCTTCATTAACTTCAAATTACTTTAAAAGGGCATGATTGGCTGTAATGTTGTGCAGTACAACAGTAGCCACAATTACAGTTGAAATTTTATTTAAATATTAATTTTCCTGACAAACGTGCACATTTCTTTTTTCAAAAACCAAATGTTTTCTCCACCACTTTTCTGGTTAAGATGTGGGAAGCATGCATAGGTTTCCCCAGCTGGTATTTTAGGGTTAGTTAGGGATATCAAAAATAGCCTGCAAACATAGCCAGTATCTCCAAATAAACTCCTCTGTTGTCCTCTTTCAATTTCATACAGATCCTGCTTTGTTAGAAGTGCTATTTGGTGTGTGTGGATCCAGACCAACCTTTCATAAAATCGATGCATTTCCTCGCACAGTTTATGATGGCTTGGTAATTTAAATTAAGTATTCCCTTTCTGTTGTGGAAAACACTACCATCGTTACCTCTAGATTCAATATGGGCACATGCATACCGTCAATGGCTTCCAAAACACTAGGGAAAAGAGATTTATCATATATCTTATGTGCCTTATACCTACATGCAGCCTGGTGGTTGAATCGCGCCCAATCGATGTATATATGTTCTCTTTATTACTCTCAAACGGGTGGTTGACATACTCCTCTCAAGTCAGTAGAATTTGCTGAAAGTTATCTGAAATAAAAGGAAATAATGTCTTTACTACTACCACCAGAACTCAACTCTGAAATAAGCTAGATGTGATGAAGCTTTGATGAGTAGAGTTATTTAGTCACTTTCACTTTTTCACTCAAAGCTCCATCATGAAGAATACTTCATTATTAATGGTGCTCTTAATCATTAAGCTAGACATATTCAATAATGAATATAGGACTGCTACATTACTTCAAATTTTAATTTCATTGAGTTGCAGATTTTGTGTGTGTACTGTTTGCAATCAGTACATAAAATAAACTTAAGAATATATACAAGGATTGGTAGAACAATAATTGATAAAATAAGAACTGAAGCTTTCCTGGCGACGTGTTAATTCCAAATCTTCTCGGGCTTCTAGCCAGGTAAAAACTTGGCCATGGTGTCAAGCCAAGTTTTTACCTGGCTAGAAGCCCGAGAAGATTTGGAATAATTGATAATTTTCAAATATACACGCAAATAATTAAAATAAATTTAATTAAAGGTTTGGTAATAATCAGATGTATTACAAAACTAATTGCCATTTAATAATGCTTTCTCCTCATTCTCCTTTGTTATGAAAATTGTGTCTGATAAATGAATGCTACCATTTCAGCTGTGTTCCTGAAGTCTTTATTTATCTTTAGATTTGCTGCAACCCTAATGAGCATGCTTGATGGTATTACTGCTATTTCATTGCAAATAGCTTAACATTGCTTGAGCAATAGGTGATATATTCCAATGTAAACCTTTAATTTGAGGTAGCCCCTGAGAAAATAAGCATTCATGAGATCTGGGGAGTAAGTGGACCAAGTACATTACCATGTTTGAAGATTATATGTCCAGGAAACATTTCCTTGACCACTCTCATTGATATCCTTGCAGTGTGTGCAGTAGTGTCATCTTATTGAAACCAAATGTTTTAATGCACCCTCTAACCAACTCGGGTGCAAAAAAAGTATTGAACATTTGAATTATTTTGTAAGGAACATGTAGGGTCATTAAATTATAAGGTAAGCCCTCTTGTGGCCTCTCTTCACTGTGTGAGAGATTTGAAAGTCACTGGGAAACTGGTGCCGAGAAAGGCACACTGTAGTCCTTACCTTAAATGCTGAAAATGTTGACTATATGTTCCCAATCAGGCAGTATAACAAGTTAAAGATGTCTCACTTATTCACCTAAGCTCAGTAGCAGAAATCCCTGTGTAATCTACAGGAACTTAGTGATAACATCATGCAAGAAATCACAAGGGTTCATAATGCTAAGCTTTAGGTGAGTGAACAGGAATATTTTTGCATGTGAGCAGAGGCTCAACATTTTTGTAATTTATCTTAAGATACATATTTTAGTGTCTTTTGCTGGCACCACTTTCCCGGCAACTCTCGGATATCTTACACAGTGGAAAGAGGCTGCGACAGGGGTTACCTTATAATTTAATGATCCTACATAAATCATTTAGTATGTGGGCAATTCTCTGGAAAGTGAAACCATGGCACCAAATTTTGAAATTGCAAAAAATATGTTTCCTTTATTTTTAATAGGAAGAACACACATTAAATTATTGTAAAATAAAAAACTTATTTAGTAATTTACTATTGGCAGTAGTATGTTTATAAAGTTTGAAATCACAAGCTGTGAAAAAAGTGTCCCTTTATACTTAATATTTAAACATGTAAAAAAATAACTCTTCACAATATTTGTTTGACATTTACATATGATGAAACCACAAGAAAACTAAGTAAATTCATAGACAAAAACATACCAATAATACTATACACTTTAACACTCCCTTTCCTACATCTTGACACAAGTGTCCCATGCATTACATAAAAATTGAATTTTTTAATATTTGAAAAAATGATTGCGGTTCTAGATTTGAAAACTATTTGACTTTTTTTATTAGGTATCAGTAATTTTAAGTACAATCAAATGAAGATCTGTTTCCTCTACATAACACCAAAATGGTTTGTTTGTTTGTTTGTCACATGTCAGAATGAAACATCTTGAAACCTGTTCTGTCCTCTTGAAATCACTAGTATAGGAGGTTTTATTACTCTCATAATTTCATTAGGTGAATATAAGAACTTATCATCTTTCACAGGCTGCTTCTAAAAGTTAGTTTCCCCAGCCTGTACCATTACTGAGATCTCGAATTCATCATGCTCACTTCTTACAATTTCTCCTGGATATTTCTTGCCTTCATACAACCCAGTCAGAACTACAACAAAGCTGCAATTGGAAAAAAGAAGTGAGGCCTTTTGCTATAGTAGCAGCTATTTTGTTGCCAGAGTTGCTCATGCCAGATTACCATGTGCTCAATCCTCCTGGGCTTACGCTTGCAGTTACTGGGTTTTGTTTTTACGATTTTCAGTTATTTTACATCTGCATTATTTCTTGTGTTGTCTATTACTTATTTGTTTCACTATTTGTGCAGCCATGAATATTATTTTTCTAAGAAGACAACTGGGACTGATATGTAGGCATTCAGCAACTCCTGATTTTCATAAACACATGAAGCATTATGGTGCCATGTAGCAGAAGTATACACCAAATTGATTTAGTTTCTTTTTATTCCTAATACCCATTAACTTGTTTACCTTATTATTTGTGAGGGTTGGCTGATAAGTCCCAAGCCTCACACAGATATGGCACCACTAGGCCAGTTAGTAGTATCATATAGTTTAACTCTAGACTAGCTTGTATCCAAAGTTACAGGTCAATAACTGGTTTAGTTTTTGAATGACAGCATTTTAAACAAACTTTAGAGTTTTCACGAAAATGAAGGATTCGGAAAAATGAGTAGTGATAAATACTGCTATTTGAAAGACGTAATGCCTAAAGAAATCAAGGAGGAAATGGACAGTATATTGAAAGACTCTGGCTCTTCATATTCAATGATTAAAAGGTGGGCTGCAGAGTTTAAAATGGGACATACAAGCACTAGTGATGAACCTCATTTTGGACACCCTGTAGAAGTGACAAACTCCAGAGATCATTGAAAAAATTCATCATGTAATACTGGAAGACTGCAGAATAAAGTTTTTGAGATAGCAGAGGCTGTAAACATATTAAAAGAATGTGCAGGTAATATTTTAAGTAATGTTTTGGGCTTTCACAAGGTCTGTACAAGATGGGTTCAGTGTTTGTTGAAACCTGATCAAAATTTGCAAAGAAAAACTGTTTCTGTTAAGAATGTGGAGCTCTACGGTAAAAATCACAGTGAATTTTTGAGACTGCTTATTACCTTGGATGAAACTTGGATATATCACTACATTCCAGAAAGTAAATCACAATCAAAACAGTGGATAACGCCAGGTGAACCAACTCCAAAGAAAGGCAAAGTCTGTTTTGTCAGAAGAAGGTTATGGCAAGTGCTTTCTGGGATGCACAGGGAATTATTTTTATTGATTACTTGGAAAAGGCTAAAAGTATCACTGGTGACCACTACACAAGCTTACTACTACATTTGAATGATGAGGTAAAAAGAAAAAGACCTCATTCAGCCCAAAAAAAAAATCTTGTTTTATCGCAACATTGCTCTAGCCCATTGTTTGCTCATTGCAATGGGAAAAGTGTGTGCGAATTAAAGTTTCAATTGCTTGAACATCCACCCTCCAGTGACTACCACCTGTTCCCAAACCTCAAAAAATTTCTTGGAGGATGGAGATTTCACAGCAACTAGGAAGGAGGTCATTGATGTAATAAACAGCTATTTTGAGGACCTTGATAAATTGCACTACAGAGATGGTTTAATTAAATTAGAATACTGATATGACAAATGTATTAATTAGCCTTTCTGGAGATTATATTGAGAAATAACGCAAAAAAAAAAGTTTTTTTAAATGCTGTTTTCATTGAGAGGTCCGGGACTTATCAGTCAGACCTAGTAATTTGTGTTATTCTTTGTTTCTTTCTTTCTTCATTTCTTTGGAGTGTTCCTAAAATAAACTTTTATTGAATCATTAACTTTTTTCATAAATATAATTAAAATGACTCCTTTTTTCTGTTTATCTGTGGAATGTTTCATTTATTATCATATCCTGATGCAAGCACATATCAGTTGGACACATATTGCTCACATTGGCAACATAGTGCTGTGTTTGGGATTGGCTGCTAATCTATCAGACCTCAACTTATTAAAATTGAGTTGTAGGCTGGATATACAACATATATTGGTTTGCATCAGTATTTCTCAAGACTCGTTGCCTAGGCTTCGGAAGGCAAGAGAAAAGACCTGGAGTGGTTTGTTGTAGCAACCTCCCTTTTCTGGGCTCTCCCTGTTTATATTAATATACCTTATTAGTTATGTTAGTCCCACCTGAAAAGACAGACTACAATACATTAAAATAAGAACAATACATTGTTAACAGAATCTGATTTTATTGCAAGCAGACCATTTTATGCTGTAACAATAGACTGCAAACTGCTAACATATTAGGAATAAATTCTTTTTTATTTATAAATGTAATTGAAATTCTTTCTACAATTTAACAGGCTTCACAACTAGCCTAGGTAGTTCACAAATACAGCCATGGTTCTGGGAGAGAGTTTTATAGTATAATAAAATATATGTTTTAATTATGTTGTATGTACTTGAATGTCCATTATTAATTTATTTTTGGATTTGTTGCCTGGACGCATTTTGACAATCTTCATTGTCATCTTCCTGCATGTTTGCAGACGTCTACAAATGAAAGTTTCATAATTTTTTTTTTTAATAATACCTCAATATTTTAATTACACTGGAACCTCACCTATACTTTTTCAAGGGAGACTACTAAAATACTGTATAAATCAGAAAATGTGTAACTGATTTTCTCTTCTGGTATGGACCTCATCCAGAATTTTTAATTTTTCACCAAGAGTTAAGGATTTTCTTTTTTCTTGCTTGCTGGTTGATGTTCATACATGTTTCTTCTCCTGTTTGTAACTCGAAACTCCACATAAAATAGATAAGTTACTGTTGGAACAATATGACGACAATGAAAGGATAAATGACAATGAAAACAGCACACTAGAAGTACTCCACTTAAAGCAGAGAAGTGACTGTTGGAATCAAGGTTAATAGATTGTTGGAATGATATGACGGCAATGAAACAATAAGCGTGAATAAAAACTGCAAACCAGGCAGTTCCAATGCTATACACAGCAAGTATACCACCATATGTTTTTATAAAAACATAGAAATGGGTACATTTTATGAATGGGGATCAGAAAAAGTGATACATTACCGAGAAAAGTATAACCAAAACATAAAATTGAGCAAAATTTAAATGGAGAACGACTGGTCCCTAAAATGTTAGCATATATGTGCGAAAAATGTTGAAGTGAATAACGTATAAGCGAGTTTCAACTGTATAGTACATCCAGAATAAAACATATTACATTTCATAACAATGGCTGAATGTGGATGTAAAGAAAGCTGTATACTGCATTGGCTGTTCAGAATTTACAAACATTGGTTGAACATTGAGATGTTGGTGTTTGGTCTGGGGAGGCATGACTGATTAGTGTAGAAGAACTAATATTCATTGGGGCAAAATTGAACAGATATGGCTACTCAAACATATGTAACAATTTCAGAAGAGGCACTTTGAAAGTTTCTCTTTACCATTTTCAACACCTGTCTTTGTTCCCAAAAATGAATCTCTGTGGATAGCCCCACTCTCTGTTCATACGAGTTTCTTTAAAATGTGTAATAATACCTGCACTGCCAAACAACATCTTCCTATGGTGCAAGTTATTTCAGGGTATGATTTCAGCTAATATAATGCAATTATGATCTTTCTTAGGTAAAAAGGTGTTTTCTTTCATTTTCAAGTCATTCTGGCCTTCTGCATTCACCAGGCTCACCATACCACACAACTAACAGGCAGCACTGCAGCTATAGTTGACATGTACATTGTGGGATAACATATAACCATGTTTTTTCTGTGCTTACCAGTGCTGTATACAAATACTTAGAATACAACCCTGGAAGAAAATGTTTTGTATTGTTTGTGAAACATTGTAAATTTAATGTGAGTATATGAGTATGCTAATAGGGTGTATGAGAAATATTTGTATATTTAAAAGTAGAAATGTTCAAAATAAAATATTTTTGTTTTTATTTATAAATATATGAACACCTATGTTCATAACAATGCCACTCATAGGATCCTGGCTTATCTACTTTAAAATCACACAAGTTCACAATACAACAATGCATTGGTTGGAACTGTTGGATATCTATGTTGTCTAATTTGTCTATGCAAGTTCTTATAAATTCAAGCTGACAGTCCACATATTACTCCATTCTATTAAAATTAAAACTGTAACACATTAAAGACATGCTGTTAGGTTAGATACTCATTGATGGTATCTAGCTCCTTTCACCATCTGTACTCAGAGTGCAGCCAGCATTTGAGGCTCAACCTTTTACACTTTGCTCTACAACAAAAAAGAGGGCATTGGGTACCACTTAGTCTAGCTACTTTCACTATCTATGAATAGATGGCAGTGTAATTTCAATTGAAGAGTGTAACCCAAATACCTGCTAATTGCCATTTTTTAAAGTAATTGGTTTTTGCATTTCAACTCATCTATGTATCTTTGCCAATGCACCCAAGACAGACTCACACAACACAAGATGGAAGTTCTGCTATGTTGTTTACCTAGAAGTCTAAGTACCACTAGCTGATTTCAGACATGGAGGGAAACAGTTTAGGAGCTTGATGATGGTCTTCCTTTTTTTTTAATCTTGTGTCTCTTGGAGTCTTTAACATCATTGAACAAAAGTTTCTAGTATCCAGCCACAGTTATTTGCCATGCAATAGGGATTTTGTCCAAATTGAGAAGAGGAAGAGGCGATGCAATGCAATTTGTACCTGAAGACATGCATGATATTGTAAGATCTGTTACATAGGCTATCAAATTTGAAGTCATTGCCGTAACTGAACAAAATATGTTCAGTATTCAGTCTGCTGCTGATTCCTTGATAACAAGGAAGCATTTGCAGATCTCAAAGGTACGATGTTATACTTTCCAGCAAGGAATCCCGGAGTCATAGGAGAAATTTAGCAAATTGGAAACCTGGAACAATGTTAATATTCTAAAATATGGAGTGAAGGTTTCTGACATCAGAAGGTGCAATATTCCATGGAATCAAAGGGCAAATAGTACTTAGCAAAAAGGAAAAAGAAGATTTGTTATCAGTAATACTACATTTAGATGTAAAATACAGACCATTCTGTAAGAACTTGTGTCATTCTATTGTGGACTGATTTGTTTGTGAGTTTTCTCCCAATAGCCTATCAGTACTTAGACTGAAGCTGCTGTGGCACTTAGCTGATTTTTGAGTAAACGAGTATAGGCATTTATCTAAGTTTAGTATTTCTGACTTTAACAATTGATAGATACTATTTAAGTGACATGGAATATTATTAATTATACATAACAATCTAGTTACAATTGTCCTATTTAGTGTACACTATGTTAAATAGTAAAATTTAAAATGACAACTACTGTGATATGTTTTTTCACTGAATCTCCTAAAAAATTGTTGGCACCTAGCATGTTCTTGGATTACACCCTTCAATTACCATCTATTTTCAGTATTTACTATTGTTTTAAACTAAAGGTGGAACTTGGGGTCATGATATTACCGGCATTTATCTTGGCGATTGAGAGAAACCATGAAAAAACTCCAGTAAATTGGTCATCCCATGGGATTTGAACTCAGGACCCAAATGTGGGCCAAATATGTTACCACTTGAGGCATCCTGCTCAGTTTCAGGTAGCATTATTCCCATTATACATCTAGCAAACAATATGAGACTGAACTGCAGAAGCCATGACAAGTGAGTTCAGCTGCAGAGCAAGGTCACAAAATTCAACACCAGTTACGAGTCATGTCCTTTAGCCATGGTCACATAATTTATTTTCGAGATAAACCGAGTACATCAAAAAGCTCCAGCTGTATGCAGCAAAGGCATAAACTTGGCATTTTTATTGTGAATTGGGCTCAACCATACATGAAACAATCTTCATTTTTAATTAGCTATGAACAGAGTGTATGCCTATGCTTAACTAGCTGAAACACTAGTATTATTTGTGGTTTGGCAGTATAACATTTCCCCTTAGTTGCACTTGCCCAGTAATCTTGAGCTTCCTTAAGAGGCATTTAAAAAGTATATTTCTACTCCACAACAGTTTTACTTGTTAATCTATTAATGTTTTATTTCTAGACTAGTTCTACTAAGATTTAGGAATTTCTCAGGTATATTTTTGGTCATTAAGGTTGAATAAAACATTCAATTTCTATTTAAATGCAAAGTGTATGCACTATTTTAGGTTTAGTTAAAAGTGTGTACAAACAAATCTATTTTTGTACAATCCAGGTGCCAATCTAGCAATTTCACTCCCTGTATGAATTTGCAATTGCACAATAGTAAAATGGCTTGCTTTTCTTCCCTACAATACATATTTTCGTAATTTTCGGTATTTAAGCAAGTGTCTTAATAGGACAAGTGCAGCATGTTGTTTCAAATGCCAAGGCTGCTAGATACTCTGCTGTGGATAATAAGATAACTTTTACTTCTTAAATATATCATATTAGCACATACACACACACACACACACATACACACACACTGTGTATTTCTATAGGATATTGATCATGGGTAGTCTTAAGACTTCAAAATTACTTAGTATTTAAATTATTATTCCTTATTATCTATGTGCAGATAAAAGGGTTATGGGAAAGGGAAACATATATTTGAATGCATGTTTTCTTGGGCACTTGCACCCTAATCATATTCGGTAGGTTTTGTGCAATTTCGAAAGTGGAGCAGAAAGATAGCTCTGAGATATGAAGCACGTTGATATCTAGTGGCTTCAATGCAGTGTTTGATTTTATCTGTAGATCTCAGAGTTCATGCACATGCACTGTGTTTCATATATATAGTAACTCAACTAGTAGTTCGCAGTAAATTTGATAACCTGTTCATCATAATGGCAGAGGACCTTAAAGAAGAAACACTGCAGAAGGACAGGCAGGCAAACTGTCTATCCTCCCACCCCCCCCTAGCCCTCACTTCCCCATAAAATTATGACCAAAAAACCTGTGTGCACATAGTATACAAGGTTAATGAAGAGGAATGCAAGATCATTGCATGGTTAAGGAGTGATGTATGGAGACTTAAAGGGTCTAGAAATGGCATATCATATCACAAAACCAGTGCCCCATATGTGGTGATAGTGAGGTCACTGAACATAAATTTGATTGTAAAGGACTGATACATGTAGAAAAGCTCTTCTTTTGGAAACATTATTTAAAATTAGTAGGTAAAATTCCATAATTAAATTGTTAAGCAAAGATAGTAAAAACTAGGTTAGTGTTTAAATAAGGTGAGAAGGAAGTGGATTGGACAGTGAGAAGAGAGAACACAAATATCACTCACAACACATAGATCTTAATAATTAGAAAAGTGTGCAAGTCCCAATGTAAATCGGATATGACTGACAAAGAGCCTAGTTAAACACCATATCATATTCAAATGTAATGTGTTTGACATCAGATGAAATAAATAAAACATTATTATTATTATTATTAACAAAGAAAAAAACAATATTAATAATGAATTAAGATTTAATCTTGTTCAGAAAAGCACTCTTTTCTGTCAAACACTGTATTCTTTAGAAGCCAGTTGTCAGAGTTGAGGAATGTGTTGCAGTTAATTGCAGGAAGTATGCTTCTACACACACAAGTGCTCTGGATTTGTTTCTTACTTTCACTTTCACACTGTGTTAATATGTCTTGGAAACTAATTAGTTACAGTCCATTTTGAAATATCAGTGCTCTCTTATTGCTCTAAAGACAATTCTGTCTTTAAAAGGGAAAATTGTTTAAACATCTGGAATTTTCTGTGTACACCTTTAAGTGTTTTGTACACCTTGGAAAATATGTACCTTTCCCTTTTTGTGCTTTGAATCAAATAATGTTTTGCCCTAGGTTTACATATTCCACACAAATACTTAAGAGGAATGAAGTATGATTAATTAAATAAACTGCATCTAGGTACGGAACACATCTGCTATAACAAATCTAGGAAAATATTTGTCCTTAAGAAAAGAAAATATTTAAGAAAAGAAGCAGATTAAAAGAGAATTTTGCAAATATTAAAGTAAAAATGTTATATATATATATATATATATATATATATATAAATGTTTTTAGCAATAAAACATATGTGCACAAGCAATTATCTAATTATTTTAAGGTAAATGCATCCAAAAAGAAAGAAAAAAACATGAAATAGAAAAAAAAAAGTATTTGTGTTATATTCACAAAATATTCAGTACCCACTATCCTTTATTTGTGTCTTTCATCCTTCTATTTCATGTTAACCGAATTAAACATTTTCAAATAATCACACCTAAACACTTAAATGTCCATCATCAGAGCATAATTAATTGTTGACATTTTAATTCTGATTGGGGTGAGTTGCCTAGATACTGGGTATGATTTTGTCTGGGGTTTCCCATATTATGAAAAAACAGAAGCTGAATAGCACATCTCTGCGCACAATGACCATATAGTTATATAATGAAGAAATTTTGAATGTATGAAGTTTTGGAAATAAACCAAACTAAACTGTAAAAGCTATGAAGCACACTTTACTTTTCTTACCTGTGTTGTTTTCTCTCTTTCAACCTTCCTTCCTTTTAAAGGAACATGCTATAGCAGGGGTTTCCAATTTTGGCTTGCAGGCCTTACAAACCTGCAAAGCCATTTTTTTTTACAGCCCACAATTTCTTGTAAACCTAATTTAAAATCTTAAAGAAATGTACACACAAATTAATACCTCAAAGAAAATGATTACTGAATTTTGATTATATATATAGTTGTTATTGGAAGTGGGTATTTCAATTAGTAGGTGCAGCTAATATATCACATTACTTCCACTAAATTATGCTTTTTTAAAATTAGTTTTGACTACAAATTACACTAATATTATATAGTTCTTTTTTGTTTCATTTGCCATTTTTCAGATAAAAACTCTCATTTTGAGTGTCCTTTTCCAGTATTCAATTGAGATAGTTTTTGTATATTTTTAATTTCAATATTTTATCCACTTGCAAGATTGATTGTATTTTAAGCAATTAAAATAAGTTAATCTTTGAGCACTTTTATATAAACTGTGCTTTCCTTTAAACTATGCATATTATTCCATCATTATACCTCTTGTTCTATTTGGAGAATTTCACAAATATTGGTGTTATATTCAATGGTGGCCACAATCTTATGTATGGTTTCTAATGTGGTTTTCGAGCTCTTAAGGTTGGAAACCCCTGTGCTATTAAAAACACTGAAATTCAAAATCTATTTGTACTGGACTATTCTAAGGCTTGATTCACTTCCACTTTGCTGCAGATATGATTTCAAACAAAGCTTTCATAGAACTTGTTATTCCAATATCAATATAATTGTTTAAAAATATTATTGACTGAAATAACTATGAACTTAAAACATTTTATATCGCACTAAAAGCATTTTGGATACATTTACCATGGTCTCATTAGTTGGCTGTCAACAACAAATTTATGAACCATATTCATAAACTGCAACGTATTATGGCTCAAGGTTTAAGTGGCAATCATAAGCACTTTTCTTTCATTGCAACTGCCACTCATGCACCAACTACTACAGTCAATATTCCCTGTGTAATAGTTATATATCGCCACACTAACTCACATTGTCAATTTATAGTCACACTTATAGCGGGCGTAAAACTTCTGTATGACCCTGACCGCCAATCCAGCTGCCAAGCCTAGCTTACTCTGAGTTTGTGATATGATACCTGTGTGACTGCTTACTGTGCAATACATTGTACAGTCTGCATCAAAAGTGTTCTGCATCTGTTTATATTTTCAAAGAGGGCAGTAAATAGTGTAGTTTATGTTTGTGAAAATAATCGTGGCTCCTACAATTTCAAGGTTAAGTGGCAAGGTGTTGCATAGAGCAGAGAAATAATTGGAAATATCTTCAACTCCATGAAACAAGAGGCAAAGATAAAGGAAGAAAATATATGTTCACTAGAGTTCTCCCAAAGTCTGATTCTTGGAAATCAAGTAATCACTATTGCATTGTTTATTCTCATAACATTGCACATGATATTTGCTGTTCATGGTTTCCATCAACTGGTATGCCACAAAACAGAATATCACATTCAAGAGGTTGCGAGTTTGAATCTCACTTAAGGTGAGTTACTCGGAAAACATTTTTTCTTTTTTTTTTTGGAGGGGAGGGGTGGTTTCTCTTATGCTGAGAAGGAATTTTGAGTAACTTTAAGCTCCATAGACCCTAAGATCATTTCACCAATTTCATTCATCGTCCAATATGACCAATCAGGTAAAGGGACATAAAAAATAAATAAAATGAAGAAAAGAATACCACATATCGGGTCTAAAATGTGTGTACAAACATTGTGGGAAAGTGTGTGACAGATAGCATGTGCTGTTTTGTAAACAAAGACAAACACTGACAAAGTTTTGCAATGGAGGGAACTGATTCATAATTTTATGCACTCTTCTATGTTTAATATTCTCGTACAATCAAATTTTGAAAAAGATGGAATTGTAGAAAATTTATTAGAAAGAATTCTCATCCTGGCTAATGGCGGCAGAAAGTAGCGATAACAGTAATGTTGACAATGACATTCTGTAATGGGGGAAACTGATTCATAAACTTGTGCAGATTATATATTCAATAGTCATACAGTGAGTGAAGACAAAGGACTCTCAGATGTAAGGGAATTGGAGGCAGACGATTGACTTTGTTTCTATGTTATGCCATTTGTGCAGTGATATTTGTAAATATATATAAGTTTATCAGTGCAGCACGGTGTGATGCAGTGCATAAGCAGTGACAGATATTTTACATTGACTGTGCCATGCACTCCTCCAGCATGCATGCATTCGACTGGTGAACTACTTATCCAGTAACAACAAATATACAACTCACTTCCCAACACTCATTAAAATTTTCACATGTCCAGATCTGTTGCTCCAGTTATACAGGGTTACTACAAAAGAAATAGGCAACTTCAACTGCCTGTAAAACAAAAACTATTAGAGATAGCAACCTAATTATTTTGGAGGTATGTTGAGAAACTCTCAAAGTTTCGTTTGTTACTGTTGGTAACGCTGTAGTGTTTTGTTTGTTGTTGCAGAAGCTGAAATGTCGGAAAATCCTGTGGAAAAGGCATATTGCGTGTTGGAATTTGCTAGAACGTAATCAGCAACTGTTGTCCAACGACATTTTAGAACACGTTACCACAAAACGCCACCGACTAGACAGTCAATCTACGACTGGTATAGAAAATTCGAGACAGCGGGATGTTTGTGCAAAGGGAAGAGCTCAGGAAGACCAAGAGTTTCAGAAGAAAACGTTGAACGTGTTCGTTCTGCCTACACAAGAAGCCCACAGAAATCGACATCTAGGGCAAGCATGCAATTACAAATTCCACAGCAAACTGTATGGAAAATCTTGCGGAAGCGACTGCACATGATGCCTTACAGATTACAGATGCTGCAGTTTCTGAGTGAAGAAGATAAGGTCATACGGTGTGACTTTTGCATCGACATGTTGTGACATGATGAAAACGATGCTGGTTTTTGTGAGCACATCATTTCATTTTTGTGGTAATGTGTTCTAAAATGTCGTTGGACAACAATTGCTGATTGCGTTCTAGCAAATTCCAACATGCAATATGCCTTTTCCACAGGATTTTCCGCCATTTCAGCTTCTGCAACAACAAACAAAACACTACAGTGTTACCAATAGTAACAAACGAAACTTTGAGAGTTTCTCAACATAGCTCCAAAATAATTAGGTTGCTATCTCCAATAGTTTTTGTTTTACAGGCAGTTGAAGTTGTCTATTTCTTTTGTAGTAACCCTGTACTATGCACACACGTTTTCTTGGGAGCTTGGCTCCCTAGTCATTTGGAAGATTTTGTGTAATTTCCAAAATAGAGCACAGTGACAACATAGAGACATGTATGCTATACATCTTGACATCTAATTTGCTTCGTTTTTAGGGTTTTATTCTATCTGTAGATCTTAGAATTTATGCATGTGTGCTATATATTTCATTTACTAATTCAGTTAGTTTGTGGTAAATTTGATAACCCATTCACTATAATGGCTGAGAGCCTTAAAGAAAGAAACTCTCTTTGGTTAACATCACTGTGGAAAAATAGGCAGACCAGATCTCTCTTCTTCTCCATGGACCTCATTTCTCTGTAAAAACTAGTGCCCAAGAAAAGGTTTATGTAATACAATGAAACTGAGCTTATATCATTCATCAAACAGGTTCAAAATTTTCACTTTCTCTACATGTACTATACATATAGTAAGTAGAGAAGGTATTTTATTCTAGCCAAAAATTTGATATCAAGATTTCAGAAAAAATATGTTTTGAGGTGACAATGAGTAAAAAAAAAAAAGGCCTGTTTTAGAAAAGGGTGTGTGTGTGTGAGAGTGAGTGTGAGTGTGTGAGTGAGTGTATGAGTATGTTGCGAGAGTGTGAGTGAGTGAGAATGTGTGTGAGAGTTGTGTGTGAGTGTGAGAGAGAGTGTGTGAGTGCGAGAGTGTGAGTGTGCGTGGGGGTAGGTGCGCGCACACTTTTTTTTTTTAATATGTAAAATAAGTTAAATATCATCTTAATATTTAAGTTCAGCATCTTCCAAGGATTTGAGACAAAGATTTTCAAGAAAATCCTCCCACCCTAAACTTCCCTTTACATGGAAAAATTTTCAAAATTTTGAGTTTTCAAAAATGACTAAACATTTTGATTAAAATTCTATATGTTAAAGATATACAAGACAAATAAAATGTATGTCTCTAATTTTCTGGGAATAGCCTCGGAATAACTTTTTGCAATACTAGTAAACTGTAAGAGATAGACATAATCTTACTGCACAAAAAGTATACATCTCAATTTTAAAATACTTAAGCTTTTCCCATAAAGGAAGTCATCTTCCACTTCATATCTCATGACAATCATATAGCAACAGCTTTTAAAAAATTGGACTATCGCTTGAGTCTAGTGTATTCCCTTATTTCCCTTCAGCTTAACACCAAGGTAGCAAGAAATAAGACCATTTCTACATAGGTCTCATCACCAGGAAAACTCATATTTATAGACTTTTTTTAAAAAAACATAATTAAAAACTGTCTTCCATCAGCATTAAAAATCTGCTAAATACCAAACTTGTTATTTAAGTTCAGTGTCTTCCAAGGAAGTAACGCAAGGTTGGTATTTAATCGTCTTTTAGTTTTTGAGCTATGCTGTCCACACTCACACATGCACACATGAGCGTGGGCAGACCTTTTTCTAAAATGTTTGTTCTTGATGCAGGGCACCTCAAAACATATATCTGGTGAAATCTAGTATCAAATCTTTGGGTGCAATATGATACTTTCTCTATACACTACATACATAGTATTTGTAGAGTAAGTAACAATTAATTTTAATAATAATTTCCAAGCTTAGCACTAAAGGAATGTCACATTATGCATGCACTAATTGTAGCTATACTGAATTATAAGCTTAGGTCATATTATTTGATTTGTGTAACACTGAGAATTGAAATTTTGTTTTAGGACCATGGAGACTGATGAACTGTACAGCAATTTTAGGACTGGACTTCTGGATGATGTGCATGCAGAGAGGGATTCAGTTCATGTCCTCATGAGCCACCAAAAACAAATGCAAGATGTTGCAAAATGAAGCAGAAATGTATAATCTGGGCATTGGTGGAAATGCTAGGTAATATGCATTAAAATTAAAAAGCAGTGAATCTGTAAGGAAAGAAAAACTTGGCAGAAATAATCATTATTATGAATATTTGTGGTAAGCAAGTGCACAAATTGAGTGTGCATTTTGTTTAAATCAAACCTTATATAAAATGAGTTATCTCTCTCTTTTTGCTTTCAAAAGCATGAAATATACTACAGCCTGTTCAGCCTTAGAAAACTGAAGTAAATGTGCTATAAGTCCTCCAATCTCTTTAATAATGTTTACTGAGAGTGAAGGTTGGTTTACAATAACTTGGTACAGAAATCAAAACAGAAGGCAAAATGGTATGTTGCATCCTTTGCATCCAAGGCTGTGTAACGCCAGGCAAGCAACCTATGAAAACAAATGTAGTGGAATTTCAAGCTTCCATGGTTTACGAGGTATGAAGTTGGTATAAATTCTGCCTTAGGTGAATAAAAAGGGTAATCAAATTATATATACATAATTATCCCATAATATTTAAATAAATTAAAACAATAATTTAATCTTTATTTGAATGTAATTCTTTATTAAATGAATGTTTTAATTGTTTAAAAATAAAACATTGGTCTTGTAAACCAAAATTAAGTCTTAATTTTAAAGCTTCAAAGGAAAGAAATTCTTATCATTGATTCCCAAAACCAATATTTTACTTTAAACTATGGCTAGCTGGCCATGTATATTGCATTACAGAATAAATGAGGGCTCCCATTCATATAGTGATAAAGTATTATAATTCATTTGGCACATAATCTCAAGCAATTCTGCAATGTGAAATAAACGTTAAAGTCTGGATTAATTTTGTAATATATGTTTGTTTAACAAATACAAAGTTCTGACACACAGTTGCAGCCACATAATCTTAAGGTAATGTTGCCGACTAAGGGTCTGTTGGCTGCGTAACATCAGACAGCCAACCTTTGCACCTGAAAAGCGCAATGATCTGCATAATGAAGCATATACACTTGGTATTATAGAAAGGAGGGAAGGCAGTGCACCTATAGGATAGTGTGGAAAGGATGAATATATAGTGTGGGAAAGCAAAAATGCTATTGGCATAATAAAAGTAATGACAACACTTGCATAGTGAGTGTTCCAGAGGTTTCTTGTGACACTTTAGCAAAACTGACCTCCGTCTTAAACTATTCTATTTTCCTCTAATGCTGCTGCTGCTTGCTTCTTTTTTTTTTTTTTTTTTTTTTTTTTTTTTTTTTTTTTTTTTTTTTTTGTGCAAAGTAATTGGTAAGTTTTTATTTGATAGCTTTGTGTGTTAAATTTCCCCCATTTAACCCAAAATATTACTCGATCAAATATATGAAGAACACCGCAATTCCATTGTGACAGTAATGGGGGTATCTTCATGTTCTGATGAAATCACCTTGGCTAGCTCATGTAGCACATAACCTCATAAGCAACATCTGCAATAGGTAGGTTAATCTAAAACAGTATGCTATCTGGGTCCCATCATTTCTTCACCATTTTCAGATTCCAGGAATTAATGGTTAATGTGCATAGTTTATAACTTGTTAATTTTAAAGAATTACGAAAACAAAAATACACTTTATATGTGAAACAGGTATGTTTTTATTTCTTTATTTAAACAATGTGATCAAGGGAACAATAGTTAATACATAAAAGTATATTTGATTTTCACTGTTATCGTGCATCATCCATAACCGGGTGCATTCCCTTAGCATGGAATGGGAAAGAAAAATAGAACATACTACTACCATTTAACCACAAATAGCTACTAATGCCATCTACTGGTTATTAAATGGTTGTATTCCCTTGGCACTGCCTGCTTATTTTTACAGTGCTTTTTCAATTTCTAAAGTTGGTATGGATTTGGAACGCTGTGCAGTTAACAGACCCATAGTCGGCAACATTACTGTCTTAAATACCTATTATTTGCATAACCTCACACATTTCTGCAATATTAAATTACTGTTAAAATTGGAAGATTAGTCATGGAGTTATGCTTAGTCACACTTATTTACACTCCCCTTCACTTAATTAGTTGAAAAACATTAAAATGTTTTCAAGAACATCCGCCCTTGTCTTCAGCAGTTTTGGTGACTGATGCTCTTTGTGTAGTTTCCCATCCTGTTGCATCTGATGTTGGGGATGCAAAATTTTAGCTCTTCACTTAGTGGCGGGATTTAAAAATTTATTGCATAATTGGTGTTTTTATCATGTGTATTCTCTCCCAGATGTCCAATTCTATTGGTGATGCTAGTGATTAATTTTACGTTTTTCCCAATGTTAAGTTTTCTGTCCAAAAAAATGATTTGTCTATTTGCTTTAGTCTTATGTTCTTCTGGTGTTCCTTTAATCTAACTTCCAAGTTTCTCTTTATTTACCTATGTAATATTTCTCAGTCTTCACAAATGATTTGGTAGATTCCAGATTTTAATGTGTTCTGAATTGCATTTTTAAGAGGTTTGTTTAGAACGTTTTTCAGGCTGAATTTGTTTTGTGGAGCAAGTCTCATATTGAATTTGTTGAAAATTTGTTCAAATTTTCTAAAGGCCTTAGGATGGTAGGTGAATTTTTTGTATTTCCAGTTTGTGTTTGAAAGTGGTGTTAATGTTGTAGTCAGCGAAATTTTCCTTGAGTTTTTCTTTCTATTTTAGCGTTTTCTTTCTGAGATCAGAGTTAAATCCATTTTTCACTGTTATTTCTAATATATGCTTTTGTTTCTTTTGAAACTTGTCTTTGCTCAATGGGACACTGTGTAAATGGTGGATCAAGGTTCTGAAGATAGCCAGTTGATGTGAAGTATGTTACAATCATTAGGTAATTAATGTAATTGTCCACAATTGTGTGGGTTTCCTGTGCATTCCAGATTTTAAGCTATTTGATCTCTAATTATTTTGAGGTCTAGAAAGGGTTGATGTTTTTTTCTTCTCTTTTCATTGTAAATTTGATGCTGTTATCTGTAGGTTCAATAGCTTCAGAGAATGTTCTTATAGTTTATGGGGAATGATATCAAACACATCATCAACATATCTTCCCCAAAACTTGTAGATTTGGGGAAGGCTTTAACTACATGGACCTTTAGGTAGCTCATGTATAAATTTGCTAGTAAGGGTGACAATGGGCATTTTGACTGTTTGGATGATTTGTGTTATATTTAACAAATACAAACTTCTGTTGCAGGTGGCAGTATACTGCATAACCTGAAATAATTATTAAAGTAAATATCACTTAATTCTAAAATATTAAAGTAACCATAAAATCTGAATGTTACATAATATGTTTATTTAACAGATAATACAAAGTTCTATCATAAGTGGTGCCAGATAAGTATAGCCTAAAGTAATTATTCAAGCAGAACATCATGCAATGCCGTATTATTAAATTAATTTAAAATCTGAATGTTTTGTTAAAGTCTGTGACACTTGCATTCCATGGCAGTTTTACTTCAGTATAATCTAGTTACATTTGCACTCAGGAATTCAGTTCTGGGAAACCATTACTATTTGAAGGTGTAGCTTAAATAAGACCAACCCAGCACAAACCTTTCAGGTATAAGGATGATTGCAAGGGCAACCTAACCTAACATATGATGTGTTCAGGTACAAGGATGATTGAGTGCATCATCAAGTGTAACCTAACCTAATAATGTGTATAGGTATAAGGATGGTTGATAAGGATGATTGAGTACAAGTGTCAATGAATGCAACCTAACCTAATCTATCATAATAATGTGTTCAGGTATAAGGTTGATTGGAGTGCAAGTGTCACCAAGTGCAACCTAACCTAACCTAACATAATAATGTGTTCAGGTATAAGGTTGATTGGAGTGCAAGAGTCATCAAGTGCAACCTAATCTAACTTATAATGTGTGCAGGTATAAGGATGATTGAGCGCAAGTGTCACTGAGTGCAACCTAACCTAACATAATAATGTGTTCAGGTATAAGGATGATTTGAGGGCAAGTGTCATTGAGTGGAACCTAACCTAACATAAAATATGTTCAGGTATAAGGATGCTTGAGTGCAAATGACACTGAGTGGAACCTAACCTAACATAATAATGTGTTCAGATATAAATGGAAAAAGTACCAACTTTAGAAAGCTTACGTTTGAAGTATGACAATTGTACATTGTTTAGTATTTGTTTGGCAGCCATAATGAGTGAATACTCAGCGAATTTGTAAGCATGGATAAAACTGATTATTGTGATATGTGATACAATACTTCATTTGAAAGGTCTTACTCCAACTAATATTAAAACTGAGCTAGATTCTATTTGAGGGAGTCTGCTCCTTTGTTTACAACAGAGAAATATTGGGTGGCAAGGTTTAAGCATGGCCATACGGGCTGCCAAAATAATCATCACAGCAATTGACCAAATGAGGTAACCAGTCCAGAAATTGTAAAGAAAATCCACAAAAAGGTATTGGATGACCGTCAACAGAAAGTGCGCAAGCTACATTGCAGACATTTCAAAAAGTTCTGTACATCACATACTGGATATGAAGAAGTTGTGTGCAGGTGGGTGCAGCGTTTATTCACAATAGAACAAAAACAAAACAGCGTCATGAGAATGTTTCAGTCGAGTGTTTGGCAATGTTTTGCTGCAGTAAACTTGAGTTTTTGCATCGATTCATAACAAAGGCTGAAACCTGAGTCCATCACTTCTATCCTGAGACAAAGGAACAATCAAAACAGTGGATTGGAAGGGGAGAATCGGTTCCAAAGAAGGCAAAAACAGTTCCATCTGCAGGCAAGGTTATGGCATAAATTTTCTGGGGCACACGCAGGATAATTTTCACTGATTATCTCAAAAAAGGAAAAGTCATCAATTGTGAATATCACGTGAACTTGTTACAGTGTATTGGGTGATGAATTGAGTAAAAAAGGCTGCATTTAACAAGAAAGATAGTTTTGTTTCATCAAGACAAGGCACCAGTTCACACACCATTATCACCAAAATCAATGAGTTGAAGTTCGAATTGTTTCCTCATGCACCCTATTCACCAGATTTAGCCCCCTCTATTATTTTCTGTTTCCAAACTTGAAGAAATGGCTTAGTGGTAGAAGATTTGCCAATGATGAAAAGGTGGAGTCTGCAGTTGATGGCTATTTTGCAGACCTTAATAGTTCTCAAAATATACAGGGTATCAAACTATTGGACTTGCTGGCAAAAGTGTATCAAGCTGAAAGGAGACTACGTAGAGAAATAAAATTTTTTCCCCAACATTTTGTGCTTTCTTTGTTAGGCCGGGTACTTCTGGGGCAGCTCTTGTATGTACTTAGCACATTAGCAAAATAGATAAATGGCTATGATTGAAAATGTTGTAAATGTTGCTTGAAATAAGTAACATTCATTGAGTTAAACAATTCTGTGTTTCTGTTTAATTACATTTCTGTTAAGTTGCACAGTTTCTGAAGTTTGTCCAACTATGCTTGAATTAGACCAATAATCATACCACATGTACTTTCTGATGTGTGAAAACATCAGAAACTACATGGTATGTAACAAGCGACAGTTCTGACTTAATAAGTAATAATTTAGTGAGCCATCAGAAAAAGTAATCAGAACTTCCCTTTCATTCTGACAAATCATTGGTTATTACTATGTCACCGCCCTCCGTGGTGTAATGGTTACCATGCTAGCTTCATATACTCAAGGTCGCAGATTCAAACTGGCAGAGGACAATGGATTTTTTTAGTCATAAAATCCTTAGCATGGTTTCCTTCGGAAGGGAAGTAAAGCCATTGGTCCCATGTCATAGATTTATGGCATGTAAAAGAACCTCAAGCCTAATAAGAGAGGCCTCTGAGGAAAATTAAGCGGTCTTTCATACCCAACAGAATAGGGCACTGAGAACCACAGTAGTTAAAGAGCGTCCATAAATAAAACTCCATTTTTTTATTACTATGTCTATCACTGCAAGTAGCACAAATACTGCTAAGGCATTGGAGAGGTGTAAAGAGAGGGAAAGAAGTGGAACTTCGAAGGCTTCATTAAATAATCATGATACCTTTGCATTTTACTAAATTTTCTGTCAGTACAAGATCAGATCTTTGATTAAGGAGAGCTCTCAGACATTGTTACCACACTAATCAGTCCTGCACCAGATACACATCCATTCACCCTTTCTCTGTAAATGGATGTGAATTTCCGGTTAGTCACTGCTAACAGTTCACTGTTAGCTCCCTGAATGTTAGCTCACAGCTGCCTTGAATAATATCTGCAGTAAAGAGTATGTTCATAATAATGGAAATGCTGCTCTGAAGAACGGGAAAGAAAAACTTAAAACTTCAGAAGTCGCCTTCCCAAAAGGACCCAGTAAAAATTCTGTGAATTGTGAACAGTAATATTATAAAGGCTGGTCCACAACAAGTGGTAGCGATAACCAGAATAAGAACTGGAATGTTGAAATACATGTATTTCAATGGAAACATTCACAATTGTCGGGAAGCCTTCCTGGCACCAGGAGTTGAAAGCATGTCTTGCCAAGTTTTAAGTTTCTTGTTCTTGTTACCAGGCGTAGTATATTAGGCTCATATTGGGTATTATTAGATTCTTTAATGTAGAGATTATTTTAATTGGCCATGACATGAAACCACCATTCGAGCCTATTTTAGTCCCAATTCTTTCAATTGTAGAGTTGGCTGACCTGCATTATGTTGGCTAAATTGGAGAGAGATAAAAATATAATTGGTCAGTTAAAAATAAGTGAAGTCATAATGCGCACATGTCGGAATGTTGTGAGACAGTGCTTGTATATATCTTTAACTTTCTCATTCTGGTTTCTGTTCCCAGTTATTCAGCCAGCCTTTATCATCTGAGCATAGAGCAAAGTTGACCGCCAATATTTGGTGCTAATCTGAATAATAATAGTAGTAGTAGTAATAATAATAATAATAATAATAACAACAATAACAAGAAGAAGAAAATAAATTCCTTGAATAAGAACTATAGCTTTCCTGGCGACGTGTTAATTCAAAATCTTCTCGGGCTTCTAGCCAGGTAATAACTTGGCTTGACACCAACGTTTCGAAGAAGTGCATCTTCCTCGTCTTCAGGGTGAACTACCCTGAAGACGAGGAAGATGCACTTCTTCGAAACGTTGGTGTCAAGCCAAGTTATTACCTGGCTAGAAGCCCGAGAAGATTTTGAATTAAATTCCTTGAAGTTTTGCTCACTTGTAAAATAATATTTATATAAAGTAATTTTTCAACATGCTTTAAACAAGATGTTTAATGTCAATCAAGTCATGGTTAATTATTCAAATAATATTCTGTAGCTATATAAACTATTTAGGAATTTAACTTTTAAATGTAAAATCTTAACCAATGAGAACATGCTTAACCACTACCCAGTCTGCCCAGCTAGTTAAAGGTCAACTGTCATTCCACCATGCAGTTCTGTATTAAACACAATGACCTGTAAATTTACCAAAACTTAAAAGTACTAGATGAAATGTAAATGTAATTTGAAATGTCTATTAAGAAGGACATTCACAATGATCACTTCACACCATGATCAGCAGTCACACAAATTCCATAAAATGACCAGTCACTGCGAATGCATACTTTTTCACCCTGAACCATCTTGCCTTTGATCCTTGGAAGTAATGTTACAACATAGGACTGTACCTTCCCTGTCCATTTTCTCCACCTGAAGTCGCTTTGTGGTTGTCACTTCCATAAAATCTAGTTTGCTACTGGTCTTCAAGGACAAGGAAGGACAGTACCTCTATTCTGAGGTGTAAGCTGATTTATGAAGGCATTAGTAGTGGGTCGGATGCTTTTTGTTTGTGGAGCAGCTGTACATGTGTTTACTAATTCAATTTGGATTCAGAAAGTGAATGTGTAAGGAAGTCCATAATATGTATTAGTAGGAGGTTGTATTAAAATTCTTGAAAGTGAGAAAAGAATTGCAGAAGGAAACAATGCTAATATCTTAAAATGGCAGCAGCATACAAGTAAATAACATTCTAAAACATTGTACTGTACATAAATGAAATAAAGGGGCTCTCCTTAGTGCATTGCATATTTGCTTCTTTTAATATACTGAAGGTCCTGCTGTATTTAATCATGTGAGAACCAGACATCTATCCTGATTTCATAGCCTTAAATTTCCATCACCTGTATAATGTACATTTTATGGAAGAACAACTGCAGTCTGCTTTAGGCAGATTTCAATGTATATAAAAATATGGGTTTAGTAATCTACTTTCTTGAAATTTCAATTTTTCTCATTAAACTCCATAGTTTTCACATTCCTATCAAAACTCAAGGCCTACAGTGATAAGAAGTCCAAACTTTCTGCTTTAAGACACAAATCTTCATGTTATAATTTAATGCTTTTGGCATAATTACTAGATACACTATGCAATTTTTTGTTGTTCTATTTTCCTTTTTATTCACTCTACATTTTCATTTTCTCTACCATGTACATCGTAGGTAGAGAAGGAATTGCATTCCACCCAAAAATCAATATAAACATTTCACTGGAAATGTGTAGGGTCCCTGAATTTAAGAAAACCAGTTTAAGAAAAAAGTCTGTTTGTGTGAGCGTGTGTGCCTGTGCATGTGTGAGAGAACAGTATAGTTCATAAATCTCTTCCAAGGATGCAACATGAACATTTTTAAGAAAATCCCCCCCAAACTACCCTATACTTAGAAAAATTTGAATTTCAGAGCTTTTTATTATAAGTAAAATGTATATCTTGAATTTTCTGGGAATAGCATCTGAAGACCTCTTCATTCTGAATGACTTTTGCACAACTGGTAAACCATAAGAGATGGACAAAGACGTTTGTGCATAAAAATGTAGATCTGTTTAAATACACAGTTTATGGTAAATACAATTTTTTGGGGGGAATTACTATTTCTGAATTATTTATTGTTATTGGTAAGTCGTTATTCCTGTTTCTTTCTCCTGGCCATGGAAAGGGAACAGAGTTTCAAAACCATGCATAGCAAGTAGCTCTTAAAAGATTTGACTATCACATAAGCCTTAATATACCTCCTTATTTGCATTGTATCTGCAAGGAAATATGAAATAAAAAGCATTTTTGCTAATGTTTATCTCAGTTAACTTAAAGTAGATAGAGGAATAAGCCTTTTTAAGAATAATTTATTGAGGAATGGGTAGAGAAATCATGTGAATTTATCATAGCAAATCCCCCCTACCTACTTTTGTGGAAAAACCCACTAGGTTATTACAATCTTACCATGCTCTTCCATTTCCTTTCTTCATATTATATGGGAATTTAATAGTGAATATTTGCTTCTTTCAATCATATCGAGATAATCTCATATACAGTTGCCTTTTTGATTATTACCTCATAAATGCACATATCCTCGTTACCTTAATGTAGTAAAAACAGTACATATACTAATGGAACTCATTCAATACCTCTAAAAGAATTAAATACAGCTTAAAAGTACATTAATATGCTATTTAACAAAATAAAATCTTGAGCTTTCATTAACAGTAACAAATTTTTCTGCATTGCTTCACAGGTAATGAGTGCATTTTTAAAACAATGGCTACAAATAAATAAACACACTAAATGCTATTTATAATCAGATATTCTAAGGCTGAGTAAAATTTAGTTTAAGGCTACAATGCTTCTTGTATCTGAAGTGCTGCATTTTATTTGCTGTAGTATTATTGCATGTAATGGCAGAAGTTCCCTGATAGTTTCCTTATTTTTAATTGATAATATCTAGTCCCTCACCAGTTTTAATCTTTAGTAGATTTAGTTTGTATGTTGTTTATTTGTAAGTTTCTCATTCTGTCTAATGACCAGAGTGCTGAATGAATGTATGAATGATTTGGTAAAATCAGGAATACATTATCTAAAAATTAAAACATGTTGAAAACCCACTCTGAAGTAATTTATGTGCAAAAATCAGGTATATCTAAGTATTCAAACTTCAATATATATCAATGTATACTTACCACATTATAACTTGTCCCTTGGGACAGCTGATACCACTGCAGCTACGTGTATATCAGCCAATCCTAATTGATTCTGTACAACACCTCTTCCCCTCCTCGTATAACCTCCAGCATAATATTACATTTCTACTGTTTACAGATTTATTTATGCTTCTTCTATGTGATATTGGAGCTGTCTCAAGGGACAAATTATAACGTGGCAAGAAGAGTAATTAGAAACTGCAGTTATTGAAAGCAGAAAAATGTATGCATTTAGGTATCAGAATATTCATGTACTTAATTGTACAGTACTTAAATGCAACATTGTGTGTAGTTGGCCACTCACTGTTGTTATCAATGTACATATACATACCAGTATTTCATGCCAAGACCTCAGATCACGTGAATACATCCTCTGTACATAGTCTATTCCACTTACTCACGAGTGTTAGTACCACTTACGTAATGAGTTTTAACTTTGTTATAAGTGTTGTTGAAAGTAGTTTCCATCTGTGCAAAGACATTCTTGACAACAGATGAAATTACCTTTCATAGGCATAAATTCTTGTGTAATGTTCATAATTTCTGCACCATAGTCACACAGTAGGGTTTCAGTTGTAAAAGTTTAGTAGCTGTATGAACAGAGGTTGGTGAAACACCCACTTGCTGTGCAACACAGCTGAGAGACTTCTTAAGTGAGAATTTGAATGACGCACCAATTACATCTAGCTTTTCCTGTATTAGAACATGTTGTCTTTGCTTCTTTGGTTTAGTGTTTAGTGATCTTGTTGTTCTAAATTTATTGACCAAACATCTCACACTGTCTCTACCCGGAACTGGATAACCAGGAAAATGCTTCTGAAGTTGTCCACACCATTCAGTTTTCTATTATGTATCATACATAAAAATATGCTGTTTTGGATTTCACCAAAAAGTATAACTCTTTATGAAATATCCACCATTTGTGGATTTATCTATTTTATCATCATTCATACTCTGGGTCTTTCTGTTGAATTCCTTGGCACTACACCATTCAACTTAAGCAATGACTCATTATTAAACTCAGAGCATGTGTACAAAATAAACCATACAAAGCAATAAAACATATCTAACAAAGCAAAATAATATAATACTTTTAACTTTATGGCACCCTCTTCCTTTTAGTGGATAAACATTTTGTTACATTGATACCATCACTGCAGTCATTGTACCTGGTTTATAAACACTTTCTTGTGTTTGACTGCAATGAATGCAAGTAGCTATCACCTTAACAACTGATTGATGTGAAATCTCTGCATATTTTGAAAATAATCTGCCAATCAACAAAATAATTTTAGAATTTTATATTTTGCAACTTAGTAGAGACTGAGCAGTATTTATTCTTAGTTTGGGATTTCAAGAGTAATTTGTAAATTTATTTGTAAATTCAAATTAGATACCTGGAATATCCTTTTTTTGTGGCAGAGAATGAAGCAAATTTCATTTCACTATTGTATATTCAGATGTTGATTTTGAACATATGATCATGTGTATTTTGAAATTGGCACTAATCCATAACATTTTGAAATACTTAATCCTCGCCTTGCTAATCATTCTGTTGTATATTAATCACAGAATACATCTTTGCACTTTAATAACCTTGACTATGCTTTAAACACTCATAAAACATATACGGCCACAGAGGTTATTTGGCAAAAATGTAGCAGTTGAACATTGAATGAAAACCGTATAACCAACTGATTCAAACACTGTCTGTTGAAAACGTATGTGATACACTCCTCTATATATCTTAGTTGCTGTGTTATTTGCATTTTAAGCTCAAAAGTAAGAATTCTGAGTAAGTAATTTGGTTGAACTCTTTTAAGTTAATAACAGTGCAATGAGATATCTGGCAGACCATTGGTTCTCAATTTTATTTTGGGTAGCTTACTATCCTTTAATCTGGTTGGTTATATCAGACGATGAATGATATCAGTGAAATGATGTTAAAATAATCTCAGAATCTATGGAACTTAAAGTCAATCAACACTCGTCTTCTCGTGATAGGGGAAAACCCTGAAAAAACCTTATCCGGATAACTCACCGTAAGCGAGATAACCTGTTGAATGCGAGGCAGACATCGTACAACCACGCTACCCAGGCAGCTAAACTCAAAATTTTATTCTGAAAATTGTGAACTATGCCTACAATTGTAATGTGTACGTACATAACACATCAATATGTCATATGCTATATTTTAGAAACTCCTTTGAGGGGTACGGAGAAGTGTATGTTTATTGTAATTGCTATTGAGATGTCTCCATTGCACCTAGAAGCTACTCACTCATAATACTTATTTTATGCGTCAATATGAATAAATCATATTGAGTAATGTAACAAAATATGAATGGCTCATTATAAAAAGCAAACAAAGGAGATAACAAAAATAAAGGCACCTAGAGAGACTTGAACCACCAACTTCAACATCTTAACCCAATGCCCACATGCTAACCCTAGGTCTAAATAATGCCACTATATCTATCCTTTCTGAAATTTGAGTGCTCAGGTTGCATACCATGGCAGTTTGATCAGTGGCATGCTAACTCTTTAATACATTTTATGCAGTAGCAAATAATTTAGAACCCATAGCCCATAGGTGTCCTATGGGTTCTTGGACCCCTCTACAGTTCTGCCAATTTGTACAACTGAATTATGGAACACTCTATATATACACATACACACAGACAAATGTGTACATATTTTGAGAAGTTCCTAAGGTGTGGTGAAATCAGTTCTTCTGGGGTAGCACCACCAACTCACTTGATTTTGTGTTGAACATGTGATATCCGTTAGAGACAGTTACTGACAGCAGTGGTTGGCCTTTCATTCCTTTCACAGTGTTGTGTGTATATGTGGGAACAGAAAACAATCCAGCACGCAGCTCATCAGCTCCTGTGTTTATGGTTGTCTGGGAGGAACCATTTTTACTTGTAGAAAATACATTGATTTTGTTTCAGCTATTTTGTAATGCTTCAGTTATTAAGTGTGTTGTAGTTTGCTTGAATTGTGTTGGATAACAATTACTACCAAGAGGCCAATTATGTTTACTGTTATAAATGTAAAAGCTTTTTAAATTGCAATATATACCAATTAATTGCCAAGATACCTGGAATCTACAATAGGTAGGTATATGAAACTATCAATGGTGAATTATGTATTTAAAATGTAAATTGCTGCATACTGCCATTGCACTGAACAAATTATCTGTTCATGCTTTCCGCACATTTGAAAGTCATGTAGGTGATTCTGCTGGAGCAACGAGCAAAGTTACTCTCTCTGCTTTACACAAAGAGCAACTGCTTACTGAAGCCTGATTTAGGAGAAGAGAACTCTGATACAAAACCTTGGTCCTCCAAAATTGGGGGTTTTGGGAGGGCTAGATGAATAAGAAGATGTAAGAAAAAATGGTATGAGAGCTGAACATGTCACCTGCTCTAACCTGAATGAAAGGAAGACCACATATTTTGAAGAACTTTACTCGCATCAACTTGATCTGCAGGTGATCTTCCACATTTACCCTTAGGTGGGTGTGTGTGTGTCTATGGATTGAATGTATTTGCTGATAAGATTACTGTCATTTGATATGTTGTTTGTGAGTTGATGTTTGTTTGACTGAATTAATGTTTTCTCACACAAGGTTATTTTCTGTCCAAGGACATCCAGTTAAATGCACTGGTCAAATTCTATATAAGGGAAAGCAAAGAGGAATTCATCTTCAAAACTGTGGATGATATAATTGTTTTCCTGTGAAGAAAACTTGATAGAATGATTAGTTTTTATGAAAAAATTAATTTACTCTTGAATGGATGCACCTGACCCAAGAATTTTGCTATGGAGGTAGCCTTACCTGAAATGGTTCTTGGGCTGGTATCATTTTTTAATTTAAAGATGTATGAAGGCTTTTTCATAAATTGAGGGCAGAATATTTTATTTTATTTTCTAATGAAAATGATTACTTATTTCCTAAAATTCTTCTGCATTTGAAGCTTGCAGCTCATTTTTACAGGCATAAAAAATCTTGAGATTCTGCATATATTAAAGATAGGAATGAAAAATCTGATATGTAGGTATGTCCTTAAACTTTTGACAGAAACTGTACAATTTATCTTATAGTGTAATTTCTCTACAGAAATACTGATATTGTGAATTACTTTAAGTCCTATAAAACCTATTTTTAAGTAGAAAACAAATTCACCCTATAATTTCTTTACCCTATGATTCCTGGCTGGGCGGAGGCATTTTTCTGTAAGTAGAATCTTTCCCCTCCATCCTCCATTCTGAAGTATGAATGTGGAAATGAATATGCAAGTGTTTTTCAAGTTAAAAATGAATGAAAACCTAATATGAAGGAAGTTAGTCAATGAGTTGATTTTGTAGTCAAAATCCCTGATATAATCTTAGAACTTAAAGGCTTTACAAATAAAACAAAGGAAAAATGTATTTCTATGAGAAAAAATCTCTCTAATTAATTCATTACGTCCCATTGGCCTCAATCCCGCGTTTAAATAGTTCTGACTACTCTTTTTGTTTGCTGTAAGTTGAAAGTATAAACAAACAGAAGCACATAATATAATAAATAATTGCAACACTACACTGTTTGATTACTGGTTAGGAAACATTATCATATGATTAGCTACATAGCTTCCATCCCTGCATGTTAATGTGCACCACAGAAGCAAGATCCAGTTCAGGTGTGGGGATAGCCGTTAATGGGTGGCAAAAAGATTATACTAAGTACAGGGTGTATATAAATAAATATCGGGGTTTTAACCCTTTATAATATTACATTCAACTTAGTTATAAATGTTATGTCAAATGAAAAAGCAACTCAAACAGTTTTACCAAGAAGCTTATAAATATTCAATGTGACTACCCTTTGTCACACAGCACACATCAAGTCTATAGCCGAGTTCTTCCCAAACATTGATAAGTGTGAACTCAGTAATTGTAGCAACAGCTGCTTCAATCCGGTTTCTTAATTCAGGGAGGTAAGCTGGTAGCGGAGGCATGTACAGACGATCCTTGATGAAGCCCCAAAGGTAAAAATCGCATGGCATTAGGTCAGGAGAACGTGGAGGCATGCATAGCAAGTTCTGTCATTGGGGCCCTTGCAGCCTATCCAGCGCTCGGGTGCAGTGACGTTCAACCAATCGCGTACTTCGTTATGCCAATGAGGTGGCGCACCATCCTGCTGAAAAATGAAGTTCTCTGGCTCATTTTCTTCCAACTGAAGGAAGAGCCATTGCTCTAGTGTATCAAGGTAAGAAGTGCCAGTTACAGTAGGTTCACCAAAAACGAAAGGCCCATAAACTTTTCGCCGGGATACGGCACAAAAAACATTCACTTTAGGTGAATCTTGTTGCATTTGTACTATCTCGTGAGGATTTTCTGAGCCCCAGATGCGCACATTATGAGTGTTAACATGACCACTAAGGTGAAAGGTTGATTCATCACTGAAGACAACACGATCCACAAAATTGTCATGAAACAACATGTTTGCGAATTTGGCACGTAATCCGTGGTCTGTCGGCTTTAGAGCCTGTAATAACTGTAAACGGTAAGGACGTAGCTGTAAGCGTTTTCTTACAACTTTCCAAACAGTCGACACAGGAACTTGTAATTCATGACTAGCCTTCCGGACTGATTTCTTTGGGCTACGAGTGAACGACTCTCTCACTCGCTCAACAGTCTCTTCACTTACTCCTGGTCGTCCCGTGCTCTTCCCTTTACAAAGGCAGCCGGTATCTTCAAACTGATTATACCATCTATGAATGTTTTTATCACTATGAGGATCACAACCAAACTGACTACGGAACGCACATTGCACAGTAACTACAGCTTCGGTCTTTGCAAACTGCAAAACACAAAATGCTTTCTGTTTACTAGTCGCCATCTTTGCTACTACTGCTGTCTAGCGGATTGCGGCAGAAATATTGCATGCACATGTGCACTTGTGGTAACAAACAAAACTGTTTGAGTTGCTTTTTCATTTGACATATCATTTATAACTGTAAGTTGAATGTAATAAATATTATAAAGAGTTAAAACCCCGATATTTATTTATGTACACCCTGTATATTGAATAAGTATTTTGAGAAGAGATTTATGTAGCATCAAACAATACAAGTTAGCTGATATACATGAAATAGTACAATTATGGTTGGAGGAGGGTTGTATTATAAGGGACTTAAACTTATCCAGCATTAGTTATTAATTACCTGGCTGACATCCTGAGAAGAAATCATTAGGTGTTGGGTTGCTCTGCGAAAGCTCCTGGCACTAGTACAGGCACTGGAGCACTTCCACAAGTACTATAGGGTCAGCTATTCTACCTGAGTACTGGCCGCTCACCCTGACCTGGCTGTTGAGTTTCAAGAACCTAGAGGGCCAGACATTGTTGGGTTCAGAGGCTCCAAAAGTAGAACTTCAAATCGGAACAATGGAAAGGAAGGAGCCACTCCAGTGTGGATGCCATGTCAAAAAAGTTCCTGTCCAGAGGAGTGCAGCTACTGCACAAAGGTGAAGGAAAAAGAGTGCCACAGCTGTCCAGTGATTTTGGCCGTGCCTGTAGATGGATGGGACAGCTAGACTTGGAGGAGAGAAAAGTGGAGCCAGAGACTAGACCAAGCTGGGAAGATGTACCCAGGAGTGGTGCGTATTAGTCCTACTGGGCCAAATGGGACATGGCTAAGACCAAGGAAGGTGCATTGTTTAGACTTTGGGAATCACGTGATGAAAAGAATGAGAGAGAATAGTTGATCCTGCCTCTGAGTGTAGTCATGGAAGTGCATGCAGGGAACTTCAGAAAGAATTTGGAACACAATGGAACAAGCTATAACAACATTGCTACTGGCTAAGGCTATGGATAGAGTCTGAGAGGTGGTGCCGTGAATGTTGTGTGTGTGTGCATGCGTGTGTGTGTGGAAAGTCCTGGCCAACAGGTCCCTTTGTCAGACATGTTAATGAGCATCTGTGGTGATTATGGATTGTTTTACCAGCATCAAAGTGTATGCCATTCCTAACCAGGAACCCAAGATCATCGCAAACTTCCTCAAAGAACTCTTTTACTGCTTTGGAGGTACATAGCAATCAGGATTCCAACTTTGAGTCTTAACCTGATGACGGAAATACTGGAGCGACTTACATTACATGCACAACACCTCTCCATTCACATGGTTGAACATATTCAAGACTCTAGGAGAACATTTAAAGAAGGCTGTGGCCAATCAGCGGAGAGGCTGGGATGCTAGGTGCTACTTTTCTTGTTAGTCTACTACTCTTCAACCCACAACACCACTGGTTTGACATCAGGCAGTTTAGTTGGGATTCCTTCATGCGACCTAATGTTTGACTGCTCCCAGGAGCAAAACAGCCAGCAGTTGACTACATGGAGATTGACATCGTGACATGTATGAGATGGTCTGTCAACTGATCCAGGTAGTGAGCAATCGTGACATGTATGAGATGGTCTGTCAACTGATCCAGGTAGTGAGCAATGGATGAAGACCCATTGCGACCAGCAGGCCAACAGATGAAATTTCCAGCAGGGTGATCTGGTGTGGCTATATTACCTATCTGGACTAAGGGCACTGCCACAAAATTCAACAACTATGGGCCTCATGGTGAAGAGGCTAATGATATGGGCTGTCCTAAGGGAAGAGGCTAATGGTATATTGGATTGCGAGCCAATTACGATTGTACTGGTTAGAACTACCACCCTGAGGAGGGAAACATGTCAAATGCACGCATTATATTTTGCCACTGTGAATTGTCTGGTGTACTGGCAGTTCACTGTCACACTTGCATGTAAAGAACACATGAAATAATGATTTCTACTTCTGGAAACTTCTGACTTCATAATAAGGAGGTATAAAAAGGGGTCATGATTCTGTGGAGTTCATTTAGACAGCACAGTACAATTGAATTGGAGAGAGAGACTGTGTACAAGCAACAAGAAATAAAATTGAACTGCAGGAGTGAATTAAAGACAAATTGTAATATCAGCAATTTAAACCATGAGGTTTGGTTATAATATTAGAATGGTTTATTTCTATTAAAAAGTGTCCTTTTAAAATATACTGTTTGAAGTAGTTTTAAAAATGTTGTATTTAACTATAACAGCAAATATACTGCTCTTTTGAAACACATTGCGTAATCTGTTACATTAATAAAATTGACTAAATTGAAAGGCAGGGAACAGTGTGATGTGGGGTTCGGGGGTTATTTATTTCTGCTGGATTCACCAGTTTTGGTCACAGAAGTGTAGCAAACATCAAGGTTCTTCTCTCTCTGCCATGCTCCATTACATGGTTTTACAGCCTTATTCAATGTTTGTATTTATTCAGTGTCATGTATTCTGCTGTTTTGTTTTCTGAATATTTACACATATTCATGTATTTTATAACAACTCTGTGTACAGTTTTATAATTCCTTTGGATTAAAGCTATTCAAAGCCTTATTTTTAAAAAAAAAGTGTTGTTGTTGTTATTATTATTATTATTATTATTATTATTATTATATAAATCGTGTGTCCCTCCTGAAGACTTGTTGCCACCTTGAAGTTACTGCACTGACAGGAAATGATCTACTGTTTGGTCAGGATCCCGAGATCAAGTTACTTAATGTACCAGAAAAAATAATGCAATATGGTACATTAGCTATTCACAACTTATATAACATTGAAGGTTACATGAGTAGTTTTCCTACTTCCTCCATTTTGCCTATTTTGCTGATGGAATGTTGCTTTGATTACCTTAAGGGAAAGCCATGGGCAGAGGCCAATAATGAATCCTGCAACACTTTGGTGACATGTTAGGCAAAATGTGAAGCGTCATACATTTGCTTCTCCTTTTGTCCTTGTGTGTAAATCAAAATGTAACATCAGTCAATAATGATTAATTTAAAAATGAACAAGTATCAAAAAAGCATCAAAGATGTATCTCAAAGACATAATTTGATGCTCTCGAGTATGAAGATATTGAAAGTGTCGTGGTCTTGTCTCTATTGGTAACTTTTTTCAACACTATGTGTAACTCTTTTATGTATAATTTTTTCTTTAAAATGTTTTGCCAAAAACATTTTAGAGAATTACATTTAATAATAATAGTAATAATAATAATAGAGGTACAGTGTTGGAGATAACTAGATTTTCTCAGGCTTCCAATCAGATATATGATTGGTTTGAAAAGCATTTCATTATATTATTTTTAGAATAAACTGATGGAAGTCCAGATCTTCATACTTATAGTTCCAGAAGATGATGTGAAGCTGAAGTATTTGGTTTGCATGAATTTTTGGACCAATGACTGTCATATGGATAAAGACTGATAGAAAACTTCTTATATAGCATTTGTGTGCATATGTGAGGAATGAATGATCAAGGACAAAATTTCAAAGACATCAAGGTAGAAATGATTACTCATAGAAACGTTTTGTTTATCTCAGTTTCTCAAAGTTTTCTTACATGCACTATATAGGGTCCATCCTCTAGAACCACTTCTGGATGAATCCACGCCATTCAGTTTCCAGCACTGCAGATAATTCCTCTTCATATGCTGCAACAGCTTCTTCAGGACTAATAGTTTTGCCTCAGTTCCTTGCAGAAACTCCATTGCTATATTAGCAGTGTGAACTGATGCATTGTCATGATGCAATAAAATGCTCTGTAGTCCTGACTTTGAATGCTTTTCTTGGAGTTTTTGAAACTCTTTTGGAAGGCAATCTCCTGTTTACCATTTTGCAGTAACAATTTTTTGATTTTCGAGCACAGCTGTTGCCAAATGAACACTAGTGAAGAAGAAAGATGTAACTATTTTCTTTCCAGCTCTCCTTATTCTCTTGAACTTAATAGATCATCTGGGAACACCCAGTCACCCTCTGTGGTGTATTGGTTACCATCTAGCTTCATATACCCAAGGTCGTGGAGGACGATGGATTTTTTTGGGTGTAAAAATCCTTAGCATGGCTTCCTTTGGAAGGGAAGTAAAGCCATTGGTCCCGTGTCAAAGATTTACGGCACGTAAAAAAAACCTCAAGAACTTCAGAGGCCTCTGAGCAAAATTAAGTGGCCTTTCACACCCAATTTAGAATGAGACACTAAGAACCACAATAGTAGTGTCCATAAATAACACACCATTTACATTTTTTGGGAACACCCAAATGAAGGAGTGACACGTTGTTAGGTCAATCTGATATATTCATGTTTTCGTCACCTGTAACAATATATAAAACATGGCAAGACTTTCGACAGTTAAATCTTTGCAGCATTTCTTGGCTCTATTCCACTTTATGGAGTTTCTATGCTTCAGATAAATTACGGGCACCCATCTTGAAGAAATTTTTTTTAAATAAAGGTGTTCATGACATATGGTTGAAACACTCGGAAGATGGCAGACTAATATTAGTTTAGTATCCTTGTAGGTTAGTTTTAGATCCTTCCTAATCATTGCTTCCTCAGTGGTGATGGTTTTCTTAGTCACTGTTGTTAGAATGCCACTCTCCTCTTCATCTTTAAGAAATTGCTGCCTCCTCTTGAATTCTGCAAACTATTGCAACACACTGGCACATGTTGGAGAATGGTCCCCAAAAGCCTCCCTCAAACGCTCAAGTGACTGGATATCATTTAAGCCACATATGATTGCACAAAATGCTCTCTCTGAATTTCCATTGCATTTGCAAGATTTCAAACACAAAATGAAAAAAATGAATGATTAACAAAACTCTGCCTGCTACTATTGCATTACCAATGAGTCAGCTATTTCTACACAGCACTTTCCCCAAGGGGGGCCAATATTCTGTGTCCAAGTGCTTATCATGGTTGTAATTTTTGAGCTATTGGGAAAGAAGGTGAAAGAAGCTCTAGCATTTTCATCTGAAATAAATCTTAACCATGAATCAAGCCTATAATTAAGTTTGGGACAGTCACCAGTGTTAAGCATGTCATATCCCAATATCTTAAAGAGTATCTCACAGCATTTTCTGACAGGTATGTGAGTGAATTTAACAATGTGCGGCAAATGTTATAAAAGATTTTTCTATTAGGTCCATATCCATACTAATCACTTTAAATCCTAGTTGCTTCATAATCCAAAAATCTCCCAAGCACACCTCTGGCACTATACTGTGATTAAGCTCTGAAACTGTAATCACTGCACATGTGTGAACAGCTGGTTTCAGAAGTCATATCTGACTGTTGATATCATTGTTGGTGGACAAGTGCCAATGGCAAGTTCTTTTGACCTAGAAGCTGTTATTCTTACACCAATGCAAGTGGACACGTGTGCTGTAGGAAAGTTCTTTGATGTCAAAGCCAGGAGTGTCCTGAGTGAGTTTGTGACACCTTGGTGGTTTTCAGGTACGCTGCCTCTGGAATTTTCTTGTCATGTGACCGACAGGTATAAAAAGGAGAACAAGCCCTGTCTAAGTTCAGTCAAAATTAACTTAATTGCTGCTCATCATGCATTTCCAGTTGAAACAACTGTGGACAGGGCTCGTTTCTCCTTTTTATATTTGTTGGTTAAATGGCAGGAAACTTCCAGAAGTAGTCGTATCTGCAAACCACCACAGGTGTTGCAAACTCATTCAGGTATCACAGACTCACTGGCTTCAACATCAAAGTATTTGCTGACAACACACTGTCCATTAATGCAGGAGTAACAATGGATGCCAACAATCAGCTTCTGTAGCAATTAGAGCCACAGGGTGTAATCACAATATATACCATATTGGTCTGAAAATAAGCCATCTTTGCACGTAAATCTCACCCATAAAAAAAAAAGAGAAAAAGAAAGGGGAAAAAAGTTAGGCATGAAAATAAGCCATATCTGAATTGAGGCAATAAAAATGAGTTTAAGCATTTTTTGTACTTATATGCATATGGTATCACATTAGCATATGGTACATCACATTGTTACCAAACACATTACCATAATTTGCATTATTGTCATCAGTCTCACTGTTTTATTCTTCTCCTGCACTGTCATTCTTGTTGCTATCCTGCGCTTTCGATAGAAGCTAACCCATTCAAGGATACCCAACGATGGAGGTGAGGTATTAAAATAAAAGAAAAAAAAAACTAAACAAATATTTTGATCCTTTGTGGCACGAACCTCTGACCATACCAGTACAGTCAATCTCACATACCATACCTTACACTGCATGGCCATTTGGACACACGAAGCTGCAGTATTTTTCTTGTAACGCTTCATAATGGTATGAGCAACTTTTTTTTTTTAACATAATAAAATAATAAAATGCGTGTATCTGCATCCAATCAAAACCCATCAGCATCCAACATCACACTGATTGCTTTAGTTGCCCCCCCCCATCATTATCTAGTTTCTTTTGAATACAGAACATACATTTTGAACTGGATTTGATCCTGCAATTTTTGGTTTGATAGGTTAGCCATTGTTACCATGTCTTAGACCAAATGACTATAAATTATGACATCAAGGTTTGTACTATTTAATAGTTATCCAATGTTATTTATTGGTAAAATGATTTATTTAATACTGATGTACAAGATGTCATATCACGTCCATATTGCTGAGGGGTTTAGTCTCACTGTTTTTATTCTTCTCCCACAATGTCATCCTTGCTGCCATCCAGTGCTTTCAATAGAAGCTATGAAATGATATACATAATGTTAACATGGAAATGCTTATAAAAGTTTGCATTGTTGAATAGGAAAATTCTGCCAGTCTCTGAAACTGATGCTAGCATAGATTTTAATAGCAAAAGTTTATAAAATACCTAAGTAATGTCCTGACCTTTTGCTGTTGACATCAAACCAAAAGCAATTTTTGGGCCAATATGGTATGAAAACCCAAACTTTATCTTCCATCAATTTGACATGTAAATGTATTCTTGTTTCACACAGTGAACCTAGTAGTGCACAATAATTCTAATATGTGCAATTGGTAACTATGCAGAGTTCCAGCCTACAGAGCTACTGCAAGGTAAACACAAATGGTGTCTTGTTTGGAAAAGTTTGGAAGAAATCCTCTCAGTTATTCGATTTCTGTGGGTGAAATATGTAACTGCAGCTGACATTCATGACAGCTGGTAGAGGTTTACGGAGAGACTATAATGTCTCGCCAGTATGTTGTAGAATGGTGTCAAAAGTTTGCAGCCGGAAACAAAAACATCACTGACAATGATCGCAACTGCTGACCCATCATGATAGTCACAGATTTGAACACAGCTCGCATGGAGGAGCTGATTCAGGACAACAGTAGGATCACTAATGACATGGCAATAGAACTGGGAATACCTTTTGGAAGCATTCATCACATTGTTAATAATATTTGCACCGGAAGGTTTGTTCCCAAGTTTGTGTTTAACCAACACAAGGAGAAGCGCATTAGGGCAAGTCTGCAACTTTAGCACCAGTTCTCCATGGAAAGGAACCATTTTCTTCTTCAAATTGTCATAGGTGATGAAACATGTATCCACCACTATACCCCCAGCATTAAGCAGTCATCAGTGGAGTGGAAACACCCCTCTTCTCCAAAGACAAAGAAGTTTAAGATGGCACCAACTGCCAGGAAGGTGATGGCCACAGTGTTTTGGGACGAAAGTGTCATATTTGTGGAGCTTTTGGAAAGAAGTCACACAGTGACTGCTGACTGGTACAGCAAGACCGTAATACGATTGTGCAAAGCAATATGGAGTAAACAGCCAGGACTCCTCCCCGGGGGTGTCATCTTCCTTCACAACAATGCGCAATCTCATATTGCCCAGAAGACCAGCACGCTGTTGAAATAGTTCCACTAGGATATCATCGACCATCCTTCTTAAAGACCGGATCTTGCTCCAAGCGACCTTTACCTTTTTCCTCACTTGAGGGAACACCTAGGAGATTGATGATTTGCTTCAGATGATGCACACTAATAACACATTTGCAACACTATTCACTTATATTTTTCACTTATAACATGTTTATAATCATAAAATTTTCACTTTTGTCGCCTCTGCATCACTTTCCTTCATAAATATAATGGATGTCCCACCTGAGGCATCATGGCAACATTGTAACATTGCTTCTTCTGTTCTTGTCTTTCCATGTGTTGCCATCATTCACAATCTGAACATAGCAGAAGTAGTTGTATAGTGTAGCCAAGGAATTGATAGCCTTAAGATGCAAAGTATAACCGAGGGATTTTGGGCCCTAAACTCCAAACCATAGCCAAGGGTTCTGTGAACCTAAACCCCGATGAACCATGGCAGAGTCATGGGATGTATGAGGCCTAAACCCACCCAAATTACCAAAAATTACAGCTTTTCATTTTAGCAACATTTTCATAAGTTGGCAACCTTTATTTACCGATATTTTTGGTATGCCTAACAGGCAATGTCGATAATTACATTGCTTTTCCATATATAATAAGCTCATAAACATGGGTGGGTGGCTAAAATGGTTTCGTCCAAACCCATCTACCTAATATATTCCATATTCCATGTTCTTTCAGGATTAGAATTACTGGAGTCTGCAAGTTTTTAGCTAGTAAAACAATTACCTCTGAGTTTGAAAGTGAAAACAAACATAAGATATTTTAACAAAATGATAGCTTAAATAAGGCATGGACATTCTTGACCCTATGTGTCATTGTGTGCAATTGCAAGGTGCTTCCCCATAAACAAAATGTACTAAACAATAAAAGGATATAAATATATGATTGAACTTGTAAACAATACAAATAACTATTAACAAAGTTACAATAATATAAGAATAAATTAGTATTATAAAATAATTTTTCAATATAGCTAGTGACACTTAAATAGTGCGGAGATCCACTATTGTAATAAATGAATTTTAATTTATATTTTCTACAAAAAGATGCAAAAAACTTGGGATAGTTTCCTGGCTTTAATTAGTAAGCCAACAGCATCAATTGAAGCAAGATGATTTTGTATCATGTAAAAGCTTTAAATATTGAGTATTGTCTGTTCATGTTTCCTGTAAATTTGTAAGGGATGCTATGTTTATTTTTTCAATTTGATAAAGTATAGGATATTTACTTTCTACACATATACTATGTACATAGTGTACACTCAAAAATTTGATGCCAAGATTTCACCAGAATTACATGTTTTGAGAACCCCTGAATAAAAAAAAAAAACTTTTTAGAAAAATGTCTTGTTTGTGTATGTGAGCGTGCGTGCATGCTTGCATAGCTTAAAAATAAAATCTTTAAATATTAAACTTGGTATTTAAGTTCAGTATATTTCAAGGATGCTGCACAAAAGATTTTCAAGAAAATCTCCCCACCCCTACTATCTTTTACAAAAATGGCTCTTAACTATTTTGATTTAAATATTGTATGTTAAAGATATTTACATGACAAAGTATATATCTTGAATTTTCTGGGAATAGCCTCTGAAGACATGTTCACTGGATGACTTTGTACAACTGGTAAACCGTTTGAGATAGACAAAAACTTACAAAACAAAAAATGTAGATCTCTTTAAAATGCATACTTTATCTCATATATATTTTTTTTGTAGAGTTCACCGTTTAAGATATTCCTCGCTATTGGTTTCAGCTTTAAAGTACTTATGCTTTTCTCATACAGGAATTTGCCAACTCCTGGTCATACAAACAAAGGAATTTCAGTCACATAGTAACCAGCTTTTGAAAGATTTGACTATTGCTTTAGCCTATGGTACACCCATATTTCCCTTCTGCTTACAAGGAAGCAAGTAATAAGACCATTTCTGCTAATGTTTATCTTGATTACCTTGAAGTATGAGGGTGTATCAAAAACTAACGAGAAGAAAATATTTTTGGACACCATGATCTTTTTTAATCAAATTCAATTACAAACTTTAAAAATAATCTCCTTCTGAGACTGCACACTGGTTCCAGCGTTCTATCCACTTTTCACTCAGAGAAGCCTTTGTTTGACATCCTGTTCAGTATACCCGAAATAATACCATTTAGTTCTGTATCAGTTTGGAAATGGCACACAACAATGTTTTTTCACTTGTGTAAACAGATAGAGATCGCCGTGTGCTAGATTCAGCGGATATGGTGGGTGGGACATGATTTCGATACTTAATTGAGTGATTGCTTCTTGTGTTGCTATGGCTCGATGAGCAGGGGCATTGTCCTGATGAAGGATCCATCCATTGGGAGCAAGTTCTGGTCTCTTGGCAACCATTTTCCTTTTGGAGTGGTCCTTTAAGGACATTACTATATTGTTGAGCAGTGGTGTGTTTAGGAACCATGTTATCATAAATTACCCAAATTTTGTTGAAAAACACAAGATGCATGACTTTCCTTGGTTACTGTATTATTTGCAGTGTTTGAGTTCCAGATTTTTTCAGAAGAACAATAAACTGAATCACCCGTCGTTCTAACTAGAAATCCATGTTGGATCACTGAAACACATGCTTACACAATGATAAACTGAACCGTGCACAGACATGTCGCACATATTTCAGCGTCAATCAAGGTCAGACCTCTCTGTTACCACGATTGGTGAATTTTGACAGGTGCATGTTTAAACAAAAACAAAAACAAATACTTTTTTAGAGAGATATAGAGAAAGTCATGTGAATGGAACACTTTCAAATGTTTTTAGTTTCAAACCTTATTGTATGAATAATAATGAGTAAAGCATTTTGTTTTATCATATATGCATATCATGTTTATAATTAATTTATAGCTTTGCAAAAAGAATTGCTATTCACTACTGATATATAGTAAGGGTAACTAGTTAAGTGGCACTGCCCTCCCTCCTACAAGTGAGACCCACATTTGCTCATACTTGCCTAAAGCATTAATAAATAGATGCCTAAACTTTACACTATGAAAGTAAGCTTTGAAGTCAAACATCTGGCTTTGTGTTAATAGCTAACAAAAATTTTGTTGACTTCTTTTTATAAATTATTAAAGCATAAAAGAAATTTCATTTTGGCCAAGCAGAAACATGCTATTGCAGATCATGTACTTTATTGGAGCAGCATAATATGGCATGAGAAAACAAAAAAGATTCTCTTTCCTCTGTCGTTTATTATTTCTTTCAGAGGCCTATTTTTCTGTTTACTTCATTTTAATCAAAGTAAAACTGCAGAAATAATTATATTAGATACTTCATTAAATATGAAGAAAACAGTGATAACAAATGCTTAAGAATGAGACATTGTAAGCTGGCCTTAGAACTCCATATTCTTTTCATGCAATCATGAGAAATATCTGAAAATTGTCAAGATTTTAAAGCAATAGTATTGAACAGTTTGAACTATGAATAATAGAAATCTCAGTAAATGTTTCCTGGTAATTATATCAGTTATACATTATGCAAATATCCTTCTGAATGAAGAGGATTTCAGACTCTTCCTGGAAAATTCAAGTTATGCATTTGTCATATAAATATCTTTAATTTAGGGTAGCTTAATAAAAATCATTAGAGCAATTTTTGAGAAAATTCACTATTGAAAAATGCTCTACTGTAAGAGCAGTTTTTGATGTGGATTTGCTTGGAAATCTTTGTATCGCATCTTGAAGGATACTAAGCATAAATCATAAGTTTGGTCTCTCTCTCTCTCGCGCGCGCGCGCACACACACACACACACATATCTGGCCGTGCCGTGGGAGAGTGGTTAGACCACTTGCCTCTCACTTAGGCAGTCCAGGTTCGATCCCAAGCAACTGTGTGGGAGATTTGTGGCAAACAAAGTGGCATAGGGGCAGGTTTTCTCTGGTTTCTCTAGTTTCTACTGCCATCACATTCCACCGTTGCTCCATTCTGCATTCCATGTATCATCAGTGCCATCATGTAGTAAAAGCAGGCATTAAACACTATAAAAAAATCACACATACACACTCACTCACACACACACACACTCACACACACACACACACGCACACAGGATTCAGAGATTAAAACATGTATTACTAGTGAAATATAAATGAATGGAATACAATACTTCCTTACATTCTATGTACATAATAGAGAAAGTAAATGATCAGTATCAGCAAGACCTTTTTCCTCCCTGACTTTCTCCCTTCTGCACAATAGCTGTGCTGTGCATCAAACAGTTTTGAAGTTTCAAGAAAGATCTGGCTGTATATTATTACTGTTGATCACATGGCAACATTCGGTTTCTCTAACTTGTCCACCACATTGTTATTGAAATACTAGGGGTTAAAATTAAAATCAAAGGGTCATATTATCAGTCATGAGAGATGAATATTTTAATAAAAGAAATAAGGCATGTTGATTTGGCATTGTAACTTGACCATTGGCATTTATCTTCTAAAGATCTAGATCAATGTGCTTAAATGTAGCAGCATCATGTCGGTAGATATCCTACAGAACTAAAGGACCAGTGACATTGAAAGAAATCTGGCAGTTACTTGGTTAAATAAATGAAAAAAGTATGTTTGTTTTGCAGTCAACATTAAAAAAGTATATAGATGAAATATCAACAAAGTTAATATTTTAATCATTCACGAACTCTGGTAATCTGCATGCTTTCGTATGTTGTATCTTGATGGAAACCATGTTTATGGGATGTTTTTCTCATTCTGATGGGCATGTTCTCAAAATATGTTAAATCTTAATTGCATGTTCTGTCAGTAACAGTTTAAGCTGATTCTGTTATAGCTTAAGATTGTAGATTTGAAGGTATTATTCTTAAATGCATGACAATTCTGTAAAGGAAGAAAATAATTATTTTGTCTCTGGTTTATATAATAATGAAAGAATTCTGTTAACAGGTATTGCAACGGCCACATACAGTTGGCTCCTGGTATGGCATCAAAGAAGGAGTGCAAGAATAAGAATAGCAAAATGGTACCAAACAAGGAAGATATACCATCTCCTTCTGTAGCAGCAGAATATCGTGTCAAGTTTTCGGACCGACTGAAGGCACTCCTAAAGTCTGGTTCTTCAAGTTCTGATGCAGCCACTGCCATACTTAAAATTGGGCACCGTGGTGGAGACAGCATTGGAAATGAAGTAAAGGTCCAGGAGCAGCCTGATGATCCATACACTTTTAGTGAGCCAGAGACTCAAGTAGTACGTCTATATCACCAAAATACACCTCCTAACCATACATATTCCAGGCATAACTTAACATTAAACTCCAAATTGCATCAGAAATCGGTGACATCTAAGACGAATAATGCTGGAGTGAAGATTGTAACATCACCTACAGTAAGCACTAGTGATGCAAACATTAAAAAGCTCTATCCCAACCTCTCAGCTTCCCTTGGACATGTATATCAAGCGAATCCTGCACCCATGGATGCAACCCCCACTTCTCAAATTCAACCAAAGAAAATTGTTCCCTGTGGTAGTGATAATAAAGTGTCTGATGATGAAAGTTCAAAGACAATGAACAGACTGCAAGCAAAGATAGCAAGAAATAAAGTGATAGGTAAACACCGAAAAGTGAGATCCACAAGTCGAAGTCCAGACATACCTGCACATGGCACTGCCGCTGTGGCAGGTACCAGTTTTGGAAGGAGTAATTCTAGTAACTGGCAGCCGCAGCGAGAAAGAAGTCTACTAGAAGAGCAATTATTAGGCTTAAAAACTGAAGTGATAGTTAAAAAAGAACCACAAAGTCCACCCTTAGCAATGACCCCAAAATCATCTCGTCATATTACTTATAAACCACAGCTTGTAAACCACTCGAATCATCCGATTATGGCAACCATTCCTAATAAGCGGAGAAGAAGTAAGGTTCTTTCGAAAAAAAATGAATTGCTGAGACATGAAACATTGCAGCGGATACAGCAAGTTCAACAGAAATTGAGGGATTACAAACAGGATTTATATCCTTTAGGTAATGTTACAACTTAAACATACAAATGGATAACTATTAGATGGTGTCTCTTCTTTTATACATATTTTCTACTCTTTAGATGTAAACAAAGTTACAGAAATGATTTTGCTTATAACAGTTACATGCAGCCAGTAATATTAATCATGCAGAAATAGGGAAAATATGAATACCATAATATTAAAGGAGCAGTTTTCTCTGTTGTTTGCATTGTTTGAAATATAGTGGGTCATATGAATAAAAAGCAAGTACTTTCTCAAAGCTCATACTCATGAGTATGAACACTTTCTAAGATTATGTACTGAACTTATGAGAATAAAAACCGACTACCTCATGTAAGTATATACTCATATCCTCAGCCATGTCGTTCACTTATAAGTATATACTCATGTTATCTACACTCTCTGATCATATAGCTTAATTGATCAAGTGATGATATTTCATTAGTTTCCATGTTGTGTGTTAATAATCCTATATTATATTTAGAGGAGTAGATTCTCTTCTATTTGATTGTGCCCATCCAACCTTTTCAGGATTATCTTTGGTTATGTTACCAATCTCAGCAATAATGTTAGGCAAATATGAAGTCCTTCAAGAAATGAAAAAAATTAATTGAAGCAACATGCACAAAAGCATAGCAATAAATTAAATTAATAAAAAAGTAAATAAAACAATGTAGGCAAAATCTATTATAAGTAAATCAGGCAAAAATAAAATATTCACAGACTCCAAAGAAATTATGTATATGGTCCTTGATGCAATTTAAATTGGACTATATGTGGAAACCTGGGCCATAGATACTAATTTTCGCAAAACCGCTCTCTTATAAGGAACTTCTTAAATAAGTGAATTTTGAGGTTAAGAATTTTGCATAGTAAGCTCAAGTAATGAATCTGACTTTCAGTGATACTTTAAGGTTATAGTTTGCAACATAGGATTTTTGAACTACTTGATTGTTAATGACAATGCTAGCAAACCAATAAATAAAATGGTTATAAACCCAAGGAAAAATAATCATTCTTTGGGGAATCATAATTCATAAAAAAATGAAATGGTGCCTGATGTAGAGTCATGTCCAACTTTTTAGAATCCCAGGATATTAACACTACATAGATTTAAAATGTGAAACAGTTTTTTTTTTATAAAGTATTGAGTATCTGGATTTTGAAGTTATTTTACACAGAAAGGTTAATTAATAATAAAGTTGCCTTTCAGGTTTGGAGTTTCTCCTATACTGCTTGTGCGCAGTTGATTGGGGTTTTAGGTGGCTGATCTCTTGCAGCTTAGGACCCTAACTTTGGGCCATGCTTAAATGCATGCCAAAAAGCATGGCAAACATTGGAGATTATGCAATATTATTTTTAGGTTAAGTTTTTCTGAAGCAGTATAGGCTTTTGAAAGTGCTTCGTTGCCCCAGGATGGTATACACAGGGTCCGGCAAAAGTCAATTAATCACTGCACAGCTACATTATTATCTGAAATTTACATGAAATTGAGTGGAATTTGTTTTGTTGAAAGCCTGATGGTTGGCCTGATTTGTTATCGTTATTAAGAAGTGACAATCACGACCTTGGTATCATTTGTGTATTCGTTGTTTGCATGAAAAGTGTGCGTTATGAATAGAAAATTGTCTACATTGTTTGCTTTACAGATGTGGTGGAAATTAGATTGTAATTATGAAAATACAAGACATCTTTTGTTTAGAACTTCCTGCATACACAGCCACCATGCTGGCACACTATCTACAAATTTTATTGAAGGATGGAGCTGACTTACCATGCAGTGGCCACCCAAAATCAGTAACTACTGAAGACAATTTGCACAGGCATACATTCAGTCGCCAAAGAAATCTGCAAAAAGAGTTTTATGGAACTACAACTTTCTAATAGAAGTGTAACCAGAATATTAAAAACATTACATCTGAAGACTTATAAGCCTATATTGCTACATGCTCTAAACAAGGATGATCCTGATAGAAGACATGAATGTGGTCTGCAGTGAAAGTGGTCCTAACTTGCACAAAACAATTCTATGGTCTGATGAAGTTTTAAGTTAAATGGAAGAGTGAACCATAACAATTGTAGACTGCCTCCGTGACCGAGTGGTCAGTGAGCTGACTTCTCACCCAGAGGTCCCAGATTCGATTCCCAGCTGGGGCGGGGAATTTTTCTTTAACCAGAATTATTCCAGAGAGTCTGGAAGTATGTATGTGAGAGTGAATGTGTGGTTTGAGAAAAATAAAAGAACAATACAAACCCAACGTAAAGAATCTACAGACAAGAGTTGTTTCTAATGCAAAAAAAAGATGTTAAAGTGGGCTCTATAAGTGAAAAAAAACTTTTGTGTGTATTCGTCTTCTGAAAATCCATGATTTGTTATTGAGGAGTTAAATGTTTCTGAAGTTACAGTTTAGGCTGGAATTTGCAGCAAAGGAGTGATAGGCACTTATTTTTGCGATGGGACCATGACTGTGAAAAGGTATCTTGAAATGTTAAGACAAGTTATTATGGAATTAAACAATACCCCTCTACTTGAAGCTGTACAAAACAACCTCATTTGGCAACAAGGTAATGCTCCACTGCATTATGTATTAGGCACCCCCGCATTTTTGGATGACCATTTTCAAGAGTAGATAGGAAGGCGGGGTAAAATTGATTGGCCTCAAAGATCACCAGACCTCACACTGTGTGTTTTTTCAATGTGGGGGATATTAAAGGACAACGTTTATGCTACAAAACCATTAAAGCTAGAGCACTTAAGGGATTAGATTGAGCACAAATTTTAAAACATTTTCGATAATGGTGAGAAGTTGTGTGGCAAGATATGTAAATCACTGTTTAAATGTTGTGCAATTAAGTAGGAAATAAATATGAATTACATTGTTCTAACAATACTGCATTTTCAGTTAACTGACTTATGCTGGACCCTGTATTTCCATGAGTACTTACTATATAGCACATAAATTCTACCATTTTCTATAGGTTTAATTTTAATTAAGAGGAAATTCACATATACTTTGAAGTGAGTAGCTTCTAACCATGCTCAACATGAGAAGAGAATGAAGTATAAAACTGAGAAGATATTAGCTTTTATTCATACCAAATAGGAGTACATACTCTTCTAAGATGGATGCCTGAGTATGTTCTATCCTGCTTCCATTACTTCAGTATGTTCTCAAAATAAAGTAGCTACTCAAAAGGTTTTATTCATACCAAACAGGAAATATATTGGAGAAAATGAAACCTATAACATACATTCATTTTTATTCATTTCACCCAATGAAACTGCTTAGTTAGAGTCTTTAGGTTTCGTTAATTTGTTTTAACTACTGCATTATAGCATACTAATACAAAGATGTATCTGTGTTCATTGACCATTCATAGGGTTACCAGATGACAGTCTTCAAAAAAGAGGACATTTCTAGATGCATGCAAAAATTTGCAAAAGTGTTATTGGGTACATGATGTTTACCCAAGTGGCATTAAAATAAATTATAATTTTTACTCATACATTCTTATATGAAGGTGACTTTTCCATGTCATAATCTGGTATTTACATACAGATGGCTACAAGATAATGAATTACATTTATTAGCAACTGAAACCAATTTACCAGATGCACAGATTTTGCCTCAGAGTTGATTCTTCCTAGCCTGAAGCCAAGAAATCATTTTTGTAATTTGTCACTAAAGAGATTTGCAATTTGGCAGAATTTTGATTAAACATTAACACTGCTTCCAACAACCAACCAGCAACTGAGAGTAAAACCGTTGAAAATAATCATCCTAGAAGTTGAGCTGAGGTATCTTGCAATGTTGCATTACATATACTGTTTGCATTTCACGATATTGCCACACCAGCTATTTCAATTGCTCTGAAATTCTAATTTGAGCTTGGCACAGTGGCGACAGAAAAAATATCACATTCTTGGAAGAAAGTTAAATTCTTTAGAGTTGGTGATTGTGAGAGATCAGAGAATTGTATTTTTGCACTTTCAAGTTGAAGCAGTTGTATAACTCAAATAAGAGGACATTTCCCCATTTTCCTAAAAGCCAACTTAGACCAATTTTACGGTACAAAAAGAGGACATGAAGACGTCTGGTAGCCCTAACCATTCAGTGTTATGTACATTGTTTAAATGCTTTATTACAGTTTACTATACAGTTTTACAATTCCAGGTATGGAAATCCGAACAAGAACAACAATTAACTCTAAATTTTCACAGGTTTCTTGCCAGGTAAGTATACGAATTGACTCCAGGGTTTTGAAGAAGTGCATCAGTGTAAGGAACTGATATTTATTATGGTTATGGGCACGGACCTTATAGAAAACTATATATGGCAGTTTTATGCCTAATATTTTGAACTTGAGCACAGACCTGTTAGAAAACATTTTCATCAAAGATCTTAAGCTTTCACAGCCGGTGTCAATTCGAGGCGAGGTCGAAGTACTCTACTGGATGTTTCAACTGTCACAGTCGCAGTTAAAACGTCTGGGAAGAAGAAGGAGGAGCCCATTAGACCATGGCCCACAAGCCCGGATTATACTATAGCTAGTAGAAAACATTTTATAGCACACACGTTTTTAAGCACAATCTGTTGTATAACAATCTTGTGAAGTTTTCTAAAGTCTTGGGTGATGGCAGATTGGGAATCAGGTGTTAAGGCTCCTTATAATAGGCACGGGAAGCTATACTTAATTGTAGGCCTGAATCACAATTAAAATTATTTACTTCAGATGAAATAGCTAAAGACTTCTTGTACTCTTCTTTCCCAGTAGCGGTAACACTTCGCCACTATCCTGGTGTTGGTAAAATTGGCTCTGCGGCATTTTTTTGGGGTTGCATAAACCTGACGTTCTTTGGCGAGCAGTGATGCATGTGACAATAATGCATCCCTGTTGGCTGATGTATGCTGCACCATATGGTGGAAACTGCATTGAGGTATAGATAAGTAGATTGCTCTACAAATGTGGCATTTAAACTATCCTAAAGACAGCGCCTAAAATCAGAAATTTGATCAGGCCAGTAAAAGATAATTTAGCTATAAGGGTACCTGGTGTCTACCACATTCCTTGCAAATATGGCACAGCATATATCAGTCAAATGAGCCTCAGTCATATTAAATATCAGTTGCTTCATGGCCAAAAAAATATCATGTAAACCAAACAGATACTAGCATCTTTTGGCCCTATAAATACATGAATCTGGACTTTCAACTAATCAGTTTGCCCTGAAGATGAAGATGGTGCATTTCTTTGAAACGGGAGGCAATCCAAGTATTTACCTGGCCAGAAGCCCAAGAAAATTTAGAGTTAATACATTCTCAGGAAAGCTTCAGCTCTTACTTTAAGAACAACAATGTTAAAATAAAATGTATACAATGTATTTACAAGCATTGTATTGGCTGAATTGGAAGCAGGTCATTATCAAACAAATAATTTTCTAATGTACAAAATCAACTTTCACTTTGGTTTGATATGGTCACTGATATGCTTTCCCATTCTCATTCCAAGTTTATTGTGAAGCAAAAAGTTACATGTTATTTTGCTTTCTGTTTTGAGTCAATCTAAAGAACCAGAAATCTGATGAATGTTGAAAAATCAGCAAGCATATAGACAGCAGAACAATAAATAGGGAATTTCTATTGTTTTAATTATTTTATGGAAAAACTGTCAATGCAGGATTATTGTACTGTTGCAAAGAGTTATAGTGTTAGCATATTATATATTGAAGTATTATTAAATTTTAATAGGAATTTCTCTTCACAAATTGTGTACCAAGGCTGTGAAAGTGTCTAACAAGGATGTCTTGGCAAACTAATTTCTCCAACTTTGCACGTGTCTCGCAGATCCACTTCCAAATTCATTTACATTTATTTATTTTTAATCTTAGAAATATACACAGAAAACAGTGTTATAGATTATGTTAAAAACAATACAGTATTTTAAAAAATAAATTATCTATATGGTTATGTCAACCCTAACCACATAATATTAAACAATAAAAAATAAATACATGCAGAGGATTACAATTATCTGCTCAAAACATATAATACATTAAAATGTAATAAATAAAATAAAGCAAAACAAAAATGATACGTTGTGTCGAAGTGAAATATCATGCAGACGTTAAGAGCAAATTCGTCTTATTGTAAAAAACAGGGAAGTCTAATACTAAAAAGCTGAAAAGTTTATAGTTTTCTAGGAAAAAAATACTTTTATCAGAAAAAGGTTAAGATCAGAACAGAACAGTTAAAGAGACATAGATAAAAATATCTGATGTATTCTATTCATATGACTTTCTCTATATTCTATAACAAATTACACTTAGAAAGCTTATTCTTCTATCTACTTCATGCTTATTCATTAGCAGAAATTGTGTTTATTACTTGCTTCCCTGTAAGTAGAAGGGAAATAAGGGAATACACTAGGCTAAAGCGATAATCAAACTCTTAAAAGCTAGTTGTCATGGGTTGAAATCCATTTCTTTGCATGGCCAGGAGTTAACAAATTCCTGTATTAGAAAAGTTTAGTATTTTAAAACTGAAACCAATAACAAGGGATATTTTGGAAGCAATCAATTCACAAAAAAATGTACTTGACAAATTGTTTATTTTAATGAGATCTACATTTTTTGTGTGGTAAGTTTTTGTCTTCCTCTTAGGGTTTACCAATTTTAACTGCTGTGGCTCTCAGCATCCCATTCCATATTGGGAAGGAAAGACCGCTTAATTTTGCTCAAAGGCCTCTTTGTCAGGCTTGAAGTTCTTTGACATGCTGTGAATATACAATGCAAGACCAAGCTTTTACTTCTCTTCCAAAGGAAACCAAGCTAAGGATTTTACACGCGAAAGAAATCCATCTTGCTCCACTGGGTTTGAACTCTTGAGCTTGGGTATAAGAGGTAACCACTACACCATGGAAGGCAACATTTATCTTATGCAAAGAATAAAAAGGCCTTCAGGGGCTGTTCTCAGAAATTTCAAGATTTACATCTTATTTGTTATGTAAATATCTTTAAAATATGGTATTTTAATCAAGACTTCATCAAAATTGTTACTTATACAGACAGTATTATCACAGATCCTATGATACCTGTTCTGCTGTGTAAGTAACAATTTAATGAATCTTTATGAAAACTTCTCATAATTGCATTAATTAATCTGTTTGGGTATGTAAATCATTTAAACAATTAAAAAATAGTGTTGACCTAATTTTGTCAACCCCATACAAGCTGGTATCTCATTGTGAAAAGTTATGTTCCTAACTTCTGCTTAATAATACTGGTGTTGACTTTTACCAGTTAAGTATTACAGCAAATTATTAATTTATCATTGTAGACGTATTTTATGATAATTATGGGATGCAACAATGAAGTAGGTATCCTTTGGCCATTTACAGAAACAAAACACAATTTAATGGAAAGATTTATTGGAATAAATATAGGAAGTGTTGAGCTATTTTTCAACACATTCACCAAGGAATCCAGACATTTGTATCCTTGAACCACTGTGAGACAATCATCTCCCTCTCTCTGCATTAAAAATGCTGATGCTGGCCTGACAGGAATTTCTTGAGCTATAAGAAAAGATGCAAAGCACAGAAACAACGTCCAGGCTAAGGTGGATGATTAAATACTTCCCAGCTGAACTTCTGCAGCTTTATTTATTGTTTGAGCCATGTGTGGTCGAGTGTTATTGTGCAGCAAGACTACACCAATACTAAGCATCCCTCGCCACTTGTTCTAAATGGCCCATCATGATCTTCACCGTAATGTAAACCATAAAACAAAGACTTGACAACTTAAGTCTGCCGGGGGATATCTCCAGGGATATCAGTGAGGTTTTTCATTAGGCCAATGTCTATCTTATATACCAGCCCACCTAGCTTTTGCAAGGTACGGAAGAGGTTCATGGCACTTATGCGTGTCAACCAGTCCAGGAAGGCTACCAAACACCTCAGGGGGTACGACAGCTACTAGCTGCTATCTACTAGCTCTCCAAGTTAGTGCCAGAGGACATTGAGGCATCTAACAACCCTGCATAGGCATCACCACCCAGACATACCCAATCTCCCATGAGTATTGGGCCACTGCCACATCTAATCCAACCCAATCCAAGCAGCTCCCTAGAGGGGCTCAGATGTTCGACCCAACTACTTCTGATAATGTCGCAAGTACCATGGGTGCTCAGGGTCTGCAGTGCTCACACCTTGCCACTTTTCTAAATGGTCCCTCACAATTCCCACAGTAATGGTCAGCATTTACTATTCCTAGGGCTACCATTTGATCCCATTTCAATGGTTGGAAAAAGTGTCCTGGCCAAATTGGTAAAAATTCCAGATTTACAGAATATAAATTTCTTACAATACACTATTTCCATGATTTCCACTATAAAATATGAGAGCCATCCAGAAAGTAATGAACGATTTGACTTAATAATAACAGGTATCAAAGCTTTATTTATAAACTTACAGTACCTTACTCTATTTCTCAACATTTATTGTTACGCGATACCAGTTTTTCAATGCCAATGCTATACTTTTCTACCATCAAAGAACTTATTTGTTTTTGAATGCACAAAATTTCAGCCAATCAAATGTTTTAGGCAAATAACACAAGTGTGTGGTGGTCCAATCAAATTTCTTATGCAAATAATGCAAGTGTTTGGTGATAATGCAATGAACAAGACTTTAGCGAGGAAATGGAACATAATTTATGAGTAATCAAGGAAGAACCAGTGTGCACGACAAAGACCAGAGTGGAAGTTCATTAATTGTTATGGAAAAGTTGAACATAAATGTTAATAAAAAGAATTCAGAAAAACCGTTGGTTTCATTTTGGACACCGTACTTCTTTTCTTATTGGGTAGAAAATGTTTCCCAACTGCTGAAGACCTCAAAGTGCAGTGACATCTTGTTTCAGATCTTTAGTAATGGAAGAGTATAACATCTGCATTGTAGAACTAGTACCATATGACAATAAATATCTTGATAACAATGGTGATTGTGTTGTGAAATAGAGTAAGGTACTGTAACTTAATAAATAAAAGATTTAGGTCGATATCTTTAATTAATATTTAGTTATGCCAAATCATTGTTACCTACTGGATGACACTTGTACATTTTAAGTTTCTGCCTCAACCACCATAGTTACTGATTGGCAAGTTATCGAATGGCTTGCTGGTGATTAAAGTTGACCACGTTGTGGTCAGTTCTGAAAACTGATTTAGGGAGTAAATATTTCACTTTGGTTTCATAGCAACCAGTAAAAGGGCCAATTGGAAGTAACCAGTAGAATCTTCTGCAAAGTATGTAGAAAGAAACTTTAATACCCATAAAGTTAAAGTATGTGAAATTCTTAATAAAGGTTCAAAAATTGAGACATAATAAGCATCCTAAAAATGTTAATTATTATACATTTACTTCTCAACTTCTCAAGTAATCTCCTGAACTATTGATGTGCATTGTATCATCAATAAAAGGTACAACTCATAGTAACTTAAACTTCTACCTTTGTCCTAGTTATGTGGCAAATAATTATGGCAAAGCTAAGCATTTCACCTCTGATTGACCTATAACACTTGCACATGTCCATCTAGTTCTTGACTTCTCAAATTATCTCCTAAAGTACTGATATGCACTGTATTGATATTGTACCATCATTAATATGATACAACTCATAGTATCTTAAACCTCCACTTGATTTTATGGCAAATAGTTATGGCAACATTAACCTTATGCACTCACCATCTCGATGTGCACAGCAGTTTCTGTGCCAACCCAGTCTGCCTGAATTTTGTCTTGCAGGGAGATGCACTGCGATGCAGCTCCTGCTTGGTTTCTGGGGTGCTATGTGTAACCCACATTTCATCACCTGTGATGATCTGGTCCGAAAAGTCATAGGTGTCATAGTACTGCTGCAGAAATAAATGTGAATACTGACTCCATATACTTTGCTTTGTGTTCTGGTGTTTATTATTTCAGCCACCACCTGGTACATAATTTCCTGAACAAAAAGTGCTGTGATAATTTCATGCAATAAGGAGCAGCAAATCGGTGGGAAATAACAGCTGCAATTTGTAATTATGAAGCAACATAATTCTCCATAACAACGATTCTCCATAATGTATTCCTGTACAAGTTAAAAAAGGTTGTTTGTAATGATGGATGGCTTCTCACTGTGCTCATCATGCACAGTTTTCGAAAATTGTATGTACTAGCAATGCACCATCTAAAGCCCCATTATATTATGCTCATATACTTGCCATAGTTGAAATGAATTTCAATCAGCACAAGGCTCTATGCATTCAAAATCTTTATCACAGGCCAAACTTTACACTTGGCGGGAATTAGAATAGGAGCTCCCTCTTGTTATTGGCCACTGATCTTATGTACCTCAAGGACTTATGCTTTGCACATAACTTTACTAGCAGTTAATAGGTTCAGATAAAGATGAGAATAACAGCTTAGCTAGTTTTATCTATCTCTATCATGTGCATATAGCATTAATAACAGTCTTTATGAGTGAACTTAATCCCAGGGACACATGGAATTCTAAACATAAAGCTTTACAAGGTTAAGCATAGCAAAACTTGAAGCAAATGAACAACTGTTATTTTACTCATGCAAAGTTGTTAGCTCAGAACTATTAGGGGGGTGACAGGTGAAATTTCAGCCATTGGGGTGTTTTGCATGGAAAAATACTAGACATATTCAAGTGTATGTATGCAAAGTTTGAAAGCCCTATGACATCTGCAAGTTACCTTAATTACATCACGATTAAAGGCCTGCCTTATAAATGTCCCATGATGACCATGGCAGGTGCTGCTGTTTTGATATGTTGTATACAATTGCATTTTGTAAGATTTTTTGTGCTAATTTAAAGTCTCGTTTTATCCTTAGAGCCATCATGATCTTTATATTATAATAATAGCAAATAATGGGTAGACGGTAATAAAAGAAGCAATAATATATTTTTTTTTCATAATGAAACAAGGAATATATTCTCATTGGTTTGTCGCCCTCCGTGGTTACCCTAGAGGCCTCTGAGCAAAATTAAATGGTCGATCATGCCCAACATAGAATGGGATGCAGAGAATCACAGCAGTTAAAGAATGTCCATAAGTAAAACTCCATTTTATTTCATTTTTCTTTGGTTTGGATGCTATTTGCTTTCTCTGTTCAAAACACATGGTTATTTTACCATCACAGTTTGTAGTTTATTCTATTCTTTGGTGCTCAAAATATATATTATATTTTGATAAAAATAGGAAGATTGAATCAATGGTTTCAGGAAACTGCCAAGGGAGGAAACGAACCATCTATAAAACTGGACACTACTAAAGAAGCCTGCTGCAAGTCAAATTTCCTGTAGAAATTACATGTAAACTTTAAAATCAATTTTTATAGATTTTAATTTTTACATTTCTACATGTTCAAAACTTAATGAGAACCACAAAATACATGCTAGCAAGCTGAAAACTATTGTTAACAAAACTAAATATGGGATATTTTTACTTTCTCTACATGTATTATGTACATAGTGTATAGAGAAGGTATTATATTGCATCCAAAAATTTGATACTGAGATTTCACCCAAAATACATGTTTTGAAACCCCCTGAATTAAAAAAAAAGCATTTTTAGAAAAATGTCCATAGATATGTGTGTCTATCTGTCTGTCTGTGGGCAACATAGCTCAAAAACAAAAAGACCATTAAATACCAAACTTGGTATTAAGTTTGACATCTTCCAAGAATGTGACACAAAGATTTTCAAGGAAATCCATCCCCACTCCACTCCAAACTACCCTTTATATGGACGACTTTTGTATAACTGGCAAACCGTAAGAGTTATACAAAAACTTACTACACAAAAAATGTAGATCTCATTAAAACATGCAATTTATGTCATATACTTTTTTTCGTTTTCGAGATAGTTTGCATTATTGATTTCAGTTTTAGTCACTTAAACTTTTCTCAAATGGGAAGAACATCTTTCCTCTTGTTTCTAATTTGTTTATTCATAGAAAGTAAAGAGATAGGAATTTCAATTGTTTCACATAGCGACTGACTTTTAAAGGATGAGACTATTGCTTTAACCTGTGCATTTTCTTATTTCCCTTCTACTTACAAGGAAGCTAGTAATAAGACTAATTCTGCTATGTTTCTCTTGATTAGCATGATGTAGATAACAGATTAATGTTTTGAATAAAAGGTTTGTTTACTGAACAGCTACAGAACATCATGCGAATGGAATACATTAGATTTTTTCCCATCTTGTTTACAAGGAACCAAGTAATAAGGACAATTTCTGCTAACGTTTATCACAATTATCATGAAGTAGATAGAAGAATAAACTTTTTAATAATTTGTTACAGTGATGTAGAGAAAATCATGTGAATGGATCATATTAGATTTTTTTTATCACAGCATTACTTTTTTAAATAAAAAATATAACATGTATAGAAACAAACAAATTCTAGAAAGTTTGCTTTTATAATGGATACATAGGTTTTTCCTTCCTTTGTAATAAAGATGCCACAAATCTGATTCTTGAAGTTTGAGTGCATGCCTCTAGGGTAATGCCAAAAAATATTTATTCATTTTATCCAAAAACTGCAGAAGATAGACTTCAAAAATGCATATATTTTAAACCAAAATATTAATGACTTAAAACAAAATGGAGTTAGAGAAATGAAATTCTACAGAACACCATCTTTTTATACCCCTGATGCATGTACCAAACTGAAGCCTCTAGCAACAAAATTTCACCCACTACCCTGCTTTAATATTTCTCAATTAAGATGAAAATTGTGCTTCTTTTTAAAACCCTGTATGTCTTTGTTTACATGAATTGGTGCCAATATTTATCAGAACTTCTATACCAACACACATATTGATATGGTTTGTTATACACACAAAGAGTATGTGTTACCCGGTGAAGCCAAGCCACTGGTCCTAGCACTGTTTTTTTCTTGTGCTTTTAAATTAGTCATTGGAGGTTTTTCTTCCTTCTGATGCCAACTGCAGGTCATTATAAATGTTCACACAAGACATGTTTAGGATAACATCATGGTTGCGAGACATCTATTCTGATACCCCGTATCAGTTAATATGTTGTTTCTGATGAGCTACATCTGCAAAACTATTCACATTTTACCCCTGTACAGAGCCATTTCATTCATTTTAAAGGTCCATTTAATGTATGGTAGACAGAGCATGGTAAAAGATAGATATTTATTCACCAAAAGTATTACATACATATACAAGGTTTTGCTAATTTCCTAATCCTAATAAAGTATGTACAAACAAGAAAGAAATAAAACATAGTACATGATTAATGATGATGATACTATATAAAAAAACAAATGCAAAAATTAAAAGGACATGTGCATGTACTCATCAACTGCATAAAACAGGTATTTTAAAAGTATATTTTTAGCTTCTTTTTTTTTCTGAGCAATTAGTTTTTAAAGTTTTAATTCCATTAGGAAGGTTGTTATAAAGATTAACACCTTTGTGAGACACAGAATTTATGCTCTTACTGAGTCTATGTTGTTGCAGATGTATAGAGTTGGATATTCTAGCGTTGTATAAATGGTAATCTTTATTAAGCTTAAACATGTGTTTGTTTGCATGAATAAATGATACTGTCTCTAAAATATAAACACAAGGTAGTGGTAAAATGTTTAGTTCTGAAAATATTGGTTTACTTGGAGTACATGAGTGAACTGTTCTAAGATGATGAAGGAATTTAACTAATGTCAAATTGATTCTAATTTGCTAGCTGAATATGAAACTAACAATAAATTAGTAATGATACCAGATTTTGTTTTGTACTTGCTATCTGATTAAAAATATATAACATTTTTATATTTCAGGTGTCGAAGTATCTGATAGTGAGGACAGTGATTTGGAAGAAAATGCATTCTTCCAGAGACACTGGTTCTCTGCGTGGCTTGAACCTGGTTTGTCTAGTATAGAGGGACAGTTGGAGCGAGATGGAAAGCTAACTCAAGTGAAAGGAGAACTTCATAGACGGGTTACTCAAATGTGGAAAGGAATGCCTTTTTCATGCTTAGGGGCTAAAAGAAAAAGTCATTATTCCAATATTCTGGTTGAGGCTCTCTTAGAAACGGCACAGAGAAGTCCTAGTCAAGCAGCACTTTTCCTTCGCTCGTCTAAGCATAGGAAAAACTGCCATAATCCTATGGGGACCAACAGGTTTGTGACTAAAAGACTATGTCCCATTGAATCGTTACCACTAAGAAATGTAAAATTTCCTCACTCAATCAAGTTATAAATGTCCTTTTCAGCTTATCCTGTATAGAAACTCTCCAAGTTTTGTGACAATGAAAATTATGAATCTACTGCACATGCGGGTGGTATGAGTTAAAATGGCAGAATTCATGGTACAGCAGAAAGTGAAATGTTATTATTGGTTGGTTAAATTGAAGTTCCCAATTGCAGTACAAAGAAAATTTAGGAACGAATATGGTGCAAATATTCCAGATTGTGAAATGTGAAATGGTATAATCATCTGTTGAAAACAGCATCTGTGCTGAGAAAGAAGTGAAGTGGCAAAAAAAAAAAAACAGTGTCTGCAGCTACAGTTGAAGATGTAAGGCAAGCATTTCAGAGTAGCCCAAAGAAGTCAATTCAACAGGACAGTTCAGAGCTAGGTATTCCGAAGACAACTGTTCACACGGTTATCCATAAGAGATTACAACAAAATCCAACTTATGCAAAAGTTGCAGCAGAATGATAAACACAAACAGGCCACGTTCACTACAACTTTTGTTATCCTTCATTGATTATGACAACAAATTCCTCAACCACATCGCATTCTCAAATAAAGCAGCCTTTCACCAATATGACACGTGAGTTATTTTCTTTGCTGAATGCACCTAGATATTCTGAAGAACTATGCAGTCCAAATACCAAACTCCAGTACAGGAACTGGCTTACCTCCTAAGGCAGATAATAGACACTTGTGCTTCATCACCCCAGTAATGCTGCGGAACCATGGAGGGAGATACAGTTCCGTCTTGATATTCTTCGGACTACCAAAGGTGCAATTTGAAAAACAATCAAAAATACAATCCAACTCAGGCTAGTCTATGTCTATTAGTTTCTTTATGGTAACGATTCAACAGGACACACTGTATACTCTGTGTAAACTTATCAATAGCAAATAAAAGTCTAGTGCAAGTGATGTATTAACAGTCTTAATATAAAAATATTTAAATATTAGGATGTATAAATTGTTACTGAGCTCATAATTGTAACTACTGTTCTGTCACAGTATGGGTGCACTTAGAGGTTTTGTTCACAATGTATAATATCATCATGGCTAACAATCAATGGGGAGTGAGGGACAAGGTGATAGTGGGAATGTACAGTTGCACATACTCGCTAGTAAATGTAACTCAGAACTATGAATATTTACTATATCTGACTGCATTTCCTTTTTCCGCAAAAAGAAATATTAAATCCTAAAGAAAAGAACATTTCAGTTTCCTAACTAGCCCACAAATAGAAAACTGGCTGTAACAAGCCATGTTTGGACTGCCAACCAAGACATTAAATCTAAAGTTATTTTGTTGCAAAACATCAATATTTGTGCTGAACTAAACATTGGGGAAAACATCATAAAAAGGAAAGAACACATAATGAATTTTGAAATACCTCCAAATTCATTACAAGGGATCTAGATGGTGCCACATCTCCAACCATCAGCAATAATTATGTCTCCAATGTTACCAATTCCAAGGCTGAAAATGGAAGCATAACTTCTGAAACATCTTCCAAAATCAGATTATAAATAACAGAAGTATTATTGGTGAGAAATTACCTTGTGATTGACAGATAGATAGTGGAATAAAGTTTATTCTGGATGCCTAGATATGTTCATTTATATAGCTTAGTATAAATAAAAATACAATAAAAACCTGCTTAACCGAGACATGTTTATCTAAGACATGCTTATCCATGTTCACATCAACATAAACTGCTTAACAAAATTCATAGCAATGTGCTACTAGTAGCAAACTAAGCCAACATCCCTCAAGTTCAATGTTAGGGTGAGCCCATAGACAAACTTCAGCAGGAATTGGAGCTATTTGTAGATCTTCACACTTGCTTCCAGGTCACCACTTACTTTGTGAGAAGTTTCTCGACACTCACAAATGTTTTATTCTGTGCACCATTGCTCTGTGATTTATTACTAAACTGAGTGGCAAATGTAAGCGGGAAATGGTTTCATTACAAACCAAATGATGTGCATTACTCCATATTAAGCCTATGAACCAAGAGGACATTTTGGAATGGTTGAATGGAGACAAACAGGAATGTCAGACAATGTTATAGCTGAAGTTGTATGTTCAGAACACCATGACAAAATGATAACGGAGATGACGAAGGCATGCAATGCATTCCTCACAGAAGATCTGCTCACAATTGAGACAGCCTTGGCTTGCAAAGAACAAGAGAAGTCAGTCCACACTTTGACTTACTTTGAATGAAACAGTGGCATAACTTAGCGGCAAGAAAGAGAGAGGTAACAATGTCAATAAATAGAGGACTTTTTTTTTTTAACAATGAAGTGTAACTTGATAAATAAAGTATTATAAATACTACTGTACTTCCATTTTATAATATTTAAATTAGTTGAATTAAATAAATATATACATATTTCCATAAAAGAAAACTTTTGTCAATTATGTATAACTTTAGCTGGGATTTTATACATTCCATCTTAACCAAATTTTCTGCTATCCACTGTACCCTTGGTCCTATTTACCTTGAATAAACAGGTTTCTACTGCATTATTGAACTAGAGTTATTTTTAACCAAGATTACAAACAAATAATGAAATAATATTATTTTTATTCCAGGTCCAAAACAACCATGTTAGTAAAAAGGGTGTGTAGTTATAAGAAAGGAGAAGAAGATGCTTGTTCAAATTTAGCTCTTCCGTGTACGCAGCATTGCATCAGGCACATAATGTATAATGTTGATCAACTTCTGTTTGAACATTGTACAGCAAAGTTCTCGGATAACACTCAATGCTGTGTTCCAGTATTTGATATCTGTCATGAGTTGCCCCTATGCCTGGAGCATGCAAGGAAAAGGGTAAGTTATAATAAACTGCAGTGGTGATAGTTACTTTAGGCATATCTTAATATGTCACTTGTATTTGAAGTGTCTATTATTAAAAGTAACTTCTAGTTCACAATCCATTTTCTGTGGGAGCGCATTAATGTTTAGTACATCTACTTAGTGCATTTCTATTAGCAGTTGAGATATTATTAAAAATAATTTTATTTTGTAGTTTTTTGCTTAAATTAAAATTGTTTGCATAAAATCTCAATCATTGCATATGCAAATTATAAGCAAAATATAAATAATTTGAAGTTGTGTGGAATGTTCCTGAAAAAATTAGTCATTAGTTTAACCAATTGCATCATATTTAAATTCATACTCAACTAACCAAGAAATAAAATTTAATCCCCTAGCAGTGAGGTGGTATAGCTTAATGCTTAAAACATAATTTTAAATCAACCAATAAGTATTTTTTGCTGAAATTTCCATGTACAATATTAAAAGCATAAACTCATTAGTGCTGTTGTGTGTGATAGACGTAAAAAATTTGAATATCTTCCTACTCTTGGTTTTGCTAACAATTAGGATGTTAAGGCATCAGTTTTTGCTCCAGTATGATTGAAAATGTAAGTTTTCCTTTTGAGACATCAAAATAATTAAAGCAATATAAACCCTAATTTCATCTGCTGTAGTATTAAACCACAGCATTTTTCTGTCAGGATTGTTCAGCTGTCTTGTTACCTAAGGATTAGTTCCATCACATATTTTGTCAAATAAATGTTCCATGTATCCTGAAAAATTTAAAAGCACAGATGTCATTATTTAGTAAGCCTTAACAAACATTATTTGCAGCCAAATTGTAGAAAATGGGAATATTGTTATTTTTATTCAAATACTAGTCATACTATAAATATATAATTTTGAATCTGCTTACAGTGAAGGCATAATCAAATTGAATTAATTAAAGTGGTACTGTTAACACACTTCACTTACTTTTATTGAGTAGGACAATTGTTTCGTGGACTGTTGCCCGCATCCTCAGCTGTTGAACCACTACTGCTTGGGTTTGGATTCCAAATTGTGGTTGTGATGACATCATTTGGGCAGGCGATGAGACTTGTTAAGCAATCCTTAGGGGGGAACTCCATGTTCATCAATGTGTGGCGGTATTTATGAATGTAGATTTTTTCCCATGCTGGTAATTGAAACGGATTCAAAAGTTCTTTAAATAGTTTGTTGTTCGGATTGATTTCATGGTGTGTTTCCCAAAAATGATTTGCTACTGCAGATTTGTCCGGCTGTTTTGACTGGATGTGTCTTCTATGTTCTTTATTGTGTGTTTCAAGGTTTCTTATTGTCTTTCCAATGTATTTCCTGTTGCAGTTTTGACAATCAATGGCATATATTCCTGATTTTTTTCTCTGTGGGTATTTTGGCCTTCAGGGAGGAGCCCAGGAGGTTTTTTATACTGTATTTGTTAATCGGTGCTAGTTTGATGTTGAATTTCTTGAATACTTTCTTGAACTTGTTGTAGAGTTGTAGGTTGATGTGATTTTGTGAAATTTGGGAGGTTTTTCTTTATGGGTTAAGGTGGTAATTTCTTTGACATAGTGTTTTTTCTGCGCTGTAATATAAATGCATTTTGAAGGTTCTGGTGCATCATCATTGGCTTCATAATAGTTTTTCTCACTGCTTGCTAAATTAAATTCATTATCACTAACACTAAACTTTCTTCAGATTCTGTTTCATATTCAGAAAAATGTTTTCACCATCAGATTTCTCCTACCCTGTTCATCATCCACACAGATTCTTTTCATGGCCATGATAGCTATTGACACAAGAGAAATAATACTAAGAATAATGCTATTTTTCCTTGGTTAAAAGACAATCGGTGAGGTCATACTGAGGAATTACATCCATGAAATATCAGCACTTCATTCCAAATGTATGCAATGGCATCTGTGAGAAGGAACCTAAATCACATGCAGTTAGAGCAATGCAGCATTGTAAACTGAATAAGTCACACACAATTCATGAGCCAGAAAAAGTGTGTGAGCCCTGGTCATCAAATGATACAAATGGGTTGAACAAAAAGATTGTTTTTTTCACAAATTAATAGAACTTTAGGCTATATCCTGGAACTTTAAAACAAACAAGCTCTAGGCAGAGAGAAACAGAAACTGAGACATATTGCTTTACTCTGGTGAATAGGTTATCTAATTTACTACAAACTAGCTGAACTATTAAATGAAACACAATGCCCTGCATGCATGTGAACTCTGAAAACTTAACATTGAGCGTACTTCATGTCTAAATGTTATAATTCTGATCTGATTCCAAAATTGCATGAAACCTACCAAATGAAGACTAGGGAGCCGAGCATCCAAGAAAAAGTGTGTGTGTGCGTGCATGCGTGTGCATGTTTGTTTTCTTTTTTTCTTTTTTTTTTTAAATAACAAGCACAAATTTTTGCCTTATGTAACTGCCAGAACACAGCGGATAAAACAAGACAGCTGGTATAATCTAAATCTATATTCAGTGTTAAATGAAAATTTAATTATATTGCTCTAATAAACATTTATTCATTTTTAGCTGAACAAATGCACAAGAAAGCCTAAGTCACAAAGCATGCAGCAAATCAAGGAAAAGTATATTAAATATGCATCTAATAAGCTAAAACTAATAAATCAAATGCCAAGTGAGTTACAAATCTGAACAAGTCTAAAAATAAACGTTTTTAAGGAAACCATGGTTTTAATTTTTTACGAAATGCCTTGTCAGTCATTCTATTCAGCTGAAGATCTCATGTGTAGAGCCTTATGGATATTTAAAAGAATTTCTTTGCTTTTATCAGCATTGCTCACTGGTTTCAATAAGCCCATATTTCCATACAGAAAAGAATTTTTTTATATTTTCTGCATTGTTTAGAAGTTATTGCTGATAGCATTAAAAGACCTTTAGAGTATGCTACCTAACCTACACCCAATTATGTCTGTGGATGCAGCCCATTCATTCTTGGAGTTGATTATTATACATGAAAGATTAATAAAATTGAACAGATATTGAAAGGGTAGAATCCAACTGATATGTTCAGTACCATAACCCATATCTTTGGTTTACCTCTGTTGCTCTAAATATTGTTGATGATGACCAATATTCAAACTGAAGGTCAGTCAATGCCTAGGACGGAATTGTGGGTGAGACCACAACTGACCTCAGTGTTCCAGCAAGGATGATACTGCGAACCTGCTGCCACTTCCCTTCTGCAGGATGGTGATGAGAGGATCCTCCCAGCAGGGGAGAAAACCTCCATGCTGGTACCGGGAATCAAGAGGCAAAAGCAGGTGCACTACCACTGTGCTACAGGACAACCATTGTAATGAGTTTTCAAATTAACCCACAAACTATATGCAAGAAAGAATAATTAATTATTATTGATTGACAGCACATTGATTAGATATGCTCAAAATTGTTATTCTATAAGGTAGTCCAGAGTATTATCAAGCGCTGTAAGAAGGCAGACATGTGCTGAGGTAGCTCCGTAAGTGAGATGAAGAAGGTAGTAAAGAACATGACAACCAAAGGCTCCACTAGCACAGCACTTAGAGAATTAGAAGAAATAAGGAGAAGATGGTGAATATCAGAAGAAGAAGAGTGGAAAATGTCGAAGACAAGAGTAGAAGGTACAACTTGGTATGTTCAGGGATAGAAGAAAGAGCAAGAATGGAGGTACATGATCTGCTTAGTAGAAGACTAGGGATAGAAGCCAGTAATCACAAAATCTGTGAAGCTTTTAGGTTAAGGAAGAGAAGCGACAAAAATCTGATGTGTTCCATTCACATGACTCTCTCTACATCTCTGTAACAAATTATTGTTAAGAAGCTTATTCTTTCTATTTACTTCATGCTAATTGAGAAAACATTAGCAGAAATGATGCTATTACTTGCTTCCTTGTAAGCTTTAAAAGCTGGTTGCTATGTGATTGAAGTACCTTTGTATGGCCAGGAGTTGACAAATTCCTGTATGAGTAAAGTATAAGTATTTTTAAACTGAAACCAATAACAAAGAATATCTCAAAATGGCCTCAACTCCACGAATAAAGTGTATAGAATATAAATTGATGGTTTTAATGACCTTACAGTTTTGGTTAAGTAAGTCTTTGTCTATCTCTAACGGCCTACCAGTTATGCAAAATTCCTAAAATTCATCCAGAATAAAGCTGTCTTCACAGGCTATTGCCAGAAAATTCAAGATACGTATTTTATTTTTCATGTAAGTATTTTTAATATGCAATATTTTAATCAAAATTGTTACAGCCATTTTTGAGAAAATCAAAATTTTGAAAATTGTTCTATGTAAAGGGTAGTTTGGGGTGGAGAATTTTCTTGAAAACCTTCATGTCGCATCCTTGGAAGATACTGAATTTAAATACCAAGTTTAGTATTTAACAAACTTTTCATTTTTCAGTTATGCTGCCCACAGACATACAGACATTTTTTTGAAAATGCTTCTTTTTTTTTTTTGTTTTTGTTCAGGGAATCCCTAAACATACATTTCCAGTGAAATCTCGGTATCAAATTTTTGGGTGCTTTACAATTACCTTTCTATACACTAGGTGCATGGTATGTGTAGAGAAAGAAAAAAAGTATATTGGTAAAATGTATAAGTACACAAATGACTTGTGACATAAGAAATTGGCAAAAATATTTAAAGTACGGACATCTACATTAACAAGCATAGATTTCAAACATAGTTTCAAGATTTTAAATTATGGTTTGATGATAAAGTGGCAGTAAGGACATGTGAAAGAACGAAAGCAATGAACCAGGAAACCAAAAATGACAACTCCAGGGCAGTGCAATGTCTTGTAAGGGGAATAACCAAAATATGCCAGAACAGCAGCAAATGGCATAGAAGAGAAGGTGGGGGAATCAAAGCAAGAATCAGAGAGAGGGGAAAGAAGTGCATAGAGAAGAGGAAGGAGAAGACAGCTGAATGTGAGAGGAGAGGAGGGGAACCAAAAAATAGGTTAGAGGGTAGTGGAAAGAGCAAAAATGTGATACCAAAATCAAGCAGCGAGAAGAAGAGAATTGTGGACAAAATAGATTACATAATGATGTTGTGGGAAGATGAGGATATGGGTTCAATTCAAAATCTTCTCGGGCTTCTAGCCAGGTAATAACTTGGCTTGACACCAACGTTTCGAAGAAGTGCATCTTCCTCGTCTTCAGGATATGGGTGTTGGATGTCACCCTCCGTGGTGTAATGGTTACCATGCTAACTTCATATACCCAGGGTCGCAGGTTCCAAACCCAGCAGAGGACAATGGATTTTTTTGGGTGTAAAAATCCTTACCATGGCTTCCTTCAGAAGGGAAGTAAAGCTGTTGGTCCCGTGTCGTAGATTTATGGCACGTAAAAGAACCTCAAGCCTGATAGGCCTCTGAGCAAAATTAAGCTGTCTTTCACATCCAATTTAGGATGGGATACTGAGAACCATAGTAGTTAAAGAGCGTCCATAAATAACACGTCATTTCCATTTTGGGTGTTGGATGGGCTATGTATAGTGGACATGAAAAAGGGTGAGAAGTTAGACGAGTGTGGAAAGATAGTATATTAGGGAAATGGGTTTCAAATAAAAAAGGTGCTATATTGTCACATCCATGATGGTTGGAGCTTAGGGGTGTAGCTGGTTCAGAATAGAACAACTCAGCTTGACTTAATACTAATTATTTTGGTTTATTGAATCTAATTACCAGCAGTGCCGGGCTTACAATGTGAAGGGGGAATGAAGCTAGAATACATGATGAATCTTACCTTGAAGTATTGTCGTGTACCGAGGAGGAGTTGTGGAGACTACATCGTTCGGACTTGGCGGGTCTGCAAAACGAAAAGATTGCGGGCAGCGTCGCAGCCCTCATTCCAGAATGTAACTATCTCCCCCGATCGGCGCTATATATCAGTTCGATCTGACTCAATCCTAATTATGTCTGTTTCCTGTATGTGGGGAGCTGACGCCTAACTTGAGTGTTGGATTGAGCAGAAACATGTGATCAATCCATGCTGTCTGATGCAAAAGTATTGTAAAATAAAAATGGTCCTCCTACACATATATGCAACAATATAAAACAGAAGAATGATATAAAAATAGGTATGACATGACAGATGACAAAGCAAAAGAAATGATATAAAGTGATAGATAAGGGGAACTGTGGTTAAATAAAATATCCAAGGCAAATAAATTATGATGGAGAAAGTGAAACATAGTATAAGAAAGGGAAAGAGAGATAAGTGGAAACAGATAAATGAGTAGAGGAAGGAAACGTGAGAGGGGAGGATGTGTCTTAAAATAAGGAGATATTTAGTAATTTCACAAATAAAGAGGAGCTATTTAGTTAAAAATGATGAAAGGAAAATTAAAATGAGATGCCAAAATTCAGTAGTAGTCATGAACACTATGGAAGGCACACATACAAGCTCAATTGTATATAAAATGTGTAAATTCAAAGGGCAGCCCAAGTTGAATTTGATTATGACTAAATTATTTCATTAATTCATATAAGGTAAACTTATAAGTTGGATTTGTTGTAATTGAAATATATCTTTTATTTTTTTTGAAGGATAACTATGACAAGATGTGTGCAGAAACAAAACCAAAGAAGGTGCGCAAGAAGGCCAAGCCATCAGCAATGACACGGCCAAATAAGAGAGGAAAGAAGAAGAGACGTATTCAAAAGCCACCTGAGCCGCCTCCTATAGAAGGAGGTAGTTCATTAGTTGCTTCAATTGCACAGCCGAAACAGCAAGAAGAAACGTCTGGTAAGTCATTCTTTCTATGTTCATTACCGTAATATTTGTTTTACAATATGTACAGTGTGATTTAAAACAAATGCATGTTCATTTTATTATATTCAAGTATTAAAAAATCTGATGTGTTCCATTTACATGACTTCCTCTACATCTCTGTAACAAATTTTTCTATCTACTTCATAGTAATTGAGATAAACATTTGCAGAAATGGTCTTATGCTTGCTTCTTTGTAAGTAGAAAGGAAATAAGGGGATGCACTAGGCTAAAGTGATAGTCAAATCTTTTAAAAGCTGATTGCCATGTGATTGAAATCCATTTCTATACATTGCTAAGAGCTGACAAATTCTCATATGAGAAAAGTAAGTATTTTAAAACTGAAACGAATAACAAGGAATATGTCAAAAATGTCAACTCCACAAAAAATATGTATATGACATACATTTTTCATTTTATACAGGGGACCCTAAAACTGTATTTACAGTGTATCAAATTTTTGGGTGGAATGCAATACCTTCTCTACCTATTACCATGTACTATGTAGAGAAAGTAAAAAGTAATTAAAATGTATGATCCTGTCCATTCTTCATTAGAAAAGACTGTTTTGAACTAATGAATAATTCTGATGGCTGAATGTAAAGCTAAATGATCCTTGACATCTAAAGGCCACCACAAAAGAGAGAGAGAGAAAAAGAGAGAGAGAGGGAGTGGGAGAGGGTTGAGGGAGAGAGGGGGAGGGAGAAAGAGGTTAAGAGAGAGAGGGGAGAGAGAGATCTAGTAGTTAAGTAATATACTATTTCTGCAGTACCTAAAATTCAAATGAATACAGAGTAGGCTCATATACATTTTTTGTAAATGTAAGACTTTTTTTTTTTCTTTATTTTCTATCATTCTTCCTTTGTTCCTTCATATTCACATTGAAGACAGTAATTTTGTCTTACGGTTTGAAGTTAATGAAATAATGGGATGCCCATGGAGAGTTAAGGTCATAATGTAATATTAATCAGTTTCTGTATGTTTTCTTTTTGTAATTTAAGTGGTTACTAACAAGCCTTGCAGATTTTATACGATTTTTCAGTATTATAAGTATTCCCTTTGGATTTAAACATCAGTATATGAGGGTTCAATGAAAAGTAATGTCTCCACTTTCGTTAATTGGGTTTAAATGGGAATATTTTAATAAATCAAAGGCAGAAATAACTCTTAGAATGTGATCTTTAATTACCAATATTCACTTTTCTATATAATCACCACATAATAATTGGATACATTTCTGCCAACGATGAACAAGCTTTCTGAAGCCGTCACAGAAGAAGTCGACACTGTTTCTGCAACCACAGTCTCACAGTTCTCTCAATGTCTTCATCAGAAGCATAATGATGTCTCTGCAGATCGCCTTTCATTATTGGGAACAGATGGAAGTCAGATGGTGCTGAATCTGGACTGTATGGAGGATGCCATACAATGGTGAGATTCAGTCTGAAATTCTGCTGTGGTGGCATTTGAAGTACGAGGTTTGGCATTGTGATGCTGCAGGAAAACATTTCCCTTTTCCTTTTGGGCCCTTGTTAGCCATTGTTTCAGAGTTTGCAGCATTGTGATGTAATGCTGTGAATTTGTTGTTGTTTCATGACCAATGAAATCAACATGGATAACACCATCTGCAGCCCAGAACACTGTGGCCATGATTTTTCCAGCTAAGGGCTGCGTCTTGAATTTTTTTTTTTTTTTTTTTGGGCGAGTCTTTGTGTCGATATTTGTCTCCGTAATGGTGTACTCATGTTTCGTCTCCTGTCACAACTGAATGGAGAAAGGCGTCACCTTCATTCCCGTAACACAAGAGGAGTTCCTGGCAAATTTCAAGTCTATGTGCTTTCATTTCTGGAGTCATCATGCACAGATCTTTCAATAGCCAAACAAAGCAATAATGTGACCCACACATTTTTGTGAAATGCCAGTTGTGCTTGCAATTTCTCTCTGAGTGATACGACAATCGTCCTGAATCAATCTGTCAACATTTTGTTTGTGAAACTCGGTGGTTGCTGTCACAGGATGTCCAACAATGCACAGTACTCACATCAACACAATCACCATAAACTGCTTTCATTCTCTGATGAATCTCCTTTGGTGCAACATCTTCTGCTGTCAAGAGTTCAATGACAGCGCGTTGCTTAAAGCGCATTGACCTACTGTCTGCGCAGGGTTCCATACTTTACACTGTAACAACACAACCTTTCAATGCTAAGGTTTCCCGCCAACTGGAGCTGTAGAAAAGAGGCTATGGAACAAGCCAGCACCTGCCATATACCAATGCTGCCATCTGTTGAAGAGTTATAAAGGTAGAGGCATTACTTTTCATTCAACCCTCGTATTTCTGGTATTTGAATTAATATTTGAGAAATGTTAACACTTAATTTAATTGTTTTTTCATACAAGCCATTTGTAGGACAGGAGTTGTATAGGTAGATTCAGACTGAAAAATCCAATGCCATAGCCAGGATTATAACCATGGATCTCCCAGTCTCAAGCTGGGAGATTTGCTCTAACCACTGAGCTATCATGGCAACATACTATACAGCATTAGATTCCTCAACTGACTTGCATGTTTCCTGGTAAATCAAAAATCCTGGCTATGGTATTGAATTTTTCAAATATATTTTTTTGAGGTCCCCTGGCTCTAAAACAATTAGTTTTAGAAAAAGGCCTATGTGTTATTTGTAAACAGCATAATTCAAAGATTAAAAAATTGATTAAATACCAAATTGGAATTTAAATCAGAGTGTCCACCAAGGATGAGACCAAGATTTCAAAGAAAATTTGCCCACCCAAACAATATTCTTTACATGATTTTCTTAAAAATGACTCTTGTTTAAAATACTGTATGTTTAACACATTTTTGCGCAAATGAAATTATATTTTGAATTTTCAACGGATAGCCTCTGAAGTCCTTTTCATTCTGAATGATATATGTATAACTGATAAATTTAACAGATAAAATTTTACCGTATAAAACAAACTGTACACTCCACAAAACACATATTTTACATTAAATAAGTATGTTTGTGACAGACATCTCTGAGATATTGTTTTGTTATTGCTTTGAATTTTCAGATATTTTACTTCTCCCAATGTATTTTTCTCACATTCGCTGTTCTTTATTTATTTTGTTTCCTTTCTTTCTCTCTTTTTCACGTTCATTCAAATAGACCATCTGATAATGGCTTTGAAAATATTTAAATATCAATTTAATTTACCTTATACCTATAAAGAAATTGGTAACCTTCCCTAATTTCTTTATTTTTATGCACATTCTCCAGCATTTAATAATAATTCTCTCCTCCATTTTAAACCACTTTTATTTAATTTCAATTTATATCTGATAAATTCATTATTAATTTGTCAGTATTATTATGTTTCTGTTTTGCAGATATAAATGTTGAACCTTCCTCCTCACCTGAGGTTCTGGCATCATATATTAAGGAGGAACCTTCCTCTGAAAGTATAATTCCAGAAGCAAATGTGCAAGATTGTCATATGCAAGAAGAAAAATGTAAGTCTTCACATAAAGAACAATACAGGAAGTGAACAAGTTTATGAATTATGACACACTCATAGATTAAACCTTTAACAAAGTGAGTTTGATTATTTTTTTCAGGGTGTAGAAACTGTATACACCCAGGATTAATGTTATCTCATAGGATAATAAATTCCCAAAATATGTATAATGCCAACTTTTATGCTTTGTCCATAATATTTAATGGAGTGGTATCTTTTTAAGAGTTAAGGATAATAAATTCCCAAAATAACTTTTATGCTTTGTCCATAATATTTAACGGAGTGATATCTTTCTAAGAGTTAAGAGCAAATAGATACTTTTTTTCCATGGTTTTTGGGCTGATCCAGAGTTCATTTTCATCATCGACATGATAAATTAATAATGTTAATTGCATTATATTGTGGAAAATTTTGAATTTAAAATGAGAGGAAAACATAATCAAAAAACTTGAAAGGTTCATTGTAGAGTAAGACAAAACTGGTTATGATAGGTAGCCAACATAAATGTTGATTAAAGTTGGCAATTTTGATTAATTATGTATGGAAGAGGTAGAAAAATATGTAGAATTCAATATAAGTACAGCCCCATTATATACTCAACCTGGTGTTAACTATATTGGGGTATAGAATAAGCACAATTTCTTAATTGAGGTGGTTAAATTGGGAAAAAAGGATATTATTGGTAATAACAATAAGTAACACTTATTCTGTAGTTTACCTAAGGCGAGTTGGAATTAGTAGCACTATTACTTATTTTTATTTAAAAGATTTTTAGAAACAGTTGTTCACATATCTTAAAATATGGTAATTGATGACAATGTTGAAATTACTTAAAAATAAAAAATTGAGTCAATTGACAGTAAACAATAATCAGTTTTTAATTTCACCTCTGGAATTGGACCAAAAATTGTGAAAAATTAAACAATTATTTTTCTTTCTCATACTAAAATAATAATTCTAAATGTTTAAGAAAATATATTGTTTTTTCTACTTGTATACTTTAACTAACAATTAACTAAAGATATAAATGGACAGGTACTTGCTTAAATATGCATGAGGTGTCGTTAAAACCTTGGTTGAATGTGCCAAAAATATTTGTGAGCCGCAGTATTTAAATAATGAACTTAAACGCCTGGAACAAGTTTTCAACCACAATGACTATTCTAACAAAGAATTTGAACGTGCCATTCGCCCTAATAAATCTCAAAAGGAAAATACTAAATGAAATCCAAATAGAGCGGAAGTCTTTCTGCCGTACATAAAAGGTATCACTGACAGAATAGGCAAGCTACTAAATAAACAGAAAATTAAAACAATATATCTTCCAACATGAAAATTAAAACAAATTCACAAATCAGCTTAAGGCCCACTGGACCCACTCTCTACCACCGGTGTTTACAAAATACCCTGTACATCTGGCCATTCTTACATAGGCACAACGAAACACAGCATAAAAACCTTCATCGCCAAACACAAAAGATGCTTCAAAATTCTTAGGCTTTCACGGCCGGTGTCGGTACTGGCTGGAGTATATAATTCAACCACCATCCAAGACAAAAGCGCTCCATGATCAAAACCCTAGCCAACCGAGCTATACATATCTGTGATCCGCAACACCTACAACAAGAACTTCAGCATTTGGACAAAGAGCTTCAAGCCAATGGCTACACAAAGCGCGAGATCAATAAAGCATTACATCCCAAGAGAGGTTCCACTAGCACACAAACAGCCGCAAACGGTCGAAAGGGTAAAGCTTTCCTCCCGTACATCAGATCAGTCACAGACCGCATTGAAAAATTACTGAAACGCCACAACGTTGACACTGTCTTCAAGCCAACCAAACAGATCTGTAACACTCTCCATTCAGCCAAAGACCCTAGGGATCCACTAACCACAGCAGGAGTATACAGAATACCATGTTCATGCGGCAAAGTGTATATTGGAACCACACAACGAAGCGTAAAAACTCGCATTAACGAGTACAAAACCAATTGTCGCTTGGGTCAGACGGAAAAATCAGCAGTTGCGAAACATGCCATACTCGAAGAAGGTGAACATATCATCCAGTATAAAGACACTTGATATTCTAGCATTAACCTCCCATTACTACTCTTGTTTATACCGGGAAGCTATTGAAATACAGAAGCATAGAAATAACATCAATCGCAAAGAAGAAGGCCTTAAACTGAACAGAATATGGCAAATGGCACTAACCAAAGTCAAAATCAAGAGCTCCAAATGAGCCAATCAGACACCAGCAGAGCACAGCACTCCGCCGACAGAAGTCTAGCCCACCGCCAACCCGAACCAATCACCACACGCCTCCCCACCGGCCGCTGATATAAATACTGCGGTCCACAGTGCAACCAGCACAGTCGCAGTTGAAACGTCCACTAGAGCACTTCGAACTCGCCGCTGCCACCGAAGATGTCTGCCGTAGTCGCAGACGAAACGTCTGGGAAGAGAAGGAGAAGCCCAGTAGACCACGGCCCACAAGCCCGGATTATACTCCAGCCAGTACAAAAGATGCTGTCGCCTCGGCCATACAGATAAATCAGCTGTTGCAGATCATGCCCTCATCTTAGACAAACATGATATATTATTTGAAAAAACAGAAGTCCTTGCAACTACCAAATATTCCTACCCCAGAATGGTCAGAGAATCTGTAGAAATATACAAACATCCTAATCATTTTAATAGAGAAGACGGATTTAAGCTCAACCAGACCTGGATTCTTGCCTTACATCGTCTTCGCACCGGCCAGCACAACAGCCAATCAGAACACAGCAGCCCAATTTTTCCCCTCCCACTACCTCAACAGTATATATTGCAGTCCACTGCTCCATGAATTTGCAGTTGCTAGTCGTTCCTGCCCAGCTTCAGTTCTGAAGATGTCCTCCACAGCTGAGGACAAAATGTCAAGTTTTAATTATTTTAATAATTTTAATATTCGACCACGGCCTACAAGCCCCAGACATGTTATATGTTACCAGGTACTTGCTTATTAATAGACACGCCCAACTTTAATCCTTGCTTTCTTGCACTCCTTTTCCAACAATTTTCCATACTCAAAATATCCACATGCAGATTTTACTAATTGTATCAAAAATGTTATAATGCCTCTCAGAAGTACATTGAAGAAAATCCTCATAAACTTTTGGAAATAATGCTCAAATTTTGAAAATTAAGAATTTTGGAGAGTACAAAAATAATAATTGTTCTACAATATTTAGGTTTAATATAGAATATATATGATAGACCTGTTTGCAACTTTATTTATTGTAAAATTTGAATTTTTAATGTGAATATTTTTTAAAATGTGGCTCATTTTTATTAGAACAATGAATTTAGAGAATAAAAATTATTATTTAAATAACCATCAAGCTTGAATTTTGATACATGGCAAAAATATAATTTATTGTGTTACTTTGATTGTTTTTTCACACAAGCTAAGTGTAGGATAGGTACAAGTTGAATAGGTAGAGTCAGACTGACCTATCTGGCCATAGCCAGGATTTTAACCATAGATCTCCCAGTCTCTAGTTGGTTGCTCTAACCAATGGCAACTTGCTGGCACGGCATTAAATTTCTCAACTGACTCCAATGTTTCCTGGCAAACCACAAGGTTTTCTTAAATTGTGTTGAGATGACCTACCCAATAACGACTTACACTGTTGTAAGTACTTTAAGTCCTGTGCTTCTTAGCTTAGCCAACTATTAGGTCACTTTACATAATTTAATTGTTTTTTCACACAAGCCATGTGTAGGACAGGAGATGAATAGCTAGAGTCAGACTGAAAAATTCACCACGGATCTCCCCTCTTCTGGATTACAAAGAAGGAGCTGGAGCGAAGAATTTTATCAATTCTTTTCATTTTATAACAAAATGGAGAAATATGCAACCAATTAGGATGGTGAAATTGATGCCATATATACATCACTTCAAAATTTATTTCCATGGCTATCAAATGCAAAAATATAGTTATTCTCTCTGATTCTAAAGCTGCTCTCCAAGTTATCGGTTCTACTGCTTCGCCCAAAATGGTGAAGATCAAGAAATACATGATATGATCTAAAACACAACAGAGCCTACATAAAAATATAGTCTTACAGTGGATTCCTGCACACTGAGGTATTTTTAAAAATGAAATGGCTGATATTTTAGCAAAGAAAGGAATTAAAATCACTTTAGTGATAAAACAAAATTTCTCTTATGAATCAATTAAAAGAATTATTAAAAGAAAAATAACTTAAAATTATAATCAACAGATAACTCTTCAAAATAATTGGTCAAAATAGAACATTTTGGATGATCCATCAACAGTTCCTGATTTACCAAAAAATCCTCTGTTGCTGCACTTTGACTGATCAGAGGGTATGATTGCTTGAATAAACATCTTTTCAGAATTGGAATAGTGGCATCTCCAAATTGTTTATTGTGCTCCAAAAAAAAAAAGAAATGGACATGGAACATCTAAAAACTCTTAACTTCCAAAATATTTTGAAGCAAGATGGAGAATGATTTCATTATTAAGTTCTGAGCATTAGATACACACACAAACAATGGATCGAGGGGTTAGACCCTCACATGGGTTTGATCCCAGGTGATTGCATGTGGGATTTGTGTTGGACAAAGTCATCAGGGGTGGGTTTTCTCTGGTTTCCCCTGCCATCACATTCCAGTGGTGCTTCATCTTCATTTCATGTATCATCAGTGTCATATGTAGTAAAAACAGACATTAAACACTACCCGCCCCCCCTCACAATGAACACATGTCGTTATATTGTGTACACCATTTTTACTTTCTCTACACTTACTATGTACATAGTGTATAGAGAAGGATTGCACTCCACCCAAAAATTTGATACCAAGATTTCACTGGTAATATATGGTTTAGGGTCACCTATATCCAAAAAAAGCATTTTCACAAAAATGTCCGTGTGTGTATGTGTGTCCATGTGTCTGTGAACATGATAACTCAAAAACGAAAAGTCGGTAAAATACCAAACTTGGTATTTAAATGCCAGGGATGCGACATGAAGATTTTGAGAAAAATCCCCCCACCCCAAACTACCCTTTACATGGAACTTTTTTCGAAAATTTCGATTTTCTCAAAAATGGCTATAACGATTTTGATTAAAATATATATTAAAGACATTTACCTGATAAATAAAATGTATATCTTGAATTTTCTGGGAATAGTCTCTGAAGAGTAGTTTATTCTGGATGAATTTGAAGGAATTTTGAATAACTGCTAAACTGTAAGAGATGGACAAAAACTTACTGCACAAAAAATGTAGAGCACGTTAAAACACACAATTTATGTTATATACATTTTATTCATGGAATTCGTCATTTTTGAGACACTCCTTGTTTTTGGTTTCTGCTATGAAAAACGTATACTTTTCTCATACATAGCTTTAAGATTTCTCCATCTTCTTTTACCAAAGATTTATACCAAAACTTTATTATTCTCTCCATTATTATTCCATTCCTTTCAGTTTTCCCAAGTTCTACTGAGGCAACTTCTCTGTGTAGTAAAGCATTGGTCTCTGCACAATCTCCACTACCTCTGCAGTGCAACAATTGTACAAATTGGAGACTACATGATATATGACATACTATCAAATGAGTATTGCATATAATTTAATTTTCCCTCTTGATTCTTGAGATGGATAGGCCAATACTCCTCTTATGCATTATGTTGCCATCATGAAAATAATACAAATGTTCAAGTTTAGCTTTGTTATGCGAGCACTTATTCATGCTGACAAGTATGTTGGAGGAGGATATGAACATAAAAGCTAATCTCAAATGTTAAGCTTCAAATATATGAATATGGTTTAACTATATTTCAGGGTTAAAAAAACTATAGTTGCAACATTTAGAAAAGGTTCAGTTAAAAGAAGTGATAAAAGTTGCCATTCTTATATGTAAAAATTGAAGCTGGTAACAGTGAAGCAACACAAATATAAATTATTATATTAATATTTGCCATTCTTTCCTGATGAGATAGATTTATGAGAGTTATTTTGACTGCAGATAAAATTCCATGTAATATATGTCCATATTTATAGCCTCTGACAAAGAAGTGACATGATAAATAACTTGTTGAAAGTTTTTGTTGATAGTTTCTTACAAAGTGTATGTTGGACTGTAGTGTTACAATTTTTGCAAGAAGTATACTCTTATGTGAATTAATTATATCTTTCAGTTAAGCATTGGATTTTTCAGTCAAACTCTACCTTTCCAGTATACTTTATGTTTGAAAATGTCTATGTAGTATGTGATAATAGGAAAACACTTTCTTCTATCAGGTATAAATTAATGGAATGGATTTTTCTTTCTCTAGTATTGGAACAACAACAAGCGGTGGAAGTGGAAGAAGTATTGGCAATTGCTGGTGACCTGCCTTTAGATGCAGCAGAACTAGCAAATCAAGCTTCACGGCTCTTAGAAGAACACGATCTTACCAACGTCCTCAACCAAATCCCAGCAGATGCGTTTAATGACTTATTCACAGGTATAAAAAATATTACTAAAATATTAAAGGACATTTTAAAAAGGGACAATTTATGCCCTCTTTAAAGCAATTAGTAAGTGCAGAACTCTCATTACATTCTTTTGAAAGTGACATATACAAGCATTTGTGAAAAGCATTAACCAAAGTACAAAGTAAACAATTTAAGATATAGTTGAGCCTCACTTATACATTATTCGTTTTGTTTTTTGCAAAAAGTTTTATATTTTTACACACCAAACTTTGTCCAGTAATATTTAATTCTCAGTTATATGTTCTTGGGTTACACTTTTTCTCATTAATACATCACATATTGTGCATGGTTTCTGTATACTCTCTTCTTGCTGTTGCAGCACAAAACAATGTATGATGGATGAGGCATCAATATTTCTATTATACTCTATTGCTGCGCTTGTGTTTACCATATGTCTTCATGTTGTTCTCCCCAGTTGCATCAAATGATATAATTTATGAAGCAGGCCTAAGTAATAAAAGTGTTCCCAGTGTGCATAGGGGGATTCAAGCTTTAGAAATTGCACAGTTTCTAAACCTATGTAATGAGAGCATGTCAACAATTAGTGCACATAATCAACTAGCGTATGACTGTGGGAGAAAAAAAAAATGGACATTTTTTTTTAAACCAATATAATGTACCACTACTCTGAGGCTTATGTTTTGCTCTTTAGTTTGAATTATTAATAATAGTATTGCCATGCATATAAGCACTTTAAAAAGTGTATTATATTTATTATTTGTCTCTTTCATCTATTGCTTTCTTATATGAAATATATCTTATATATGATTCTTTTCTAGTAATAATCTAAATAGCATATTTATCTAAATCAGGATGGCCCTCTTTCTTCATAACTTAATTTTGGAATTTAGCATATCATCTGTGTAAAACAAAGACATAATTTAAATTTTAAACCAAATTTAAAGTATACCACATTTATTTTGAACAAACGAGGGATGTATTAATAATAATAATGAATTGGAATGATACACTGTGAAGTTCAGTTAATAGTAATGTACTATGAGTTGTTTTACACAAGGCTTCATCAAAATTGTTACTTACCCAGCAGAACCAGTATCATAGGATCTGGCCTACATCATCAGCTGCTTACAACTACTGGATGCAGGTGAGATATTTGTGGTGGCCGGCTTCTTCTCCTTTGGTGGGGGGGTTGACAAACTTCAACAATAAATTTTTTTCTAGTGGAAGATCAAAGTTCATAAGTCTGGTTTTGAATTTTTCCATTTATATTTTTTCCCAGGTATCCAGTTCTACAATTTTTTGTACATGTTTTAGGAGGTGAATGCCATGTACTATTTCATGTTCATGCCAGAGATGGGCAGAAACTGCTAAGTTTTTGGTTTACTTATTTGTTACTTGATCAAGGTGTTATTTTAGTCTGATACCTATATTTCTTTTTGTCCTGCCAATGTATATTTTGTCGCAGTCTTTGCAATTGATTCTGTATATCCTGGTTTTTTGTAGTTTTAAATTATAAGTTCCTGGAATTGAGGAGAATTTTGACAAAACTATATTGTAATTATTAAACATTTTCTGGAATAATCTTCTGGAACACATCAGGTTTTCATTTTTATGATGCATATCTTACTATCCTGTTTTTTTTCTTTTTTGCAAATCTCTACCTGTTACAGAGGACAAGAATGGTCAATATGAGCCCACACGAGAAGAAACAGAAGAACTTGAAAGAGCACTAGAAGCTGTTGACAAGGATGTGAAGTCATTAGAGAAGCTTTCACAGACACAAGGATTGTTGGACACGCTGATAGATGAACATGCATTAGTCCAGACCTTAGCACAGCTTCCCACAGAAGTGCCCAATGTGATGCCAGCAGCCATACCAGGTATTGTACCAGTGGTTGCCACTTACCACCATTATCATAATGGATTTATTATGAATACCCCAAGTGTGGCAGCTCCAACTCACCTTGTAGAAACCCCGAATATTGCATCCACACAAACTCAGACTGATTTGGCTTCATAGCATGAGAACAAATACCAAATAGAAACATATATGCAAAGCAGTGACAGTATTTTGAGATAGTGCAAGAAACACACAATTATCTTAAATTGTTAGGTTTCATTTAGTGTAATAAGAATGTGTCAAGTTATTCTAGCATATTAAGGAATAATACAAAGATTACAGAGTTGTGTTAAGTTTTTCATGATTATAATTATAATGATCGGTGTCAGTGGTAATTAAATCTGTTAATTCACTTGATTTTGGCACAGTGATTGCATTGCATGAACAGTATTCATTTTAGTTATTATTTTCCATCTGGGGCTTACAGGGTTTCTTTACTAAAGAAAATACAAGGCTTTCGGAAGCATTGAAAAACAATATCCATAAATGATTGAGGGCTCATTTATGTTGACTGCAACAAGTGCTTACAGTCTGATTTCAACATAACAATACTCAGTTTTATGCTTGGCTACAGTTTGCATTCATATACTATAGAGCCAACTATACAGACTTAAGAACGATGCATTTTGAGTTTCAGTTTATCATTCAATTACTTATACATTCACCCCTATTTTAATGTTCTTTCAACTTCTTATTACTTTTATGCATGAGAATTTATTCTAACATTTACATTTGCTAGAGTATGGCAGTGAATTTTATTGTGAATAATAAAAAACTAAAGCATCTTCTGCCTCTAATACATGGTTGTACTTGTTCAACTCTCTCCTTTGTGCTGCCCTATATGTCAATTAAAACAAAGCTTGGAATGAGGTAGTAGGACTCACTCACTCATTGACACTGAGAGAATGCCTACTATTGCCTAGTGCTTTAAGACATCTACTGTATTTATCCAAATACAAGACAAGCCTCTTTTTTCAGGACTTAGTATTGAAATGTAGCATCTCGTCTGTATAAAAAGAACACATGATAACTTATGTTTTAAACATTTATTTTGAACATATATTTTGATCAAACTAAGAGACACATAAGAACGAAAGATATTGGATGTAGGAGGTGACGACAACAGCAGTGGAACTGCAATGACAATGATGCATAAGATTTTCTATTTTCTAGACAATATACACTTTTATAAACAGTTTTACCTAATTCAAATTTGTGCAGGAATTGTTGTAATGGGCAGGAGAGGGGAGAACAAAAATGTACCGCTTTGTGTGCCATGGGTGATAATGGTGACACCAGCCTAAAACAATAATGGATAAGATTTTATATTTGACAACATAATATAATGCATTGTTGTAAAAAGTTTTATGTTCGATTTTGCATGAAAATTCATGTAATGGATGGAAGAGAGAGGGGAGCATTGAAACGTACCTACATATCTGAATTTAAACCTCTCTTTCTGTTTGATCATTGGTTCCCAATACATTAGGTGTAATCATCGATGTGAAAGAAAATTCTCTATTTTTATTTTAGTCTCAAAGAAAACCTTTTTCCAGTGAGAGTGGTTACAATCCTAGGTCCATTAACAACTAACTTTTTGGCGTGAAATAAAATATAACTTGCTGTATGCATCATGACCTTGGCAGTAATCTTTACCTCTTCCACCAGGCTGTGGTGATTTACCACTGCCTGCACCTGCAAAATTTGAAACTTGTTCTTTTCCTGCATGCTGTTCAGAAAACATCTGTGAATCCAAGATGACCTCCAGTTAAATTTGAAACTTGTTCTTTTCCCACGTGCTATTCAGAAAACATATTGTGAAAGTTCCACAGCTTAAATAAACTTGCTCAAACATATTCAAAGTTTTTTTTTTTTTTTTTTTTTTGCAAATGAAGGAACTGGATAGTAACAAAGAAGAAATTAGTCTTAATTTGAAGCAAAATATTGCTAAAGTTGAATTATCTTAATGTTTATGTGCAGAAAAATGCTAAATCTCTGAGTCTTATGCTATCCTCTTTTAACATGATAATGTTTGCTGAAGAGAAAATTGTGCCAATAAAAATTGAAGGAAAGAAAAGGAAAATATTTAAGTCTGGTAAAAATTAAGAAATTAAAGAATATAATGAAAGTAAAGCTGTTACAAATAGCTTTGTAAATGGATAGTTTCAAAGCATTTCTTTATGAATTCCTATTTTAAGTTACCTAAATTTTAGGCTCAAGTGTAATGGTCCCTGAGCAAACTTTAAATAGAGGTTTCAATGTAATTAGTGTTTGATCCATCTGACAATATTTTCAATGCATTATAATTTAGGGGTTAGAGCAAAATAATAAAAAATGGCTAAACAAAAACAAGCTAGTTTTGAAAACAATTAGGTAGAAACTTTTGAGTTTTTGTAAACCCGAAAAAATTTGCAAGTGTGCAAAATAATTTTTCTACCCTACTCCTGTATTTTAGTATAAATCCTCTGATTCACTCTTTAAGGGACATTCCCACCTATTCTGTAACTTCTGGTTAAAGTTTAACAACTTAAAGCTGCTAACCAGTGCCTTAGTCTTGTTTGGTATTCTGTAATGTTATAACCACAGAAAGAACATTATAGTTAACAGTAACCAGAGCCAAGATCCTTTTTTTAGTGCTAGCAATACTACTATTACTGGTTGGAAAATTGATGCATTCTACTTGATTTTATATTTGGAATTTTTTAAAACGATTGCAGAACACTGCAGAGGTTGGTAACCTAAAAGCATATGTTATTTCATGTGCAGTAAAGCGAAACCATAGACATGCTAAGTGTAAAAATAATTTTTAGGTCACCATTTTTTAATTGGTAGACATAATGAAAAGGTTAACTAGTATAGTTTAGAAGGGGTTGCAAATATACAATTTCACTAAATTAGGTTAATTACCTATGGTTACAAAAAAGAATTGGCAGATAGGTTAATCAGAAAATTAAAGCAAAAAAAAATTATGAAAGCAAATGCAACCCTCTAACCACTCAAACGTAATCTGGTGTTCAAAAAGGTCACCGTCCATCCATGGACACAACAAATTTCAGATTTTCAAAGACAACAACATAGCACCCATCCCCAAAAATAAATTCAACATAGAATTCCTCATAAAAGTGAACCAAAAACAAATTGCCAGCTCATAAAACATCTGGGATTTATAGAATAGATTACAAAGAATGTAATCAGATCTGTGAAGGTCAAAACATGGTAATGAGGCTTAAGGAACACTTTAGAAACATCAAATCCAGGTAAGAGGAAAAATCAGCAGTTGCAGTACATTTTTGGATACAAGTACACAAAATTGTTAACACAGCATCACTTATTAGGCAGCCATAAAAACCCACTGATTTAAATATTTGGGATAAAATATTTCTTTGGAAATTTCGTCCATGGTTAATGAGCTTCGATATCCCAATGGATGAAAATCTGATTATTAAATTTGAGGGGCCAAGAGACAAATGTAACCATCAGAGGAGAGCCAACAGTTGCAATCAACTGACAATGAGGAAGTGATTCCTTCAAACTAGTTCTTAGGTAATTAACCTAATTTAGTGAAATTGAATATTTGCAACTGTTTCTAAACTATAGGTGTTAATGCTTCTGAGAGAAATACATAAGGGGATTCCTAAACAATCTTTTGACATGTTGTACAGTTTTTATTTATATGGCAGTAATAATAAAATAACTACATTGTTTACTTTCATATTGTAGCAGTACACTATGTTACACCCTGCATAAAAACTAACCTTTCATTTCATCCTGAAGAAATGTTTGTTATATTCATTTTTTATCCAGAATTAATCTTATTACCAAACTTTTACATTTAATTTTTTGTCTTTCAACCCTTATAATTTTGACATAAATCAGTAGTCTTACTAGCTTTCATACTCTAATACCTGCAAACAAGCCAAAGTAAACGACTAACAAAATTCAGACAAAAATGCTGAGTTTATTTTGAGATAACTGGTAAATCACATAAGTATAAAGAATAAAACCCTGGGCCTCTGGTGCTATTTTGCTTTTATCCAAATCTCAAGATGAGCCCTAGCTGTGAGCTGAGTCATCTCATACTTGACACTTCTGGGGGACATGCTGCAAGGGCTTGTAGTTCCTACAAAAGCAGGATCTGCTCCCCATTTAGCCAGCTTCAGTGTTAAGAACAGAGGTGAAACAAAACATGCATCCAAAGTGCATAAATTTGCAATTAGTCACTTTGAATGCTTAACAACATGGAAAACAATAAATGTTATCATAACCACCATAGTTAAAGAATACCAAATGTTGACAAGTTATTCAGGGCTGATTGTTAGCCTTAAGAATAACAGTACCAGTCTTCTTAACCAGAAAGTTACAGAATTAACAAAAAGTTACAGTATTATGTAAATGTATAACAGTCAGACAATGAATGCTGCGTTTGACACTATTTCAAACCTTAGAATGTTAAATTTATTTTAGTTAACACAAAATTATAACATGTCTACCTCACATTCAGGCTATGAGTTTGAATCTCGCTTAGGGTGGATAAGGTTTTTTTTTTTTTTGTGATTTTTCCGTTATCCTGAGAAGATGAATGTTGAGTAAAGTTAAGCTCTGAAATCATTTGAGTATCATTTCATCAATTTCATTAATCATCTGATATGACCAACCAGGTTAAAGGATATTATACTACAAAAAAAATCATTATCAATACAGATTGTGTGTTTGGGCCATTTAGATTTAGTAGTTGGATAGGGAAGCTAAGTTTCTGGAAATGTGGAAGTAAAATTTATTCATCAGTAATCAAGATAGTAACATGTTTCTTCACCATATGAGGGAAGTATTTTGACTGTTTACCCAGGATGGTCCCCTTCATATTTGAGGAAAAACAAGACAAAAGAAAAGTAAACAAACAGAAATTTTATTTAGAAGCATTATAAGAAGGTAAAATTATTATTAAATGTATACATGTAGTGCACCAGGGAACTTTCTCTGCAGCAAGTGCGTGCTAGAGAGCGTGCTTGGAATTGTTAAAACAAAAGAGTTTAGAAAATTTTTAAGCTAGGCCTGTGGTCTCTAGACACAAGAGGATACAGCTAAAGATTGGTTTACTCTATCCAAAAACAGAAATCAGAACAAGAACAATAAATTAAAATATATGCATAATGTGACCATTTAAGTCAATGGAAAGCTTTCCTGGAGCCTGGGTATGGGAAACAATTCTTGGAATAATTTTAACTTGTTGGAGGTGGCATATTGGATCCATATAAGACTGTTGTTCATGTCAAATTCTTAACATCCATATGCAGAGATGTAAACTACGAAGCTCTGGGTTAGCTGTTTTGCTGTTTTTTTTTTTGTTTTTTTTTTAATAGCCAGTTTTGTTTTGGATTTGTTGAAAGTTATCTATAATAATGTAAATATTTCCAATAACATTTAATACATACAGTTAATAATAAGGCAGAGAAAAATATAACAATATAATTACTCATTAATTAGACCTTTAAATTTAAAAAAGAAGAAAAAAGTAATTGATAAATAACATCAATATGTTTTTGAAATGGATAACTTCTGATTTTTTGTCCATTTTGCAAATTAAGAATCCCTTTCTTAATAAAAACCACTAGATTAGAGAGTGGCAAGAAATGTGGTTTTATTTATAGAAGCTTTTTAACTGCTGTGGTTCTCAGCGCCCCATTCTATAATACTGGGCGTGAAAGATCACCTAATTTTGCTCAAGGATTTTTATGCTTAAAAAAATCCATCATTCTCCACTAGGTTTGAACCCATGACCTTGGATATACGAAGTTAGCCTGGTAACCATTACACCATTGAGGGCAACTAAAATTGTTGCCAGAATTGAGTTTTATCACAAGCAGGCAATTTTATGCTGAAACATAGGTTAGAATGCAAACAGTTTAGGAATAAATTCTTCTCATTTATAAATTTAATAGAAATTCTTTCTTCAAAAATTTACCGAACTTCACAGCCGGCTTAGCTTGCTATGCTCTACTATGGCGTCGATAGCAAGAGCCATAAGCTTACGTAACACAGGAGAGAGAAGGGTATATCCCAGCTTGCTGAATGTTTTCTGGAAGAAGGTTTCAAGTATGAATATACAAGTTATATGGCTTTTTCTTTATGCTTTTAAGACAAAGACAGGTAACACTCAGCTCAGGTACCCTGGGCTCATTTGATCTTTATACTCATTTCATTCAACTTTGCAGCAGACTAACTGTCAAAAAAGATGTCAAATGTAGCTTAATAATAATAAAATAATAATAATAATAATAATAATAATAATAATGGTGATAATAACAATGAATGCAGATCCTATTTTAACCCTTAATTGCATGAATTATTTTTCTACATATGCAGTTCTTCCTCTAATTTGCAAACCGGTATTTATATCTCTTTCATTGGCTCCACAACTGAAGTGACTTGAATAGCCGTGATCATTAGTGTGATAAGAAGTGGACTGGCCATCTATTCAAAGCAGAATTTCGCGAGTTCGAGTCCCAGTGACTGCAGTCAAATGTGCTGTGGTAAAGGATGGGGAGGGCCCAAGAAAAATAACCGGTGCAGCAGCTCGTTTGGATGCTGACAGGGTTACAATGTAATGCATGGATTTTGCTCTTTTTTATTTAAAAAATCAAAATACTACAGCTTTATTGCAAAAATATTAACATTCTTACAATATAAGACAGCATAACTAGCCTAATTTTATTGTTAAAGGTTAGTGTAATATGAAATTAGGAAAAAGTCCACTGAAAATACTAAAAAATTTGATCAATTATCTTTGTTGCATATATGAAACACTATGCAATAAATGGTTAAGTTGTAAGAAAGCACCTCAGATGGAAGGAAATATTTAAAAATTATGTTGAATGAATATTTTAATGATGAATTTGTACTCAGATATTGGATAAAGAAGGGGCAGAAGCAGGTTTAGTTACTTTGTGCCATGCTGCCATATTCTCCTATGATTATTGCTATAGGTTTTACTCTTCCAATGCCCACTTCCATTTGGCAATGTTGTACTTGCATAGTACTCTGAAGGATCCAAGCTTGAATCATCCATTGGCATGTTCCTCATCCTGCAAATCCAGGGTATTTCTCATTATTTATTTCACTCATTTGAATGTTGATTAATCATCAATCATCATTTATGTAGATCAGTACTGTTATAAGATATGCCAGAAAAAGAAGGTAAGAATAAAGGCGCATTTTAATAATCAACTAATAATTTTTCAAATAACATCCCTTTCTTTAACTAAAATCACCATGTTTAGCAATGACTTCTTTTTGCAACTTACAAACACTATACCACATTGGATAGGTAGATAGATTGAAGAATTCAGTGCCATAAACAGGACTTGAATCACGGTTCTCCCAGTCTCTAGCTGGTTGCTCTAACCACTGAGTTACCATGGCAACATGCTGACATGATATTAAGCTCAACTGACTCTCATGTTTCCCAATAAACCACAAGGTGATCTCATTTTATTTTGAGATCACATTCCCTGATGGTGACTTACAATGTAGTAAGTATTTTAAATCCCATGCTCTATAGTTTAGTCAACTATTAGGTCAATTACTGCTAATTTAATTGTTTTTTTTTTTTTTTTTTTTTTTTTTCACACAAGTTGTGTGTAGGACAAAAGCTGACCAAGTAGAGTCAAACTGAAAAATTCAATATCATAGCTGGGATTTGAACCCCAGATCTGCTGGACTCTAGCCAGTCATTCTAACCATTGAGCTGGCAACATTCCAGCACAGCATTAAATTCTGAACTGACTCACATGTTTCCCAGTAAACCGCAAGGCGATCTCAAATTATTTTGAAATGACATACCTCATTGGCGACTCACAATGTCGTAAATACTTTACGTATGGGGCTTTATAGTTTAGCCAACTATTAGATCATTTAGTGTTAATTTATTGTTTTTACTTTCTCTTGCCCACATGTACAATTTACAAAGTGTATAGAGAAGGTATTATATTCCACCCAAAAAATTGATGTCGAGATTTCATTGGAAATATGCTTTGAGTCCAAAAAAAATCATTTTATAAAAAGGCCCATGCATGTGTGTCTGTGAACTGCATAGCTCAAAAATGAAAAGTCTGTTAAATACCAAACTAGGTATTTAAGTTAGTGTCTCCCAAGGATGCGACACAAAGATTTTCAAGAAAATCCTCCCATCCCCAACTATCCTTTGCATGGAAAATTTTTCAAAATTCTTATTTTCTCTTTTATGATTTAATAAACTTATACTTAATAGCTGTTGGAAATCACAAGAAGTTTTGCAATGAATATTAAACTGTACCTTAACCTTTTAAACCCATTTCCAAAATTAAAAATGGAATAATAAAAAGGTATCTTATTGTAATTTTAATTTTGAAAAATTGAAAAATAATGTAAAGATTTTCATGTAAAGGCAATTTGGAATGATGTGGCTTTTCTTGAAAATTGTGTTGCATCTTTGCTGCTGATAAACAGTTCTGAAGTTTATCCAACATTTTGTTTTCAAGTTGTGCTGTTTACACAGACATACTTCTTTCTAGAAATTTAATGAATTACATTCATGTGATTTTATCTACTACAGTTTTTTCTTATATGACTTCTATAAACTATCCATCCAGATAATAAACCTAAATTCTTTTATATCTACTTCATGCTAATCGAAATAAACCTTAATAAGAATTTCATTATACATTAAGTTAAAGGTATAAGGGGGGACCAGCATAGAGCAAACCAAATCAATGTAATGTTTAAAAACTGGATATCTGAATGTTGGGCTAGGAAGTCCATACTCTTTCATTGATAGATTCAAAACCAATAATAATGCTATTTTGAAAATGGCTGTCACAAGGAAAGTATTGGAATAAATTATTTGTTTTAAAGATATCTGCATTTTTTGTGTAATACATTTTATCTATCTCTTATGGTTTACCAGTTATACTAAAATCATAGAAAATTTCTTGTGATTAAAGAGGTCTTCACAGACTATTTCCGGAAAATTTGAGTTAGGTATGCATTTCATTTGCCATTCAGATATCTTGAGCATATGATACTTGAATCAAATTGTTAACAGCCATTTTGAGATAGTAAAAAATGTCTTAAAATTTTCCATATGAAGGATAGTTTAGTGTGTAGGGATTTGTTTGAAAATTGTGTTTCATCTTTGATATATGCTAAATCTAAATACCAAGTTTGGTGTTTTTTGGACCTATCATTTTTGGGTTATGTTATCACAGGTGGACTCATATACATTAGCACATGTTTACGTTCTCTACATGTAGTATGTACGTAGTGTATAGAGAAGGTATTGTATTCCAGCCAAAAATTTGATACCAAGATTTCACCAGAAATTCATGTTTTGAGCCCCACTGAATCCAAAAAAAGCATTTTTGGAAAAAGGTCTGTGTGTGTCTGTCTGTGGACAGCATAGCTCAAAAACGAAAAGACCTTTGATTACCAAACTTGGTATTTAAGTTTGGTATCTTCCAAGGATGCGACAAGAAGATTTTCAAGAAAAGTCCCCCATCCCCAGCTACCCTTTACATGGAACTTTTTTCGAAAATTTTGATTTTCTTAAAACAATTTCTCTAATGATTTTGATTAAAAACTTGTATATTTAATATATTTACTTGACAAATAGAATGTATATCTTGAATTTTCTGGGAATAGTCTATGGAGACCACTTTATTCTGGATGAAGTTTATGGATTTTTGCATAACTGCTAAACCGTAAGAGATGGACAAAAACTTACCACACAGAAAATATAGAGGACATTAAAACACACAATCTATGTTATATACATTTTTTTTGTGGAGTTGATCATTTTTAAGATATACCTTGTTTTTAGTTTCAGCTTTGAAAAACTTATACTTTTCTCATATGGGAATTGGTCAACTCTGCCCATACAAACAAAGGAACTTCAGTCACATAGCAACCAGCTTTTGATTATCACTTTAACCTATGGTACTCCCTTATTTTGCTTCTACGTACAAGGAAGCAAGTAATAAGACTATTTCTGCTAATGTAAATTGAGGCCTAAGCTGTTTAATAATAATTTCTTGCAGAGATGTGGAGAAAATATTTGAATGGAACACATCAGATTTTTTTTAAATATGCTTCATTGTGTTATTTAGGGAGCCCTAAAACATTTATTTCTATGAATGCTCAATATCAATTTTTTGGCTGAAATGCAACCTACTAGGTACTCATTAGAGGAAGTAAAAATATATTTTTTTAAACCAATTCTTTCCTAATGTCTAATTAAGCATAGATTCCTATTTGGATTTCTGGAATGATTTTGTATACTGGATATGGCAATAACTTTGATAGCTATGCCCATTAACATTCTCCTATCTGCAGCAAAACTTGGGTTATGTATAGTTCTGTCTCTTAATGGGGTGCAAGAAAGTATTGCATTCAGAACACAACATTCTTGTTCTCAGAGATCCTCGTCAAACAATAATCGAAAGTGGGCCTCCGAATCATTGAGATAAACTGACAGATCTGCCTTATTAATCAGTTGAGCCATTTCTAAAACTATTAGAATCTGTAAGAATATCGCCAGTAACATATAACCTTCCCTTCTCGCACATAAATTCTGCTCAATCGCATCCCCGTGTTTGTAAACTAATAAAACCCAAGAGAACCCAGGGCTTTTCAAAAATGAACTGTTGTTAATCACTCCCAGATGGCGCTACATAATTTATTATGCAGATGTCTGGAGATTATTTGCAGACATTGGCTACGATTGTTAGAAATGATGTATAGATTGGCTGCTATGCAAGACTAATACAACTTGCAGTCTTCAGTTGGTTCTGTGTGCTTGCGCATGCACATTGGTGAGCCTTCAGACTTAAAAAAAATGTCTCACCATCTCGGGTCACATTGTAAATTATCTCTCATTTTCTTCTCCCTTCCATGCTCTACAACAAACAATCAAACAATGAGCAGACAACATTTAATTATTAATTCTTTGCTCTAAAGTAAATAAAAGATAATGAATCAGCAGTCAACACTTTTATTCAAATAATTACTATTGGTGTCAGTGAAGGAGCAAACCTTTAATAACTCTCTAACAAACACTTTTCAGGCCCATGTTTATTTTACTGTTTTGATGTTGGGAGGGTGCCCCTGAAATATTTGACAGCAAATCAGATACACACTGTATACATGTTTGAATAATTTATTTTCACAAATTGCCTATTTAATTAATTACTTCTAGGATTAGGATTTTTGCTCTTATTCATTATTTTGCCCCTTTTTTCCCCCACAAAATGTATTTTTCCCTTGTCCATGGGAATACTACAAATAACTGGTAATTGCATGTTGCTGCATGCCTAAGAATGATGACAGTAAACGTCATGCTTCTGCTCAGTGATTCCCCTATGGAGCTTAAGTCTCTTTAATCTGGTAGGTCAAATTGAATGTTAAATTAATGAATTGGGTGAATGATGCTTAAACGAGCTTGGGGCCCTTAGAGTTCAGAGGTACTCAACATTCATCTTCTAGAGAAAACCCCTGAAAAACTGGTTACTTATCCTAGCTGAGATTCAAATGTGTGTCCTCTCAAATGTGAGGCAGACAGGATATCCCCCACACCACAGAGGTGGGCTAAAGATACTGTTAAAAGGAATAAAGGACTTTAGGTTAGGTATTAATTTTAAGATAATGTGCAATCCCAAAAATAGTTTGCTCTGATCAGTAGTACATTGTGGAAGGAAGTTTGTGGTATCCTGAAAGTAGTAATATTCCTAAGAACACATTGAATTCCTTAGCGTTCAAAAGAATTAATTTTTTTTTTAACAAGAAGCTACATGTCATACATATTCTTTAATAATAAATTCAAACTTAGTGTTATAATATATAAAATAAGACATATTTTATACAATATCAAATAAAAAAAAAGTATTTTAGACCGTGGGGCACCATTGTATTGAGTTTTGATAAAATTTTAATCACATTTTTATCAAAACTCAGTGTTATAATTTAATTTTTTTTTTTTCAGGCGCAAATGCTGTCTAATTCATTATGTATTTTTTCCTTATTTCCATATTTAAATGTGAATATTCCATATTTTAATTTGAACAAAGGAAATTCATATCCAGCTTGAACTCTATAGCTAGATAAAGTGCCTTTGTTTTATGCCAAATCCGCAGATCGCACAAATGCATATTCTGCAATCAGTCTCCTACACTATGGGATTTTCCATTCCATAACTCTCATGTTACTTACAAATTTTAGTAACGTATGTAATGAATACTAACCTTGTTGTAAGTGTTTTTGAAAGTAATGTCTCTGCCGAAGACATTCTTAACATCCTTGGATGAAATTAGCATTCACACATATAAATTCTTTTTGCATAATTTTCATAATTTCTGCACCACAGTCACACAGCATGGTTTCAGTTTTAAAAGTTAAGTAGCTGTATGAGCAGTGTGTGAAACACCCATTTGCTATGCAACTTGGCTGAGGACTTGTTAGGTCAGGGTTCGAATGCAGCACCAATTCTTTCTAGCTTTTCCTCTGTTAGAATATGTCATTTTCTCTTATATATTTTGTATTTAACGATCCCATTGTTCTAAATTTATTGACCAAACATCACAATGCATCTATCCAAAACTGAATAACCAAGAAGTTGCTGTTAAAATTGTCTATACACCTGTATACATGATTCAGTTTTCATGCATGTATCATACATACGTGAAAACTGAAATATATGTGTTGTTTTAAATGTGAATTTGTTGGCAGCCATTTCCATGGACTAATAAGAGAATAACATGCCTAAGGAAATTACACACAATACACGCTTTGTCAAAACACTTCAGAACGCAAAGACAAAGCAACAACTGAGACAGATTACACCTGATAAACGTACCTTTAACACATCCTGTGTCTTTTTTGAGCAGTGGTATAACGCTGAGGATTGGTTTGTAAGGGATGTATTAGGTGTAAATCTGATATGTTCCATTTACATGACTTTCTCTACATTGTTGTAACAAATTATAGTTAAAAAACATATTCCTCTACCTTATCGAGCTAAACATTACCAGAAATTCCTTTAATTACTTGCTTCCTTGTAAGTAGAAGGAAAATAAGGGAATACACTAGGCTAAAACAATCCTTTAAAAGCTGGCTACCATGTGGTTGAAATCTGTTTCCATGCAGGGCCAGGAGATTACAACTTTCCGCATGAGAAAAGTATTTTTAAGCTGAAACAAATAACAAAGAATAGCTAAGAAATGATCAATTTCATGAAAAAAAGTATGTGACATAAATTCTGTGTTTTAATATGAAGTACATTTTTTGTGTAGTAAGTATTTGTCTATCTCTTAGGGTTTACCATTATGCAAAATTCGGCAAAATTCATGCAGAATAAAATGGTCTTTCCAGAAAATTAAAAATATACATTTTATTTGCCACATAATCTTTATTATAAGATATTTTAATAAAAACATTAGCGCCATTTTTGAAAAAATCAAAATTTTCCAAAATTGTTTAATGTAAAGGATAGTTTGGGGTGGGGAGATTTTTCTCAAAATCTTTGTTTTGCATCCCTGGAAGATACTTAAGTTAACTAAAGTTGCTAGAATGTGTTCACAGACATGCACACACAGACCTTTTTCCAAAAATGCTTTTTTTTTTTTCTTCTATACAGGAAACCCTAAAACGTGTATTTCCGATGAAATCTCAGTACCAAATTTTTATTGGAATGCAATACCCTCTCCATACACTTTGCACATAGTACATTTAGAGAAAATAAAAAAGAACAAAGGCATACCCCGCCAAAATAACTAAATTTGCTTAAAACATTGGTTTGTTTAATATAACTTCTTTAAAATATTTATTTTATAAATACCACATTCCATTTAAACACTTGTCTCAGTCAATAAGGCATATATTTTGGTACCTTGGCATAAAACGAAGGCACGGTAATATCTAAAGCATCTAAAATATGCAAACTTTTAATTATACAAAGTAAACTATTACAGGTATCAAAACATTGCTTTGGAATTTGGGTTTAGGAATTAATGTTGTAATATTTACAAGTTGCTTACACCTAAGTGCTTCGCCATTGTATTAAATGATATAAAAATGTTTTAATTTTCTAAGGTTGTGACATTCATTACCGTATTATTTTAGAGTGAGTATAAAAACTTCCATGATAGTTCAATACTATAATTCTGTTAGATCAATTTATTCATCAACAAATTGCAACTAGAGTGAGTTGGATGTACCTGCAATTAATACGTAAGAAGTCAGTGCATTTCACCCAATTTTTATACATTAAATAAGGGTAGGCTTGAATGGTTATAAATATTTCCTCAACTGGTATATATTTTAAGAACTATTTGCTGGTTATGTTTAATTATAATGCTCCTTATTTTGTATGCTTTCTTCTTTTACTTGTATTCTGATCCAAGGAAACTATTTGTATAGAATGTAATGGTATGATAACCAACAAACTATTGTAGAAAATACACTGCAACTGTGATGATGTTCTCTAATTTTATAGTAAAGTTACACACAGACACACACACACTCATACACTGGACACATAAATGTAGTTAGACATACTTTAAAGTTCTGTTACTTGCTGCATTTAGTAGGATGTTTTAATTTATTTATTTCATCAGAACAAAGCATGTTATAAGAATTAATTGTGTGTTTCTTTCACTACGTACTATATAGGTATACTAGTTAGATTGTGTACAACCGAAATTTGTGTATATAGTAACAGAAACAGATTTAAATATAACATGCATAAACTAACATGCAAAGCAGAACCAAGTAGGTAAAAAATAAATGTTGTGGGAATTGTATTTCTAGTAACTGATTGTTAATTACATGTTCTAAGTAACATGTGAGGCAAGTTGCCTGGAAAATACTCTAGGCATGAAGCTGAATAGCTTTAATTTCGTAACTTGTAACAAATAAAAATCTCTTCAAATCACTATATTTCTTAATTATGAAGTAATTATTGTGTCTATGATAGTTTCTAGCCTAATTCCGTACTGTGTTAGTGATATCTTAATTCATTATTTGAGAACAGATTTTTAAGTTCCACGGGTGCAATCTAAACATATACATAAAGCAATGGTTTCTGTTGCCTAATTTTGACGCACTCTGCGAATAATTCAGGAAAGAGTATTTATCTTAGTTTTAAATCTCAGCTTGTTATGAGTCTGGTGCAGAATGGATTGTAATGTCACAAATTGCATAAATTTTTGTATATATTATATTTTAAATATTACTTTTTGTTAAGAACTGATTAGTGATAAATGCTGTACCACTATGTTGTCAGGATACAAGTACATTGTGTAGATGCATGCAACTGAATGAGTGTTTGTACATAAATGAATGCCTGGGTATGAGAGATAATTTTACAGTTAGGTATTTTATTGAAAATACATACTTGAATTTTGTATAATTTAAACGTTTATTATTTTCTTTATCCTTATTCCTATTATTTCCCATTATTATTTCCATCAACTGACAAAATGACAAATTTACAGAATGGTAGTTGTGGTATTGTTGAAAATTTAATCTACTATATTCCAGAAATACCATATGCATATTTGTGTTGCAAGAGCCGCTCTGAAAGTTTTAAGAATCAACTACAATGAAAAGTGGTAAGCCAATACAGTTTTTCCGAGCTTTAGATTAAAACTCAGATAATAACATGTGCAATCCTGGTCATGCTCCAACACTGTGAAGCACCAATACTATGTGCATGCAGGTAGGTGCGGCTGTACCTAGCTGCTATCTCCCGCCGCCCGTAGAAGCACACTGTTATATGAATAATTCCAAGAACAACTCCCCTGCTGTGAATGCTCTTATTGGTTTGAGAACGAAGCACTCAATTTCGGGAGAGATAAATAGATTCATCTTTACTTAATGTTATTGTTTGAAAACTAGGTAATCAATAAGTTTAATTGTAGCATTACAGTGTGCTGTATTTTTTCAGCTGTTTGGAAATACAAATATAAGTGTTACATTGGCAGGAGAAAAGCAAACAAAATGTCAGTAAGGAATAAGGCGGCAAGCTTGCGACGTGTGAATTCAGTTTCTAAAACTGAATGCTCACGGATATGATAAGCACCCTAAGGGTAAACTGCTAAAGAGTGACGAGAAGCAGATTGTTTAAATGTGTTTCATAAGTTAAATGAGCACAATCCAGATAGTTTAGTAAATGAGGTGGTGAAAATAACAGCAGAGTACACTAGTGTGTCTGAAGTGAGAGTTGTTCATGTTCACAAAGAATTTAAAGAAAAAGGTAGTGTTAAAACACCTTGTAGAAAGAGGAAGAGAGCTAGAGCAGTTTTAGAGCAAGTGGACGTCTTTGTTAAGTGTACAATTCATTCTAAAGTGTATTAGTTTTTTTGACAATGAACCACTACAATAAACAAAGTGTTAGTGATGTCAATAGTGACCCTAATTTCCCAGGTTTTAAATATACAAACTTCCGCACATTACTTTTAGAAATGGGGTTTTTATTTCTGAAACAAAACAATGTCAATATAATTATAGAAAGGAATAATATGCTTTGGAAACAATAAAACTTTCTAACTAAAAGTGATGTGTAAGCTTTTAAGATGAAGCAGTAGCTCAGGTGAAAGTGGAAATATGGCAGTCTAACATCACAGAAGAAGAAAAGCTGTGGCAATTGGACTGTCTCACTGATATTGTTGTCAATAGTTTAGTGATAAACTTAGGTGATAACAGTTCAGGGTCTTCCTCAGGTTTGAAGTTGCAGTATTACTTGCTAGCGAATAGGAAAAGTTTATTTATTGATGCAAAACCTACTAATAAGGAATTCTTGTTCATACAACATGTTTTGAATGTAATATGGTGTAGTACAAGAGCGAAAGTGATGCTGTCATCTGATACATATGCTTGTGCATGTGGGTACAGAGTAACACAAAAAATGTGCTTCTAAGAAAGGATAGACAATAGGTTGGATCTCTAGTGAGAGCATTTCCATACTAAGACTTATATGACTTTAAAGTTAGTTTAGAGAGAGAAAAGCCTTGAAAACTGCATCATGTTGAAGCTCCTGTTTCAGGGTCTATAATTTTAGCAGGAGTATTACTTAAATTAGGTGGTTATGAGGCATATTTGCCCTTTGCAATCCACCATTAGAAGAGGATGGGAATGCACATATTATCAGATTCAGGAAGACCTGAATATTGGATCAGCAACAGTAAGGGTAATCTTTAAAGAAAATCTTCAAATCAGAAAACTCCAGTCAGTGGATTCTCCACCACCTCACAAATGAGTCAAAATAGGTAGTATGCAAGGAAGTAATGAAAAGATTTCATGTGGGAACATCCAAAACCATATTTAACATATTAACAGGTGGCAAAAGCTGGATATACCAATATGATCCAGAAACCAAGCGACTGTTCTCAGTTTGTATCTTTCCTGGAGATGATTCCCCAACAAACGTGAGGCAAGCAAGAAGTGTTGGCAAGAAAATGGTTTGCTCTTTCTTCTCAGCTATGGCCATTTTGTGACTACTCTGCTTGAGGGACAAGAGACTGTCCCTGCCAGATGATACACCACAAAAATGTCTGCATAAATCTTCAATAAACCGTGAACAAAACATCCAAAACTGGCCTGCATGGAGTTTTATTGTACCATGCCATTGACTCTGCCTACATTGTACAAGAAACAACCCAATTTCTGAATGAGTCAGGAGTGAAGTACATGTCCCATCCTCCCTGCATATCTGGCACCACAGGATTCTTTTCTATTCTCCAAAATAAAAGAAAATATTAATGTCAATGATTCGAATCACACCTGAAACAGCAGCAGCTGCTTACAAAGAATGCATTTAATGCATTTGCATCTCTTTAAAGAAGAATGGCATTCAGTATTTGACAAATGATTTGAAAGGTTGAGACATTGAATAGAATACAATTTTTTTTGATAATGTTTAATATCTGCTTTTACTACAGTGGCACTGAAGACGATTACACTAATGATACATGAAATGAAGATGGAGCACCGATGGAGTGCGATGGCAGGGGAAACCAGAGAAAACCTACCTGTGTGCAGCTTTGTCCACCACAAATTCCACATGCAGTCACTTGGGATTGAACCCAAGCTGCCTTGGTGAGAGGTGAATGGTCTAACCACTTTGCCATGGTGCAGCCATAGAATACAATGGAGAATACTTTGATTAGACCTTTTTAAAGGTTCATTCTCAAAACTTTCAGAGTGACCTTCATACTTGTTTGATTTTTCTTAAAAATTAGGAATCTAAAATGACATCCCAATATGTCATACAAATACAGGGTCTCACAATTTATATTTTGGGGTTTGAACTTGGATTTAATCAAATTTAGAAACATGGAACTAGTATGTTTTGTTACAGTACTTTTCAGGTATTCAATGTGAGTACTTTTGGTAACATAGCACGCATTAAGTCTATAGTCCATTTCTGCCCAGTTATGTTAAGCACAGGCCAGTTTAACATATGCTCTAATGGTTGTAGTGCTAAGACTCTGCCCTGACCCAGTCCATGGTTTACCAACAAATCGCTTGAATCGATGATGATAATAGGGTTTAAGGGCACTCAACTTCTGGGTCATAAGCTCTCTAAGCTATTATGAGAATTCATCAATCACCCCAAACATAGAGCAATTACTTGCATCGAAACACTCCATAAGTTGCATCATCATTTAATTCTTAAATGAAGATAGTAAAACGAACCTATGGTTGAAATGATTCTACCTCAAAATTTTTAGAGTTTCAAAGTAGTCTGGGAGATGATGATGATTATTGTTATTATTATTATATTTGTTATTATTTAATTTATTTGCCTTCATCCCTTAAGGGCTGCTTACCTGTTGGCAGGGTGGCTCAATAGTGGGAGCTAATCCTAAGGACTACATTTCACCCTTGTCCTAGACAGTGCACAATTTTACATTATCATCTTAAACTTATGAAAGCCATTAGGATAAAGCCTACTTTTGTGCTGTGGTGATAGCTGGATAAAGCATTGCTTGTTAATCTAGCAGTGTTTTATTCAATAAAATATATATTCATACTGTTGGAACCTGCTGAAAAATTTAATGCCACAGCCAGGATTTGAATATGGTTCTTTTGCTCTCTATGTGGTTGCTACGGAGACAATGTGCTGGTACGACATTCAGTCCTCCAACTGATTCATGTCATCCAACCGGTATATCTCACAATTTCAAATAACACTTTAATGATGACTTATAAATTGTAAGTACTTAGTATTCTGGTAATATTGACGTAGTTATGCCAACTATTTGGCAATTTTATTATTATATTGGTAATTTTATATTAGTACCTTACCAAGGGTAAAACATATTCAACGGTAAAACATGTACTCTTGGTAGGGCAATTAATATACCAACAGTATAATAATGTGTATTTATAACTTTGGAGAATAGAAACAGTCCTCTCTCACAATTACTCCAAATGGCTGTGACTGCTATTATAGCATTTGCATTGGACAGGCCTGTTCTAGCATATGATAATCAACTGAAGGATGGCTGCTGTAAGCCACACTCTTAGATCAAGGACATTCTGTGGAAGGATACAGTGGATTTAGGAATTTGTAGCTCCCTATTAGCTGCAGTGGTTGATTTTTGAGGACTACATGTGATCCTTGCCATGAGATTGCCTCTTGCAGTAAAATCAGAGTACATTTATGAATTGAAAGCACATTGGACAGATCTATACCAAATCTTGCTGAAAAATATTGTTGAACAATTACAATAATTGAGAAATAGTCACCTATCGTTTATGATACTACAAGGGTCACTCCAAATTTTTTTAGCAGTAGCCACAAATATTTTACAATTGAGCTATAAGCCTTTACAACTTTTCAAAGTATTCTGCATCCTTTTAAATCACTTTTGAAAATGCATCTGTATAAGCTTCTTTTGGGAGGTCCTCCCAGTCTCTGAGAAATGATGACTAAGTCACAAGGAGTCAACTCTTGAGAATAAGGGGGTTTAGGAAGCACTCGGATATTTTGAGCGGCTTAGAAATCCTGTGTTCGGGTCACTATGTGAGCAGAATCATTATCGTGGTGAAGCAGCAGGTGAATGATCTTCGATCTTGGGTGCTTGTTTTCCATGCTACAATGACAGACGGCAGACATACATTCACATAACCACACAGCAGTAAATGGTTTTTGGGTGTCAAGGATGACTGATGCTAAATGACCAATTTTTGAGAAGGAAGCCACAGCACTTAAGTACCTTCACACCTTTGTTGGTGGGTTATCATCTGGAAAGCACTATACTGCTGATTGCCACTTTGTTTCAAGATCATAGTTATCTTTTCATGTTTCACCTCCTGAGACGATGTTGTAGATCCTTGCTTCTCCCACTGTTGAATTTTTTCCAGCAAGAAATAGCCGTATTCCACACAAGCTGCTTTCTGGTCCTCTGTTAATGAATGCAGTACCTATTGAGAACAACATTTGGTGATGCCTTGATGTTCACAGAAGATGGCATACAGTGCAGTTAATCCAAGTTAAGGGTACTCTGAATGTCAGCATAGGTGGTTGGAGGATCCTGCTTACGTGCAATTGCAATTGCTTCTGATGATACTAGTGTGCGAGGCTCGTCTTCCAGGGATTCTGGTCTCTTCGGAATGCTGAAACAGTTTCCAATGGTGGCTTTGGATGGTGTAGAGCCTTGAAAAACTTCCACCAAAGATTGGTGGCACTGTGCTGCCATTAGCCTCTTTTTGAAGTCATAATAAATCATAATAAAATCACAATGACAGCTCCATTGCATTTGCAATGAATGTTTCCTTCTGCATTCTTGCAAAACACCAGCCACATTGTTGTGTAGTAAAACATGACTAAACCTTTAAAATATCTTTCTTTAAAATAAAAGCACTCATGTGGCTGTCAGTGCAATGTTTTAACTGCTACTAAAATCTCTTAAGAGTGACCATTGTATAATCAAAACTTTTTGAGTTCCTCTTTACTTGGGCATTAGTTTAAAGTTTGTATATTTTATTAAATGCAAGTTACAAACCTTCAAAACCTGAAACGTCCTTTGTGGAAACCCTGAGTAGAAAAGAAGAAAGTAATGAGAAGAAATGCACAGAATTATTTCATTATTATCCCTTAAGCCAATAGTCATTTAAATGCCAATGCCAATGCACCCAGTAATGGTTTAAACCTGTCAGTAATTAAAATATATCAATATTGATTAAATGTCATTTATTCTCTTATTACTTTCTCAACACGCACTATGTGCATAGTGTATAGAGAAGGTATTGCACTCCACCCAGAAATTCAATACCGAGATTTCACTGGAAATATATCTTTTAGGGTCCCCTATATCCAAAAAAAATCATTTTCACAAAAAGGTCCGTGTGTGTGTGTGTCCCTGTGTGTCTGTGAAGACGATAACTCAAAAACGAAAAGTCTGTAAAATACCAAACTTGGTATTTAAGTTTAGTACCTTCCAGGGATGCGATACGAAGGTTTTGAGAAAAATCCTCCCACCCCAAACTGCCCTTTACATGGAACTTTTTTCGAAAATTTTGATTTTCGCAAAAATGATTCTAACGATTTTGGTTAAAATATCATATATTAAAGATATTTACTTGACAAACAAAATGTATATCTTGAATTCTGGGAATAGCCTCTGAAGACTACATTATTCTGGACGAATTTTACAGAATTTTGCATAACTGCTAAACGTAAGACTTAGATAAAAACTTGCTACACAAGAAATGTAGAGCACGTTAAAACATACAATTTATGTTATATACATTTTTTTCATGGAGTTGATCGTTTTTGAGACATTCATTGTTTTTGGTTTCAGCTATGAAAAACTTACTTTTCTCATATAGGAATTTGTCAACTCCTGTCCATATAAACAAAGGAAATTCAGTCACATACAACCAGCTTTTGACTATCACTTTAACCTATGGTATTCCCTTATTTTGCTTCTACTTACAAGGAAACAAGTAATAAGACTATTTCTGCTAAATTGTTCTCGAGTAGCATGAAATAAATAGAGGCATAAGTTTTTTAACAATAATTTGTTACAGAGATGTAGAGAAAGTCATGTGTATGGTATACATCAGATTTTTATTTAAAGAGATTCAGATAAAGCAAAAGTCATATACTAAATTAACTACATACTTGCCGATTTTTACAATTTGTTGCAAGATGTATGGGAGTAGAGGCTTTAATGTGACTTTGCAGCTTTATAGTCAAATTCGATGTGTTATATATTTTCACCATGGAGATGACAAAGCATTAAATTGCTATGTACTATATTGTAACTTAAAATTACTGACTGAATGTATCACACTAATCAGTATTCTGTGCTATGATAGGCCAGAGTTTATCTGTGTATCCACAAGAATGGTTCAGTAAGTACCAATGTTAAGAAGAGATTTATTTTAAAACAAAAATTCTTTATTTCTCAACTTAGCCCCATTTTAGGGGACTTCTCTCATATTCCTGCCATTTTTACGTTCTCTACATAGTACATGGTATGTAGCTGGAGAAGGTATTGCATTCCACCCAAAAATTTGATACTGAGATTTCACCAGAAATACACATTTTAGGGTCCCCTGTATCCAATTAAAGCATTTTTAGAAAAACATGTGTATGTGTGTGTCTGTGCGCCTGTGAACATGATAACTCAAAAATGATGTTGGTAAAATACCAAACTTAATGTTAAGTTGGGTATCTTCCAAGCATACAAAATGATTTTGAGGAAAATCGCCCTAACCCAACCTAACCTTTGCATAAAAATGTTTTTGAAAATGTTAATTTTCTCAAAAATGGCTCTAACAATTTTGATTAAAATATTGTATATCAAAGATATTTGTATGACAGATAAAATTTATATTTTGAATTTTGTGGGAAGAGTTCTTCATTCTGGACAAATTTTGCACAAATGATAAACCGTAAGAGATGACAAAAACTTATTACACAAAAAATGTAGATCTTGTTAAAACACCAATTTATGTCATATTTTCAGGAGTTGAGCATTTTTGAGATATTCCCTGTTAATGTTTTCAGTTTTAAAATACTTACAGCTTTTCTCTAATGGAAATTTGTCTGTTCCTGGCAGTACAAATAAACCAGCTTTTAAAGATTTGACTTGCTTTAGTCTATAGTCCCCTATTTTTCTTCTACTTACAAGAAAGTAAATAATAAGACTGTTTCAATAATGTTTATCTCAATGAACATGAAGTAGATAGAAGAATAAGCATTTTAACAATAATTTGTTGCAGATATAGAGAAAGTCACATCAGATTTTTTTTAATTATCCTGTGCAAAATTTAACTCTGTCATGGCAATGACCTCATATAATCTACATTTTGTTCCAATGTGCCATTTCTCATGCTTGGGAGTAAGATAAAATCCAGGGAGTCAGATCAGGTGAATATGGAAGATGCAGCAGCAACTCCAGATGAATATGCTGGTGTGTTGTTGAGAAACAGCATTTTGTTTCTAAATTGGGCTTTGTCTTAAACTTCTTGTCGAATTGGGTCTATAACTCACTGTGGTAATGTTCAGTAGTACCTATTTACTTTCTCTATACATACTATGTGCATAGTGTGTAGAGAAGATATTGCATTCCACCCAAAAATTTGATACCAAGATTTCATCAGAAATATACATTTTAGGGTCCCCTGTATCCAAAAAAAGCATTTACGGAAAAAGGTCCATCTGTGTCTGTGAAACGATAACTCAAAAACGAAAAGTAGCTAAAATAATGGTATTTAAGTTCACTATCTTCCAGGGATGCAACACAAAGATTATGAGAAAAATCCTATCACCCCACACTACCCTTTATATAGAATGTTTTTCAAACATTTTTATTTTCTCAAAAATGGATCTTAACAATTTTTATTAAAATATTGTATATTAAATACATTTACCTGACAAATAAAATGTATATCTTGAATTATCTGGAATAACCTCTGAAGACTACTTTATTCTTAATTTTGCATAACTTCTAAACTGTAAGAGATGGAAAAAAACTTACCACACAAAAAATGTAGAACATGTTAAAACATGTTAAAACACACAGTTCATGTTTTATATATATACATATGTTTTGTGGAGTTGATTGTTTTTTAAATACTTATACTTCTCATACAGTTTATCAACTCCTGTCCATACAAACAAAGGAACTTCAGTCACATAGCAACCAGCTTTTGACTATCACTTTAACGTGTGGTACTCCCTTATTTTGCTCCTACTTTCAAGGAAGCAAGTAATAAGACTAGTTCTGTTATTTTTTTCACTATTGGAATGAAGTAAATAGAAGCTTAAGTTTTTTAACAATAATTTTTTGCAGAGATCTAGAGAAAGTCATGTGAATAGAACACATCAGAATTTTCATTTTTCCAATGCATATCCAAAAAGTTGTTGCCATCATCCTTGCTTTCTTTGGAGTAAATTCATTGGAAGCAACACATTATTTTGATTGTTGCTTGGCTTCTAGAGTATAATGATGAATCCAGGCTTCATCAACACAACTAGATGCAAATATTCCTTCAGATTTCAAGTAAATAGCTTCAAACTCAGCTTCAAGGTTCAAAGTCACACCTGCTATTGTGCACTGTGAGCAATTGTGGCACCACCAAGCCGACAACTTTTTCATCTGCAGCTTATAATGCAAAATATGAATTGTCTTCGCTGTCAAAAACATCTGTGACCTTTGCCACTTCACAAACTTTTGTTTGACCATCAACGAGAATCATACTGTGGACTTTTTCAATTATTTCCTTGGTAGCCATATCTGCTAGGCATCCCAGGTACTTCTTATAAAAATCTGATGTGTTCTATTCACATGATTCTCTATTATTTATTCTGCAAATAAATTTCTTATTTAAGATTATTATTCCTCTATCTACTTCATGCTAACTGACATAGGTATTAGAGGAATGGCCTTATCATTTAGTTCCTTATAAGTAGAAGGGAAATAAATGAATATACTAGACTAAAGTGATATTCAAATGTTTTAAAAGCTTTAGCCAAGTGATTGTCTCTGAAATTCGGTTCTCTTCAATGGGCAGGAGTAAAAAAAAGAAACATGGATGATCTCTGAGAAAAGTATAAGTATTTTAAAATTAAAACCAATAACAAGCAATATCTCAGAAATGGTTAGCTCCACAAATATGTATAGGACCTAATTTGTATGTTTTGATGAGATCTACATTTCTTGAATAGGAAGTTTTTGTCTATCCATTATGGTTTACTAGTTGTACAAAAAGTTGTCCAGAATGAAGAGGTCTTTCAGAAAATCTTTGTCTTACATCCTTGGAAGATACTAAACTTAATGTCAAGTTTGTTATGTAACCAAATTTTTGTTTTTGATTTATGCTGTCCACGGACAGACACATACAAGGTTTTTCTTTTCTTTTTTTCCTTTTCTTTTTTTTTCCTTCCTTTTCTTTCAGGAGTCCTCAAAACATGTATTTCTAGTGACAGTTTGGTATTAAATTTTTGAACAGAATACAATCCCCTCTTTACCTACTGTATACATTGTAATAGTGCTAGAGAAAGTAAAAAACAGATGTTTGACAATATTTAAAGGCATTGAACTGTTGTCAAGATGGCTAAAGGTCTTCAGCAACAGCATCCAATTTTGCATGTATATACTCGCAAGTTTTCCCAACCAAAAGTAAAAAGGGAATACTTTTGAATGAATTGCACTTTTTTCCTTTTTATAAAATATGTTGAACAACAAGAATCCAAGAGTATGAGGATCTTTAGGCATCCTGTGAAATTCTGGAAGGAAAATTTTCTTAGGATTGTAACTGGCCTCCATAGGCCTGATACTTGGAACGATGAAGTTGATAATGATTTTGAATGACTAGCTGAAATATCCACCAAATCCAAACTAATCTATGAATCGGTATCAAATTTATTTTGACATGTAACAAATGACAATGCATAACACCAACTTTCCTTAGTAATACCATCTATTTTGAAAAACAGGTACTTATTGAACTTCTTTTGTATCCTTCATGATCATGGCTCTCATACACTGGTCTGCAACAAAATGCTTAGCATGCAATTTAAAATTTGATTGCACCACTTCCATATCTAGCAAATGGGTGCAAACATTCAGTAATGGACCATGTATAGTCAACTCCCTTACCTAAATTGTTTATCTTATTCACATTCTCATCTCTGCAAGAAATGTTTCCCATTTTTGACAATTTTTTGTTTATATAGTTCATGTTATGAAATGTAAAAGCTTGACCAGAAATCTGTATATAGCTTAGGAAGTGGTGTTTGTGCTTTAATAGTGTTTATTGTGGTACCAGGAAGAATTTCAGCATGTGCGACAGAAAGAAGCAATGCTACTAGGTCTTCAAGGGCTTTTATAAAACGGAATTCATCATGTATTTTATATGTGATTTTTGTATATTTACTTCAGTGAACTTCTAAAGTTTATGTCATCGTAAAATGATTATACTTTATTTGATGACAGAGACTTTTACAGGTTTGAATTTCAGGAAGTTGGCAAGTATGAAACTGCAGCCTGTCTTTTAATTCACTTAACTATTTATACTTTCTGTTGTATTTTTAATTCTGTATAGCTATTGATTTATGTTTTCACAGAATATTAACATTTTATAGAACTTGTATAAAAGTACGTGTCAGATAAACATAACCGTGATAGAGTAATACTTATATTACATACTTCATCCTTGGACTTATAGATACACTTGCTTAAACTTCGATTATGCAGAATACAATCAGAAATGAGTATAAAATTGGAATTTGGGTCTTTTGCCCCACTCAAGTATTTGGATGCCATAGGTGGAAAAACGTTTTGAAATAAATGATTTTTATAATACAGTGAAACTTCACTAATATGAATATGAGGGCTTAAGAAAATATTTGAATTACCCAAGAAAATAAATTAAATTCTGATGTATTACATTCATGTGACTTTCTATACCTTTCCGCATGGATCTTTTGCTAAGAGTGATTTTTTTAATTAATTTGTTTATTCATTCAGGGTGTCTCACATCTGGTGAAATCTTGGTATTGAATTTTTGGATGGAATGCAATTTCCTCTTATTAAACATGAGAAAGTAAAAAATGGTATAGGTAATCCTATACAATAGTATTCAGAAGTCAAGAAAGTATATTATACAGAATACAGTAACATAAAGAGCAGTAATAACAACAGTACACAGTGATAGTCCTAATGAATTCATGAATTTGTAATCTAGGTTAGTTATGAGTACATCGTGTATAGAGATCCATAACCCTTGTTGATATATCGGAATCTGAGCCTTACTCAAGTTTTTCTATTGCTGTAGAATTTGTTAGGGAAAATTTATTGTCGACCAGCAGTTATTCTGGTGTAATTTGGTATAGTAACCAGAAAAGCAAATGACTGTTAACAACACAGGATCCATATTGTTTTGATTGTGAATCTCCAGGTACATCGGTTATAGTTTCAAATCTGGCAGAGGACAATGAATTTTTTTGGGCATAAAAATCCTTAGCATGGCTGCCTTCAGAAGGGAAATAAAGCCATTGGCCCCGTGTCGTAGATTTATGTGCAAGAGAACCTCAATTCTGATAGAGAGGTCTCTGAGCAAAATTAAGCGGTCTTTCACAAATCTGTTACACTCTTTCTGCCAAAATAGTCAAATTAATAAAATTCAATTTCAATTCCCAGTATAGAATGGGACGCTAGAACCAGAGGAGTTAAAGAGCGCCATAAATAAAGTTCCATATGTCCAGGTACATTAGGGAATTTAATTAAAAGAACAGTACCATTATTTTGGATAAACACGTACATACCCTTCATTTGAGCATGTGACCATAAATCTAAAAAATTGAGAAAGTTTGCAGAGGAACCAGGAATTTCCCAAATCTTAGCTTGGAATCTCACTAAACTTAAATTTAAAATTCAATAAATTGGATTTGCAACCAAAGGATAAAGAGAGTAGAGCTTATTTCTGCTGTTGGATAATGTTATAATATGTTAATGATCACTCTATCAAGCCGCATTTATTTATTTAAAATTTTAATTGTTTATTTTATCAATAAACCATATACACATGAGCTTCACAAAACATTAACTCTTCGGCTGAACTAGTAGTACCATAAAACTGGGACAAGTGTAGAAGGTAATGATGGTTCAGAGCCAATAGAGTTGGTGTCAGTAGTTTAAGAGACTACTTGAGAAATTGAGATCTTTATGTACAATCTTTTTTTTTTTTTTTTTTGGGCATTCTTAATCTAGGTAGTTAGGATTTGCATACTTTAATATGGATTAGCTTTTCTTATGCCAAAGATGTTTTTAGAAGATTTTACAGGTTATTTCCAATTTGTGCTTTTGCTCATTGCTATGAGACCAGAATGTCCTGTGTAAGTGTTAAGTTTTATGAAGCATTGTGTTAATATTCAACTCCAATGTTTATCAAAACTAATAGTAAGCTTCTCACTAGTTTTTGACAAGTTTACTTAACTTATATATATTCCTCGGCTGAGACAGGAAGTGATTTAAATTGATGTCTTCTGCAACACTAGTGCATATAAATAAACTGAGACAGTTTATAGTCATTCTAGAGCATTTAGTGTAAACATCTAGTTAAAAAGGAGATTTAAGAGCAGTGATTTAAATCAAAGAAGCTGAGTTAATTGAGAATATTTTACACCACTTAACATTTTCAATCAGTAGGCCTTTTTGGGGGAGGGAAAGGGGTACACTTTTTGACAATAAGATGAATATCTTTCAACCAGAGAGGTCACTCACATCAGTGGTACATTAAATAAACAAATAAATGAAACAAGTGAACTCAGGGATAGAGAGAACCATGAGTAATGCCTCAGACATCCAGCTTGATCCAACAAGGATTCAAACCCAGGGCCAGTGTGAGAGACAAAATATCAGGGCAGTAGCTTCCAGGTAAGTTTTAGTATATATACTTCTGCAACCATATCAACATTTTTCTCAAAGCTTAAAATGGCTTCATATACTCTACCTTTACCATTTTAAAGTGGATTTTTAAATTATGTAATAAGATAATAGTTATCTGAAAGTAAGTAGTTTATTTCTCTTCTTTTTAATCATTACAGTTCTATTAAAACAGCTTCTTGTGAGCTGTTTCTCTCTCTCTCTCTTTCACTGAAGGTCAGCTCATTAAACTACTCTGTAACCATGCATTCCAATCACTCTTACTTTCAGGAGCTAAAAGTAAAAACCAAGAAGTTAGTTTCTTACAAAATAGAGTAATCCAGAAAATAATGACATGAATTTGTATCTAAGGCCAAATGGTTTCCTTGGACATCTTTTCTTATTGTTGTAAAAGTGACAGTCAAAATTTTGCTGGCAGAAAAAGAGAATTTGGTTCCATCTCTCTGGTGCCACTATGGGATTTTTCTTCAAACTATAAGTCTTATAAAAGACGAATTCATTTAAATAACTGTTTAGGAAAATGACTGAAAGTAGTGGCAGGCAGCGCATTACCTACCAGCATCTCTATGATAATCTCCAAACATTGGATTGATAGGGAAAGGTGTCAAAAAATGTCAGGATTCTGTGGTCCACAGCATAGCATAAAATTGAATAATTATTTTAACATCACGCTCTTACACATATAATTTTATATTTTAAATAACAAAATGCCAAAAGTATCAATTCAAATTCCAAAGGAAAGATATTAGTGTTATTTGTAGTCCTGCTAACATTTTTTAAACTAAGTACATTGCAGATTTTTTACTGTGTTTAGTATGTATGTTCAATGTAAGTAGTAAATAAGAAGGTATTGTATTCAACCCAAAAATTTGATATCAAGATTTTACCAGAAATAAATGTTTTGAGACCCCTGAATCCCCCCCTCCCCCAAAAAAAAAGTATTTTTAAAATAATACGACAGTCTGTTAAATACCAAATTTGGTATTAAAGTTTAGTGTGTTTCAAAGAAGTGACACATAGATTTTCAAGAAAAACATCCCTTTACGTGGAACTTTTTTCAAAAATTTTGATTTTCTCAAAAGTGGCTCTAATGGTTTTGATTAAAATACCATATGTTTAATATATTTTCATGATAAACAAAATGTATATCTGGAATTTTTTGGGAATAACATCTGAAGACCTCTTTGTTCTGGATGGCTTTTGTGTAACTGGTAAACCGTTAAAGATAGACAAAAACTTACTACACCAAAAATTTAGAAGTCTGTAAAACAGACAATTTATGTCACTTACATTTGTTTTTGTATAGTTAACCACCTTGGTCTGATGTCCTGATCGGTGTAAGTTCACTAGCAAGTGTAACACCATGTGATGTAACCGAAGAGAGCCACCACCATTGCAGGATCTGGGGCCACGGCTGAAATACTTGTGGAAGAGGGCGCTTCACAACTAAAGAATATCCGGTGACTATATAGACTGTACCATCTATCTTCAGTCAAGGGAACAAAGAGTACTCCATAATATCACCACCAGAGTTGCCTGACCTATCCAATAAGCACCAAGATGTGTTTCTCCGGCAAAATAGGTGGAGGTATGGGATGTCTGGATGACCTGAGTGTAAGGAATCATTGGAGTGTCCAGTACCCATCGGTGCTCCCCTGTATTCTTGGTGAAAAAGAAGAGCAGCGAGCTACACTTCTCAGTGGACCACAGGAAACTGAATGCTGTCACCACAAAGGCTGTTTCTCCTCACCCCAGATTAGCAATACTCTGGACATACTTGTGCCCAGTGGTTCTCAATTTTTTACTTGATATTGGGATACTGGCAAGTGGCCCTAAATTCCAGAGACAAGAAGAAAACCACATTTACAACAGGTCAGGGTTAGGCAATTTGCGGTTATGCCCTGTAATGTGCCAGCCACCTGCTAGGACCTGATGGAATCATTCATTTACGATGCCTGCTTGCTATACTAGATGGCTTCGTTGTTGGTAGCAACTTTAAAGACCATCTCAAGAATCTGACTAAGATACTGAAAGGGTGCAGGCAGCTATTATTGGTGAAAAATTTCCTTGTGATTGGCACTTGCGGGGTGTGTCGTTTGCTGGCAGGGGCTCGTCAGGTTGCTGACCAATCATAGTGTAAATAAGAATACATAACCATCAGAGACATGACCTCATCGGCGTTGCAACACATACGTGGTTCAGTGGAAATTTAGGTGCGCGTTCTCATGCATGACTGACCAATTGTTTGCAATCTGATTGTTTGATTGCATTCTGGAAAAAATTGAGTTGTGTTACACATAGTGATCGTAAGGATTTACATTTATAATCGTTACTACCTTTTATATATCACGGACATTGCTCCTGTTCTCATCCTAGAAATATCACGAGTGACACTGTCATTTCAAAATGTCTTACATCCGTGCTAAGTAAGTTGAGGTTACTTTAGTCGAAACAACCAAACTTTTCCATTTAGTGAAATACAGAACCCAATGTGGAAAGGAATAGATGAGGTAACTAGGGAGAAATTGGGAAAGATAGTTCAACATATGAGGGGTATACATGGAAAGAAGAAGGCATTTTAGAGGAAGCAGTGGAACGTTTGTTGCTGCAGATGGACACGCGAGTAAATAAGGCAACAGCGCACCAAGGTGGCCATGTGTCAGCAGAATGTCAATCACAAGGTAATTTCTCACCAATAATAACTTGAAGTTGAACACAAAGAAGTGCCAACTTTTCTGCAAGGAGGTGAACTACTTGGACCACATAGTCTCATCATCTAGGCACCATGGAGAAGGTTCCAGCATTGGAGATTGGCTCACCCAAAAGACAAACAAGAGCTGCGAAGTTTCTTGGGACTATGCGGCCACTATTGCCTGTTCATCAGTGTTTCTCCAACATCACAAAACCCCTCACTTATCTGACAGAAGAACACTGGCCTTACATGTAGTCAGAAAAAACAAAGAACACATTTCAAGTGCTTGAGTCAGCACTCTGAAGTGTTCCTATTTTATAATTTCCAAACCGGGTGGTAACTTTATTGTGGATACTAATGCCACAGCTGTGGTGTTGGAGGCATTCTATTCCAGGTCCAGGATGACCAGAAGTGGGTAATTGCCTACTACAACAAGACTGTCCAAGGCATAGAACTATACATTATCCAGTGAGAACTTCTGACAATAGCAAAGGTGCTGGAGCACTTCTACAAATATCTGTATGGTCAGCCATCCACCTGAGGGCTGATGACTCATCTGCTGTTGAGTTTCAAGAACCTTGGAGCCAGACTGTCCATTGAGTCCAGGAGTACAACTTTGTATCAGAGCATTGTAAAGGAAGGAGCCACTTCAAAGTGGATGTGATGTCCAGACAATCCTGTCCAAAGGAATGCAGCTGCTGCACTAAGGTTGAGGAGTAGAAGCTTTCACAGTTGTCCATGTGATTTCTGCAGCTGGATGGCATAGCACAGGTCTGAAGAGTGAGCAGCTAGTGGATGCCGATTAAGGTCTACTCTTGAGAGAATTGGAGGCAGGAACCAGACCTACTTGGGAAGACATCCCACCAGGAGTAGTGTGTACAAGTTCTACTGAGACAATGAAACTCATTGAAGACTGTTGATGGTATACTGTTCAGAGTGTCAGAATCACCAGATGTGAAGACCCAAAGAGAGTGACAGAAGTCAAGTACATGAAGGGAATTTGGGAGGACAAACAGAACCAATGACAAGCTCCAACAATGATAATACTGGCTTAGGCTATGGGCAGATGTTGAGAGATGGTTCTGCCAGTTCAGGTGTTAGTGGTAAGTGCAACCTATAAAGGCTAGGAGCTAGAGTTGCATGCTGCAGCATAACATGGAAGCACCCTTCGAACAGATAGCCAATGACATCCCTGGGGCATTCCCTCTGTAAGACAGAGACAAGTATCTATTGATCACCATGTATTACTTCACCAGGAGGTGAAGACCATTGCAAATGCCTCATAGAAGTACTGCTGTGTCTTAATGGGATATCTTTGGAGCTACATGCAATCAAGGCATCAACTTTTGGAAGACTTCTGTGGTAAAATGAATGAAATGAAGAAAAATAATTCTGAAACAATAAAAAGGATTATCCCTCATTGTAGTCCTTTGAGTCAACCTGATGAAAACTATTGTGCACGATGTGCACAGCACTTCTCCACCCAATCAGACTTCATGGTTGCATGATACACAAGGCTCTAGAAGAAGATTTGAGGAAGGTCATGATCGTCATCAGAGAGACTGGGATGTCTGGTGCCACTTTTCTTGATAGCCTACTCTTCAATTCATGATATCATTGAGTTTTGGCACCAGTCATTTTGGTCTTTGACAGGGACCTGCATTCATCATGTTTGGAAGTCCTCCTGAGGTAGAACATGAAACATCTCATAGACCAACTTTACAATATGCATAAGATGCCCTTTCAACACATCCATGTAGTTAGTGACAGATGAAGATCGGCAGGCCAAAACAAGATTTTCAGCAGAGTTATCACCCTACCCAGACCAAGGGACACTGTCACAAACTTCAACAACTGTGGCAAGGGCCATACCTCATGGTGAAAAGGATAAATAATGTCATCTAACGTGTCCACAGGCTACCCTAAAAGGAAGAAGTTTGTAATGCACTTGGATCATCTAGCCCACTATGATGGTGCTGGTCAGAACAACCAGCCTGAACTTGAGGAGGGAGCATTGTGGTAGTCACATGGCTATTTACTGGCTCGTAATTGCAGCATATTATTATTAGTAGTTTGCTTTGGAACGCTTATAGCTTTATTGTGACACTGTGAGTTTGACTTTCTTTATGTAGTCCATTATTGGTATTGTTAAAGAATTTAATATGTGAAGTACAGGAACAGGTTGATAAAGAGAGCTCTGAACAAAATCAAGCAGTGTTTCATGCCCAACATAGAATGGGATGCTGAGAACCACAGAAGTTAAAGAGCATCTATAAATAAATCCTCATTTCCATTTTTGGGAACATCTGCTAGAATGGTCGCTTTTCTGGAAATTTCTGTCTATTGTACTGCACAATTTTTGTGAAAACATTGGAGTAATATTTATTTATATTCAGATTGGGTAATAAACAGCAGTTTTATTACAATACCAAGTTTGATGCTAACCCAACTTTTTATGTTTGAGTTAATACTGTTCACAGACCCACAGAATATACATGGATTCTATTTTAATATATATATATTTAGGAGTACTCAAAACATTATTCCCATTAAAATCTCGGTATCAGATTTTTATGTGGAATGCAATACCTTTTCTGCCTACTATGCACATTGTGCAAAGCAGAAACAGTAAGAGTGCTGATGGTCTATCAAAATATTTGAAGTATGGCTAAATGGAAATGAATGTTACTAATAGATATTTCACTATTGCATTTTTACTCAACCTCCATTTGGAGCAGTTTGTCATTTTGTGTTTAAGCTGTTCTTAAATTTTGCTTTTGAAACTGTCTCTAAATTCTTGTGGTTATGTTATTAGGATATTTAAAATTAATTATGATAGTAAGCAGCTTTATGATATTTGATATCTTTGATAAGAGAATCCTGAGGGCAACAGTTTTGAAATTAATACATACTACTTTATCTGTACTTGACACTCATAATAGTCACTGACACGTAACACTGCCAAATGTTACAGAGGCGAGGTGGTGACAGAAGGTCTAGCAAGTCTATAGAGAAGAAGGAAAGTGTTAGTCAATTTTTGAAGAATCTTAAAGGCCATAAAAGGCATTACAATAGGCAAAAGTCAAAGAGGATATACTTAGATTACTCACTTAATATAAATAAACTGTTTGCAATGTATAAGAGAAATACTGTTGTTAGCTCAAAGTCAGCAGGGAAATGTTTTGCCAAATTTTTATATCAGAATTCAACCTTGGTTTTCGAACAGCAGCATCTGATATTTGTAGCTACTGTGCAAAATTATCATATGCTATCAAAAATACAAATAAAAAAAATCAAATTACATTATGGAAAAAAGAGAACACAAATTGCATGCTAATGCATTTTATGAAAATCAACCACCAGATACAGTAACTTTATGCTTTGATTTACAACAAGCACAGCCTCTTCCCAAGACCCCTATTCATGACAAATTAGTCTGTATAATTTCTGTATTGTTGACTCTAAGGGTATACATAACAGCAGTATTTTATGCATAGACTGAAGATAACTGGTCGAGGTGCAACAGGTATGCAGTGTTCTATTACATCACTTGGCTTCTTTAGATTTGGTGAATAAGAAAACAGATTATTTTGACACCTAGACGGTCCGGGTTTGAATCCAAGTGACCACATGTGAGATTTGTGGTGGATGAAGCAGCGCAGGGGCAGGTTTTCTCCAGGTTCTCCAGTTTCCCCTGCCATCGCATTCCACCGGTGCTCCATCTTCATTCCATATCACCAGTGTCATTGCCTGCAGTGTTACAAGTAGTAAAAAAAAAAAAAAAAAAAAAAAAAAAAAAAAAGATTATTTTATGATAAGTGTGCTGCTCAGAACAAAAATAACTACACACTCCATATTCTTATTCAGAGAATAAGAGAAATACAGACATTGAAGAGATTGTAATTGCTTATCCTTTGAGAAGTCATAGCCATTTGCCGGTGGACCAAGTGTTTGGTAACATTGAGAAAATGTTGAAGATACGTACAATTATTTTTAAAGAAAAGTATGCTAATGTGTTTAGAACAGTGGGAAATGTTAGGTTGATAGGAACCAAATGTGTATGATGTTACGCAGCTTGCAATATGTTTCAAGAGGATAGAAAAAATTATCAAAATGAAACAAATACACATTAAAATATATACAGAACATGGTGAACATCAAGTTCAGGTAAAGTCCTATGAATATTACAGTTTTGAAAGTGAGCTAAACGTGTTTAAATCAGTACAGAAGAGCTCAAATAAACTTAGAGATTTTAGCCTATAGCAAATCCAGCCATTTCATCCACTGTCAACTGAGAAAACTGAAAATGTGAAGAAACTTCTTGTCAAACTGTTTGGTAATAATTGATATGAGCAGAACAATTTGGAATGTTACAGGAGACGTAATGGATATCCTGCAGCAAGTACCCCTCCTGAGGAAGTGATATGTCATTGTTTGGAATATGACGAGGGCTTCCATGTTTAAGATTTACTTTTTATTTTTGTAAAACTGCAAGCAATGCTTCTAACTTTATTAAAACACTACAATCTAAGAAGTCTATGTCCTATTTTCATGCAAGCATTCAGTTCAATGAAAAACCTGATTTTGTGCTATTCTTTGATTAGCATATTTTATATTTTTATAACTTATATGTATGTACTTAATGCTGATTATTAAACATAACATGTTACTTTGAGACAAAGTGTTGCCCCAGAGCCCCGTGAACATCCGGGGATCTGCAGGGTGATCCTGAGGGATGATGTAATTGTACCTTCAAGAAGTGATATGACCGCAGTGAAGGAACCTTGTTTTGGACTGGAAATCAATGTTGAAAGGATAATGTGTTACTTAGGCATTGTTGTGTTGTGGGAAAAAGTGTCTCTGAGGCTCCTGAATTTCAGGACATCCACACACTTGGTGGTGGCTAGTACTTCTCAACTTCGGACTTGAAATTGGCGAGTGGTTTTAGATACCAGAGACAAGGAGATGACACATTCTTGACAGTCCAAGACCAATGTTTTGTTTTTAAAAGTTTAAATTTTGGGCAAAAATTCTTTTTTTCTTAGGGAATTTACGATTTTGAGTTTTGGCCTAGCCACCTTCTGGCATAATATGGAATCTGTGATGAGAGGGTTGACTTGCGACGGCTGAAGACGACATACCCAGGAGTATTGTGTATAACTTCTACTTTGCCCAGTAGGACTCATTGATAACCAAGGAGGGTGTACCGCATAGAGTGTGGGAGTCACCTGATGGAAAGAGAGGGATTACTCTCTCTTGGAGTAAGGAGACAGAACCCCTGTAGAAAATATCCAGGTACTTCAGGGGGACATCCAGAACCCAACCGAATCATGGCAAGCTCCAACAATGGTGCTACAGGTAGTTACTGAGAGGCAGTGCTGCCAATGTCAAGTGTATGCAGCAGGTCAGGGCTGACGTACAAGGAGCCGAGGTCCTATGCAACAATATAACATGGGAGCACCCTTTGAATTCATATCCATTGATATAGGTATCATATTGGTGGCCAGCAATTACTTCACCAAGTGGTCAGAGGTGAAGCTATCCCAAACTAGGAGGTCAAGACCATCACAAACTGTCTCATAGAAGAACTGTTATGTCACTTTGGGGTACCATTGGAGTTGCACAGCAATCAGGGCACCATCTTTGAGTGCAACCTATTGAGGGAAATACTGGAATACTTGGAGTGTGCAAGACGTATAGAATATATGTCCATTATGATGACATGGTTGAGCAGTACATCAAGACTGAAGAGGAACATTTGAGGAAGGTTATGGCCAATCAATAGAGAGACTGGAATGTTGGGATGTCACTTTTTTTTGCTGGCTACCGCTCAGCCTACTACACCACTGGGTTGACACCAGCCAGATTGGTCTCTAAATTTGGTAGTCCTCTTGTGGCAGAACAGCCCACAGTCGACTACATAGGTTATCTCAAAGACCGATTTCACATTTATGAGTTGGTCTGCCAACACATTCAGGTAAAGGCCCGATATGACTAGCAGGCCAGCAGATGAGGTTTCCAGCAGGGTAATCTGATGAGCCCTACCTAACCAAAGGATGCTGCCCCAAACTTCAACACCTTGTGGTGAAGAGGGTAGATGATGATATCTACTGCATCCTGATGTTGCCCCAAGGAAAGAAGCTGGATCGTCTAGCCTGATATGATTGTGCTAGCTGGGATGGCCAGCTTTGAGGAGGGAGCAGTGTGATTGCCTTGCTACATATGTGTTAGCAGTTTACTTTGGGAAGCATATATTTTTATTGTGGCACATGTGAGTCAGCTTTCTTTACGTAGCTGTACTCATTGTTGCAGGGGCCAGCCATAAATTAAAATGTGCAGGGCAGCAGCAGTAAATCAAAATCTTGGAATGGCACATCTGGGCACATGCTAGAAAGGTTGCTACTTCTGGAAATTTCTGTTGACATCAACAAGTATAAAAAGAGTCAGTCAGTTTTTAACTGTGAGTCTGAGTGTGCCATATCTTGTAAAAACAATATTGCTCATTTGCCTAAGCTTTGCAGCAGTTATCCTTATGATTTCTTGCATGATACTTTTGCTGGAAATCAATCTTAGTGTCTGGTATAGCAATACCAACCTGCTATGTATATGTCTATATACATAGCAGTATATGCTGCAGGCTTGCACATATCTAAAACTATGAGGACTGTGTTGGCTTACCAATTTAAAAAAATTTCAGAGTGGCCCTCGTATTTTGTACCCTTGATGTTTTGCCCATTACCCATTCAGTCCACTTTCAATATCAGTGCTTAATAATAGGTAGTAACACTTTAAAATAAAACTTCACTGTAACAGTGAAAAGGATGTCGTAAAATGTTCTCTTGTAATAAATGTATAAGTCCATAATAACTGCAGTGTTAAGTATTAAAGCATTGGTATTTCTGTTCTTGTTATAGTGCATTTCTCACAATATCTTCACCCTTCTTGATGTCCCATGGAGCTTGGAGCCACTGAGAATAACGTTACTACTTTCTCATGCTAGCGGCAATGGTGGTACAAAGCAGAACAACACTTACAATATTATTAAAGTATTATAAATAATGTGGGTTATTGAAGACTACTCCTTTTATTACACAAGCCTTAATATTTTGAATGTAGATCTGAAATTGTACAACAAAATGAAGTTTTAATCGAAAGCTGTGGTGTTAATTATGCAATGTCTGCATGTACTTAGGTTGTAACTTAATAGTGGCAACTATTTATTTATTACTAGAATCATGTGATACCTCTGTGAAACGTTTACAGTTCTTCAATGTAGTACCCAGCATTGTTTACAACTTATTGCCAGCAATGTGGAAGTCATAGTATTCCTGTAGAAGCTCCTGTTCTATTAATATTTCTGATGACCACCCTAATGTCTGCAGAATCTTGGGAACAGTCCAAAATCGGATGCTACAAAGTGCTTTCTTCATTTTGGGATCAAGTCATAACTACAGGGGTTTAAGTCTGGTGAATGTGATGGATGGAAAAGCGCTTCCCACCTCCAGTGACTGCACTGATCACCATAGGATGTGCACCTGAGCATTATTCTGCAAAATGATGGGAGAGTTCTGCAAAGCATGTGGGCACTTCTTTTGCAATCAGGTTATTCTCCAAAAAATGATGGAAATATTGTGCATTAACATTATCTCCTCTTGCCATTGCAAGGCTCAGCATAAAAGAGCTTTCACATTTGTAGGGGTACAATGCACCACTGTATGGACGGTGACCCATAATGATGCCACTCATTGGATTGGCACTTAAGTAGAGGTTAATATGACTTGCCGTTGCCTCATCAAGTGCAATAATTTGCTATTAAAAGATGTCTCCAATTTGACCATAAGGCTCCAGGTGAGCTTGAGTAGAGTCATATGGTAACCATCCCTGTGCCAACTGAGATACAATTTTTTGCATTCTCAGGCAATTCTTTTGAATATGAAACACAATCACATGCAATATTTCTATCTTCAGAGCTAACTTATGTACTGTGTGTCATTGATTATCATATTCTCTTCACTAACTCTTGAACAACCTGACCAAACCATGTGCTCCACATGGTCACGCCTCTCTTTGAAGACTAATCCACCTCACTACAGTTTGTATGGTAACACCATCTCCCCACATCCCGCAACAAGGCCTTCATGACATTGTCGTGGTGTATGACCATAGGCACATTGAATTTTTAGCCAAGATGGCTGTTTCTGCTTTGCGAACAGTGAAACACAACAGCTTAGTGCAATAACTAATAGGAGACAACTTCCTCTCTTCACAGGGCATGTGCTATGAGTCTGATGGAAAATTCAGTTTACTGGAGGGGTGATCGGACATATGCTAACATGTGATAAAAGTGACAACAAATAATACCCTCTTGTTTTGCTTCCATACCAGTGTTGCCACTATTTTTGTTACACCCCACATAAAATATGCAGGCACATCAAATGCAATAGTACAGAAGTTGTAACGCAATGTATGCAATGTAATAATAAGTAAGTTGATGTAACCTAACACAAATGGTTAGGATTGTTAGGTGCATGTAAAAGCATTAACCTGTGCTGTGAAACAAAAACATCCTTTGCAATACCAGTGATTATTTTTCTTCAGAGATATGTAAGAAATATTTGAAGTCTATTTCTTTCACGTGTTATTCTATATCATTTTACAACAGAGTTTAATGTGAGATGTTTTCTGAATCTATGTAGCAAACTAAATATACTCTGTAATTAGAAGTGGACTTGTAAACTCTAAAAGCATTTTAGCACTCAGGTTGCTTTTGCATTACAAGAATAGCTTTAATTTAAGTTTATTGCATATATCAGGTGAATGACTTAAACCCTGTTGGTGAATTAAGGTTGTCTGAAATCAGCTCTAATAGCATATTGCTCTTACACATTTGTGGTGATTAGATTTAATAATACTAGACAGCAAACATAAACTCTATTAATTATTGATATTCAAAGCAGTAACTGTTTTAGCATAGCAATATTTAATACTGCATTGTTTTTCACTTTTTCGTTTTAAGGCAGGTTCACAAATCCAACATATTTTCATATATTTGTTATTTTAGAGTTTGCATTCTGATTTTGATACATATAACTTGGTTTTCATTCTCATATCAGCTCAGGAGAGAAGAAATGCTTATAGTTGTTATTGTAGTAGTCTGATTTATTGCTTTGATATACATATGTTTTTTAATAATTTTCAATATATGTTAATTTATTTTGGTACAAAATGAGTGTTAACACTTTCTTTTGCTCTCCGAAAATGAATTAGTTAAGTCGTCAGTGTGCATTTTCATTGTTTCAGCTAATTGCCTTTTTTGTCTCTCAGAAAAACAATTGTAAGAAAAACTCAAACTATGCAGATTATACCCATACAGATATATAAATCAAGAGGATTCCAAAATGAAGGGAATTTGGAAGAGTAAAATTGTCAAATTTTAAGTTTTCTGTTATTAATGAAAATGAATTCTTTGATTGTTTCTCGTCCAAGTTTATTAGGGGCTTCAGGTATTTAAACCTTTAAAAACTCATTTAAATTGAATTTTAAAATTTGGTTGTCACACCTCTTTTATTGAAATTCTTGGTATATATTGTGTATTTTAGGAAACCTTCCTGATATATTTCATTATTCTCTGTGATCTCAAATTTTATAGGCATTCATTAAACAAGCAAGAGGCAAACAATTCCTATATTAGAAATTCATAAATATCATACTTCTTAAGTTAAATTTCAAATGAGATTGCTTCAAAACTGCATTTTTCTCACATATGAAACTTTTTATTTTCTGAATCTATGAATGCTACAAAAGATTTTTATACCTGTATAAAATTGTATGCATAATTCACTGGACTACAATTATGTTTACAAGTGGGATACATTTTAAAATATGAACATTTTGTATCAAAATTTAAAGCAAATATTCGAAATTCAATTTCATTAAGGGAAAAATACAAGGCATGTCCAGAAAGCAAGTACCAGTTTAGAAAAAAAGTCATCAAATATTTATTTTCCAACATTTATTTGTACTTGAAAGAGCATTCCTTAAACACTTTTTTTTTTATATAGTTGCCACAATTGTTCAGCATTTGTCTTAGCAGGGAATCAACTTTTGTATGCCCTCTTCAAAGAAAGCTGCCACCGGTGAAGACAGCCACTGTTGAATACCATGTTCTGTGGAAACACATCACAAGGCATTCTTATTGCCAACTATCTGTTTTCACGAATTGCCTTATTCACTTGTTTAACCAAGTTATTAGTGACAACAGTAGGCCACCCACTCTGTGCTTCGTCATGAACATTGGATCATCCATCACTGAATTTTCTAAACTACTTTTTCACCATTCGATCTGTCATATTTTCACTGCAAATCTCTACAAGTTGATGATGAATTTCAGCTGGCTTAACATTCCTTGCATTCAAAAACCATATTGTGGTTTCACAGCTAGTGGGATCAGAAATTGTATTAAAAATTTTGAACACAACATGATCTGGCTGTAATGACATCAGTGAATAATGGACCAGAGGGATGAGTGTGCATGAATGAAACTGCGGCATTAGTGTTGCGGTGGCAGTAGAAGAAATGGCACTTACTTTCCGACACAGACACACATACCTCATATATACATACATAAGCGAGAGAACCAAGAGCTCCTAGGGAAATGGTACCTTATACTAAATGCTGGAAATTTTGACTTTGCTCCCAAACAGTCAGCATATCTAGTAAAAATATTGTGTATTGCCTATACTGATAAGGTTACAGTTTTAACATAAGTGTAACATTTCTGGCAAAAGACAGAGACACACCTGTTTATTGAGCTAATTTGTTTAGCGATTTTCAAGGTGATCACTTTAAGTGGCACTAGTTTATTTTCTGTTATAACTGACCATCTCCTTGAATGATTCTTGTCTGGCACTAAACTTGAAGCTTTGAGCTTATGCACAGTCACATGCAGATGGCAGAGAGTGTGGAAACCTTTCAACAAACTTCCTGCAGACGTAGTTAGAAGATTCATGTTTAAAGTAAACTATGCATGTAAAGACACATTCTTCTTCCACAGATAAGTGATGATGACTATAACAACAGAGGCCCTATTGATTGGACCTGATGTGACAATAACAAGGAGATATAATGCCTATGCCCCTTAGAATGGGAATTGGTTTCCTAAGCCCTAGTAGATGCGAATCAGACTTAGGCTGTGAGAGCAATTTCATTATTATTTACAATAGCCCTAGATTATTACCACTTCAATTTTTTTAATTGAAAGATATGAAATATAATTTTTAAGGAGTCATAAAAATCTTGACTCTGCTTCAGCTTGCCAACAAAAGGAGGTAAAAAAATGGCAGTATGTGTGTGGTTTTTCACCCAGATTAACAACCACAAATAGAACACAACATTTCACAGAGACTTATAGTACAAGTTGACCCTATATTTTTACCAGTTCTATTCTTGTAATTCAAAGATATGAAGTAGAATTTCTTAAGGTGTGGTAAAAATCTTGACTCTACTTCAGATTGCCAAGAAAAAGGAGGGCAAAAATACCAATATTTCACAGAGAAATATAGCTGCATGTATATGTACTTATATTACAATAATTTTTATACAAGTTTATCATTTACCTAGGATATGCATGCTTTCTGGATTCAGTGCATGTTCAGATTAGTAGTTCTCTTCCCACTCCCCTTAATTGTGTTTTAATTTACAAATGCAAAGACAAAATAAAAGTACACTCATATATCAATTATTTTAATCTGTTTTTTCGTTTGTAGCAAGGCAAGAGGAAACTGAAATTCTCTTGATTTTGATGTTTCAATTAGAGAGCACAAAAGGTGTCGGGAAGCTATGTGAAAGTAGGGCATAGAACATTTATACAATATATGAAGTATGTGGTATGTTGTGAGCAAGCCTTTACTTGATAAAGCAATATATTTTACCTATAGAACAAAAATATCTCTTCCCAAAATTCCTTTCTTTTAAACTAAATGTGCAAGAATAGTGTTATGTCATCTGCAAAGCATTGTGAGTGGAAAGAAGCACTAAGAATTTAAACCAAACTAATTTTCTTTGTGGAGGACTTGGTGTCTGTGCTTGTGAAACTGTACAGAAAGTATACCGTGGTAGAGCTAAGAGAAAGGAACTAGCAAAATAGAGTGTTAGTTCAATTGCTGTGGTAATACATTAGTTGATCTATAAATTTGTCATTCTTGTAATGTAAATGTTTTCAAAAACCCCATATTGGGGATTATAGACTGGATGTGTAAAAATATGTATGTGTATCTATCATATAAATATATTTTTATAGGAAAGATATTTGAAAGAAAAAGTTGCATAGTGTATTTATTTACCATCTTTATCCATCTCCCTTACCTATATTAAATCTGTTTTAAATTTTGAAAAAGCTTATGTTTCAAGTTAATTGATAAACACGAACGCCTGTCAGGGTGGTTTTTTTTGTTTTTTTTGTTTTGTTTTGTTTTTTGACCATCAGCACTTTTTTTTAGTTATAAAATACCATCTAAAATTTAACTGCATCTTATGGTCTAAAGTTCACATGTGAAAACCAACTAAATTTACTAGTGGTTTCAAAAATACATTGATCATTAGCAAGGGAATGTGAGCCTTGTGGACTGTTATACCTGCTACCTAATTAAGGTTCAAGATAGATAAAGCACCATTAAAAGAATCATGCCTTAATGACAGACATACCTAATAGCAGTTTTGCCCTATAACAGGTTAAAGAATGCGATAGCAAGGAAAATTTTCTCTCACAGCCCCTTTCTTTTATGTTCATTTGCCAGTGGCAAGTGTACTCTTGTGAAAGCGACATTCAGTTGTGACTTTTTCTAAGCTCTTGTGTTTGTATATTCAATACTGCCTAAACAAAAAATATTCTCGTACAGTGTTGCATTCAAATTAGAAGTTGTGCAGTATGCAAAAGAGCATGGTAATAGGGCAGCAGAAAGGAATTTTGAGCCCCCACCAACTGAGAAAATGATCTGCGGAAAGTAAAAATTCAGATATGAGTGAAAGTGAAAATGAAGTCTAAATGATACTTTTTGTTGTGCTTCGAAACAGAGTGAAATGTATGGGATACCTGCATCATGTAAGCAATAGAGCATAAAACTTTTTTATTATTTTTATTTCAAAATTTTCTTAACAAAATCATGACTGTGTTTTATGGTATGCAGCATCTAATGGTTTGAAAAGTGGGGTACAAGGCAAAGCGAGTCACATCTTTTACAGTTGGCTGCTATAGCATTGAAATTCTGTATGGCCAGGAGAAAGGAAGAGAGAGGGGGAGAGGCAGACACGCACATGCACATGCACGCACACATGCGCACACACACACGCACCCACACACACTCTCTCTCTCTCTTCTTATTTAAGAAAAGAATAAGTATAAACAATAACAAGTAATGTTTCAAAATGGATAATTCCACAAAAACAATGTATTTAACTTAAATTGTGCTTTAATGAAATCTATCATAAAGATATGATATTTTAGTCAAAATCATTAATGCCATTTTTGAGAAAATCAAAATTTTGAAAAAATGTTCCATGCAAAGGGTAGTTTGGGGTGGAGGAGTTTTTGAAGATCTTAATGTTGCATCCTTACAAGATGTTAACTTAAATATCAAGTTTGGACTTTTGGGTTATGCTGTATAAACACACATGCGCATGCATTAGTGTGCACAGACCTTTTTTCTTAAAATGCTTTGTTGATTCAAGGGTTTTCAAAACATATATTACTGCTAAAATTTTGACACCAATTTTTGGGTAGAATACAATACCTACTTCTCCTATACTTTAGTTTATAAAAACCTGCTGTGTGTTCTAATTTTTAATGGGATATCTAAAAACCTTCATAATTTAACTTTAAGAGTATAATAATGGATAATTATATTTTTGTCATACATTTCCTATTCAGGATGTCAAGGTGTGTCTAGCCTTCTTTGCTGCCACATGCAATATTTATATCAAACCTCTTGTTATGCAGACATGAAATATAGAATACTGCCATTAGTTCTGTCAGTAAAATTTAAACACACTGTAGTTTGGAAATTGTGAATGAAGAAATATGGCAACACTGTATATTGTCGTCCACAAGGTCACCTTTACTACTCTGTGAGTAACCAGCTTGCAGTATGCCAGAAGCAGGCAAGAGAGAGAGTGAGGAGTGTATAAAAATCTTACCGCTGTATTGATGTTATTTCATTGTGGACATTTTTTTCAACACTGAAACCTCTGGGCATCAATGAACAATTTGTGTTTCAGGCAATAGAAATGTTTAAAAAAATGGTTGCAGCTGTTGATCTGACCATCCTAGGAAGTATGCACAAAGGAAGTTGTGAACACTGCTCATGCAAGGTTCACAATTCTCTACGTAAACAAATAAACAAGTTTGTCTCATGAAATGAACATCTCTTCATGAACATTTTTTAAAGAATGATTTACATGTTAGTGCATATAAAAGATACGCAAGGCATTAAAGGAGATACACTGGGTTTGATCCTAAGCTTTGTAAATGACATATGAAGAGAGCAAAAATAGAAAGAAAAATCACACAGCAATGGTTGGCAACCAATGTCCCATGATTCATTGCTGCTGACTAGTCTTACAGAAGTCTGGACCTCAGTCCACTGGATCATTCTCTGTGGCAGAAGCTCGAGGCAATAGTATATCAAAAGAGGCACCACAATATTGAGATGCTAAAAAAATATATCACATAAGCTGTCAATAAAACTCCACTGGACTTGATTTGAGCAGCTACTGATGAATAGCTTTAATGTCTTTGTCACTTGTTGCCACGCATGGATATCATTTAAAATGAGAGTATGTTCATTTTGTAACATTTTTTGTTTCTTTCAGAATATATTTATATTAATAGATGTGTATGGTTTTATTTAGTAGTATATGCATTGAAAGCACTGACAGAACTTATGTGTCTAATCAAGTTATTGTAATTTTATAATATCAATGTTTTCTGTACCTTTACTTCCATATTATTCTGTAACATTGACTATGATTTGAAACACATAACTTCTAAATATTATGTCATTAGTTTATACTTATTCCATTTTTAATGATTTGGCACCAAACATTTGGCAAACTTAATCATCCTAACAATAACAAACACAATCATCCTAGCTTACAATATTCAATATTTACAGTTATTAGACTTGGTGCCTCAGAAGTAATTTTCAACCAACTGCTAAAAAAATGGCCTGTTATTTATGGACGCTCTTTAACTGCTTTGGTTCTCAGCATCCCATTCTATATTGGGCGTGAAAGATCGCTTAATTTTGCTCAGAGGCCTCTCTTATCAGGCTTGAGGTTCTTTTACGTGCCGTAAATCTATGACACGGGACCCACAGCTTTACTTCCCTTCCGAAGGAAGCCATGCTAAGGATTTTTACGTCTGAAAAAATCCATCGTCCTCTGCCGGGTTTGAACCCGCGACCTTGGGTATATGAAGTTAGCATGGTAACCATTACACCACGGAGGGCGACAACCAGCTGCTAGCCTTTTAATGTAAGTAAAAACAATGTTTCATTGTAATACTATTTCTTGATATTAATATTTGTCCAAAATACAATATGTAACTGTGAAGTGCATCATATGATTTTGACAATAAAAGAGATTTAGGCTCCTCTTTCCAAACTTTTCCATTATTCTATTACATTAGATTCACCAGTATTGTATTGTAAAATTACAGTTAAAGACTGCTAAAGTTATATATGGATATTTCCCTGCAGCACTAACCAAATAAAATGAAAATTGCAGTTTATAACTGCTCAGCTTGGCTTAATAAGTATGTTTTCAGCATGGAGGTGATGGCAGTATACACCCACCCAGCCAGAGTCTGAAATTAGCTGTCAGCACTAGAGGTGGTTTGCCCTTATGTGGTGAAGTGCTGCATCACGTTACCTTTTATTTTTTATAAATCACATAATGTTTATGCTGAAAGACATTGTAACATGCACAATACTTTATAACAGAATTAGAAAGGGAGCACACTAATAATGAATGCTAGAAGAATTGTAAACACGTAAGCTTTAGAAATGGAATGTATTGGCAAATCTCTCGCGCTGGAAGCTTGCAAGCTCACTAGGTCACTACTGCACTGTGTAGAGCCTTCCCCTCTTACCTTCTTGACAGTCACAGATCCCATGGTTTTTGACCTGCTCCATACTGCGTTTCGGCATAATGTGGGATTCAATTTACTTATTACTATTGTAAGTTCTTTTCCTTATAAATGCTTTGGCAGCAGCCGAAACAATGCCAGCATACAGCTCCAAAATTTAATTACTTGTTGAAATTAATTAAACATATATTTTAGCATTACATTTTAGTGTAATAACTAACTAATATTTATTAATTATAAACTGATGCATGCATGGAGTGATATTCCCATATCTCAGTTCCTTGACTGTGAACTATTAGTTCATGTTGGCATGATAATACTCCACTTCTGCGAATGTGAAACAAGCCACTCCGCTAACAGGTGCACGTGGCTCACGTTGTGACAAAGTATTTTGTTGTGTAGAAGTTATTGAGTGCATTTTTTCAGTTTAACTACAGGGCGACCTATACCTATTCTAAAAATTGAACAGAAAGCAAAAGGAAGTAAAAATTCTGATTATAATTAAAATTTAGTTGAGTCGATTTTGTAACACTACATCACTTACTTTTTTATTTCGGAAAACATGTTTCAGAAGCCATGTGCTTCCATTGTCAATTCCTTTTGTCGACTGCCGGCATTGCTTGCTGTGGTGGTTGTCTCTGTCCCTGGTGGTGGTTTGATGAACTTCTGGATGAGTAGATCGCCTGGCGGGATTTCAAAATTGAAAACCCGGTTCTTGTTTTTCCAAATATATATGTTTTCCCAAACTTTTAATTCTGTCTTCCTTGTGATGTTTTTGAGGATTTTTGGAAATAGAAGCCCAAAAATCCTCAAAAACATCACAAGGAAGACAGAATTAAAAGTTTGGGAAAACATATATATTTGGAAAAACAAGAACCGGGTTTTCAATTTTGAAATCCCGCCAGGCGATCTACTCATCCAGAAGTTCATCAAACCACCACCAGGGACAGAGATAACCACCACAGCAAGCAATGCCGGCAGTCGACAAAAGGAATTGACAATGGAAGCACATGGCTTCTGAAACATGTTTTCCGAAATAAAAAAGTAAGTGATGTAGTGTTACAAAATCGACTCAACTAAATTTTAAAACACATGTTAAAACACATCACTGTCTCAAAGTCCACCATATATCAGGATAATTCTGATTATACTAGGAAATTTAACAGAAATATTTATGGCCACAATGACTGGATCTGTGGGTGTGAAATCAGAAACGTGCTCTTTTGCTTTCCTTGCTTTCTCTTCGGAAGTACTGATTCATGATCTATGGCAGGTGTTAAATATCTAGGTCATATTAATGAGTACATAAGAAAGCATTTAAATAATAAGAAGCACATGAAAATCTTGTTTGACCTGTCAATGCTTGGATGTGTAAATATTGCTAAGCAGTGCAACACAAAAACAAAATGAATAAGTTGAAAAAAATAGATAGATACTTATTATTCAGAATAATGGACTGCATCAAATTTTGTGGGGTGTTTGAGCTGTTTTGTGTGGACACGAGATCAAAACCTCAGATAGCATGTTTTTATATCTTCTAAATCTCATAGTTTTGAAGTGTAGTAAAACAACAGGTTGAAAGCAGTTAAGTATTCAAAGATCATCCAGAGCAGTTGTGCCGTGGCCGAGTAGTTAAACCACTCACGGTCCTGGTTCAATTCCCAGCAACTGCATGTGAGAATTGTGGTAGACAAAGTGGTGCAGGGGCAGTTTTTCTCTGGTTTCTCCCACCATTACTTTCCACTGGTGCTCCATCTTCATTCCATGCATCATCAGTGTCATCACAGCCAGTACTATATGTAGTAAAAGCAGGCGTTAAACACTATATTAAAAAAAAAAAAGAAAAGAAAAGACCATCCAGAATGAACCACTCGACTGCATGTTGGTAGTGTGTCATGAAGGTGAGTTGCTGGCAATGTATTTTTTTTCTCTTGTAGCATGTTAAATGTTTTAGGCACGAGCCACCACTGGTCAGTACTGTTTAATAATGCTAACCTTATGTCTTCATTTTTTATTTATTTTCTGCATCACCTACATGTGATATTTGAAAAAGGTATTCATTGCATGCATAATTTGCATGTCTTATCTTACACTTTATAGCACAATTTCTCTTTAGAATGCTGGCTATATTATGCCTTATATGAAGCCTATCCTAGTCTATTCCTAGTGCTCACATAAAAACTTTCCTGCAATTTAGGACTGTCTAAACCTGTACCCCATTTGGTCTTTACATTACATTGCAATCTGTGGATCCTATTTTGAGATAGACACAAAGTCCAGTTCTAGGATGTAGATCAAGTCAGAAATTATATTTATTGGTTACTCTTGAAAATTATTAATACATTCGATTACAAGGATTAACTCAATTTGTCAGAGGTGTCAATTTTGCATAATTTATAATTTCATGTCTGTTTCCAAAAATCAATTCATACATTCTATGGTACATTTACAACACTGCATTAATTATTACTAGTATTTTTTGATTGAATGAAATCCTCCTCTGTATAGAAGGTGTGAGTAATCTTATGCAATTTCTTTATAGGAAATGGAAGTGAACTAAATAAAACTGTAGTAAACCCCTTTTTGGAATGTCTGCAAATTATTTGTTGGGTGGCTAGAATATATTCACAGGCTGATGACAAAATTCCACACATTTTGAATAGTGGCTTGCAGTGAGTTGATTGTCTTGCTCCTGTCATTCTTATTATCTTCTTTTTGTATAATAAACACTTTTTGGCATCTGCCAAATTTCCCCAGAATATTATTCCATAGGTCATCAATAAATGGAAGTAAGCATAATAAGCTGGTTTTAGAATGCCGGCTGAATTAATATAAGCTGAATTAATGATCTGATTACAAAATATGCAGAGTTCAGTTTGGATAAGATATAATTAATTTAGAATTTCCAATTGATATTATAATCTGTAATAAGACCCATTTTATATTTGTAGCATCTGCAATTTGATTATTTTCATATTCTATTTTTAAGTCTGAAATGCTTTTCTGCTTTGTGCAAAACTTAATGGAAAACTTAATTTTTTTTCAGATGTATACAAATGTTGTTACTTTCAAACCAATTATTTAAGTATGCTGAAGATTTTGTTTGTTGAGTCTTGGAGCTGACTGGTTTTGTGTTCTTTAATTATAATACTTGTATCATCTGCAAAAAGAACTGGATAAGCATTGTTGTTTACTCTTGCAGGTACATCATTGATGTACAGTAAAAATAATAAGGGATCCAGTATAGAACTCTGGCCTGTGGCACACCATGCTCTATTTCTGACCATTCAGAGTATGCATTTCTATCATTTGAAATTTTTATTATAACCTTTTGTTTTCTGTTCGATAAGTAAGATGCAATCCATTGATACCCTTTACTCCCAATACCATAGTCTAATAATTTTGATAGAAGTGTTTTATGCTTAACACAGTCAATTATCTTTGGTAGGTCTCAGAATATTCCTAGTATATTAAGATTGACATCCAAGGATGTAAGAACCTCATTAGTTAACTTGTACATGGCATCATTGCTTGACATGTTCTTCCTAAATCCAAACTATTCCTTTGCTAAAGAATCATATTCATCTAGATCAGTGTTTCCCAATCTTTTGAAGTTCACGGCACCCTTGGGAATAACATTAAACACCAGGGGCACCCTTCCTTGAATTAAAAGAAAATTAAGCTTAATATGTCAATTTATTGAAATATTATATAATAATAACGTACACCATAACATAATACAGTAAACTTTATTACAATCACTGAGTAAAAATACATCAATAAATTTTGTTCGATTAATGATTAATGTGAAACTTGTGATTGATGCTTAGAGCACAGATATGTGATGTCGGGTCTTACAGTTGAGTGTGAAACACGCAAATCATCCTCAAGGTTATTCAGTCTATTTCTTGCTTTGCATGTTATTGTCACCATAGCAGAGAAGGCTTGCTTGCATAGATAGGATGTTGAAAAGGGGCAAAAGTGCGTTAATTGCTTTCTTCATTAGGTTAGGGTACTCCTCTCTCCGTTGAAGCCAAAAACTAGCCACCAACGCCTCACTCTTGGTGAACTTACCTTTGAGTGTGGAATCAGCGCAAAGATCATTATATTCATCTCGTTCGCAAGCAGTGAAATCTATTTCCTCTGCACTATCTACGAAATCAAATGGTGAGACAACCCAGTCGAGATTCGTAGTGGAAATAGTTGGAAAGTACGCATCTATTGCATCTTGCAATCTTGATAAGTGATCACAAATGCAGTCTTTCAGCTTACCCAGATCTTTATCTCCTGCCACATTAAGAAGAGATGGAAAGTTCGACAAATCTCCTTTTTGAACTGCAGACTTCCAAGAACTAAGTTTTCTTTTAAAACCTTTCATTTTATTGGTTGAGGAGATTATTATTTCATGTCGACCCTGCATTGAAACATTCAGTTCATTCAGCTTATGAAAAATATCTGCCAGATACGACAGTTCAAAACACCAAGAATCATTTAGTAAGAGCTCATGAAATGCGTCTTGATTTTCATCCTTAAAAAAAGTTTTTAGCTGTTCTTTAAGTTCGAGAAACCGGTTCAATACACGACCCCACGACAACCACCTTACTTCTGTGTGAAGTAACAAAGAGGTATGAGGTGCATCCGTTGCACGACATAACTGTTCAAAAATTCTGCACTTTAAAGGTCGAGACTTCATATAGTTCACTATTTTCACAACTTGGTTAAACACTTCAGCAAAATCTTCATTACATGCTTTCACGACTAATGCCTCTTTATGCAGTAAACAGTGAGTTATAATAATGGATGGATTTTCATTGAGACCTCTGGCAGTAAAACCTTTAATTTTCCCAGACATAGATGGTGCACCACCTGTATATATATCACAACAGTCTTTCCATGAAAGATCATGGTCATTGAGATAGGAATTAATAGAAACGAAAATATCATGGCCTGTGGTTGTAGTCTCCAGCGGTCTACAGAACAGAAACTGTTCACTAATATCTTTTTCATCAATATATCTGATAAAACCAAGGAGTTGCGGTTTGTCACCAATATCGAGACTCTCATCTACTTGCAAAGCAAATGTTCTATAAGTTTTTATTTTCTCCGTGACTTGTTCGTTGATATTGCATGACATTTCAGATATCCTGCAGCTGATTGTGTTGTTGGACAGAGGAACTTTCGAAATTTGATTAGCTGCTCCTTCGCCAAGTATTGTTGAAACTATAACTTGACATGCAGGGCCAATGATTTCCTCTCCAAGAGTATGAGGTTTCTTTTTTTTAGCTATCAGTTCTACTACTTTAAATGAGGCTTCAAGAGCAGTGATATGGTCATTCTCTTTACCATTCGCACAGCTGTTTTCTTCTCCCCTTCTAATATATGTGAAAAATACATTACACTTTTCTGTGACACACTAGGATGCTTTGTTGTAAGATCCCGCTTCAGTTTGCTAGGTACCATGGCCTCGTTGCTAAGTGTTTCGCCATAAGCTAAACACACAGGGATAGGTTTTTCCTCGTTATTCCACTTAAATCCATACACAAAGTAACTGTCCTGGTATGTTCTTTTCTTTCGTTTGTCTTCTTTATGTGGTGAATTCAACGGTCCGGGAGAAACTGTAAGATTTGGCTTCTTAAAGCAAGCAGTAGGAGCTGACTGTTCACTTTCACTGTCCTGGCATTTACGTTTAACAATGAACTTATCCATAGCTAAACACTGTGAATCAATGCAAGGAAGACAACTGAAAGTGCCAAGCGGCGTACACTTTTATATATTCATATGTCGAAGTCTCGGTAATGTTCGTGAGGAAGCGAGTAGTCTCGGGAATGTTCGGCAGGGTATAGCTGTAATGCCATCTGTGGGATACTAGTATAACTGAATTATTGAAATGAATCGACCACTATCACCATCTGCTGTGCATGAGAGTAATTGATTTGACTTATTTTATTTCAAGACCTTACAAGACTTAAGGCTTCAGTAGAAGGTATTTTTTGTTTGTTTATCTCATTATCTTGCGGCACCCCTTAGCCAATTACACGGCACCCTAGGGTGCCGGGGCACACCGGTTGGAAACCGTTGATCTAGATGATGGCAAATTCTTTTAAACACAATTTTTTCTAAAATGTTGGAAGAAAATGCAAATAAAGATAATTCTTCCTTGTATAATTCTTAGTAATTGAACATTTTAAATTAACTGGGAATGTCCCTGTTAAAAATGATGTGTTACATATATGACTTAAAAGTTTGCAAATAATATAAGCACATAGTTTTAATATTTTTGTGGTTATGTAATCATATCCTGATGAATTCTCCCTTTTGAGGAATTACTTTTGGTATTTCCATTGCACTTGTGGACACCATCTCCAAAACAGAAAACTAGTTGCTGTTAGCCCATCTTGTTGCTTTTTAATCCACACCCTCCATTTTCTTTAAAGAAAGGTGACTGACAGCATGTTACCCTAGACCTCAGGCTACCAAGGGCAGTGTATTCAAAAGAGCTTGACTCAGTCACATGCCCATAGTTTCTTTTAACTACCTCACCCCGTACTGCAAATTTTTATTAAATAAAGCTAGCTGTATCAAAAAAACATTATTGAGGACTGTGAAAAATATTCCTCCTTTGAATATGGATTTCACCCATTTACCTAACTCAACCTATACCTCAAATTATCATTAAATAAAGCTGGCTGAAAGTTAGTCTATTTCAGCCTATACCTCACACTTTCAATAAAGAAATCTGAACCCCACATTTTCATTAAAGAAAACAAAGAAATTTTTTTTTTTTTTTGTGTGTGTGTTCAAATCTGGACATCTATTTCCAACACTTGCTCCACTTGGTCATGGTATAGATGGAGTTACCCTGGACGCACGTTTCAACAGCCTTCCTTGTCATCCTTGCATAGGTCTGCTAATCTGCAAGAGGATGAATGACAAAGAAAGGCTGTTGAAACGCGCATCCAGGGTAAATCCATCTACACCATGACCAAGTGAAGCATGTGTTGGAAATAGATGACCAGATTTGAACAAAATTGATAGCTTCACTATATGCAATGGTTTTTTTTAAACATTAAAAAAAAAAAAAAAAAAAAAAAAAAAAAAAAAAAAAAAAAAAAAAAAAATTAGTTTATCTCAGTCTTTTCATTAAAGAAAACAGACTGAATCAGTCTATCTCAGCCTATTTGTCCTCGCATGTCCTGAATCATCTAATGACCTCAAGTTGGATACAACAGAATGTTAGCCTATCTCAGCCTTTTCGTTATAGGAAACAGGCTGAATGTTAGTCTTCTCAACCTATTAATTATGCAAAACATGCCAAATGTTAGTTTATCTTGGCCTTTTCATTAATGAAGACAGGTTGAATATTAACCTATCTCGCCTTTCCTCAAATGTTGGCTGAATGTTAGCCTATCTGAGCCTTTTCATTAAAGAAAACAGGCTGAATGGTGGCCTATCTGAGCCTTTTCCTCACAGGAAATGGGCTGAATGTTAGCCTATCTCAGCCTTTGCACAAAGGAAACGGGCTGAATGTTAGCCTATCTCAGCCTTTCCTCAAAGGAAATGGGCTGAATGTTAGCCTATCTCAGCCTTTGCTCAAAGGAAACGGGCTGAATGTTAGCCTATCTGAGCCTTTTCATTAAAGAAAACAGGCTGAATGTTAGCCTATCTCAGTGTACATCTAATGTTTTAATTAAGGATTGCTGGCTTTGTTTCTAAAAAGGTGCCTTCCTATCAACCTTTGGAAGAACTGAAAACTTTCCTGCATTTTTTCTGCTTCTTACTGAAGCTTTTCATATTATTTGTAACATCTTCAGAATTTTACACAATAGCCTATTAAAAGTGAAGGAGAAAGGGAAGGAATACTAAGCATGGTACATAGTTTCATGTAATATTTTATTTATATTGTAAAATATATATTATAAACATTTCTTACAGATTTTATGCTAATCTAGACAAACTATTTTTGTTAGATATGCAACACTACTTTTCTAATATGTTACAACATTTGTACAGGCTTGTCCTATGGATAAAATTCACACATATGCACCGTATCACAGCTGGAGGATATGTTAATTGCGAGTCAGCATGCCATTAATCATGATATTGGCCAGGGCATTACGCCTTCGTCTCCAAGCCCCCAGCCCTTGAGCGTGATACTGCAGTTGTCTGTACCACAATTTTGTCCTCTCACCATCCTCTGCCTGAAAAAAAGTTTAATAAAAGTTGATGAGGATATATTCCACAACCTTTTCCACCAATGACATTAACTGCTTTTATCTACTTTTTATACAAAAGGTGCACCCATACCACATCCTGTTGTCCAGGATATATATATGTTTACATAAGAAATAGAGCATATTAAAAAACTGCATTATCACAATCATATATGTTACAGCAGTTAGAACATGTGGAAACTATGTTTAAATGTTCACACATGGGAAAGAAAATGGTTGGGACAAGTAATCATATGGCTTCAAGCATATCAATTAGATTATGTTTGGGAAAGATCTTAATTTGTAGCATAGATTATTTAAAAAACTTTCTAACCTATATTGATGAGCTTTTCTTTTTTATTATTAAACTTTTATTGTTTAAGGTTTTCTAGTTGAATTAAAAAAAATGGAATGGAATGGTCTTTAAGTTTGGTATTTAATGATCTTTTAGTTTTTGAGCTGTGTGCATGCATGCACACACACGCACGCACACACACACACATGCACGTGCGCACACACACACACGCACATACGCACACACATACATACACATACCTTTTTCTAAAAATATTTATTTTGGACTCAGGGTACCTCATAATATATACTTCTAGGAAATCTTGACATAGACTTTTAGTTCCCCCGAATAAACAATATAAATTTTTGACTTTTACCTCACTCTATTATCTTATTAATCAATCTTCTCTATATGCTGTGTACATAATACATGTAGAGAAAGTAAAAAGGGCAAATATTGATTATGCTTTTGCTGTTTTGTAATGCTTCAACTATTAGATACATTACAGTTTGCTTGAATTCAGTTATTTACTATCAAGATGATTGTTCATTGCACTGTTATAACTATGAATATTTTTCATTACAAAATAATTCTCACGCTGTTAGCATTACAGTGTATTTGCAATAGTATTGACAAAGTTTGGGAGTTTGTTGTAGTAACAGTCAATTTTTTGCAATTGTTTATTCTAGGGCTAATTTAATGTTCCATGTAGAAAAAATATTTATATGTTCACATCAAAAATGTCAACATTAATGTAAGACACATTATAATAGAGTAATTCTACCAATCATCTACCTACAATAATTATATTAATATTTTATTTCAAACTTCACTATTCTGAACAAATTTGTGCACAGTAGGTCACACAGTGGTAGGTGATTAAGTGCAAGCAAGTAAGTTACTCGAAGAGCAACCAGTTGGTGATGCCTGCTATAGATAGTAGTTTCTATGTATATGCTTACTTTTTCATTAACACCACATAAAAATAATTAGCTTCCTATAGTATAATAAATACCTTAAAAATAAACGTGTCCTTAGAAGCCAGCTCCTGGACTTCAAAGTAATCTTCACCATCTGTTTCACAACACACAATGCATTTGTCAAGGTACAATGGTTCCTGAAACAGCAAAAATAGCTTTCATTGTTTCTTCAACTTATTAACGTTTATGTATATGCTAAAGTGCTAATTTGAAACACAGTTATATTCACATACAAGATTGATGTAATAAATAACCATAAAGTTGTGTAAGAAATACAAAACATTGACAAAACTTGTGCCTCTTTGTTATGTTTTGGTGTTCTAGAGCTATTATCAGATGCTTGGCACCGCTGCCTGGCAAAGAGAATGCTGGTATTCAGTGAAAACAAGTTACATATTTGCACCAGCAAGGAACAGCGGAGTATCATTAGATTTTTGTGAGCAGACGGTGAAACCAAACAAAATTTACTTTCGGATGGCAGTGCAATATGGTGAAAGTTGTTTGAGTCTAACACAAGTGTATGAGTGGGCAGATAAGTTCAAATGAGAAATTTCAAAACCAAAGTTGCTGCGAACTGAAAGAAATGCTGATAAGGTCATGTTGGGACCACAAGGGAGTAATTCTTGAATGTTACATGCCGAGAGGTCAAAATATAAACAGTGAGACGTCCGCAAACCTTATGTATCAAAATTAGAAACCAACAATTTTGAGAAAGCGGCATGGACTGATGTTACTACTTAACAATGCAAGGCCACACACTACTACAGTCACATTAGATACTATCAAAAACCTGAAGTTCATCTGCTTGCCCCATTTCCTGTATTCTCTGTATCTGCCACCTTCAGATTATCACATTTTTAATCCACTGAAAGAAGCTCTTAGTGGCTCAAGGTTTGCAGATGATGATGAAGTCTAGGCAGCAGTGCATAACTGGTTATGCACACGTCCCCCAGAATTCTGTTCTCATGGAATTGAGAAGTGTATCCAGCACTGGCATAATTGCATAGAAGTTAGGGGAGATTATATTAAACAAAGCTATAGTTGTATTCCATTATCGTAATAACAAATTTTAAAAAAGTATTTCCGGTTATTTATTGAAATACCCTTATATTTATTGAACCATGATACAGGTTCTACACAAGTTGCATTATGGATGAAATAGGTCATTCTCTTAAACAAGCTAATTTATACCAAGTGTTCAAATTTATTCAGCTTTTACTGCCACAGAATTTTAAATAATGGTGTACGTGCTAATCAGTGGGCCCTTTGAGGACATGATCTAGGAGCCAAAACAAAACTAATGCCTACCAGAACATTACCAAGTGAATATTAAGAAACATGCCATGATTGGCCAATTTGATATACCATGGAACCATGTCTTGCAAGCATTCATTCCAGTGGAATGAAGTGCACGGCCAAGCATCATATTTTCATGTTCGAAAGCTCTTTTTGATCTGGTACTTGAATTGTTCAAGGAATGCTTTGTTACCATGCTGCCAGTATCTATGCATTTTCCCTGAATTTCAGCAGTTTTTGCAACAATAGTGTATTAAAGGGAAGTATAGGTATGTTGGATATAATAATGATCTATACAAGCAAAAGACAGAGGAAAGAAATGTCACACAAGACAAATAGCAGCCGCTAGAGTCACTGTCACATCCATAACGGCATTCATTTGTAGCATAACCCATCTTCAGTCTATGAGAGGCACTGGTATAACCATGGTAGCTTTTAGAAGTAACTCATGTTCAGACTACCAAAGGCATTGATTTATCCATGCCAGACTCTCCTGCTCTTCACTACCATTTTGCACCAATTTCGGCAAGTCCTTAGAATAATTTGGCTATAATAAATATTTGCTTAATTACATTGATGTTTAATTTCTGTTGTGGTAAATATTTTGAATAAATTTGATTACTCGGTATAATAGACTCCCAAATACTACACAAGGTCACTTGCACCATGAAGTGGTGTTGCTAAGAAAGTATTTGCAAACTTTTAGAGAATTAGGAATACAATACTAGAATATTTTCTTAGAAGTGCTTTCAAATGGGGCAATATTTTCTTTCTTATATGCAAAATGTAACATGATTTTATTCACAATTATATAGGTCATGCTGTCAGAGTAATGTGTCTGGCTGATATCCAAGAGATTTTCAGTTATGGTGAATTACCTAATAACGCTTTTTCTGGGGCTTTTCCTTATCCTGAGAGGACAAATGTGGAATAAATCTAAGCTGTACCCAGAGCTCATATGAACACCATTTAATTCATTCACCATCTGATATCATTATCCAGTTAAAGGGCAGTATATATTGTCATTTTCTGGCAGTAGCATTCACAAAGCAATTCACAATATAATTAAATTAGATCATAAGAGACGAAAAAATAATCAAATGTTTTAATGCTTTAATTTCAAATGAGATTCTATCTGAAGAAGTGTAAGTATGTAACAATGAAGACTTTGGAGACAAATAATATATGAAACACATTTATATATTAAATTGTATATATTAGTAAGCTCTATATTTTGTCCCTAGTAAATTATCATTACTGTTGTAGCATTCTAGTTATACAAAATAAATAAAGAATGAATATGCTTTATTGACTGTATATAAAAAATTCAAGATATCACTTAAGGTTGGTAACGGTAAGCAGAAGGAGTTTAGAAATATTGAAATTCATGGAAGTGTTCACAACTGTCAGGAAGCCTTTGCAGGTTCTGGCAATGAGAAGCAAAACTTGCCCAAATTTAAAATTTCAGGTCTCAGGCATGGCATATATGATCCATATTATGCATATCAGATGCTTGGTTTTATTCTTCTTCATTTTAGCAATTATTCCATGTGGCCATGATGTAAAACAGCTACTAGAGCTCTGTTTAATCACAATCCCAAGCTAGGAATTTTCAAAAAATGTTTTATATAAGGAGTAGTTTGGGGGAGATTTTCCTCAAAAATTTTGTATTGAATCCTTAATGAACTTGAATACCAAGTTTGATATTAATTGGGTTTTTGTTTGTAAGTTATCTTGTTCATGGACACACAAAAATCTTTTTCTAAAACTGCATTTTTTGGATTCATTTTGCCTTTAAGCCATTATTTCTGGTGACCATCCAACTTATGCAATACTTCCACTACTATGCATGCACCTTTTCTTGGTCTTCATTCAGTATGAAATGAAATGGAGTTTTATTTATGGATGGTCTTTAACAGCTATGGTTCTCAGTGTCCCATTCTATACTGGGCATGAAAGACTGCTTAATTTTGCTCGGAGGCTTCTTTTTCAGGCCTGAGGTTCTTTTACATGCTGTAAATCTACAACATGGTACCAACAGCTTTACTTCCCTTCTGAAGGAAGCCATGCCCCTGAAAAAAATCCATTGTCCTCTGCTGGGTTTGAACCTGTTACCTTGGGTACATGAAGTTAGCATGGTAATCATTACACCATGAAGGATGACTTCATTCAGTAGGTTATGCACAATTTTGGAAGCAGAGCAGGACAACGATATTGGGTCATAAAGAACTGTATACACCCTTATATCTAGTGGTTTTAATGCTAAGGTTTCATTCTGTCTGCAGATTCCAGATTTGAAACACATGCTCAAGCAGTGTGTTTTATTTAATAATTCAGCTAGTTTGCAGCAAATTAGACAGCCTATTCACTATAATGGCTGAGGGTCTCAAAGAAAAACTTTTGCTTCTTCTCTCTGGCCATTGCTTCCCCATAAAACTAGCACCTAAGAAAAGCTGCATGCATGGTACTTACTACATATAGTAGAGAAAGTAAAACTGATGCAAAAAGTTGAAAAAGATTGATGTGTTCCATTCACATGACTTTCTCTAGCTATTACACAAACAATTTTCCTTACAAAAGATTATTCTTTTGTTCATAACATGCTAATCAAGATAAACATTAGCAGAAATTGTCTTATTACTTGCTGTCTTGTAATTAGAAGGGACATAAGGGAATACACTAGGCTAAGTCGATAGTAAACTCTTTTAAAAGCAGGTCCTATGTGAAACAATTGGAGTTAAGGTTGACTTTGCATGACCTGTTGTAAAACAAGAGAGATGAAACGTCACTTCCTGTTTGAGAAAAGTTTTAAGTGGTTTAAAACTGAAACTGATGACAAGGAATATCTCAGATGATGACTCTACATAAAGAACATATATAACATAAATTATGTGTTTTAACAAGATACATTTTTTATGTAATAAGTCTTTGTCTATCTCTTATGATTTTAATCTTATGCAAAATTCTGCCAAATTCATCAAGAACAAAGATATCTTCAGATAATTCCCAGATAATTCAAAATATACAATTTATCTGTGATGTAAATATCTTTAATATCAGTTTTTTTAATGAAAATTAGTACAGCCGTTGTTGAAAAAAAAAAATCAAAATATTTTCCATCTAAAGAATAGTTTGTAGTGGGAGGGATTTTTTTGAAAATCATCATGTTGCATCTGTGGCAAATACTAAACATAAATACCAAATTTGACATTTAACGGTCTTTTCGTTTTTGAACAATGCTGTCCCCACACACACATGCACCTTTTTCTAAAACTGTTTTTTTTTCAGACTCAGAGGACAGCAAAATAGTTATTTCTGGTGAAATCTCGACATCAAAGTTTTAGATGGAATACAACACTTTTTCTATCCACTAAGTAAGTTGTACATACAGACTGTAATAATTTCCTTTATAAAACAAATGATACAAACCCTAAGTGGTGTATAACGCCCGCCTTTCTCCTTGAGCAAAAGCAGTGTTGCTTCTCTCACACCAGTTTTTCTAGGAAACATTAGCATATCCTCCGTAGGATCTAACTGAAGATCCTCTTTGGGCTGCAAACAAAATCAGAGATATTCACTTTGGCTTTGCATTAATACATAATTAAATTAACAGCTAGTCAATAGTTAGAAACTATGGGAGATATGTGGATATCACATACATATAATAAAATGCATCAAAATTCTATAAGTATCTTATTCTAAAGGGGAATGCACAGCAACAAACCAAGAGTCAGACAAGTATGTATAATATCACTTACTCTCTTTAATATGTTCCATCTATAAAAGATGGAAAGAATGTACACCAGTTGGAATATTAGTATTAGTTAAATACAAATTAAACGTTTAAAAAACAATAATTAAGTTGCAACATCTTAATGTTTCAGCCTATTCAGATGATTTTGTAACTACACAAAATACAGAAGAGAATATACAGAAAGCAAGTTATTGTATCACCAGATATGTATAGAATACAATTTTAAGATCACTGTTCCTAGACTAAGACAATGGCGTTCCAGAGTAAAATCATCCTGGTGAATAACACAATAGAATAAATTCAGCACCTCAATTAATGATAGAGATGAATAAATGTAAATGTAACTAAATGAGTAAATATTACTTAATGTGTGGCTTTACAAGAATATTAAAAACCATGCAGGCTGATGCACAGCTCAAGTTTTATAAGTAATTGTTTGGTAGTGAATTTGGGTAGTTGTATAGATAGGCTACTGAAATTAAATTTAAGATTCGATATAATTAGAAACTTAAAAATTCTGGAAAAATTAAATATATTTGATATAATACAGGGAAAACATCTACTGAGAATGGACACCTCAAGGATTTCAAAAGGGATACTCCTTTACAGATTTACAGACGGAAGAGATCTGGGAAGACCTAGATTAAGATGGATAGAGGCCAGAACAGATCGCCTAATTACGGCAGAAGAAGAAGAAGCTAGAGTACATTGATAATATATAAACAAATATGATTTGAAAGAAACACAGGCTTTTTTGTATCGGCAGTTTTTAGTTTTTATTTAAAAAAATAATGTTTTTAATATACTGCCACATAATAGTATACCACTTTTAAATACAGAAAGAAACAAACTTTATTTACTAATAAAAACAATAAACCATAATTTTAGTTCAAAATTTCAGATTCTCCTTATAGCAATTAGGTATATCAGTTTTAGTTCCTTAAGTTAATTCATTGCAAACACAGAAATTAAGTGTTTTGAGAACTCAATACCATCCGTAAAAGTTAATATTATCCCTACAATGCAGATCCAATCACTTTCAGACTCTCACCAGCTTCTATCATGTGGCAAACTTGATTTACACCTCTCTCACAAATTCTCATTTGCCTTCAAGGTGAAGCAGTAGATAGTCAGTATTCATTGTACTCAAGATCTATCTTTGATTAAAAGGCATTTATGAATATTCCCTTCACTTGGTATTGTGTTTACTTTCACAGACTTCTGTGATAGTAACATACATATAGTAACATATATCAGCTTCTCCAAATGAAAATTTTGAAGATTAATTTATTTAAATTTAATTAATTTATAATTTCCAGAGAAAATAAAATGGTGTTTTATTTATGGATGCTCTGTAACTGCTTTGGTTCTCAGCGCCCCATTCAATATTGGATGTGAAAGATTGCTTAATTTTGCTCAGAGGCCTCTCTATCAGGCTTGAGGTTCTTTTACGTGCTGTAAATCTACGACACGGGACTAACGGCTTTACTTCCCTACCTAAGGAAGCCATGCTAAGGATTATGAAATTAGCATGGTAACCAGAGAGATATTGTGTATAAAATATTTTAAGAGACTAGTTCAGCACATTTAACATATGTAGTGCTCTTACGCTTATTAAAGATATATCATTACCTTTCCATTAGTTACAAGAAGAGCATTAATGGCATTTAGCTTTATAGTCCGTGCTTTCCTCCAATTATTGTCTGCAGGGTTTGTGTACAGTAGTTTTCCTTCCATGACAAACTTAACCTCGTCATGATTCCAGTCCAAGATGTCCAATGCCATCTGAAATTATTAAAGTACATTTTTATATGCAAGTAATTTATTTATTAAAATAATTTAAAATATTATATGTAAACAATATTGGCAGCACTAAAGTTGGTGGTTAGTATTTTTGCATCTAATGATGTGTATGGCTTTTTGTTTCACTTTTCAGTTAAATTTAGCTGAAATATTTGCATCATACTTAAGCATAATTACAGGGAACAGCAAAAATAAAAATCTCTCTACAGGTCCCCAAAAATATAGGTTATTGCAGTTTTTATAAAGAACTATTGTCTGAAAAAACTAAATCCTGACAGAATGACTTTTGGAGTGTAATTAAATGAAAATTGTTTCTGCACAATAACTTGGATGTCTTAAGACATAATTGTTTGATACATTTTTTCTTGCTCTCATAAAAACATAAAAAATATAATTTAAATAGATATGTCACAGCCTTACTTCTAAACTATTGTATGGTTTCTCATTGAGAGGTGATGGTTTGAGTCCTGGCTGAAATGGGAAATATTTCTTTAACCAATGTTATTCCCTATCCTCCACAGAGTCTGGAAATATGACTGTGGAAGTGAATGTACATCACTTTTCTTTTTGTGGAAGTTTGTAAACAGTGTTGTTATATTCATTTATTTGACAAGTTGATTGATTACACTAAAAACACTTACTTGGGATTTTTGCTGGCACACTTACAGCACTTACAACAATGCCAGCTTCACCACAAGGAATTAGGCGATGTCCGGTTGAAAATGAAGGAAACTAGTCCCTTGAAACATGTTCCAGCAAAAATCCCAAGTAAGTGCTGTTTAGTGTAATTAATTGACTCATTGTGAAATAAGTGAATGTACATGTTTAACAAGTATAAAACTGAAAAATCAAAATCAGGAAACCCTACAGTTCAGCTAGCAAAAACACCAGCACTTGTTTCTTAAATCAAAGCCCATGATATGACCATAGAAGTTAAAGAGGTCTATACAAATAAAACAATAAAAAAAAGTATAGTATCCCAAAATGTCTGATTTTTCAGATACAAGCTTTTAGTTTCATTATGTTTGTATAAAATACAAATTTATTTTCAGGGTCATGGTGTTTGATGACTAATAAGTTACTCCAGTTTGTACTAAGCAAAAGACACTAAATCTACCAGTAAGTACATAGATAACACACTTTAGAACTGACGGTGTGATGTGGAATTAACAGTACTGCTAAATAATATTTACCTTTCTAAGTTTTATGTTTATCATATCACTTTCACTTGAAGATCTTCTCCCATTCATGATAGATATCCTCCTCCAGAGCTTTGTTGTGCTTATATCTTTTGCTTCCTGTAACACAGAAATATTTACACAAGTTTAGTTAATACTTCACTATCTGAAGTCACAAAACAGAAAAACTACATATTCACTAAGTTTAATACAGGGTCACATTTGTAATTTCCTTGCACCATTGTAAGCACTCTTGTTTCTGCTCATTTGTGAAGTGGTGGGGGATCCAATGTGATTTCACTGTTGCAGATCCAATATTCAGGGTGAATATGCTATTTGCAACAATGATCTTTGTACAACATGAGCTGTGTTTTCAATATATGCATGGTTTTCATTTTTGAGGAAACCCTTCATTTTCTAAAGTTTGTAAACTAACATTAAATTATGGATTGCAAAAGTCAAAAAGATCCTCAAATGCCCAATATTTCAAGGTATTTTCTCTCACCTAAATAAACATACTTTAACATACAAATATGCTTTAAAATCATAGAAAATTATTCTATGGAAATGCTGTTACTTGAGATTTATCGTAGCATATGGCATAGCAACACTGCATCCGCATTCACATTGCATTGTTGAAGCTCATAAATATCCTAACTTCAACTTGAAGGCTAGACCTACTTTGGCTTACCAAACTCATTGTTGCCCATTTTCAAAACTTTCAGAGTGACCCCTCAGCTGAATTTGACCATTTAAATCTTACTTGGATTTTTACTTCCTGTTTATTCAAAATCTTCTCGGTCTTCTAACCAGGTAAAAACTGTTTTTACTTGGTTAGAAGCCCGAGAAGATTTTGAATTAATACGTCGCCAGGAAAGCTTCAGTTCTTATCCTGTTTTTTTGTTTATCTTTACTTAACATTTAATTCTTGCAATAGAACTATGAGCTGCAAGTTTTTGATTGTTTAAGGTTAACAAGCAATCACTTGCCATTCACTAAGAGTAATGCTAATCTTGCTATTGGAACTACCATGCTCAACAGCTGTTAGTAATTATACATTTTGCATAAGCACTTACTGTTTTATTGTTCACTATTAATGACAAAATAGTGTGTATTCAATACACATGTATTAACTGCATTGGAGAATCTTGGAAGCAAAGAATATTCAACTTCATCTCACATTTTCAAGCTCTTCCTTGTTCTCCACTTGTGTTGCAATATTCTGTTTTTACCAATCAGGATAGAAATGTACTAATTTAACTAACAGAAGTCTCTATGCTTTATTTACAAATCACTGCTGGCAGCTTTGTTGTTATACATTATGTGTGTTGTGTAAAAAGAAAATAGCTGCATTAGTAATTAAAAACCAGCCAAATGATTTACTAATATACAAAACCATCCCCGGAATAATACAAACTTTCCTAACAAGAGCAAGAACGGGCCACATAGTCACCCAGAAATGTATATTTTGTTTTACTGACTCTAGTATTTGTTGTTGGTGTAACATTCATAAGAAGATCTTGGAACACATGCTGATAAAATGCTCTTCCCCTAACCCTCAAAGAACTAAACTTCAATACCTGGAACTTTGGAAAAAGCATTGCAGTCTACACCTCATTCTAGCAGCTGATATATACTACAAGCATCAGATATTATATTCATCATTTGTGAAAAGAAGAACTATAAAGAGGAACTTGTGTTGGTAGCAAATAGATAGATAGGTAATTAAAAAGCTGTTATGTATTTACATACCGCATTCATGTGTTCCAAATGTAGCTCGATTTTGTGTTGTGCTTGTCGTAGTAACTCCCGTCCTTCGTGGTGGGATGGAGTCACCTTGTGCAGACGTGCCAGCAACAGCGGGTACTTTGTCACTCTCTGAACTGGAACCTAGACATAACAGAAAAGGAGTCTTTGTAATTGTATTGTCCAAAGCTCCTTTTTTTTTACTTTCTCTACACATACTATGTACATAGTGTATAGAGGAAGTAATGTATTCCACCCAAAAATTGGATACCGAGATTTCACCAGAAATACATGTTTTAGGATCCCCTGAATCTAAAAAAAGCATTTTCAGAAAAAGATCCATGTGCGAGTGTGTGCGTGTCTGTGGACACCATAGCTCAAAAATGAAAACGCAGTTAAATACCAAGCTTGGTATTTAAGTTTGATATCTTCCAAGGATATGACACGAAGATTTTCAAGAATATCCTCCCATCCCTAACTATGCTTTACATGGAAAAATTTTCGAAAATTATGTAGTTTTTTTTTAAAAATTGCTCTAACAATTTTGATTAAAATACCACATATTAAAGCCATTTCCATCACAAATAAAATTTATATCTTGAATTTTCTGGGAATAGCCTCTAAAGACCTCTTTATTCTGCATGATTTTTATTGAATTTTGCATAACTGGTAAACTGTAAGATAGATAAAAACTCACCACACAAAAAATGTAGATCATGATAAAGCATACAATTTATGTCATACACATTTTTTTCGTGAAGTTGATCGTTTCTGAGATATTCATTGTTTTTGGTTTTAGTTTTGAAGAACTTATACTTTTCTCATATAGGAATTTATCAACTCCTGTCCATACAAACAAAGGAACTTCAGTCACATAGCAACCAGCTTTTGACTATCACTTCAACCTATGGTACTCCCTTATTTCACTTCTATTTACAAGGAAGCAAATAATAAGACTATTTCTGCCAATTTATTTTTTTATTTGCATGAAGTAAATAGAAGTATAAGCTTTTTAACAATAGTTTGTGGCAGAGATGTAGAGAGAGTCATGTGAATGGAACACATCAGATTATTTTTTTAATGTTATATGCCACTAAAAATATGGTATTTAGAAGTTTCACTAAGAGATCAAAAGAGTTACATCTAAACACTGAAGTAACTCTATGTTGAAAGCTTGTTTTTGCTATTGTTCTCATGATTTTCACATAATTTGAATTACAAATGTTGTGTACTAGGTAGTGAGTTATATTATTAATATAAGATTAATAATAAATAGTCTAATTTAAACATTAAAATAAAACTAATAGAAATGAAAACATTGGATGTTTCAATCAACTGTGGTAAATGTTTGCATCACTTCAAATTCGATCAGTGATTCCGTTAGTGGAAATGGTTCTAGAAATCCAGAAGTTCAGTTATTGTTTTTTAACTGTCCTATATTGAAGCATTTCATATGTAATGGAAAGCTTGATATCAGGAGATAATAGGGATTTTACTTTTCTACTGTCTCATAAATTCAGGTTATAAATGTAAAAGGAATTAAGATGTGGAGTATTCCTTACCTTTGCTACAGTTTTCAGTTATATACATGTATAGAAATTTGGTTTAGTTAGGCAGTAACTTCTGCTTGGTTTTAATAGGATTTTTGTTTAAAAACTATTACCCATATTTACATTCTGCATATTTTCAAAATGTTTCTATTTTAAATATAATATTAGTGCTTTTTAAAAGAAAGAGAGAAAAACTACTTAATAGTATGTTTAAAAAATGAAGCTCCAAACTGAATGTACTGTTTTATAAACTAAAGGCTGTTTTGTTTATTGGAAAACAAACTCATTATTTGTTTAAAATATTAGAATGTATGAATTATTTTTGGACAATCAGTTACAAAGCTTTGTAATTTGAAATTGGCTTAAAAAGATAGTTCTGAAATGTTGTGTGACATAGATTCTGCTATAAAAATCATCATTATTAATAGATAATTACGGATTTTATAAAATTTTGCTGATATACAGGCTTATCTGCAGATGTAGGATTTAATAAAACATATCTGCATTTTTCATAGGGAATCACAAGTAATTTTAAGCTGTTGATTTTAAAAGCTCTGTAGCAGATGAAATTTGCAGAAGTAGACTTTCAAAGAAAACACATTTTGTGAAATATGTGTTTAAAGCAACGATAAATAAGTAATAAATATATTAATTGAATGTTTCAAATTTGGTTTAAACTGGTACAAAGTCAAGTGTAGGTAATTTAGATACAGACCCACTAAAACACATGGATTTTGGATGATGAATGTTCACTATATTGCTTCTTATAACACTGTGTACGTTTATATGGTCTCTGGCTTTCTAAAAACCAATCAAGAAGTTTGAACATCTAAACCTACCAGAAATAAGTTGTAACCAGAAGATAGCGCTAAGAATACCTAGGAATATCCTTCAGGTAACACCTATTGAGCCGGCTTATTTTCATGTTACATACACACTACGACCTCCATTCTCAGAAAGAGCGGCCGTCGTCAACATCAGGACATAGTATCCAGAGCAGCCGATAACCCCTTGACATAAACTATCACGTGGTACAAACATCGACGAGACCAAATAGCTTATTTATTCAAAGAGTTTCTACCAAAGTTTTCCTTCTTCGTTTTGGGAAGCGAACATTGTCTATATTGTGCTCATGCAATTCTTAGCGCTTAAGCCTCTGACGGGACGTGACGCGATGCTAAGGAATGCTGCTAAAGTAAAAGGTCTAATTAGGATGCACTTAATGCAAAAGGAGCGATTCTTGATTTTATTACTTCATGCAATTGCTTCACACCGAATGGCTCTATTTACCACGTGGCCGTGGCCGAGTAAAAAAATGAAATGGCGTGTTATTTATGGACGCTCTTTAACTGCTTTGGTTCTCAGCGTCCCATTCTATATTGGGCGTGAAAGATCGCTTAATTTTGCTCAGAGGCCTCTCTTATCAGGCTTGAGGTTCTTTTACGTGGCCGAGTGATTAGACACTATTGCAAAAGATATTTGAATATGTGCGCATTATGGATATGAAGGGATAAGGTGATAGTAGTAGTCATCGAACTCTCTGGTTCAGCGGCCACGCTGTTGCGCGCGCGCGAGCACGCACACGCTCAAACACACGATGACTGATATAGCTCAAATTATACCATAATTTCCAAATGCTTCTTTTTTTTCTCTTTCATGAGAAATTACATAGGAAATGATTCCGAATCCTGGAAGAATTAAAATATAGACTCCAGGATGTCCAAAAAATCAAAATTATCTCCACCTCCAGCTGGATCTCACACACGCACACACACAACATTGTAATTCGTAGATCCTATTATGAAATTAGACTCAAAGTCCAAACTCTAGGATGTAGATCATGTCAAGAATTACATTTATTCATACTTATTAATACATTTATTTACAAATAATAACTCTGACAAAGAATTTTCAGAGGTGTCTGTTTCCAAAAGCCTACTCGTACACTTGCATTCTTAGAATATTCACGTTTACTATATTTACAATGTTATATTATTACCAGTGGTTTTTGATTGCATGAAATTCTCCCCTGAAGTTTACCGGTACTGTCTTGAGAGGGGGAAATATTGCAAGGAAACAACAATGCAACAATTGTATACCCCGACCCTGCCCCGCGTTAATTTGCACACTAGCTGTAATTTCTTTTCAATATGAACGATATCGATACAGACTTATTTTAAACTAAAAAGTTTTTGTCTACCTCTTACGGTTTACCAGTTACGCAAAATTCGTTGAGTATAAAGAGATATTTTAAAGCTTTTCCCAGAAAATTAAAAATAAACATTTTATTTGCCATATAAATATCTTTAATATATGGTATTTAATTCAAATGGTTAGAGCCATTTTTGAAAAAATCAAAATTTTAGAATTTTCTTCCATGTAAAGGGAGTTTGTGGTTGTGGCATTTTTCTCAAAATCTTCATGTCGCATCCCTAGAAGATACTAAACTTATATACCAAGTTTTGTATTGACTTTCGTTTTTGAGTTATCGTGTTCACAGACACACGGACACACACATACACATCTTTTTCTGAAAATATATTTCTTTTGGATTCAGGGGATCCTAAAACGTCTATTTTCGGTGAAATCTCGGTATCAAATTTTTGGGTGGAATGCAATACCTTCTCTATACACTATGCATATATAGTACGTGTAGAGAAAGTAAAAATAACATAATACTGGTAAGTATGTTTCGAACTGAGTGTAAACATTTACTGTCGTGTCTTCGAAATAAAAATATAAAATGCTTCAAAGCAAGTTAGCGATATTGCTATCAATCAGCGTGATAAATATCCTAGACTTTGCACTGGAAAGATTAAGCATAATTTTTCATTCTTTTGATTCGTATATCTCGTCCAATGTTTCCACATCAGCGATAGTTCATTGTGCAATATTAGGCTCTGAATATGCAATTTCATACTGAGAAAAATTACGTTGACTTTAATGAAACGTGACTTAACGTTATGAGACTTAACGTAAGTAGCAGATAAATTAAAAATGATAAGTATTGAATATTCAAATCAATAACAAATAATGGATAACGCCAATAAAATCTTTTAATTTTTCCATTTTTTTTTCTATTTCTTGCGGTTTAGCAGTTACATAAAAGCCATTCAGAATGAAGAGGACTTCATAGGCTATACACAGACAATTCAAACTATTCATTTTACATGCAAATATCTTAAACATGTGGCAATTGAATAAAAATTATCATAATTTTTGACACAATAAAAAATAACGAACAGTTTTTCCATGTGATGGATAGTTTGAATGAAGAGATTTTCTTCAAAACCTTCGTGTTGCATCTTTAGAAGACACTGTACTTATATATCAAACTTGATATTTAACCGACTTTTCGTTTTAGAGTTAAGTTGTTCATTCACAGACAGACAGACTTGCTGCTTATGCAACCATCAAAACTATTAATGAAACATGTAATCTAAAATGCCCGAGCTGGGTCAAATTCATTTGAAGGGGCATGTTCTAAGCGATATTTGATGACTGGAATGGATGTCCTTGACTGATTTACTACATTCCAAGCAATTTAAAGCTGGTGTATCCTTGTTTATATAATATACCAAAGTTTGTTTGGTATAAAAGCATTAGTTTAAGCCAGGCCAAGCCAACTTTAATTAAAACATTATGATAATGGCTAATTATTTTGTAATTCATTTGGAGAATTCCATCTCTGCCCTAGTTATTTCCCTTTAGATATGATACTATTTTATAAAACTATGGCAGTTCCAGTACGCATGTATGGTAGCGAATCCTGGATATTAAAAGAAAGAGACCAAAGCAAATTACAGGCAGCGGAAATGAGGTTTCTAAGAGTTAAAGAATGCATCACACGTGACTTAATAAGAAATGAAAGTATTCGAGAGCAATTAGGTGTGCATAAATTACAAAATAAAATAGAAGAAAATAAGCAGAATTGGAAAGAATGTAACAGAATGAGTGAAGAATGAATACCAGTTTTAATAATAAAAAAAAAAAAATAATACAATCCTCATAAAAGAAGAGATGTAGGTCGTCCTAGAACAAGGTGGGAGTAATTTTTACTTTTTCTATACGTAATATGTACAAAAATTCGATATCGAGATTTCACCGGAAATATATCCAAAAGAGCATGTTCAGAAAAAGGTCTGTGTGTATGTGTGTATGTGAACACGATAGCTCAAAAACGAAAAGTCGGTAAAATACCAAAGTTGGTATTTAAGTTTAGTATCTTCCAGGGATGCGACACGAAGATTTTGAGAAAAATCACCCCATCCAAACTACCCTTTACATGGGACTTTTTTCGAAATTTTTGAATTTCTCAAAAATGTCTAACAATTTTGGTTAGAATTTCGTATATTAAAGATGTTTACCTGAAAAAAAATGTATATCTTGAATTTTCTGGGAATAGCCTCTGAAAACTACTTTACTCTGGATGAATTTTACGGAATTTTGCATAACTGTCAAACCGTATGAGATAGACAAAACCTTGTACACAAGAAATGTAGAGCACGTTAAAACACAAAATTTATGTTACATACATTTTTTCTCGTGGAGTTGATCGTTTTTGAGTTATTCCTTGTTTTTGATTTCACCTTTTAAAAACTTATAGAAAACTTATACTTTTCTCATACAGGAATTTGTCAACTCCTGTCCATACAAACAAAGGAACTCCAGTCACAAAGCAACCGTTTAACTATCACTTTAACCCATGGTACTCTCTTATTTCGCTTCTACTTACAAGGAAGCAAGTAATAACATTATTTCTGCTAATGTTTTTCTAGATTAGCATGAAGTAAATAGAAGCATAAACATTTTAACAAATTTTAATATTTTGTTGCAGAGATGTAGAGAAAGTCATGTGAATGGAACACATCAGGTTTTTAGAATACGAAGTCGGAACAGGCTTAAATACCTAATCTCTGTCGGGAAGAAGAAAATGCGACACTGACCATGGATTTTTTTCTGCTAAGATGTTTATTTATTGTATACGTTATGACAACCTGGAAATTTGCATCATCATTACTTCAGGGTTCATAACTAATGGTTATTTCTCAAAAACGTGGTATAGCTTATACATTAATTAGGAAAACCTAACCATATGTATTTTTTTTTTTTTTTTTTTTTTTTGGTACATAAGAACAGTAGAATGCGTTAGGCTAAAAAAATATGCAAGCTGGATTATCCATTTCTCCAAAAGTCTACCCATGACTGAGGTCATTTCTGGTAATGTTTATCCTGATTAGCACTATATAGATAAGAAAATAATCTTTTGTAAGAATAGTTTGTTTGCAGAACAGATAGAGAAACTCATGTGAATGGAATATATCAGATGTTTTACTTTCTCTACACGCACTATTTACACAGTGTATAGATTCATATATATTGCATTCCACCAAAAAATTCGATACCGAGATTTCACCGGAAATATGTTTTAGGGTCCCCTGTAACCAAAAAAAGTATTTTCAGAAAAAGATCCGTGTGTATGTGTGTGTGTGTGTGTGTGTCCGTGTGTCTGTAAACACGATAACTCAAAAACGAAAAGTCGGTAAAATACCAAACTTGGTATTTAAGTTTAGTATCTTCCAGGGATGCGACACGAAGATTTTGAGAAAAATCCCCCACCCCAAACTACCCTTTACTACCCTTTTCGACAATTTTGATTTTCTAAAAAATGACTAACGATTTTGATTAAAATATCGTATATTACAGTTATTTACCTGACAAATAAAATGTATATTTTGAATTTTCTGGGAATAGCCTCTGAAGACTACTTTATTCTGGATGAATTTTTCATAACTACTAAACCGTAAGAGATGGACAAAAATTTAACCCAGAAAAAATGTAGAGCACGTCAGAACACACAATTTATGTTATATACATTTTTTTCGTGGAGTTGATCGTTTTTGAGATATTCCTTTTTCTTGGTTTCAGCTTTGAAAAACTTGTACTTTTCTCATACAGGAATTTGTCAACTCCTGTCCATACAAACAAAGGAACATCAGTCACATAGCAACCAGCTTTTGGCTTTCACTTTAACCTTTGGTACTCCCTTATTTCGCTTCTACTTACAATAAAGCAAGAAATAAGACTATTTCTGATAATTTTTCTTGATTAGCATGAAATAAATAAAAGATAAGCTTATTAACAATAATAATTTACAGAGATATAGAGAAAGTCATGTGAATGGAACACATCAGATTTTTTTTTTTAAGTATTGAGCAGTAACTCCGATTACTTACATATATTCTAAATCAGCTCTCAGCTAAGAGGCTCAAAAAGTTTTAATAAAACTTCAGCAAAGACCTGCTGGTGTTTTGGGAGCACAGGAAAATCGCATCCGCACAATGTAACAACTTCCGGTAGAACCGGAAACACGGTGGCACCACGCGGTCTGGCTTCTCCGAGTAAACAAAAGCACCGTCATTCCGGAAAACCACAACTCGCCGATAAAGTGAGTGAACCGTTCCAGAAACGCCACGTTTGGCTATCAATTTTTCTGCGCAGTAAAAACAGCCCCTAGTTTTTCAATAGTAGAATACATGAACGCAGTTAGAAATAAAAGCACTGCAATAATTCGGTTAGAAGATTCTAACCTTCAGTGAGATTTGGAATACTGAATATTGTCATTTAATGGTATTATAAATAAAAAATATATAATAAATATAGGTATATATTATGGTATTATAAATACACACACACATACTCACACACATTTTATTTCTTACAAAAATATAGTTCCGGAGTCTTTCCTCTTTTTTTCACTTTCCTAACATTTACTTTATTTTTCTGGTTACCGTTTTGCTTGTTGCTTCCAATACACACATACACATATGCCCAAGGCGGGACTCGAATCCACGATCCCCTGCGCCACGAAGCACCAAGGCGAGGCACTTTAGCGAGCGCGGCCACGGGAACCGACTATATCTTGGAAAGCAATGCAGATGTCTTGGAGGCAAGGGTATTAACGAATTTTACTTACTCTACATAGTACATGGTACATAGGTAGAGAAGTTATTGATTGCACTCTCCACCTAAAATTCCATATCGAGACTTCATCGGAAATACAGGTTTTAGGGTCCCCTGTATCCAAAAAAAGCATTTTGACTTTCTCTACATAGTACATGGTACGTAGGTAGAACAGAGGTTTCACTGGAAACCATGTTTTGGGGCCACTGAATCCAGAAAAATCATTTTTAGAAAAGGTTTATGTATGTGTGTGCGTGTGTGTGGAAAGCATAGCTCTAAAAACGAAAATACAGATAAATACCAAGCTTGATATTAAGTTCAATCACCTCCAAGTTTGCTACACGAAGATTTTCAAGAAAACTCTCCACTCGAAACTACCCTTTACATGGAAACTGTTTTCGATATGTTCGACTTTCTAAAAAATTCCTCTAATGATTTTGATTAAAATACCATAAATGAAATATATTTACATGGAAAACAAAATGTTATCCTGAATTTCTTTGATATACCCCTAAAGTCCTCTTCATTCTCCTAAAAAATGTAGACCTCGTTAAAACACACAATTTATGTCATTTTTGTAAAACTAAACATTTCAGAGATATTCCCTATTATAGGTTTTAATTTTAAAATACCCACTTTTCTCAAACGGGAAGTTCTCGTACATTTCAGCTCTCTTTTGTTTTACCTGGGCCTGGAAAGAGTACCGAATTTCAATGACAATCGCATAGCGACAGCTTTAGAAAGATTTGCTTTAGAGAAAGCCATGTGAATGGAACACATAAGAATTTTGCTTTCTCTAGCACGTATGTACATACAATGTACATAGTAGCTAGAGGGGATATTGTATTCCACCAAAAATTCGATGTCGAGCTTTCACCGGAAATATATATTTTGAGGTCCCCTGATTCGAAAAATATTAGAAAAATATTCATGTTTCTGCGTGTATGTGTCTGTAAAGGGCGGATAGAACACGAAGATTTAAAAAAACATCCCTCTACTTCAAACTACACTTATATGGAACAATTTTGAAATATTTTTCTCTGACGATTTTGATTAAAACGCCGTATATTAAAGCTATTTACATTACAAATAAACTGTATATTTTGAACTTTCTGGGAAAAGCCTCCGAAGACCTCTTTATTCTGGATGAGTTTTGTAGAACTTTTTCATAACGGTTAAACCGTAACAGATAAACAAAAACTTAATACACAAAATATAGATGTTGTTAAAACACATAATTTACGTCATATACGTTTTTCTTGTAGAGTTGACCGTTTTTGAGATATTCCTTTTTATGGTTTGTTTTAAACCGCCCATTTTTCTCAAACACGACCATGGAAAGCGAACAGAACCTCAATTGTTTCACATAGTTTGTATTTATTTATTTATTTTATACAGTGTAAGTTGAAAAATATCGTACAAACGTAATAAAAAAGTTTTCAAATTATCTCCAATGGCATGGTGTTACAGAAAAGCCTCCACAGGAAGTGAGTCATGCAATCAGTTCGGTCATACTTCCTGTATCCGCAGAGATATGTATGCTACAGCAGGTAGTAGCGTCAAAATAATTGCATGCATCTTTAATCTTATTCAAGTGTTTTAGACACAACTGTAGCCTAATTCAAGCAGTAAATTGAAGCGAACTCTGATTAAAAATCTGATGTGTTACATTCACACCACCTTCTCAACCTTTTGTAGGTAGACTATCTCTACAAATGTTATTACTTTCTCTACATGTACTATGTACGTAATGTATAGAGAAGGCGATGATACAGAGAGTTAACCGGAAATATACGAATTTTGAGGTCCTTTAAGGAATTTTTACTTTCTCTACACCTACTGTATACATAGTGTATAGAGAAGGTACTGCATTCTAATCAAAACTTCGATACCGTGATTTCACTAGAAATAGATGTTTTAGGGTCTCCTATATCCAAAAAATGCATTTTTAGAAGATTTCCGTGTGTGTCCGTGTCTGTGAACACGATAACTCAAACACGAAAAGTTAGAGTATAAGTTAAGTATCTTCCAAAGATACGACACGAAGATTTTGAGGAAAATTCCTCCACCCCAAAATATCCTTTACTTGGAAAAATGTTCGAAAATTTTGATTTTATCAAAAATGGCTCTATTGATTTTGAGTAAAGGACCGTATATTAAAGATAAGGCAAATAAAATGTTATCTTGAACTTTTTGGGAATATCCTTTGAAGTTCTCTTTATCCAGGTAGAATTTTGCTGCATTTTGTTTGACTAGTGAACCGTAAGAGATAAACAAAGCATTATCACACAAAAAATGTAGATCTCATTTAAACACACAATTTATGTCATGCACTTTCTTCGTGGAGTTGAGCATTTTTGTGATATTCTTTATTATTGTTTTCAGGTTTAAAATACTTTCACATATGGGAATGTGTCAGTCAACTGGCAATACAAAGAAACGGGTTTAATCCACATGACAATCAGCTCTTAAAAGATTTGACTATCATTTTAGCCTAGTGTATTCCATTATTTCCTTTCTACTCACAAGAAAACATTTCTGCTAATGTGTATCTCGATTAGCATGAAGTAGACAGAAGAATAAGCTCTTGAATAACAATAATAATAATAATAATAATAATAATAATAATAATAATAATAATAATTTGTTACAGTGATGTAGCGAAAGTAGTGTGAATGGAACACATCAAATGTTTAGAAAAGGATCCGTGTGTCTGTCAGACAGCAGAGCTCAAAAACGAAAAGTCGGTAAAATACCAAATTTGGTATTTAAGTTCAGTATCTTTCAAAGATGCGACACGAAGATTTTTAAGAAAATCCTCCCCTACTACCCTACCTACTTCGAAAATTTTGATTTTCTCAAAAATTTACACAAAAGGGCCGCGGGTTCGAATCCCGCAATGGGCATGGATGTTTAGTGTTATGTGTATCTGTGTTTGTGTTCTCTGTAAATCATTCTTGTCCCCTGAAGGCCAATATGTATATATATATATATATATATATATATATATATATATATATATATAATAAAGTCATGTGAGTAAAACACATTAGATTTTTGTTTTTTATACAGCTTCTGCAAACAATTCTACGAAAGCTTATTTTTCTCTCTGCTACGTATTAAGTATGTTAAATCTTTGCAAAAATAGTTTCAGTACATATTTTTTGTAGATACAAGGGAGATAAACGAAACCGAACCAAAATCATCCCTATTCGCTAGAAATTCGTTCTCTTTGCATCACATTGCGAGAAACAACTGAAACACTATTGCGAGAAACACTATTGAAAAATTAAACTAATGATATCTTGGGAGTGGTTAATGCCACAAAAAGCTATTTAAAATAAGTTGTGAGATAAACATTTTTTGCACAGTATTTTAATCAATATCGTACGGTTTATCAGTTATACTGAATTATACAATATTCCTTTTGAATGAAGAGGACTTCACAGGCTATTCCTAGTAAATCAAGATATATTATATATGAGTCGTTATTTTATATGGTAACCCACTCACGCGATCTCTAAGAATGCGCGAGAAAGGTGGGAGTTGCCGGAAAATCTTGCGGCCAAAGACGGACTAAAATCCTTACCTTATAAAATAAAGAAATAAATGTATATGTGTGTAATGTAAATAGCGTGCAGTTACTTGGTAGGATGAGAAAGTTTTGAAAATATTCGTGTCATATCTTTGGAAAACACCGAACTTGAAACACCAAGTTTAATATTTAACGGACTTTTCGTGTTTGATTAACCTGTTCGTCTCGCAGGTGTTGTTTTACATGCCAGAAAATTTACTGACTGAGACAGTCGCTTTCAAGCTCACTTAAAAGCCTTCGGATAAGACGGGGTTTGAACCTGTGACTTTGGCATCAGAAAACCAGCATATTTTCACCTGAGACACACAGACCGACTTCCTGTTCACAGTCGCGTGCACACACATTCAGGTACAGGTCCTTTTTCTAAACATTCTTTTTTTATTTAGGGGACCTCAATATATGTATTTTTAGTGAAATTTCGATATGGAATTTTTGGATGGAAGGCTTTGGAATGAGCAGGAAGATTTCGCCATGACCTCTGCTGATTGCATACTTTATTCATTTTTAAATTCAACAGTACGTTTTTAATAAGGAATCTATGTACACAACTTTAATTTCAATAATATAACAACATGCTAGATCTTCAACTTCTTTAGGAGTCTATAAATTGGTACATTTAATACCTTCTCTGCTTTTATATATATACATATATATATATATATATATACATATAAATAAATAATTTTCCTAATGGTTTAAAACCAAAGGTCCACTTATATTTTTGTTTATATAACAGATTTCAATGCATGAAGAACTTATTAGTACTTACCATGAGGAAGGAATTGAGATTCATCCGTCGAAGAACAGCGTTCTCCATTTGCGATACGCGTAGAAATATTCTTAACAATTCCTTCTCTTTCTCTAGGTTTGCCAGCAACAACGATGCTGCACCCTAGAACGTGTAAAAACAATTCGTTAGATCGTTAATCCATTCACATGACTTATATCTCTGCAAAAGAAGTTTATGCTTCTATTTACTTCATGCTAAGTGAGAAAAAATTATCAGAAATAAGAGTAGAAGCGAAATAAGGGAGTAGCATAGTTTAAAGTGATAGCAAAAGATGGTTGCTATGTGACTGAAATTCCTTTGTTTGTATGGACAGCAATTGTTAAATTCCTGTATGAGAAAATTATAAGTTTTAAAGCTGAAACCAAAAACAAGGAGTATCTCAAAAACGATCAACTCCACGAAAAAAATGTATATAACATAAATGGTGTGTTTTAATGTGCTCTACATTTTTTGTGTGGTAAGTTTTTGTCTATCTCTTACGGTTTACAGTTACACAAAATTCCGTAAAATTCACCCAAAATAAAGTAGTTTTCAGAGACTATTCCCCCCAGGAAATTCAAGCTATACATATTATTTGTCAAGTGTATATCTTTAATATATGATATTTTAATCAAAATCGTTAGAGGCAGTTTTTAGAAAATCAAAATTTTCGAAAACTTTTCCATGTGAAGGGTAGTTGGGGTTGGGGGGATTTTCTTGAAAATCTTCTTGTCGCATGCTTGGAAGATATGGAACTTAAATACCAAGTTTGGTTTTTAACGATCTTTTCGTTTTTGGGCTATGCTGTCCACAGACACACACACACACACACATACACACAGTCAGACACACACACGGACATTTTTCTAAAAATGTTTTTTTTGGATTCAGGTGGTCACAAAACATGTATTTCCGGTGATACCTCGGTATCGAATTTTTGGGTACAATGCAATACCTTCTCTATACACTATGTACATAGTACGTATAGAGAAAGTAAAAAGGCGTGGTTTGAAACAGATTCATATTCAGCCACTGTCTTATTTTCTTCTTAAAAACAAAGACGAAAATGAAAGCACTTTCTCTATTTCCGTCTCTACGTGTGAGACTAGAAGAAAGGGAGTTCCGTTTCACATAATTCTTTTATAAGCCATAATTATTACTTATGTTTGCTTGCGTTAATGATGCTCTTCTGCAGCATTTCAAATCTAAAGAAGAGGAACCCAAAATACTCACCAAGCTTAGTCTTAAAATGTAAGCTGTTATATTTTATATGCACGCCAAATTAACATTTTACACTAAGTTTCAAAATTTTTAACGGAAAAATTGATTTTGATCCTTATAAAACCATAGATTGAGCCTTCTCATTCCATTTACTCTTGATGGGTGCCAGGACACAAGGGAATTCTTGGCAATTAAAAGCAGATGCCATGGATACGAAAGGCTCTACACAATCATTGACTGGTTCTGTACCCGTTTTTGGAATCCCTATAAGTTCTGCTCGAAAAACCATTGATGAGTGGATTAAAATAGCCGCAAACCAAAATGGATACAAACAGAAGGATGCAAACACAGTAAGTGAGTGATGAATAGAGCGTCTTCCTTGTTAACTGAAGACGTACTTAAACTCAACAGAGCCCAAATAAACCTTATAGGAGGGATATTGACGGATATTACAGATTAAGGAAATATCTACATACAGTGGGAATCTTCAATATGTAGATTGTGCAATGTAGAGGAAGAAACAGTCTCTCATACCATTTTTAAATGCTCTGTGTAGGAAAAGGTATGAATTACTGGAATTAATAAACTCAGAAGATAATCTCACTAAGGAAAATTTATTTAATAACTACTGCGCCTCATTAGAGATGCAGGGCCATTTAACTAAAACTGTAATAAAGAAGATAATACAACAAATCTATAGGGAAAATAACCTGACTCCTCTTTATGAAAACTTCAAGTCAAGTCAAGTCAAACCCATCGAAAATACTTTAAAAAGTATTAAAAACCCGTTTTCCCACTTAAACTAATGGGAGGCGAAGGGGGAAGAAACCATATTAATGTATGATGAAAGAAGGCATAATAGGAACTTTTGTGCTTCACTAACTCCTCATTTATCTGTAAGCAACCATCGTTTAATTCATGTATGCGTCTAGTAAGGTTTCAGGTCCTGTAGTTATACCAACGACTGCTAAATCCAGGCCTATTACTCAGTATGAAGTTTAGTGCTAGAGAAGATAAAATACTGCCTCCTTTTACGCCAGGACGGGTCTCTGCGTCTTGCTTTTTTATAGTGTTTAACGCCCACTTTTACTATAAGTGGCACCGCAGTTGATCACACAGATACATGGAATGAAGGTGGAGCACCGGTGGAATGCGATAGCCGGGGAAACCGGAGAACCCGAAGAAAGCCCGCCCCTGCGCCGCTTTGTCTACCACAAATCCCACATGCAGTTGCTTGGGATCGAACCCGGGACGCCTAGGTGAGAGACGAGTGGTTTAACTACTCAGCCATGGCGTGGCCTTCTGTTTGTTTCCTAACTACCATTCATAGGTCAAGAACTGTACACTTACAAGATCTTGAGGATAAAAATCTCCATCAAAGTGTTTATCCACCTACCGAAATGTGAACTCGAGATCTCTTGAATGTAAGATAGACGATCCCTAATACCATGGAGGTGGGTTCAGAGTGGTATTTTAATTATTTTTCTAATTAAAATATTATGTAGTAAATGATGTCTCAAAGTAATGCCACTTTTTAAGCAAAACTATTTCAAACGTATCATTATAAAATTCACAGTTAAGTCCATTAGGCTCTATAGTCATGATAGGGAAGTTTGCTATCGCTCAACTTTTTGGTTTTTTGATGCGAAGGATTCGTGGATATCCATTTCAACTGATTGGATATTTTTAAAATTCTCCCACGCAGGAAATATAGGCCATGGATTTAAACATATGGTAATCTAATGGCGCAAGGTCAGGGCTATATACTGGATGTGGTAGCAGTTTGATTCCTTCCAATTCCTGAATCTTGTCCATTGCTCTTTGAGCTGTATGAGGTCTCTCATTGACCTGCTGCAAGAGAACTCCGTTTCTATTAACTAATGTCGGATACATCTACCTCAAACTTCATGAACTCATTCTAGTTGTTGAGAACAAAGACCCGCATTGACTGCATGTCCATTTGCAACAAATTCCAGTGAGTAACGCCTTCAAAATTCCACCGTACACATAGAACTATTTTGGGTCTGAACCAAGGTTTGCAGGCTGATTTCGAGATTTCAGGGTTGCGGTAATACACCCATTTTCATCACATGTGATAGTTTTCCTGATAAATATATCATCCCATAGATTAGAGATAAGATGCCAGATATCCACTCTACGTTAAGCTTAATCAGATGCCAATTCATGTGATACAAATTTACAGCTTCTGTACGATTTCTAAGTGTCTTAATATGGCGACAAATGGTATTTTTGAAGCACCAAGTTCTTCTGACAACCTCCGAGTGGTTATCTATGGATTTGCCTAAAATATTCTGTGTGCATTCTTAATAGTTCATTACTTGGGTCTTCCAAACTTTGTAAATCTTTAATGTTTTCGTCTCCATTGTTGAAGCGCTGGAGCCATCATTGTGCTACTCGCTCATTAATAGCACCTTGCCTTCGACTTCACATATTCTTTAAGCCACAAGCATTATAGTTTTGTTTCTAGTAACATTTCAGAAGGATTCTAATATCAAAATTTGTTGCCTCCGTTTTAGAATTGATATTGTATTACCAACTGCTGGCTGTCGATATGTTAAGTGACAACACGGAATAACCATTATCGTTAATGACAATTGATAGAAAAGTACGTTAATGAAGGTTTAGGTAGTTAAGTTAATTGAAACAGGACGCCATTTAAAACGTCCAATCACTGGCCGGATTTAGCTCTTCCAGCGCCGTGCGTGGGGCCACGGTGATGGAAGGAAGCTAGCCATAGTCAGTGAATGCGTGGGAAACTAGTTAGCAGTGTTTAGGGAGTCTCCGCACGGTAATGGTCAGTCTGGACGCCAAGTGCTATATGATCAACGGCCCTCAGTGTAAGCCTTGTTAAACATAAAAATTATGTTCTTGCTTTAATTTATGTTATAACTTTAGTGCTCCCTTCTAACATCAACTGTCAAGCATGCTGCCCGCCATTACGCTTATGTTGTGTTCGTGGAGAATTTTGTTCCAGTTGTTGGTTATGGTGGTTGTATAGAATCTAACGCCACACATGTATTAGAAACGTCTCATACATTAGTGGAGGCGATAATAAAACATACATACGATATTAATCCAATATAAATATTTATAATGTTTTAAAGTTTGAAGTGACTTTTTGAAAGACACTAAATTTTCACTTCTGGTCCACCCTGTATACAACATTACAGTAACAGAGAGTCCCCTCTCCCTTTTCTCTGAGGTTTTGCAATTCAGCTGCCACCCAGAAGTTTATTTTCTACTTTGCTCGGTCCTACTGATCGTTAACATTTTATTGTCCTCTGCCAGACTTCCTTTATTGCTTGAGATACCTCTTTTTTTTTTTTTTCACTGTCTGTTTCTTTGTCTGTATTAACATAATGTTGGTATAAGTGTTTAAATAGTGCACTTCACTTTAATTATTTGTAAAATATATGCCTGTAAGTTTTATTTATTATGCTCTGTATTACTTCCTGAAATGTATATAAAGATAAGTTTGTAAAAAATTATAACGATAAGATTTCTTTGTCTAACGAAGTGACAGAAAAGCCGAGGAAACAGGAAACGGAAACGAGTAAGTTAATTTGTAACGGATGCACGTGCCTGTCAATTAGTGAATTATATCTTAAAATTTGCAAAGGATAGAAGTCGGCGTTGATTTCCTCACGGCGACAAAAGAACAAGACGATAGATGAACCGGCAAGGCATTTTGGCAAAGCTTCAGTCGACAAATATGAAAAAGACTGCCTCTATGAGTGGTCAGCAAGCTGACACTCATTTGCAGGACCCAGGACAAATGCCGGCTGGGGCAGGGGAATTTCTGTGAAACCGGAATTATTCCCTATACCCTGCAGAGTCTGGAAGTATAAATGTGAGAGTGAATGCGAGTCTGTGCAATGATTTAAAATGTTTAACCTATTGTCAATATCCTACAGTTAGTATATGAGTTGATTCACAAGCCAAAGCCCACGATATGACCATACAAGTTAAAGAAAAAAACAAAACAACAACAAACATAAAGAGATAATGTAGGCATCGTTCTGATTTATTACTAAATGTCTCTCTCTGTTAATTTGAACCACATGTAACCGTGTCTCTTTCGGTCTGTCGCTTCCATTCTTTTTGCTTTCTCTACACGTACTATGTATATAATAGATAGGGAAATTATTGTATTCTACCCAAAAATTTGATGTAGAGATATCACAGGAAATAGATGTTTTGGGGTTCCCTAAATCAAAATGTTAGATAAAGGTCTGTGTATGTGTGTTTGTGTGCGTACCTTGGATTTGGGGCTTCTCTCTGGGAGTCTGCCGGAAGGCTTGGGGCCCATGGCTTAGGTTGGCACTCCAACTGTAACCGTTAGGGACTCGTCCATGCTTGGGGCTCTGCCCTAGTATCCTGGGGGCCCCATCCGTGTGTAATCTCATTCCCCGGCCATTATTATTCTCTCACCTGCTCCAGAAATCACATTTCCTTTCATCTATTTCACGGACATTTCATATCATATTTTTTCTCAATCTCATACAGACATTGGGCTGATCACCCATCCTGGATACTCTCTCTGATCCAATAAGAAATTATCTTAGGTTGTGATATATTTGTCATTATGATTTATTAGATTTGTTCTATTAAGATTTATGTCTTTATTTTAGTATATATTGAATTATAAATAATAGCATTTATTTTATTGCATTAAATAAAATTAATATAATTGAGAAAAATGAAAATAATATAAATATGTTCAGAAGCATTATTTGAGGAATAAAGGAGTATTCATTTATTAATAATTTTAATACCTATATCATATTAATGTTGTTTTTTAACTAGCTCCTTTTTCATCAGAACAAATTGCTTTATTACTATAACTGCCTGCTCTTCAACAGACATCTGGGGGACGTAACGCCGCCATACGAGGAGAGTAAATACGATATAAGGAGACGGAGAAGAATAATTGTCTTCCCTGTGTTCGCACAAATGAGGCAGATACTCCTCTACTATATCTCAGCCTTCAAATTAATGGCGTGCAGTAATGTTTTTTCTCTCACGAAAATAGCAGATAATTCTTTAAAGGAAATAGACGTGCAGTGCTGACATTATGTGTATCATTGACGCAAATAACATCCATGTACCCTTAGCTTCAAACCTGATAATAATTTATCATTATTATAGTATCTAAAATGTTTAGCTGTTTTATTTCCATACATTTTTGAGAAATTAAGTTTTGTGTACAACCGAAAATTTGAGTTGCATGTTCCAGACAACCATTTTTTTTTCGTTATAAATTCCTTAAGGGCTTTCCTCATACAAGATTTTTACTTTAATCAACGTTTTATCATAAATGCAGTAATTAAGCTCCCTTGAACTTCTAATATACGTGTGCGTCCGTGAATAGCATAACCCAAAAACGAAATATTTGATACATTCTAAATTTCATATGTGAGTGAAACACTGACAGGTAATCATATCAGCCCAAATTTTCAAGAGAAAATGAGCAGAGAGAGTCATGTGAGCGTGATGAATGGAGATGAGAAACTCTGACAAAATTCTGCGGTTCTATTCGTGGTTTCATTTTGGATTAGTCTCTTTATAATACAACTGCTGGGCAACAAAGATACCTAAATATTTTAATGTTTATATCTATTCACTTCTCGCTGTCGTCTATTCCTGTTTTAAACAAACTTTGCTTTTAGTCTGCGCGTAGCCCTGAAGACGGACTCAATTTGAGTTTGAAGTGACACGTTTCTGCTTTTACTTCCCTCGCCTTAATGCTACTGGGTAATATCCTGTGGGACTGAGAGGCTATCTGACTCTCCTTTGCATATTATCAAAAATCCCTCCTTTCTTCCTATCTAGAGAAACTGTCGTTGCTGATGTTAGTTTCCAGCTGACTTTTTCGGTATTGACAAATATCTGCGATAAAAAATCTGATGTGTTACATTTTCTCTACTTATTTTGCAACAGGCTATTTTTAAAACATCTATTTCACGCCTATTCTTCTGTCTGATTAATGTTAATCGAGATAAATATTAGCAGAAATGCTATTACTTGCTTCCTTATAAGTAGAAGAGAAATAAGAGAATATACTAGGCTAATGTGATAGTCATATCTTTTAAAAGTCGGTTGCTGTATGATGAAATTCGTTTCCAAAGTTGACAAATTCCAATAAGAGAAAAGGTTTTTAAGTATTTTGGAAACGGTCAACTAAAAAACAAAAAAAAAAAAAAACAAACAAACAAACAAACAAACAAAAAAAAAAAAACGTACATTACATAAATGAGTTTTAACGAAAATTACATTTTTTGTGTAGTAAGCTTTTGTCTGTCTCTTACGGTTTATCATTTATGGAAAATTCATCCAGGATAAAGAGGTCTTCAGAGGCTATTCCCAGAAAATGCAAGCTATACATTTTATTTGTTGTGTAAATATCTTTAACATACGTTATTTTAATCAAAATGGTTACAACCATTTTTGAGAAAAACAAAAATGCGACAAGAAGACTTTCAAACAAATCCCTCACCCTAAACTACTTTGCATTTTCCGAAATTTTCAATTTTCTAAAAACTGGATGTTAATGATTTTGATTAAAATGTTGTGACTTAAATATGTTTACGTGGCATATAAACTGTATACCGTGACTTTCTTAGGATCGGCCTCTTCTGAATGAATAAACTGTAAGAAATAGTTAAACACTTGCAACAGAAAAATGTTGATCTAGTTACAACACACCATTTATCATAAACAATGTAAGATATTCCCTTTATTTGTTTCAAATTTAAAGTACTTATAGCTTTTCTCAAACGGAAATCCCTCATCCCCTCGTTCCCTTTTGTTTTACTCCTGGCCACGGAAAGAGAACTGAATTTCAATGATAATCACAGAGCGACAATTTATAAAATATATGACTGTGCTTTAGCCTAGTGTATTCCCTTAACTCCCTTCTGCTTATAAGCAAACAACTAATTGTACTATTTTAACAATGTTTATCTTTAGTAGAATTATGTAAATAAACGAGTAATCTTTTGTAAGAAGAAATTGTTTGCAGAAGAGATAAAGAAATGCACAAAATTTTTGTTTGTTTCCCGTTCAAGTTGCCATGACGTTTTTTTAATTTTCCTGATTCAATGCCGGTAATCTAACCTATCTACGTGTTTTGTCTCTTTTACTGCACATATGTCTCCAAAATTAGGTGAAAAGGAAAATTATAAATAACATTTCACTAGGTGAAGAATGAATCATCTCAAAATATTTCGAAGTAATGTTACATATTGATTACAAAACAAATTTTACATGAACGATGTGCCTGCATTTTTACTTTCTCTACACGTACTATGTATATAGTGCATAGAGAAGGTATTGTATATCTCACCCAAAAATTCGATACCGAGATTTCACCGGAAATATATTTTTGAGACCCCCCTGTAACAAAAGAAAGCACTTTTATAAAAGTGTCCCTGTATGTAAGTGTATATGTATATGTGTGTGTGTGTGTGTGTGTTTGTGCAGATTAGCTTGAATACGAACTTGGTATTTTTGTTCAATATCTTCCAAGGATGCAACACGAAGATTTTCAAGGATAGTTTAGAACATTTTAATTTTCTCAAAAATGGCTCAAATGATTTTGATTAAAATATCGAATATTAAAGATATTTACATGATAAATAAAATATTTAACTTCAATTTTCTGAGTGTAGCCTCTAAAGACATCTTAATTCTGGATGAATTTTTTGTAAACCGTATGAGATAGACAAAAACTTGTTTAACAAAAACCGTAGAGCGCGTTAAAGTACACAATTCATGTTATGTACATTTTTTCCATGGAGTTGACAGTTTTTTCCTTAATATTGGTTTCATTTCTAAAATACTTACACTTTTCTCATACGCGAATTTGTCAACTCCTGGCTATACAAACAAAGAAACTTCAATCACATAGCAACCAGCTTTTAAAAGATTTAACTACCGCTTTAGCCTGTGTTCTCCCTTCTTTCTCTTCTACTTACAAGGAAGCAAATAATAAGATCATTTCTACTAATTTTTTTTTTCGATTAGCATGAAGTAACTAGAAGAATAAGCTTTTTAATAATAATTTATTGCAGAGGTGTAGAGAACGTCATGTGAATGGAGCACATCAGATTTTTTTCTACACAACTCCGTTTTTTGCTTTTTAGTAGTTTCTTAATTAAAAATGCCATTAATTTGCTTTTAATTGTACCTACGAGATTCTTATTATAAGGAAATTACCTTTAATTTAACCTTTTTAAGTGCTTTAAGTGGTCACATCCTTAAGGAGGTATATTTTATAATATCTCGGGTTAATCGCTATTAACCAAGGTAATTAAGTTAATCATTTTGTAGGCGTATATTTTGCTAATAGGACATGTTCGAAAAAAAAGTAATTTTCTTTGGTCCAACAGACAAATTGCTAACGGTTCCTTAGCAGTTCCAGCTGGACACACTCCAAAGTGCATCAGCCATTGAACCTTGAAGCAGGTGGATGTAAGGGCAGGTGAGACGATGACAGCTGCAGTTATCTCTATGAAAGACAAAATTACGTGTAGAGGAAGTTAAACGAAATATAAAACCATGGCATATTGGATTTTCAGGAGTCAACTAATTCAAATGTTTAATGATTTTATTGAAGAAGGGTCAAAATTCTGCACAGGAGACGGTCCTGATTGAGCAAATTCGGTTCAGATTTACTTCCTGTATTCACCTGTGATGTCTGCTCTTTCTGTAAGTTTTTAAACCACAGTTAAACAATTAACTCGAATTAACCCCAAGCTCTGTGCGCACACTCTTTATTCATCCCCTATTCCAAGACCTTGTTTTAGTTGAAAATCGCATTTCACCTTAACATTACTTATATCGAAACACTAAAAACAATCTGATTCAGTAAATCTGGGCGCAAGCTGAAACTGATTTTTAGACGATAGGTACATATTGGTTTATAAAATAAGAGAAATAGTAAGCAAATGTTCCAGATACAGTTCTTATATTTGTAAATAAAACTATGCGACATATTCCACCAATTTAGTTAAAGTTTAATGAAATGTACGTGAAATACAATCGCTTTAAAATTATATTTGCAACCACCTGTTTTCTAGCTATATTCATTTTTTTATTCAGTATAAGTTGCTTTTTATTTTATTTTATTTTTATTTTTTAACGCCCTTTTTACGTTTTGCTGATTCGTCGCTAAGTCTGTCATTGCCATATTTATAACATTGTCATTAGTATATACGTTTATGTTATGTTTAACTATGTACACAGTTATTGCTACTCATTATTATAATATTCAGTTATTAACATTTTATATTAATGGCTAAGATGAATATCGTATATAAATTAGTTAAGCACAAAGGATATAATTGCAAAGAAAGAACTAATTTTATTGTCAGTTAGAAATTCCAGGCTATATTCAATCATAGATAGGATTGTCAAAGCAAAAGGTATACATAATTTAACACGCGTGACAAAAACAACCTCACCGTAATCCTAATATAATATGTGGCACTTTCTTTAAACCATCTAACATTTTTCTTAATCCCTTGGTAATATTCTTCGTCACCATCGTTTCATTGATGAGATATTCCAGTCGTCTGTGTGCCATTTTGGTTACGTGTTTCCTTTGTTATCGGTCAAACATTCTCCGGTAAGATTTTAAACTGAGATAATCTCAAATAACCAAGAAAATTTTGTTAGTGATCAATAAAATTGCCCTTACCTTAGATTTTAGTGACTAAAAACGGAGATAACTAGATTATCCGCTTAGCTGAATACCCTTTAGAAGGAAATATTAATGTCGAGCTTAACAGGATCGCATGTAATGAGGCTCAGTGATCCCAAAATAATTTATTTTAGGAAAAGATTCCCAGTTCACTGCTTTAAGTTAGATATCAACAAGGAATGTTAGGGAAGAAACAAAGGGAATTTGCTCCATTCCAGTGTAACTATTTATGTCATTTTTGAAGATTTAATGGATTTGGCTAACAAAAAACTGAATTTCATAGCGAAACTGGAAGTTATTACTTGACTATGGAAAATTTCTTAATATCTAGGAAATTAGGAATGTTTAACGAGTATACATTTTAAAACAATTGACAACCTGTTGCAAACAGATTAGCTATTACCTCTATTAAAGAACCTTAAGCTTTTTTCTTAAAAAAATCTCATGTGTTACACTCACATGACTTTCTCTAGCTACTCTACAAACAAGCTTCTTACAAAAGATAATTCTTCTTTCAACACCACGGTAATCGAGATAAACATTAGCAGAATTTTATTACTTAGTCCCTTATAAGTAGACTGGAACTAAGGGAACGCATTAGGCTAAAGTGATAGTCAAATGTTTTAAAAGCTGTCGTTGCGCTTTTCATTGCAAATCCTTTCTTTGCTTGGCCAGGAGTAGAACAAAAGAAAAACGGACACTCCCGTCTGAGAAAAGTGTAAGTATTTCACAAATGAAACTAATAAGGAATACCTCGAAAAAAATGTATATGACATAATTTGTGTATTTTAACAAGACCTACATTTTTTGTATAGTAAATTTTGTCTATCTCTTACGGTTTACTAGTTGTGCCAAATTAAGAAAAGTTCATCCAGAATAAACTGGTCTTTAGAAGCTCTTCCCAGAAAATTTAAGATAAACATTTTATTTGTGATGGAAAAGGCTTTAATATGTGGTATTTTTATTCAAAATCGTTAGAGCCATTTTTAAGAAAAACAAAATTTTCGAAAAGTTTTCCATGTAAAGGGTAGTTGGGGTGGGGGCATTTTATTGAAAATCTTCATGTCACATCCTTGGAAGATACCAAACTTAAATATCAAGTTTGGTATTTAAAGGTATTTTCGACTTTGAGCTCTCTGTACGCACTCACACACACACACGGACCTGTTTCTGAAAATGCATTTTTTGGACTCTGGGAGTCCTAAAACATGTATTTCCGGTGAAATCTCGACATCGAATTTTTGGGTTGAATACAATACTTCTCTATCGCTATGTATATTATACATATGGGGTTAGAGAAAGTGAAACGTTACAGAGCTGCAGAGAAAGTCATGTGAATGGAACACATCAAATGTTTTTATACACGGATGTATTTCCATTTAAATATTGTTATTGAATTTCTCCTATAATGTACATTGTACATACATCGTGAAGAAAATAAAAAAACATCCTCTCTCAACTACACACTTGATGATTTGGCTTGAAATCATTTTGCTCATAAACGTACGTAGATTTCCAGAGCGGCACTACTATAAGGACATTGTTGATGGACATTTTGTGGAGGGCAACTTGTTATCCAGCCTCTTGGAGCAGAAACAATGATAAATTACAGCGGTGGCTGCAGGTATTACATTATGCCTTTTAGGTGGTGATGAAATGAATGGAAAGATTAACGTGTTGACATGATGCTGAAGACCCACAACATTTTTCTTGGTCACACTTATTAATGTTGAAGGGCTGCGGTTGGTTGAGGACGCCAGTATAATTGCTGTGGTTTGTCTCAACAGAGAGTTTTATTGTCAGTTCGATAATAACACGGGGTAAAGCAGTCAACCCTCACGTTTCTGACCTTTATGGTGAAGTTAACATTTACATAATGCTTCCACTACCTGCATCCAACAGCCATTATAGAGGAAGAGGCATGTGGCGGACTTAACAGTGGCGGGCTGATAGAAGTGAAGTCCAAAAGTTGTACTTGCTTATATGCACGTTACTCATTACTGTTGTTAATCACCATCATCACCGTTTGATTAGACCACTCGCTTCTCACCTAGGCAGATTCGATCCCATGTGAGATTTGTGATGGACAAAGCGGCGCTTATCTCAGAGTTCTTCGGTTTCCCTCACCATTGCATTCCACTAGTGCCTCATCTTCATTCCACGTATCGTCAGTGTCATGCCTGTGGTGCCATATGTCGTAAAAGTGGGCGTTAAAATTGATATATTACATTCACATGATTTTCTATATTTTCTATAAAATTATTCTTAAAACGATTATTCTTCTATCTACTTGATGATAATCGAGATAAACATTAGCAGAAATTCACTCATTACTTGCTTTACATGCTTTAAAAGCTGGTTGTTGGGGATTGAAATTCGATTCTTTGCATTGCCAGAAGTTGACAGATTCCCGAATGAGGAAAGCTTTTTAAAACTGAAATTAATAACAAGGAATGTCTCAAAAATGGTTAGCTCTAAGAAAACAAATGTAAAAGTATAAGATAAATTGTGTGTTTTAACAAGATGTACATTTTTGAGTAGTAAGCTTTTGTCTATCCCTTATGGTTTACCAAATATGCAAAATTCATTCAGAGTTAAAGAGGTCTTCAGAGGTAATTTACAGAAAATGCAATATATACATTTTATTTGCTATGAAAATATTTTTAATGTACATTATTTTAATGAAAATCGTTAGAGCCATTTTTGAGAAAATCGAACATTTCGAATTTTTTTCCAGGTAAAAGGTAGTTTGAGGTAGAGGATTTTCCTCAAAATCTTCGTGTTGTATCCTTGGAAGATACTAAACGTAAATACCAAGTTTGTGTTTATGTTTTTGAGTTATTGTGCTCACAGATTCACAGACACAACCACACGGACCTTTTTTCTAAAAATGCTTCTTTATACACAGGGGCCCCTAAAATGTGTATTTCCGGTGAAATCTCGGGAATTGAATTTTGGGTACTCTACCTACGTACCATGTAAAAGTAAGGTCATATTCCGGTCTTATGAGATAAATTGTTGCTATCTTTTCTTCGGTCTCCTAATATTCCTCTGCCTAAGGGTATATACTTCATTAACAATTTATCTCCTTTTATCCAATAAAGCAAAGCATGTGAAGCTCCTTAGGAATCTCATCTTTGCGGCTGCAATTCTTCTTTCTTCATTTTTACGAAATGTTTAACTTTCTGAACCATACAACTGCCACATTTCATCTTCATTTTTATATATGAAAAATTGCAGCCTATATATCTGAATGTATCCAGTTCTAACTCTAATTGCTCTAAATTATGTAAGCTCTTTGAAATTCGTTTGTTTTAATATTTGCTATTAAGGGAAGTTCAGACACTTTGTCATTTAAGGGGGGGGGGAATCAAAGGCTATATAGGCTAGTGTTAAATCTGCTAAATTCATGGCTGACTATCCCGGAAACTATTTTAAAATATCAGAGTGAAATATTTACAGGATAAAGTGCATACCTTCTCATTACATTTATCTACTTTTATCCAGTATGTTTATTTATTAGTGATCTGTGAAAAAATCAAAACATTTGCCAAAATTCATTTATATAGATTTAGATGTTATTAAACACTAAATTCCATCTGTTTTATTATATATTGCTTCTACATTGTATATTTTAAAACATCTCATACAAACATTTAAATTCTTGCTTGCATCTCTAGATTCCTATAAAATTGTAGTAAAAAGCGATACATTTTGCTATATAAGAGCCAACAAACCATTCAAGAGATCTCAGGAATCTTCAAATACTAAACCAGCTGCACAGTAGAAAATATGTAGGTCTGAAAATGAGAGCCACTAAATTCTTTTTTCAGTATAAAGCCATAAACTGTTATTTTAGTGCTATAGTTTTTAATCTTTTTTTTTCGGTTTTCATTGTCGATACATCCTCATTTTAAAATTGTTACACACGATGTGGACATTTTTTCTACTTCCATGTGAATAACAGGATGAGAAAATCATGAAATGTATTTTTGGTAATATGTTTATTAAACAATAATGTTCAATTTTTGTAGCTTAAAGTCAGTTAACCTGGCTGGTCAAATTGGACGATCAATTAAATCTGTAAAATGATACTCTCGGGGTCCATGGAGCTTAAAGTTACTTGACATTAGTCTTCTCAGGATAAGGAAAAAACCTCGAAAAAGCCTTATCTGGGTAAATAACCCTAAGCGAGATTCGAACTCGCAACGTGTTGAATGTGAGGTAAACACTACCCCCACACTACTCAAGCGGGCAATGTTCATATTATGTAAATTGTCAAGCGATAAGTTGAAGTGGTAATTCCAACTGGCTAAAAAAGTACTGTTTGACTCCAATTAAATAATGAGTTAAGTATGGATGAAAATAAGAAATAATAACCCCATTTTATATGAAACGAGAAAAATCAAATGGTGTTTTGTTTATGGACGCTCTTTAATGCTATGGTTCTCAGCGTCCTATTTTATACTGGGCGTGAAAGACACTTAATTTTACTCAGAGGCCTCTTTATCATGCTTGAGTCGTAAATCTACGACACGGGACTAACAACTTTACTTCTCTTCCGAAGGAAGCAATGTTAATTTTTTTGCGCCCGAAAAAATCCATCGTCCTCCGCCGGGTTTGAACCCGCGATCTCAATATGAGGTGGTAGCCCTAATGCGTTGCTCTTCTGAAGTTGGATGTCCTTAGTTATCCTGGCGCAAAGGTACTTACTGCATCTCCCACAAAGAACTCTTTCAATGTCTAAAGATATACCGAGGACCACCCTAAGGTCCATTACGACAACCATGCCCGGAGGCCAGAGATCACCTTCACGCCGGACAATCCAAGGACATCAGGTAATCACCATAACACGAGACCAGTGACACATGAAGCCCCAAAACCATTGAGGTGGGCGCCCGTTCATTTGCTCATTATTCATCGGAGACATAATTGGGTATTTAAGCTGTTTCGCAAGGACTTGATATTATGTCAGCCCCCAAGAGCTAATTACTTGAGGGGAATAATTTCTATGCCGGTATTGTTATTTTAATGAACTGCACAAAAACATAATTATATTCTTGTGAATATCCAGAGAATCCTTCTGGACTATTCATTTACTCAATGTACAACTAGATGTAAACTGTGTAATTGTGTCTGCACGCCACTGATCTCCATGTAGAAGATTGCCTAGACAGACCGTGGTCATAGACCCCGAGGGTCTTGGACAGCAGACCCCTCCTTACAATTTATTATTCAACAAATTAATTTACTCAGCATATTGAAGTCTGTCATTTCTCCAGGTAAGATCCGGAGCTATCCAGACGATCAGTCTCACGATGAAGACAAAAGCCTCAAGGTCTTTTTTGAAGTGCTGCACAATGACCTCTTCCTCTTTTGCTTTGTTTTTCCGATATGCACTTGATGATAGTTAAAGGAGTACTGATTTCCGAAGTTTGAGGAAAACAAATTTAGGCAGAACTATGGTTTTATTGTTTAACAATTTCAGAATTTTTTTAGCAAAGATAACATGTAATAAGAATCATTTTTATAAAGTGGCTATAAAATCTGTATAGTTTTCTCCAAAACATGATGGCTCTCAAATGCGACTGCTCCCTCTACCACTGGGCAATAACCATTAGCAAACAAAAGACGAACCTCTACTAGGGACGAGAGGCAACGTCGTAAAATCTGTTTCCTGGAGACATTGCTTGCAAGTTGAGAATCGTGCCTCAGTTATGGGACCATTAAGTGCAGGACTTGGCAACAGCGAGGGTTGTTTCCAACCCCAAACTTTAAAGACTATGAAAAATATTGCACTTAAGAATTTTAAAAAGTTTTTCCTACCTGTTGTCTCATTAACCTGGTCTGGTTTAGGTGCTCTTTGCAAGTTCTCTTTAATACTCGATCTCGATAACGCCTCCGTGGTGCGTGGTCAGCGAGCGGACTTCACACCTAAACTATTTTGTTTCACAATACTTCGGGAACAAGAAAGGGAATGCCTGTCGATGACTATATGAAAGCAAAGTACAAGATAGATTTTACACATTGTGATGTAACTGACCAATGATCAGTCAACATATTGTGGACTACGCCCTGCGGCCATAACTGCCGAACGTGTGATTGTTGGCAACCATTGTCACACTGCGTTTGTGGACACGTGTGCCGGCGGCAAGTTCTTTCGTTTCAAATGAAGCTGTTATTGTTAAACCTGTGCAAGTGGATATGTTTGAGTTGAAGCCCGGGATTGTTACACCTGAGTGAGTTTTGTCACCTGCGGTGTTTTGTACGTGCGACGGCTTCTAGAGATTTCCTGTCACGTGACGGATAGGTATAAAAAGGGGAACGAAGCTCACTCTCAAAGTTGAGGGAAGTTGCCTATCTTCTGTTTTTCACATAGATATTTCCATTTGACTAATTTCTTATAACTTGTACAGGGACGGAAGTGGATGCACCACTTAGGCGTGTAAACCACATAAGGAGAATACTACTAACCAGACGTTATACCGTCTGACCAAATGGCGCTGATGACTCTACTTATCACAACCACCGTCTGACCAGGAGAAGAAGGCGAGCAAAAGGAATGTGCTGCATAAGCATTTTCTTCCCTGCTAATAAAGTTCATGTACGATCGCAAGATAAACATATACATTATCGTATATAATTACACCAATCGCAGTTGTAGATGTGGCATCATGCATAGATTTCGTAGTAAGAAGATAGCCCCCTGTCATATCTCAGACCCCTTTCGCCTTCTTCTCGTGATCCAGGTTCTCCAGCCTAGGCATCACTCGAGCGGAATCTCCTATGGATTTTGGGAACCACTGCTCCACCGAGTCAAACCCAATTTGAACAACTTCCTTCCGGGAGAGTTTCAGGTATTCGGCCCGACGTACTTCTGGTCAACTGAAGACCATGGGTGTGGTTACAGCTCACTGTGCCGTATAGGCCACTAGGCTTTAAAATATAGCTCAACTTCCTTCTGACTTCAAGTATTTATCGTAAAAACTATTGCAAGCGAGCAGTAAGCGACTTCCTTGAAGATTGTTAAAACCAAAAGAGAATTTTAAATGGATAGCTGCTGTTGTTAAAGTGATATAATAATTGGAATTATGACTCACCTGACGCACGCAGTAAGACTCGAAGGCATGTAGCATGGGCGCCGACTCCAGGAACAATCGCCCGATGTTGACAGTGAGAAGATCCTCGTCTCCCTGATCCAGGGCAATGTCCAAGCTATCCTTCAGTTTCTCGGAGAGGGCCAGACTATGTTCCAGCAGATCTTGAACGTTCAGGAAGATGGCAGACAACTGTTCTGGCGACAGCAGGCCTGCTACCAGCATCGGTCTGTAGAACTCGTCCAGAATGATGCTAAGGTCTCTTCCGTACTTGATCTCCGTATCCACTATTTCTGCGATGATTTCTTTTCGTTCTGCACGCTTCTTGCCGCATTTGCGACACACTAGCGGTGCGAACATGACTCCACCTTCCGTCACCTAAAGTATCACAAAAACAATGGTATCAGTGCACGCCACAACAATACGCACAAACAATATGACATTTCACTATGTAGATTATATACGAGCTCAGAATTGTATAGATAAAGCCTTAACAACTTCATATATCCTTAGGCAAAAAAACTGTGTTCATTACTTTCTCTACACGTACTATGTACATAGTGTATAGAGAAGGTATTGTATTGCACCCAAAATTCGATACCGAGATTTCACCGGAAATACATGTTTTTGGACTCCGTCTGGTGTGGTGTGTGTATGTGTGTGTGTGTGTGTGCGCGCGCGCACCTGGACAGCTCAAAAACGAAAATACCGTTAAATACCAAATTTGGAATTTATGTTTAGCATCCTCCCAGGAAACGAGTGGAAGATTTTCAAGTAAACCTCTCCACCACAAACTACCCTTTACATGGAAAAATGTTCGAAAATTATTTTCTCAGAAATGGCTCTAACGATTTTGATTAGAATGTCGCATATTTAAGATATTTACATGACAAATAAAAGTTATATCTTGAATATTCAGGGAATTGCCTCTGAAGACCTCTTTATTCTAGATGCATTTTGCAAAATTTTTCATAATTGTTAAACAGCAAGGAATAGACAAAACTTGGTACACAGAAAATATAGATATCATTAAAACACACCATTTATATCCTGTACGTTTTTCTTGTATAGCTGACCGTTTTGAAATTATTTCTTGTTATTGGCTTCAGTTTTAATCTACCCAAATTTTCTCAAACGGGACCATGCAAAGCAAACCGAACCTCAATTGATTTGACTTTTGCCTAATAAATTCCCTCATTTTCCTTCTTCGTTCAAAGAAGCAATAATAAGACAATTTCCACTGTGTTTATATTGATTAGCATGACGTAGACAGAAGAATAACCTTTTGTAAGAACAGTTTGTATATGGATGAGCTAGAAAAGTTCTGTGAATGGAAACATCAGATTTTTTCAGTATAATTTTTCAGCTTGACTCTCCTTTCCTACCTATGAAGTGTGGAAGAAACAATTAACAATGATTAACCTAATAGTTGGTTAAACTATGAAACCCGGGATTTGAAGTACTCAAGACATTTTGTAAGCCGACATGGGGTATGTTATCTCAAAATCATTTGAAATATCCTTATGGTTACAGGAAAAACTCGAGGGGAATTTAATTCCGTGTCGGCATGTTGTAATCTCAGTGGTTAGTACAACTGGATGGAGACCAGAGAGATCTGACCTCTACTGTTGTTCTCAGCGCACCATTCTATATTGGGCGTGAAAGACCGCTTAATTTTGCTCAGAGGCATCTTTATCAGGTTTGAGGTTCTTTTACGTGCCATAAATCTACGATATGGGACCAACGGCTTTGTTTCCCTTCCGAAGGAAGCCATGATAAGGATTTTTACGTCCGAAAAAATATATTGTCCTCCGCCGGGCTTGAACTCCCAACTTTTGGTATATGAAGCTAGCATGAAAACTATACACCACAGAAGGGAGAGGGGGAGAGGGAGGGAGAGGGGGGGGAGAGAGAGAGAGAGAGAGAGAGAGAGAGAGAGAGAGAGAGAGAGAGAGAGAGAGAGAGAGAGAGAGAGAGAGAGAGAGAGAGAGAGAGAGAGAGAGAGAGAGAGAGAGAGAGAGAGAGAGAGAGAGATCCTACCATTGCGCTTTTGCCTAGCACACTAATGAGGAGAAAATAATTAATTCATATGCATATTTCTCCCTTAAGGAGGCTCCTACTGATATATTCTCTGAAGTAATGTTCTAGGCATTGTTTTGGATTCCAAACTTACTTAGGCTGATCGTATTTTCTATGTCTGCAAAAGATTTCTCGAGCTCTAGAGTTTATTAAAATACACGTTTTTTTTTTCAAATGCTTTCTTAAGAAAACAGGCTGTATGATGCTTGAAACTTTCTGATTCTACCTTTTTTCTTTTCCTTAGCAAAACTCCTTAGTGCAACCTTGGAGAAGTAATTTATTTCTCCATAGCGTCTACTTTTTCCGTGTTTCTAATAAGTCCCTTGTGGACTGTCGTGCTATGGAGTTAAAAACAATTATAGAACACTGTAAATAAGACTGCCTCCGTGGTCGAGTGGTCAGCGAGCTGACTTCTCACCAGGAGGTCCCGGGTTCGATTCCCGGCTGGGATTTTTTCTTTAACCGGAATTATTCCCTATCCCCCATAGAGTCTGGAAGTAGGAATGTGAGAGTGAATGTGCGTGTGTTTAGTAATATAAAGTTTAACCTAATGTTCTGAACCGACAGTTTCACAAGTGAAAGACCATTGGTGTTAAAGGGGGCTATACAAATGAAGCAAAAAGAAAAAAAACACTGTAAATAACAAATCATGCACAGAACTATAAATTTTAATATATAATAAACGTATGTAGTGAATTAGTAGTCGACAGAGTTTTATTATGTTTTTTTTTTGTTTTTTGTTTAAATTTGTATACATTTTTAACTTAAGTAGAACATTTCGATGCTAGGATATACTACTACGGTATTTGGGAAACAAGTGCTGCAGGGATTTTGCTTTTACATACTAAGATATTAAAAGAATGGACATACTTTTAGGTAATCAGTGAAGTTTTTTTATTGTGTTTGCTTGTTTTTATTTTTTTTGTGCTTAACATCTTTTAACCAGGTTTGTTAGGTATATCGGACGATGAATAAAATTGATGAAATGATGCTTAAATTATCTCGGGGTCCATGAAGCTTAAGGTTACCCGATTTTCGTCTTCTCAGGATAAAGCAAAATCCCGAAAAAAAGCTTATTCGGGTAACTTAATCTAACCAAGATGCGAACTCGGAACCTCTTGAATACGTGTTATATTTAAGATTATGTATGTAATAATGGAGTAGTAAGAACATCTTCCTAAAATTCTGATGTGTTCCAGTCGTATGACTTTCTCTACATCTGCATAATGAATTATTGTTAGAAAACTTATTCTTCTATCTAATTTATGCTAATCGAGATAAATATTATTACTTTTTTCTTTTAAGTGGAAGGGAAATAAGGGAACACGCTAGGGTAAAGCAAATCTTTCAAAAGCTCGTTGCCGTGTGGATGAAATTCGTTTCTTTGTATTGCCAGGAGTTGACAAAGTCCCGTATGTAAAAAGTTTCAAGTATTTTAAAAAAATGTATATGACATAAACTGTGGGATCTTCATTTTTGTGTACTGAATTTTTGTCTATATCTTACAGTATACCAATTATGCAAAATTGAGCAATTTTCATTCCAGAATAAAGAAGTCTTCAGAGACTATTCTCAGAAAATGTAGGTTATACATTTTATTTGTCATGTAAATATCTTTAATATACGGTATTTTAATCATAATCGTCAGAGCCATTTTTGAGAAAACATTTCGAAATTTTTTCCATGTAAATAGTAGTTTGGGGTGGAGAGATTTTCTTCACAATCTTCGTACCTCATCCTTGGTACATACTTAACTTAAATACCAAGTTTGGTATTTTATCGCTTCTCGTTTTTGAGTTGTCATTTTCATAGACACACGGACACATACATATACGCGGATGTTTTTCTGAAAATGTTTTTTTGTTTTTTTTGTTTTGTTTTTGTTGATACATGAGGACCCTAAGGTGTATTTCCAGTGAAATCTCGGTATAGAATTTTTGAGTGAAGTGCAATACCTTCTCCGCCTACGTAACATCTACTATGTAGAGAAAGTAAAAATAATCAGGGAAGATTGAGTACATTTATCTTTCATCTCAGTTTTGCTGTTGGATTCTTCAACCTCTCTGAAAATCGAGAAATAAATATGTAGTTGATAAATAAATCAATTATTATTACTAACAAATGTAAAACTACTTCAAGACAAGTCTAGATAAGCATCAACAAACTCGAATCGGAGTGTTGAGTAGACATGGTTTGTGCATTTAGATAAATCATTATTTTTTGACAGGGGTATAATACTGTTATTTCTTGAGTGATATATTTTGCTTTTTCTTCTTTGGCTTCACATAACCACACACACACACACACACACACACACACACGATTCACTAAGGAAGACGGGATTATGGTATAAAATATGCAAATCCTAATAGATACATGGCCGGTTTCACCAACTATCTTTAAGTATATTAGCACTGCGTTAACTGGGGTCCTTAAACACTAAAGACGCAGTTTCAAAATGTTTTGTTTCAATAACATGCTGTTGCCTTGGTTACGGAAATGTTGCAAATATCAATGCAAAGTTGTACCTGCATCATAATAAACATTAGTGGAATTGCCTTATTACTTCTTTTTTGAAAGGAGAATGGAAATCGGGTAAAAGAACAGGCTAAATCAATAGTGAAATATTTTAAAAGCCGGTCACTATGTAAAATAATTGTTAATTCTGTTAGCTTGCTAGAAGTAAACAAAAGAGAGACAAAAAGAATGATCCTTCAAGTTTGGGAAAGTTTAAAGTACCTTAAAACTGAAACCAATAACTCGAATTGACTCGAAAACGGTAAACTGTATGAAAAAAATGTAAATGACATAAATTGTGTGTTTAACGAGATTTATATTTTTTCTGTAGTAACTTTTTGTCTATCTCTTGCGGTTTGCCAGTTATACAAAATTTACCAAAGTCATCCAGAATGAAGATGTCTTCAGACACTCTTCCCAGAAAAGTCAAAATATGCATTTTATATTTGATGTAAATATCTTTAATATAGGACATTTTAATCGAAATTGTTAGTCATTTTTAAAGAAAACAAAATTTAAAAAAATCCATATAAAGGGTAGTTTGTGGTGGGGGGGATCTTCTTGAAAATGTTTGTGTCACATCCGTGAAGTCACTAAACATAAATTACAAGTTTGGTATTTAACAGTATTTTTGTTTTTGGGCTATGCTGAGACAGACAGACAGACAGACAGACACACACACACACACGGACCTTTGCCTAAAAAGGCTTTTTTTGGACTCAGGGGACCTCAAAACATATATTTCCGGTGAAATTTCGACACCAAAGTTTTGGATGGAGTACCTTCTCTATCTACCATGTAAATGCTTGCATGTACATACGTGCTAGAGAAAGTAAAACATTATAAAAAAAAACAATTGATTTGATTTTACCTGAGGTAGCTAATTACATTAACGCTAAAAAAAAAAACAAAAAAAAAAACATTATCTGTATTCTTACAAAAGTTGAGCCTTCTCTCTACTTCGCGGTAATCAAGACGGAAGAAAGCAGAAATAGTCGTATTAATTATTTTCTTATAAATAGAAAAGCAATAAGATAATACACTAGTCTAAAGCGATAGTCAAATGCTTTAAAATCTGTTGCTCTGTGACAGAATTTCGTTTCGAAGGAGTTGACAAATTCCCGTGTGAGAAAAATTTAAAATACCTAGTTTAAAATTGAAACCAATAACCGGGAATATTTCGGAAAAACGATAAGTGTAATTAATATATACATATATTAATTACACTTATCTTATCGGTAAACTACAAGAGATAGACAAAAACATATTACATAAAAAACATTGATTTCATTAAAACTTGCAGTATATATAGTATGCTTTTGTCTATCTCTTGTAGTTTACCGATTATACAAAAGTTATACAAAAGTCATTCAGAATGAAGAGATCTTCAAAGGTTATTCCCAGTAAATTCAATGTATACGTTTCGTTTGTCATAAAAATATATTAAGCATACTATTTTTTCATCAAAATTGTTAGAGACACTTTTGAGAAAAATAAAACTCTTCGAAAAATGTACCATGTAAAGGGTAGTTTTGGGTGTTGGGAATTTTCCTCAAAATTTTCATATCGCATCCTTGTAAGATAATAAACTTAAACATTAAATATAGTATTTTACCGATTTTTTGTTTTTCAGTTGTGTTCACAGAAACATATACAGACAGACACACACACACTTTTTTTAGATATATAATTTTTGGATGCAATAGGATACTTTCTCTATACACTATGTACATAGTACGTGAAGAGAAAATAAAAAACAACTCATGGGGAGAGGAATTTGAACCAGGTACTTTACAAATGGCAAACGCTTTAGCACTCATTCAATAAGAGGTTTTGGTAGATAACCTTAACGCACCTTCCTAGTTTAATATAGTTAAGGACAGGAATGCTCACGTGAGTAGACTAAAAGTAGCTCCAAAAGTTGACTCATTACTTAAGATGACATGCATTCACCTGTGACATTCTGCATAGCTTTGAGCGTATTTTTCTCAACTATAAAATAGTTTTCATCACAGTTAAAGATATGGACCGAGGGGATTGGGCACCGATCCATAGCGATTACAGTACTAAGCCATACGAGGGGCACCCCCAGGAGGGAGGGATGAGGTGAGAACCAGGAGCACAGCACAGCAGTGCTACAGTTTCCAAATTAAAGCACCCTGACAGATAAATAGACCGGGCCATACAAGATCCAACGCACCTGCCAGGGATGGTTCTCATGCCGTAGAGGGTCAATTGAGCACCCTTTTACCTTGCCACGCTACACCGAACACTATGACCGACACTTCCAAAGCTGAAAGAAACCAACGGGATGAAGGATGAATGAAAAGACAGTGGAAATGACGTGATAGGAAATTCAGGAGTTGGAAGAAACTTACCGAACATTAGCCTAGCGACAGGGGGAACCCCCGAAAAAATTCGTGGGTTAGGTAGACCGGCGTATACGGACCACAGACGAAACCGTCTGAGTCAGCTCGCTCGGTATATAAAGGATTAACTTTTTCAGATTTATTATTATTATTATTATTATTATTATTATTATTGTTATTATTATTATTATTATTAATACTTTATTAGCTTGTTCCTAGATAACTTCCAAAAAAGTGTTCATTAATTGTTTTTCCACACAAGCCGTATGCAGGACAGGAATTGGATGGGTAGTCAGGCTGAAAAATGCATTGCCTTAGCCGGAATTCCAATAACGGATCTCCCAGACTCTGTCCAGTTGGTCTAACATTAAGCTACCATGGCACTAAGCCGATGCGATATTAAATTCCCCAACTAACTCGCCTTTTTTCCAGTTAACTACAAGGAGGTCTCAAATTATTTTGAGATGACATAACCAATGGCGATTCACAATGTTTTAAGTACTCAAGTTCCGGGCTTCATAGTTTAACCCAACTATTAGGTCACTATTAGGTCATACTATTAGTGACACTGACAAACCTAATAGTTGACTAAACTATAAAATCTGGAACTTCAACAACTTACAACACTGTAAGTCATCATTGGGATGGTTTAAAGTAAAAAAATGCGAGTCAATTGGGGGAATTTAATGTTTTGTGAGCACGTTGTCATGATAACTCGGTGGTTAGAGCAACCAAAGGAAACCGGGAGATTCGTGGTTTGAATTTCAACCTAGGCACTGAACTTTTCAGTCTGATATTACCTATTCCAACGAAGTTTGACCACATTTTTCATGTTTTGTTAGGAAATAGACTTAAATTTTCAGAAAAAAATAGGCAGCAATTACATTGAAGTTGGTGGTTTCAGCACCAGAGTTTAGCACCTATAAAATAAGTTTCCACTATCTATATTTACTATACATACCTGGGTTTCCACAGGTTGATCGCAGTCCTCACAGAGATGCTGCTGGTCCTCTCGGATGCTGCCGGCTGGGCCACAGTGCTGCCACCTGCTGCGACTTGATTTACTCGTTTCTGAGCCCACTCCGGAGTCATTTCTTTCGATTTCCGCAGAACTCTTCCGGATCTATAAAATAAGTTTAATAATACACTTTATAAAGTAATAGTTCAGCGTAAATAGCTGTGGTAAATTAATTTTCATTTTCTCTAGATACTGTTCTTTCTGCTTTGTCATTTCTAGAGCTCGGTCTGGGGTCACGAAACTGCCGGATTGAGGTTTGGCGCACACAGAGTATGTGACGTGGAGGAGTAGGCGTTGTCTCTAGCGTTGCTCACTGCCTGGCGTCGTTCAGTTCCTGCTAGTAGATAAATCAAAGGACACTGAAAGACTGCAGACTAAATGTGAAAATACGAAAGGGGAGGCGTTCGACACTGAACAAACTTCTGGATGATTCAAACGTATTTTGAGTGACAGGAGGAGAGCCTTTTTTTCCGATACAGTAAAGGTATACTGTCTGTCCAGAATCTTAAACTTTTTTTCCAATACCATTACTTACCCATATCATTCCACTCCCCTGGTGTAAAACCATTAGTACAATAGAATCACCAGTTTTCCAGGTTTTTGATGCAGGTTTAAGAAAAGGCCAGATTGGGCCGGAAACTACCCTAATTTAATGTGTCAACAGACTGTGGAATGAGGAAACGGTGTTAAGAATTTGAAAAAAACTATATCTTGTAATTTACTGCAATGAATTCTGAGTGAGTTTGGATGATTTGTGCTCATTGTCTTTTCAAGCTCTGCATGTTGTTATTATTATTATTATTGTTATTATTATTATGAATTTTTATATCAAGCTTAATACTTATGTTTGTAAAAGCACAAGGCGTTTTTACTTACTAATCATATTATGAAATAATTGATTTATTGTGTTACTTTATGAATGCATATGTCATACGCGTAATGAGCTAATTTTGGAACAGGTTATACCTCAACGTCTGCATGTTTACGCTACAAACCCTCCCCACTATCCTCTCTTTACACCGCTGTCTGCTCTGTGCGTTCGTAACTGTGTACGCTTCGGAACCCAAAGCCGAGCTTTAGTCATTACCAACCAGAGAAGGTTCGGTCCCAAGCTCCCACATGTGGGGCGATGCGGCGTCTGGGTGGTTCCATCGTCACCTTTCCTATTATCCATTTTTCGTTTACATTTCATATCATGCACTTCTTCATGCTCATGCTCTTCATTCTGTGATACATGCTGTTGGCTCCTCGACAGACTTTCGATCCCTAGGCACCCGCTTGTAAGCCCTAGGGGAGGCGAAGTTGACTATGGGAAAAATGTATATAGCATAAATTGTGTGTTTTAATGTGCTCTACATTTTGTGTGTTAAGTTTTTGTGCATCTCTTACGGTTTAGTAGTTATGCAAAATTCATCCAGAATAAAGTAGTCTTCAGAGACTATACCCAGAAAATTCAACATATACATTTTATTTGTCAGGTAAATATCATTAATATACGATATTTTAATCAAAATCGTTAGAGCCATTTTTTAGAAAATTAACATTTTCTAAAAAAGTTCATGTAAAGGGTAGTTGGGAGTGGGGAGATTTTTTTGAACATTTTCGTGTCGCATCCTTGGATCATAGCAAACCTAAATAACAAGTTTGGTTTTTATCAGACTTTTCGTTTTTGAGCTATGCTGCCCACAGACACACACACACACACACACACACACACACACACACACACACACACACACACACATTTTTCTAAAAATGCCTTTTCTTGGATTCAGGAGGTTTCAAAACATGTATTTCCGGTGAAATCTCGGTATCGAATTTTGGGTGTATTACAATACCTTCTCTATACACTATGTACATAACACGTGCAGAGCAAGTGAAAATGCATTTCGTGGCTCATTTTTATTAGAACGATGAATTTAGACTATAAATATCATTTAAATAACCGTGCAAACTAGAATTTTGATATATGGCATAAGTATTACTATGTATAATTACTGATATAAATTTCAATAAAATATCTTACATACGGTGGATTTTCCAATTTTCACAATTGCATCAACTTAAGTCAGACAGTGCTAATTTGTAAATTAAAATATCGCCAATTAAACTTTTGTAGAAACAATCTTTTTACGTTATAAGCTTTTCTTTCTTTGCTGTCTGTATGAACAATTATGTGTCATTCACTGGGAAAATTAAGCATTAACATACGATATGTTACCACGTTAAATGACGCTAAAACTCACAAGAAAGCATCATCTATAATGACTGTTTTGCTGTGATTTTTATAGATACTCTCCTGGTGTGTGATCTTGGACAACGAGTCAACTCGTGACAATAGGAAATCTGATGCGAGATGACAGAATGATCGGAGAATGTTTAGCTGGTTTCTTATTTTCACGTAAACATAAACTTGAAAGCTTGCATCTTGCAAGCCTCTAAGTTTATGCTTAATTCTATGTTTACTGCTAGGTTTAGGTGATACATTCTGAATGGTACCATTACAAATCATATCATACAGCTTTTAAATTTACTTTATGCTTACGTTTAATTTTCAGTGTGCATGGGAACTTAGTTGCAACTGTTTAATTAATGGATTTATATCTTTAAGATTTTGACTTTATGTTCTATTATTAATCTGTTATCAGAGTCAATATTATGTATTATAGTTTTGTGTTGTGTTTGTATTGAGAGATGACACATTTCTGTTTCTTTTCTCTTACTTTTTCCTATGTTTTGTCTTAGATTTTATGTGTTTTCTATAGCTCTATTTAGAGATTAAAAACACCTTATAGCGTTAACTCCCAATGACTGTACATATATAGGTAAAAATAAAAGATTCAAAAAGTGAATAGAAAGTCAAATAAGAATAGAAAAAGTCAGAGATTACATGGATGAGGTTACCAGAATGACAATTAGAATTGTTGTCTTACTTTATGAAAACTTATCGGCTCCAAATACTCTGTCTGCTTTTTGACCTTTAGTCTTTTTTGTATTGTTTTTTGTTTAATGGCTTTTAACCTGTTAGGATATAACCGACGATGAATGAAATTGATGAAAGGTTACTTAAATGAGCTTCCTTGGAGTTTAAGGTCACTCAACATTCGTCTTCTCAGGATAAGGGAAACCTCCGGAAAAAAACCTTTATCAGGGTACCGGGAATCGAACACAGTATCTCTTGAATGTGAGGCAGCATTTTATTCCCACACTACGAGCGGGCAGTGTTTTGTCAATGACATGTTTAGTTGCGTCTTCAGAGGACATTCAAACTGATATATTCTTTGTCAGAGTATTTTGATACACTGGAAAGGGGAGATAAGCACATCACGTGGCTGCGCTGCACGGAATGCCGATGCACCTGGGTGCGAGCAAATGTTTCTTGCCTTTGCCTTTGGGCTGTCTCAAAAGACACTAACCAAAAACTATATGGATGACTTGAAAATATCGATCGAAAGAAAACAAAAGCAACGAGTTTTCAAGAAAAATCTTAGTAAGTACAGGCTTAGCTAATAGTGAGTCAGTATAATTAGTGGATCGGTTTAAATACATTTGTATTTAAGTGTTACCGATATAAATTTACCTGAATTCAAAAAGCTAATAGTCACAATTAAATGAATGCTAACTAGAAAAACATAAGAGACATTTTTTATATGTTATAACGTTCTGAATATTCCCCATCATTGCTGAAATTACAACACTAAAACGGCTAGAAGAAAAAGAACGTCAGAAATGAGAGTTATTTGACCATTGGCTGGATTGACCCACTCCATTGCAAAGAAAACTCCGATATCCATGAAGAGCTTGGTGCTACCAATGTTCTAGGAATTACACAGAAATGCATAAATGTATGTATTTCAGCTGGACGCTTGAAAGTATGTATAAACATAAGCCCATAGAACTAATAATACTTGCAAAAGGCAGTAGAGGAGATAGTTCAAATTGAAACCGTAAGGCAAAAAGCTGATATGTTCCATTCATATGACTTGCTCAATTGTTACACAAACAACTTTCTTTACAAAGGATATTCCTATATCTACGATATGCTAATCAAGGTAAACATTAGAAGAAATTGTCTTACTACTTGCTTCCTTGAAAGTAGAAGGGACATACGGGAATACACTAGGTTAATTCGATTGTCAAATCTCTTAAAAGTTGTTCCTATGTGATACAATTGAAAGTTGATTCGCTTTGCATGGCCTGCAGTAAAAACAAGAGAGATGAAACGAAACGTCTAAGAAAAGTTTAAGTAGTTTAAAGTTGAAACAAATGACAAGGAATATCTCAGAAACATAAAAAAAGCCTATATGACACAAAATATGTATTTGAATGAGATCTACATTTTTTGTTTAATACGTTTTTGTCTATATCTTACGGTTTAACCGTTATGCAAAATTCCGTAAAGCTCATCCAGAATAAAGAGGCTCTACCCAGAAAATTCAAAATATACATTTTTATTTGCGATGTAAATATTTTTAATATTCTGTATTTTAATCAAAATCGTTAAAGCCTATTTTTCCATGTAAAGGATAGTTTGTGGTGGGGGAATTTTCTTGAAAATCTTCGTGTTGCATCCTTGGAAGATACTTAAGATAAATTCCAAGTTTGGTATTAAACGGTATTTTCCTTTTTCAGATTTGCTGTCAACAGGCACATGAACCTTTTTCTAAAAAAATGTTTTATTCGGACTCAGGGGACCTCAAAATACATATTTACGGTGAAATCTTGACATCAAAGTTTTGGGTGAAATAACATGCCTTCTCTATCCACTATGTATATTACATATATATATCGTACAAGCGAGCTAGAAAAAGTAATAAAGAGAAAAAGAATAGGAAAACCAAACAATGACTAGGGAAATTGTGATAACAAGTGGCCTGAGATGCACAGGCAGAGAGGGCTAGAATCTGGATAGTATATCCTGGGAGAACTGCAATTCGTCAAGCATCCATAACATGGTGACCCGTTGACCAGCACGCTGGCTCTGCTCAAGGTGCGATGTCTCCTTCAACTGGTCAGGGCAGTTTTCACTCACCCCCAGGCTATCGAAACACTTTCTGTTCTCCACATACACACACAACATCAAAATAAAGCATCAATGAGTATTAAAAATATCACCATATAAAGGTGGCCTTAATACAAGCAAGACTCTCGCATTTAAGTACTGTGCGTTCAGAAGCTTATTCAAAACCACATCTCACGAAAGTAAAAGTTTTGTTAAGTTTTGTTGAAGGAAAAAGTAACACATAAATATCCATTCAATCGGATGAATAAAGCACTTGTGTAAGAATAGTTCCAATTTGCTTCCTACCTTCAGAAGAAATAGTAAAGAAGCAGATTTCCTTTTGGTTTATAATAGTTTCAGCAGAGTTTAACATTGTTCTAACCTATATATCAAATCACAATGTATTATTTAGAAAAAGCTCCAATAATTTGAATATTTGTACATTTGTAATTATTGAAAACCTATCTACTTTCCTCTGCAAAATAGAACACTTCCAGTTCAACAAAACAATGATGTGGTTGAGGGACGAACAGAGGCTCTATGAACGAAACAATTAGCTGCTTCAAGGATTTTCTTGCTATAATGAAATCAATGTTATAATAATGAAAAAGTCAACAATAGAATAACGAAAAACGCTTCTATGAATGATAAAATGAAATATTCCAGGAATTTTACTGCTATAATAAAATCATTATCTAATAAATCCAATTATAAGAAAATTTCAACAGAAGAATAGCATAATTTAGCAATGAACAGAGGATCAATTAGGGTTAAAATTACAATTCCAGGGATTTCCTGTAATGAAATCAATATCATAATATATCCAAGTATAAGAAAAGTCAACAATAGAATAACGAAAAGAGGTTGGACATTCCAGAATTTTACTGCAGTAATACAGTAATGTAATCAATATCATAATAAATCCAAGTATAAGAAAAGTCAACAATAGAATAAAGAAAAGAGGTTCCATGAAGGATAAAATTGGACATTCCAGAATTTTACTGCAGTAATGTAATCAATATCATAATGAATTCAAGTATAAGAGAAGTTCAACAAAATAATAACGTAACCGAAGAATGAATAGAGGATCTCTAAAGGATAACATTACAATTCGATAGACTTTCTTGCTGTAATGAAATCAAGATCATAATATATCCAAGCTGAAGAGAGGTGAGCTTGTAATTTTTGTATTACGTTACCCTAAAATTCCATAACAAATAATTTTTTTCCACATTGCCTTGCTACACACAGATCAATAAGGATGCCACAGAGCTTGGAGCTATACATAGAAATCAAGCAGATAATAAAGAATGAAACCCATAGTAAGGTATCGAATGCAACAGAATCTACAAATAGTGACTGTCAAATAGATGTTTGGAACCTTTACACTGAGAGTACTTCAAAAGTAAAGATAATGTCTCTCCTGTAGAAAGTTTTTAGGTCCTCGTTTTAAATGATAGATACGAATTAAAATATGTCATAGATCTCTCTCTCTCTCTCTCTCTCTCTCTCTCTCTCACTCTTGTGTGTGTGTGTGTGTAATGCAAACTTTGCAGGCAAGAGACTAGGTAGAATACACTAGTATCTTTAGCACAGTATTTGTGGTTCAACTATGGGTGAAAGTGGCTAATATTCTATGCAATATGTATAATAAATGTATTTATAGCAAGTACAAAGTTATAATTTGGTATTTTTCTTAATGCACATGAAATTACCTTGCTTGGAGATGAAGGAGATTCTCCCATGCTGTTTATGATGAGATTGCAGCTGTCTTCACTGGAGTCACTGGCATTGCTAAGATGACTGACCCTGCTGCTGAGCTCTCCGAGATCTAGAGAGGACATTCTCTCATGAGAATGTATATCCTCTTCTTGTGCTAGAGGTTTGCCATCCAGTATCTCCACTATTTCCACTATCTCTTCTCTCCCCAAACCATAATAAAGATCCTCCTCAGCTATTCCTCGTTCCTTTGCTCCTTCTAAATAGTTGAGGATATCATATTTAGAAGCTCCTTCAAAAATAGATCGTGAGCCTCGTTTGTCATCATCGAGCAAATCTTCAAGGCATGGAGGAGGCGATAATGGCAATGGGGGTGGGGTGTCAGGGATCTCTTCATATATGGGGTCCTTGATGCTTTCGTAAATATTCTCTGAATCGTTCTCCGGATCGCCTTTCTCCATAGTCGCGTCTTCGGGAGCTGGGGAAAGGGTGGAGCCAATGCCATTCTCACAGGCGTCTTCACTTTCAATAGCTCCTTCATTCTCAAGATCTGGAGAAAGGGGAGCCGCTAATACCTCCTCTTCAGCTACATCTAAAGACTCCCCATTTGGGGTCTCGCCAACAGGTTGATCAGTCTCTTTTATTTCATATTGCTCGGGTTCGGTAGGAGATTGACTTAAAGCTTCTTGGATCTGTTCAACTTCCTCAGAAGGCTGAAGTTCCTCTTTTGAATCTGTTGCTGTACTGGAACATAAGTGCGTATCTTCTATTACTTTGGATGCCGGAGCACTCATCAGGTAATCGCCTTCTTTCATCGTCTCACTGTCATCCAGGACTACTGCAGAAGCTGTGTTATTACCGTCATCTACTTTGCCACATACATGTGGTACTAGATTCCTGCGCACTGCTTCAACAGGGTTCATGAGTACGTCTGAATCATCACTCAGCACTGGCATTGATATATCGCCTCTAGATTTACCAGAACACACCATTACACAAGACTCCTGTGCGATGTCCGATGCAACTATCGTCACATTGTTGTTCACATACTTGACGTTACTAACAGTGGACTCACCGGAGGATTCCAGAACTAGCAGTGTCTTTTGTGGTACAGGTTGTGGGTCTGGCGATACTGGTATCACCATACTTAAGGAACTGTGTGCAGTTTTAGGAACCTGTTCCGATGAGTCGAACGAGGAAGTCGGCGAAACCGAACCTACACTGATGGTTACCCTGTTGCATTCCCCTTCGTTACCCCCGGTTATGAGTATTGACGAAGTCTTCCGACTTCGCTTGGTGACATCTTCGGTCTCAGGAGCAAACACTTGTAAACGGTGCACGTCTGGAGATCCAGGGCATACAGTCACTATGGTTCGCACCTTCTCCACACTTGCTTCACTCACAGGTGTTACAGAGGTGTCCAGAGAAGCCGGGGAAGAAAATCGTTTTTCTGCATCCATGGTGTCAACGCGCAGAACCACCTTTGGTCCTGGATCGCTGTATCGTTGCTCTCTTCTCTTAACTACTCCATCGCTCTGAGAAACTTCAAAAGTCTCCGAGTCTTCTGGACTAGCCACCGACTGCTCCTCCTCTGCCTCTTTAGGCGCACTTGGTGCTTGCTTCTTCTCACTGCCAAGACGTTTGCTTGTATTCTTTTTCGCCTGACTGTTCATTTCCTCTATCTGGCGCTTAGTGAAGGGAAATATCTGTCTTGGTGGCAGAGAAGGTACCTCAGGAGGAGGTGGAGGAGGAGGTTCCTTAGGTCGAGGTCTTCCTGGGCTCTGCAATCGGCGTGGACGTCCCTCTGAAGAAGGGTCGCTGAACACCTGGCGGATATCAGGACGACCAGGACGATGTCGTAACCTCATTGTGTCCTGGAACAAAGGAGCTTCCTCTCTATTTCGGCTCGATGTGTTACGTTCCGCCACTCCGCGCAGGCTGCCGCCACGCTCGCTGTGACTTCGGCGAAGATGTCCTCCACTGCGAGATTGTTTCACACCTGAAATAGAAAATAATTATGCCGTTACTTTTCTGAATGAAATTTTAACTGAGGATACCTATACAGATTAAAATATATAAAACATAGAACAATTAATTTATTTAGAAAGTTCAATATTCTATTTGGAAAGTTTAAGACTTAAAAACTTAGGTGAGTATATTAATTTAATGTATAAGATAGTGTATGGAAAAGTTGATAAGGAAAAAATATAAGCATTGCATTCTTCATAAGCAACAGAATAAAATATATAGCTATAGCGGAATTATCCAAAAACCTGGCTCAATAAGTCGTCTCCTTAGCTTGGTGGTAGCGCGGCTTTTTGCCAAGCGGGAGCCCTGGGTTTGATTCCCGGTACTGGCATGGGGAATTTTCCCCCACTGGGAGACTTGGCCCGAGGTACACTCAGCCTCATGAGGTCCTAGGGGGGCCAATTGATAAGCTACTTGATTGCAAAGTAGCGGCTCCAGATCGAGAAGACCGTATCAACCGGCCGGAAGGGACTCGAGGCGCTGATCCCGTCTCACCCTCCAGTACTACACCCCATTCATGACGCCTTCGGACCGAGATGGGTGATGCAGCGGCCGGGAGGTAGGCCAAGATACCTTGTGGACTGTCGTGCCATGAAGTTACGTTTACCCGGCTCAGTATTATGCACAGCGAAGTAATTTACATCAAATTCATTTCACGTATTCTAGTAAGTGCTTGGAATGCGACGGAGAGGACACGTTAAAGCATAAGTTGTATCAACACTTATAAGTTTCATTCTAAGTTCTCTCTCTCTCTCTCTCTCTTTTAAAGAGTACGCAAAATAAGGTATAAAAATAAGATATTTTTTCTCAGTCTCCACGAATTTCCCTATCATTTCTTTTCATTGTATCTTGCTTCCTTCCTGGCAAGTATCACTTCCTGAAATGTTTCTCCTGGCATTCGTACGTGATGGTGGATTGAGAAAGAAAGCTCTTGCACGTATTCTGTTTCAGATAATCGCGTAATGAAGATAACCACTACCAGTGAAAGCTTTCCATTTATCTACGCTACGTCCGTAAACTGAAATAGACACAGTCGCATTCTCCTGTATTTTCTACTTTATATTCTCTGTATCTACTTGTTTACCTGTCCATCCTCTGCTGGGTCTTTCCACGTTTCTGAAATCTATTGCCTTATAATAAACTCCAATTTTAAAAAAAATAATTTTGTGAATTGTTACTAAAATGTATGGTCTACTTTCTTTGTAATATTTAAATGTGGTTTTCAGTGATTTTTAAATGCCTAACTAAAAACACAGGTGTAAAGTAACAGAACAAATATCTGAGGTGTTACATTTTCAAAACTTTCTGTACCCATTCTTTAATAAAGTATTATTAAAAGGCTTATTCTTCTCTCTGCTTCACGTTAATCAAGACAAAAATTTGCAGATAAAGATACATTCAAACTTCAAAATGGAAGGCCATAGATGGGATTTGAACCACGGATCTCCTCGACTCCGTACGGTTGTTCTAATCACGAGTTACCATGGCAACATGCCGACACGACATTAAATTCCACAACTGATTCGCATTTTTTCCCAGTAAACAACAAGATCTCAAATTGAGACCTGGGACAAAGTACTTACATTGTAAATCGCCATTGGGGTATATCATTCAATATATGCATTTTATTTGTCGTGTAAATATACGGTGCTTTAATCAAAGTTGTTAGAGACATTTTCGAGAAAATCAACATTTTCTAAAAGTTTCCCTGTGAGCGGCAGTTTGAGTGGGGGTATTTTATTGAAAATCTTACGTCGCATTTTTGTAGCATTCAAATATCGAGTTCGATATTTAACTGACTTATGCTTTCTCTACACGTAGATACTACGTATAAAGTGTATACAGAAAGTATTGTATTGCATCCAAAAATTCGATACCGAGATTTCACTGGAAATGCATATTTTGGGGCTCCCTGAATCCAAAAAAAGCATTTTCAGAAAAAGGTCCGTGTGTGCGTGTGTGTATGTGTGTGTACCTGTGGACAGCATAGCTCAAAAATGAAAAAAGCCGTTAAATATCAAACTTGGTATTCAAGTTTGGTATCTTCCAAGAAGATTTTCAAGAAAATTCCCCACCCCAAACTAGCCTTTACTTGGAAAAAAGTTCGAAAATTTTGATTTTCTCAAAAATGTAGATGTATAATGTGTAATTTATATGCCAAATAAAATGTGTATATCTTGAATTTTCTGGAAACAACCTGTAAGGACCTCTTTGTTCTGGATGACTTTTATTGAATTTTGCATAACTGGTAAACCTTAAGAGATAGACAAAAACTTACTACATAAAAATGTAGATCACGATAAAACACGCAATTTATGTCATATACATTTTTTTTTTCGTGGAGTTGGCCGTTTTCAAGATATTCCTTGTTATCTGTTTCAACTTAAAACTTTTCACATACGGGAATTTGTGAACTCCAGGCAATGCATAGAAAAGGATTTCATCCACGTGACAACTGTCGTTTTAGCATAGTGTATTCCCTTATTTGCTTTCTGCTTACAAGAAATAATTTCTGCTAATATTTATCTCGATTAGAATGATGTAGATAGAAATTTAAGCTTCTTAACTATAATGAATCTAGAGAAAGTCATGTGAATGGAACATATCAGACTTTTCTTTTTGTTTTATACACAGAACTTTTTTCTAAAAATGCGTTTTTTAGATTCAGGGGGCCTCAAAACATATTACTTCCAGTGAAAATTCAACATAGAATTTTGGGAGGAATACAATACCTCCCCTACATAGTAGAGAAAGTACTCTCGCAATAAACGACACTGAATGTGCTTCGAAAGCGAAATTTGGGATAAATGAACCAGAGCGGCATATTAAAGAATTCCACAAGAATTCTCCACAGCAGTCAGGTTCTGTGGGAAACTTTCCGTGCGCGCTGAATTTGACAAGCGTTTTGCTTTGTTAGTAAAGAGGAATTTATCAGCTTCAAGCTGGACCAGCCGTAACCAGACCGGATGGAATGTGAAGTACAGGAATTGCGCTCTGCAGAACGGAAATCGGGACATCGACCCCCGTTTAGGTATGAGGTTCACCTTGCCGCTTAGGACTCAACAGAGGCATCTTTTTGTCTGTTTTGACATCTGCTTCAGGAAGGACAATTCCATCATTTCTCATAAGGCCTAACATAGGTGAAGGAACCTTCAACATTTTACAGGTGTTGATAGAATACGGAGAATAAACAAGACGTAATGTTAAATTTCACCAACGCAAATTTTTTTGTTGAAGCAAGACTAAAGATCACAAATTTGATTAATCGAACATTTTCAAATCTGTAACCACCACTTGTATTTATTGGTCGTAATTATAAACTTTTGTTCATTCATTTGCCCACGTACTACTTTCTCTACGCGCGCTATGTAGTTTTAGGACCCCCTGAATCCAAAAAAAAGCATTTTCAGAAAAAGGTTCGTATGTGTGTGTGTTTGTCTTTCTGTGTGGGTCTTTGGACAGCATAGTTCAAAAACTAAAATACCGTTAAATACCAAACTTGGTATTTAAGTTAACTATCTTCCAAGGATGCGGCACGAAGATTTTCAGGAAAATCTCCCCACCCCAACTACCCTTTACATGGAAAAAATTTCGAAAATACTGTATTTCTTAAAATGGCTCTAACGATTTTAATTAAAGTACCACATATTAAAGCCATTTCCATCACAAATAAAATGTATATATTGAATTTTCTGGGAATAGCTTAGGAAGACCTGCCTATTCTGGATGAATTTTGCTGAATTTTGCATAATTGGTAAACCATAAGAGACAGACAAAAGCTTACTACACAAAGCCATTTATGACATAACATTTTTTTCGTGGTGTTTACCGTTTTCGAAATATTCCTTGTTATTAGCTTCAATTGTAAAGTACTTATACTTTTCTCGGACAGAAAGTGTTCATTGTTCTTTTGTCATACTCCTGCCCAAGGAAAGAAGCGATTTGCATTAACAATTGCATAACGACAGCTTTTAAAACATTTGACTATCACTTTAACATAGCGCATTCCTTTAGTTCTCTTCTACTTATAAGGAACTAAGTAAAGAGCATTCTGCTAATGTTTATTTCGATTAGCATTGTGTAGAAAGAAGAATAATCTATTGTAAGAAGTTTGTTTGTAGAGCAGCTAGAGAAAGTCATGTAAGAGTAACACATCAAATTTTTGTTTGTTTTGACATCTACTTCAGGAAGGACACTTCCATCATTTCTCATAAGATCTAAGCTATTCTATCTATTTAATGCTAAAACGGTCTTTTTCTTAGTTCCTTTATAAGTAGATGGGAAATTAGGGAATGCATTAAGCTAAACCAACAGTTAACTGTTTTAACATGTGGCTGCTATGAGATTGAAATTCGTTTCTTTGCTTGGCTAAGCGTATGAGAAAAGTTTAAGTATTTTAATACTGAAATCAATAACAAGGAATATCTCGAAAACGACCAAATCCAAGAAAAAGTGTACATGACATACATTATGTGTTTTATTGATATACATTTTTGTGAAGTAAGTTTTTGTCCGTCTCTTACAGTTTACCAGTTATGCAAAATTCAATAAAATCATCCAGAATGAAGAGGTCTTTAGTGGCTATTCCCAGAAAATTCAAGACATACATTTTATTTGGAATGTAAATGTCTTAAATATAGGAGATTTTAATAAAAATTGTAACAGCCATTTTTAATAAAATCAACATTTTCGAATTATTTTCCATATAAAGGTTAGTTTGGGTTAGGGGGGTTTCTTGAAAATCTTCTTGATGCATCCTTGGAAGGTACCAAACTTAAATACCAAGCTTAACGGTCTTTTAGTTTTAGATCTATGTTGTCCGTACACACATACACACATACCTTTTTCTAATTTTTTTTTTATTCAGGGGTACCCAAAATATATATTTCCGGTGAAATCTCGGAATAGAATTTTTGGGTGCATAGTACGTGTAGAGAATGTAATAAAAATATTTAAGAGCCTTTTTTGCGAAAATCGAAAATTTCGAAAAATATTCCATGTAAAGGGTAGTTTTGGATGGGGGATTTTTCTGAAAATATTCGTATCGCATCCCTTAAAAAAACTAAATTAAATACCAAGTTTAATTTCGTCTTTCCTGTAAACTCCAAACTTCAAACATGCAATGATTAAGAAACTATTTCGTTACGACGTTAACAGGTGCGCGGCAGTAGCGAACGCACCTAAAACTGGATTTAGATGAATGAAATTCTACATAGACCCTTCCATTGAGTTGTAACGAAGAAACCGAGGCTGGCTTATCTACCCGTGTCATTATCAAGTTCCTCTTGCCAAAAAGAAAGTGAAAGGCAATTGAAAACTTCAATCTCAGTATGCAGATATCCGTTTGCCAAATGTGAAAGAGCTGTTTTCGTTCTATCCATGGTGACTGTCAGTTGTTTGCACCTTAAAATACGCTATTTCCGAGATCTTAATTATGGGTTTCGCTTATTTATAGAAAAAAAATGAGGAAAACATTCGAGGGATACCCTGACTAAGGCAGTTATTTAATGACCTCAATTTTTTTCGCCAAATAAAACATCTTTTAGTATAATGATTACAAGTTTTGTATGCCGTAATTATCTCTGAGTCTTTTTCTCTCTCTCTCTCTCTCTCTCTCTCTCTCCAATTTGGGAATCGTGTCATAAGGCAGACACCTATTACAAGACAGACTCATGTAATAAGTACAGACTGGTTAAGGAAGTATTTCCAAATCGTAGTCGGTCAATAGTCCAAAGATTCGCCACAATATAGTTTTGTATTAATTCGTGATGAAAAGGAATACCTTACTTTAGTAATTGATTCGGGATCATTTCTCATGGGAAAACTAAAGTGCAGTGGCAGTTTTGCCAACAGGAAGGCAATGAAAACATCATTGTTATTGTCCTAGACTGATTTTTACTTTCACTACACGTATTTTTGCACATAGTGTATACAGAAGGTATTGTATTCCACCATATATTAAAGCTATTTATATTACAAATAAAATTAATATCTTGAATTTTCTGGGAATAGCCTCTAACGACCTCTTTATTAATGATGAATTTTGCTGAATTTTGCATAACTGTAAAACTGTAAGAAATAGACAAAACACATAATTTGTCATATACGTTATTTTTATAGAAGTGACTGTTTCTGAGATATTCCTTGTTTTTTGTCTCAGTTTTTAAATACTTAAACTCTTCTCATACGGGATTTGTCATCTCCTGGCCATAAAAAGAAACGAATTTCAATCACATTTAAAATAATTGACTGTGGCTTTAGCCAAGTGTATTCCCTTATTTTCCTTCTACTTACGAGGAAGCAATTACTGCTAATTTTATCTCGATTGGCATGGGGTAGATATAATAAGCTTTTTAACAACACTTTCTTACAGAGATATAGAGAAAGTCATGTGTATGGAACGCGGGCTTTTTTTCAGATCAACACAAAGAGGGGAGGACGGAGTAAAGAATGAAGATATGAGGAGTGTTGGGAAGGCAACTACTGGTAATGGAAAAATAATTCATAAAATATTCGTTTTTACAACAACATTTACTTAGAGTGAAAGATTACTCCTAAACCTATTTTTTGACATTGTTCTGGCAATTTTCATAGCGAGGAATAGACTTCTGTATTCTGTCTTCAAAGAAAGCTGCCGCCAGTGAAGACAGGCACTGCTGAAATCCAGTTTTGTGGAAACACGTCACAAAGTATTCTTATTATGAACCGTTTGTTTTCACGAATTGCCTCATTCACTTACTTGTTCAACCAAACAATCAGTGATAACAGAAGCCCCCCCTCCACTCCGTGCTTCGTCATGAACTGCCTAACCCAGTTCTCACCATTCCATCTGTAATTACATTTTCACCATAAATCTCTACAGCTGACGATGAATTTCAACTGGTTTAATATTCCTTGCATTTAGAAACGTATTATGGAATGGAATTCACAGTTGGCGGGGTCAGAATTTATCTTAAACATTTTGAACGTTTGGAAACAACTGTAAACACAGCACGAATCGGCTGTAATGGTGTCAGTGGGCAGACAATGAACCAAGAAACGAGTGTCAAGCATGGAACTGCGACACTAGTGCTGCGGTGGAGGTAGAACGAAATGGTACTTTCCGGACACACTTCGTATAAGAAAAGAAGTGATATAATGGACATATTGAAACTTGTAAAAGAATGCTGGAAGCATTGAATGAACCTGTTGGCCGAGCAGAGGAAATAAGGTTGATTAAAATAGCACGAGATCAACTACCAGCAGGAAGTCAAGTGTTGGAAGGTCAATAACAAAATAGAATAATGCTTTTCATCGTTATCTGACTCTATGTAAAGGCATACAGGCTTAGCCTAAACAATAGAAGAAAAAGTGTTATTTTTGTGCCCTCCGATCAAAAGTAGCCTGAAAGGACACATTTCCAGACGATTGAGGCAAACCCAAGCGGTTTAAACCGAATGTGTGAATACCGACTTCGAAGTCTTGAAAAGGCTCGCTGCACATATCATTTGTAATAAATTTATTTTTAACGCTTTAGTCACAATAACTATTGGACAATTCCTGTATAAGAGATCTGTGGTTGTTGGGATTACGTAAGTATGTTGCTTGGGATATGTGGTATTGTTTTCTCGAACTCTTGAGACATTTATTTTCATTACTAGAATTCATTTGTAACATTTATATGTTTTATAGCCCGTAAAGTTTCTTGAAAAAGGCATAAAAATCCCTCAAGTGATTCAGCACACTCAAACATAGCGTCAACTTCTTTTATATCACAGTGCCATCGTCTAAAGTTTGCCATAAATCAAAGGTTAATTGATTCAGTGGTAACACACTGAAATAGAAAGCCAGTGATCTAACCATAGTGCAATGCAACTGCCAGCCTTGGAATTGTATCCAAAAATGGAAACGTGGGAGGTAGGTAGATGGCAGTTGTTTTAACTACCTCCTATTTTTAGCCTACTTTTCTGACATTTAGAAAAGAGGTGAGGAACGATTGACTAATCTTATTTTCTCAACCACCTACAGTAGCAGGCAGAGAAAAAGCTGTATCCTAATCACCACCACCATCATCATCATCATCAGTATAAGGCCTGTTCCGACTCATATTTCATCCATCTAGCTCTAGGATGGTCAACATCTCTATAGCCTTCTGTTGTGTAATTTAATTATGTTTAATTGTTACATTATCATGCATTCGTAATGTGTGATCATGTCACTTGGCATAATTACATTAAATGTGTTTGAGTTTGAAATAAATTTCCCATTCAAGTTAAATATATTTATTTCTGATTTCATTATTATTTCAAGCAGTAAAATTAGCAACCGTTTTTATAAACTTAATTTCTTTTGTTTCAATTTTCCTTCTGTCAGATCTAGTACCCAAATTTTAGAAGCATACATCAACATACGTACACCATCATCTTATAGAATTTGAGTCCAGTATCATTTCGAGCTTTATTTCTTAAATTACACAACAATAAATATATTTTAGCAGAAATACAAGTTTTGAGTTCTCCTGAATTCCTTTTTTTATAAAAATACATGTATGTATGTGAGCAGCATAGTTCAAAAACAATATCGTAATTACCAATCCAAACCTTTCAGTTCATATCTTCAAGCAATGCGACACAAAGTTTTAAAGGAAATTCTCCTTCCAAACTATTGTTACACGGGAAAATTTTTGCTGTTTTAGAAATTATCAAAAATTGTTCTAATGGTTTTGATTACAACACATATGCTTAAGATATTTGCAAGCGAAATAAAATGTATCTTGAATTTTCCTCGAATAATCTCTTTAGTCTAGATTAGTTTTATTTAATTTTGCATTACTGGCAAATTGTAGTCTTTAATTCATACCCAGTTATATATTTGTTTATTTCTTGCTATGACCTTTAAAGCTTACAGAATATTAATTTTTGTAAGAATAAATTGTTTCTGAGACCATTTATGTATGTGCTACTATCTACAGGTCAATTCTTGATTTGGTACCTTTTAGAAACAAGCTCCAAATGCACTTTTCGACTGAAAATATAATTTTGAATAGAAGTAACTTAGTTGCACATTGAAAGCCAAGTTTTATTTATGGAGAATCATTAATTCTCAGCTTAATGTTGCTCAGATACTTCTTTATCAGTCTTCAGGTTCACAAGACATCCAGTTTTACTTCTCTTCCGAAGGAGGCTCTACCATAAATTTGTACACCCGAAAATCCATCGCTCTCCGCGGGTGACTCCAGATGTCTGAAACCAGAGGCCAGTATATTACCTCACGGAGAACGGTACAAAGTCAAAAAAAAAAAAAAAAACAACGAATGGATTATCTGCCAGAAAAGAACTTATTAAATGAATTTACATTGAACTGAAACTAATATAGAAGTCTCGTATCATATTTTAAGACAATTATTCTTACCAATATTTTGATCTAAGACAGGCGGTTGTTTACATAATTAATAACTTCAAATCACATATCTGTACTTGGTTGTGAGTAATTTTATACACAAACCTTATGTACAATTGTGCAGTTTAATACATGGTCGAACTAGAAACGACTTTTGTTGCCTGTTCTTTCTTTTCCTAATCCAATTAGACGTTACAACTTTCGCAAGTGGCCGAATTGGATGGCTCTGAATGAGGCACTAACATAAATTTCTCTATCTGTTCTGCAAACAAAAAATTATTACAAAATATTATTCTTTCATATACGTAATGCCATTGAAGACAAGCATTACCAGAAATAACCTTATTACTTAGTTCCTTATAAGCATAAGCGAAATAAGGAAGTACACTAGGCTAAAGCAACAGTCAAAACTTTTAAAACTGTCGCTATAACTTTTGTCATTGAAATTCGTCTCTCTTTCCAAGGCCAGATATATAATAAAAGAGATATGAAACGAAAGATGTCTTCCCGTTTGAAAAAAGTTTAATAACAATAATAAGGAGTATCTCGGAAGTGGTTAACACTACAAAAATGTATTACATGAATTGTGTTTTTTTTAACGAGATTTACAATTTTTGTGTAGTAAGTTTTTGTGTATCTCTAACGGTTTACAACTATACAAAAGTCGTTCAAAATCAAGAAGTCTTAGAGACTATTCCCAGGAAATACAAAATATGCATTTATTTGTCAATTATCTTTAAAATATAGTATTTCGGCTAAAATCCTTAGAGCAATTTTTGAAAAAATGAGAATTTTTGAACATTTTTCCATGTAAAGGGTTGCTTGGAATGGAAGGATTTTCTTGAAAATCTGCGTGTCACATATTTGAGAGATACTTAACTTAAATACCAAATTTTGTATTTAATGGACTTTTCGTTTTTGAGTTATGCTGTCCAAATACACACATTTTCTCAAATGCCTTTTTTTTTTGACTCTATGATCTCAGAACAATATTTCCGGTGAAATCCCGATAACGAATTTTTGGGTGGAATATAATACCTTCTCTACCTACTATATGCATATTACATGTAGAGAAAGTAAAAAAAGAATTCTAAATTTTCTTAGTAAAGCAGATTTCGTCCATATTGCATCTACAAACCATATATTAACTTTTAGCACATTATTGCATACAACTTGTTTCAGAATTTCATATGTAAATTATCCTATAATTCCTTCCATTTCTTCTAATCATATTCCTTGATGCAGCACGTGCCACATTGAAAGCATTTTGCAGGAGTTCAATGTTAAGTACGGCACGTATTCGACGGCGCCATAGCACATATTAAAGGTCACTTCAATCTTTAACGTTCGCTGTTTTATGCATTTCACCGTACTTAACGGATATAATAGCTAACAACTGCTGGTTCCATCTGCATTAGTGAAAGTGTTTGGATTCACAATGCTTTTTCCTTCTTTACATGCATAAAATACTTGAAGAAAGCTGGCCTTAGCTATGCAACGTTTTTGTTCGTGTCAGTAAAGAGGACCAACCTGTAAAATTTTCAAATTCAATATTTCTTAAGCAATTTTCAGACAAATGCATTAAGTTGTTTTTGAGAAAAAAAAGTTTTTATTTTATTTTAACTATTCTGTAAAAAAAAAAAAAAAAAAAAAAAAAAAAGCTCCTTGCGCTTGTTTTCAAAATTTTGTAACAAAACTTCATATTTACATTCCGGGAATACCAGTTTCAAAATGTTTGGATGAGTTTCAAACTAATTAAATGTTACTGCAATAAAAGGTATGATAAATTATTCGTACGTAGCTTTTCTTTATTTTTGTGGATTAATTAAATTTGTTGATATAAATATATAATTAATTTTTATTACTTAGAAATTCCTATTTCAAACTGTTTATTTAGAACCCCTCTGCAATACTGCCAAATTGTGTGGTTGAAAACTGGGAAACCTGTATATATTAAAATGTCATAATAATTAATTTTATGAGAGGAGCCTCCGATTTTATTACTTTTATACATTTGAAAAGTATAAGAGAGAGAGAGAAAAAAAGAGAGAGAGAGAGAGAGAGAGAGAAAGAGAGAGAGAGACAGAGAAAAGCATGTTTTTCCTATGTACGTTTGTTGATTTCATGATTTGTTATGTTATGGTTATATTATAGCATTAATCAAATTATATAAGAAGTTATATATAAGAAGTTTTATATATAAGAGAATTTAACATGAAGTCACAGTTTCATTTTTCATATTAATATCTAAATTAGCTAGAGGAAGGGTATCTAAAAGTACGCGGTGTCTAAGAATAAGAATACTAACGATTACGATATTTCACTATTGATAAAACTAACATCTCCGTGTGCAAAGATAGCTGCTAAAACCGAGAGTGTATTACTAATGATTCCCTTCGATCGTTGTTATTATTACGGTAACAAATGTATTTTTGCATTACTTGATCTTTTCTTTCAATGTCATTTAAGTTTAGCAAAGAGACCCTGAATATGACTAAATGCTATTACTTTGTCCGTTTGTTCCTCAATTCAGCTTTCCACTTTTCAGAGATTGCCTTTAATTCCTGTCCTCCATCGTAATCTAACACTTCGTGTCCATCTTCCAAATCAAACTTTGCCATAACTTTTTTCACACCAACACACCAACTTAAACGACTCCTTCCTCTTTCCTTCACTATCCGACTAGGGAATATCTTCTCCATTCTGTTTACTACCATCTCTTCTGCTGCCATCTCCGCTTTAATACCATAATTCCTTATATGCTGTAGCCGAAATACTCTTATGCTCCTATGTGCATCCGCCTCGGTGTTCTCCAACTTTCTCCTTCAGAGTCCAAAACTCTGACCCGTACATAAGAACACTCTCTGTCATTGTTTTCCAAGTACGTGTTTTACCTGTTTTTGACATTTTTACACCCCAAAGGAAGCCAGTCAATGACCTATTTACTTTCCTAGCCTGACTTAACTAATTCTATTTCCTAATTATTTTTCACAGGTGCAAAAGCTGTCTGTAATTGAGCCCAAATATTTCAACTTCTTAACACGCTATATTTATGTATTATTTACAACCAAGTCCTCTACCTAATTATCGGCAATGTAGTGAATATAGCATGTGGTTATTAATGCCTACATCCACTCCTCTGCACGAATCATTCCATTTCTTAAAGACACTCTAGCATATGGTTGACGACATTCTGCAAACCTGTTTCAAATCTTTTGTAGTGCAGAATTCAGATGGTATATTTTTATTCATTTTGACACGTACTGTGCACACGTCCTACATCTTTGTACATACTTAAAAAGAGGAATTTCTTCTCAAAACTACCACATAATATGTGTTGGTAGAAGGTAGAGATGCTATTAATTACACACACACACACACAAAGTCGATACTGAGATTTCAGCAGAAATACATGCTTTGAGGAAGAGTATTTTTAGAAAAAGATCCGTGTGTGTCTGTGGGCAGCATAAGCCAAAAAAGAAAAGTTTTTTAAACACCAGACTTGGTATTTAGGCTCAGTATCTTCTAAGCATGCGATATGAACATCTTCAGGAAAATCCATGTAACCCACACTAACCTCTACATAGAGAATTTTTCTAAATTTTTGATTTTCTCAAAATGCTTTTGATTAAAATACCATATGTTAAAGATATTTACATAATAAATAAAATGCATATCTTAATTTTCTTGGGAATAGCTGCTGAACTTTTGTTATCTGGTAAACTGTAAGACATGACAAAAGCTTACTACGCAAAATATAGTTCTCGTTAAAACAGGCTATTTATGTCATTTAAATTCTTTGTAGAACTAACCGTCTCCCTGTTTTCCTTGCTTTTGGTTTTAAAGTGTCCAATACATAGACCTTTCTCAATGGCAATGCATCATTCACTTTTCTTCATCCTGGTCATACAAAGAGAAGGGCATTTTAATTCCATAGCGATCAGCTTTTGAAAGTTGATTATCGCCTTATTGCATTTCCTTATTTCTCCTATTTAGAAGGGACTGAGTAATAAAACCGTTCAACTTATGTTTAAATCTCGATTAGTATGAAGTAGAAGAGTAAGCGTTTGTAAGCATGCTTTTAATTGCAGAAAGTGATATAAATGGAATATACCACATTGTTTTTATTGTGCAATGTTTTAATGTAATAAATTATTGTTAAAAAGCTTATTCTTCTATTTACTTAACGCTAATCGTAAAAAAAATTAGCACAGCGGGTCTTATTAATTGCTTCCTTGTAAGTAGAAGGGAAATAAAGAAGTACACTAGGCTAAATCGATAGTCAAATCTTTTAAAAGCTGGTTCCTATGTGCTTGAAGGACATATTGACAAATTCCTGTATGAGAAAAGTATAAGTATTATTTATCTGAAACTAATAACAAGGAATGTGTCAAAAACGCTCAACTCCATGAAAAAATGTATATAACATAAATTCTGTGTTTTAACGTTCTCTATAGTTTTTGTATGGTAAGTTTTCATCCACCTCTTACGGTTTTCCGGTTATGCAATATTCCGCAAAATTAATTCAGAATAAACATGTCTTCAGAGGCTATTCCCAGAAAATTCAAGATATGCATTTTATTTGTCATGTAAATATCTTTAATATACCATATTTTAATCAACATCGTTAGAGCCATTTCTGAGAAAAACAAAATTTTCGAAAAAGTTTCCATGTAAGGTTTAGTTGGGAGAGGGAAGATTTTCACTTAGCTTAAATATCAAGTTTGGTATTTAACAGTCTTTTCGTTTTTGAGCTATGCTGTCCACAGACACACATGAACCTTTTTCTAGAAATGCTTTCTTTTGGATTCAGGGGGTCCCAAAATATGTTTTTCTGTGAAATATCGGTATCAAATTGTTGGGTGCAGCAATATCTTCTGTATACACTATGTACATAGTACGTATAGAGAAACTAATAACCAACAGTAAATAAATTGCAATGTGATATCTTTCCAAATAACCTAGATTTGCCACTAAAGTTTTAAGGGTCGCATATACATTGGTACGTTTTATTCTTGCATGTACTGTAAATAACAGAAAATTCGTTTGCCGTTTGCTTGCCAGTTGTGATTTGGGTACTCTGGTTATTTAGTGACAATTCACCATACCGTTTAATGCCCTTGGCTAGCAGATGCCAGAGAAGTGACCAGTTCTCACATAGAAATTGATTTCACCTAAGAGAAGCAAAAAGCTACCAATATCGAGCTTAGAGCTTCTGGTAGCAATTTAAGCTCTCTGCTTATACCTAACATTTAAATTCCTAGTAAATCATTGGAGTAACAAAAAAATCTGATGTGTTACACTCACACAACTTTCTTTAACTGTTCTACAAACTTCCTACAAAAGATTATTGTTCTTTCTACACCATGCTAATCGAGATAAGCATTAACGAAATGTACGTATTACTTAGTTCCTTATAAGTAGAAGGGAAGTAAAGGGATGCGTTGTGCTAAAACGATAGTCAAATGTTTTAAAAGCTTTCGTTATGCGATTGTCATTGAAATTGGCTTCTTTGCTTGGCCAGGAGTAGAACAAAAGAAAAACGGACACTTCCTGTCTGTGAAAAGTATAAGTATTGTAACATTGAAACCAATAACAAGGAATATCTTGGAAAAGGTCAACTATAAAACAAAAATGTATATGACAAATTGTGTGTTTTAACGAGATCTACATTTTTTGTGGAGTAAGGTTTCTTCTATATCTTACGGTTTAACCGTTATGCAAAATTCTGCAAAATTCATCCATAATAAAGAGAACTATTATAAAAAGTCTATTTCAAGAAAATTCAAGATATACACTTTATTTGTCCTGTAAATATCTTTAATATACGGTATGTTAATCAAAATCAAAATATATTAAACTTAATATACCGAGTTTGGTATTTTACGACTTTTCGTTTTTGAGTTATTCACAGACACACGGACGCAATGACACCGGACACACACGGACCTTTTTCAAAAATGCCTTTTTTTTGGATACAAGTGTCCCTAAGCGGTCTATTTAACCGAAAATGAAATTAAATATAATTAATTTTTATTTATTATACAGTCTAAATAAAAAGTATAGTTCCATATAGTACCGGTGAAATCTCGGTATCGAATTTTTGGACGGAATGCCCTATGTGTGTGTGTAGAGAAAGTAAATACTACCTCTTAAAGTAAAAAAAGCTGTGCAATATTTTCTCAGGAGATAAAGAACTAAAATGTTTAATCGTCTCAGGAATTTTGTATAAAGTTTGCTAAATAAGAAGTCCCACCTAAAATAATTGTACAAGTTGTAACAGGTGTGTGATGGGAATTACACCTCCGGGGCATTTGGTGCTCTGTAAGTCTAAAAAAAAAGAGCAACCACTTTCACTCACTGACAAGTCGCGCAATCATCTACAGTCTGCTCGTTTTTATTCCCACACACATCCTCCTTAGAAATGTATGACAGAAAATAGATGGCAAACCTATTTAGAGCTGCTGCAATAAGATCCAACTTAATTCTCAAACCAATTAAATACTGTTATTTACTTTCTCTACTAAGTATAGTAATTGGGAAAGTATTATATTCCACAAAAAATATATGTAATTGCGGGTATACACGTTTGGTGCTCCATTGAATAAAATAATTTTTAGGAAAATGTCCATGTGTTTGTGTGTGTGTGCGCGCGCGCATGTATCTGTGCATGACCAAAAATCTATGTGTTCCATTCACATGACTTTCTCTACATCGCTGTAATACATTATTGTTAAAAAAGCATATTCTTCTTTATAATATATGATAATAGAGATTAATATTAGCAGAAATTGTCATAATTACTTGCTTCCTTGTAAGTAGAAGAAAAATAAGGGAATACACTAGGCTAAAGTGATAGTCAAATCTTTTATAATCTGGTTGCCATGTGTTTGAAATCCATTTCTATGCCTGGCCAGAAGAAAAGTGTGGGAAAAGTTTAAGTATTTTAAATCTGAAACAAATAACTTGAAATATCTCATAAATGGTGCATTTCACGAAAAAAGTAACATGTATTACATAAATTGTGTGCTTTAACGATATCTACATTATTTATGTTGTAATTCTTGGCTATCTCTTACGGTTTTCCAGTTATACAAAATTCATCAACTTTCATTCAGAATAAAGAAGTTTTTAGAGGCTATTTCCAGAAAATTGATGATATAAATTTTATTTGTCATGTAAATATCTTTAATATGCGGTATTTTAATCAAATTCGTTTGAGCCATTTTTGAGAAGGTAAAATTTTTCAAAATTTTTCTATGTAAAGGGTCGTTTGAGGTGGGTAGATTCTTCTCAGAGTCTTCGTGTTGCATCCCTGGAAGGTAATAAAACTAAATACGAAGTTTGGTATCTTACTGACTTTTCGTTTTTGAGTTATCGTGCTCACGGACACACGGACCTTTTTCTAAAAAAAATGATTTTTTTTATACAGGGGACCCTAAAACGTATATTTCCGTTGAAATCTCGGTATCGAATTTTTGGATATAATACAATAGCCTCTCTATACACTATGTACATTGTACGTTTAGAGAAAGTGAGAAACGAAAAGTCGGTGCTTATTTAAGTTTGACATTTTTCAAGGGTACGGCACAAAGATTTTCAAGAAAATCTCCTCATCCCAAAATTAGCATTTAAATGACATATTTTTTTTGAAAATTTAAGTTTCTCAATAACAGTTCTGCGAGTTTTGAATAAAATAATATATTTTTAAGATCCTATTTACATAATTGGTAAGCCCGGTAAACTGGCGAAAATAGACCAAAATTTACTACTAAAAAATTAGATCTCGTTAAAACAAACAATTTATGTTACGTACACTTTTGTAGCGTTTCCGAGTATTACTTATTGGTTTCAATGTTAAGCTGCTTAAACTTTTCTCAAAAGGGGGCCCATTTTTGTTTCGTCTCTCTTTTGTTTTACGCCAAGCCACGCAAAGAGAACTTAATTTAAATAGTTTCACAAGGATAGCTTTTAAAAGATTTGACTATCCGTTAGCCTAGTCTACTCCCTTACCTCCCTTTTACTTATAAAGAAGCGAGTAAGAAGAGAATTTCTGCTGGTATTTATATAGATTAGCATGATATAGATAAAATAATCTTTTGTAAGAATAGTTTGTTTGCAGAAGAGATAGAGAAAACCATATGAATATAGCATATTAGATTTTTTAAAACATTTTTTGCGACATAAATTATCAATTAACAAATTCTCAACAAAACCCGACCAATTATATACAAAGGTCCTAGAGAGCTCATATTCTAAATTTCGTAACAATTTGGTCAAAATTGCTCCGCAAGAGACTTTTTAAACATAGAAAAATCTAATGTGTTCCATACACACTTTCCTTTTACTAAAAATGCTTTTTTTAATTTAGGGAACCCTGAACATGTATTTTTGGTGAAATATCGTTATCAAATTTTTTGGGTGGAATACAATGTGTTCTGTATACACTATGTACAAATATATGTGCAGAAAAAGTAACAAATGACAAATTTGATCAAAAACCTTCGATTTTCAGTTGTCTGCCTCCCCCCCCCCAGAAAATTGAAGTTTTATGTTTTAGTTTCACTTTCTTTACATATGCTTTGCACAGAGTAGGCATTGAAGGGAATATGAGTTTTGAGATCCACTGAGTCCGAAAAAAGCATTTTTGGAAAAAGTTTCACGTGCGCGTGTGTGCGCGTGCGCGTCTGTAGACGATGTAGCTAAAAACATAAAGAGAATTAAATACCAAACTTGATATTTATCTAAATTCATTAAAAAAATGCGACACGAAGACTTTCAAGAAAATTTCTCCATCTCAAACTACTCCTTAATTGGAAAAATTTAAAGAATATTTATTTTTCTGAAAAATGGCACTGACAATTTTGATTAAAATAAATAGCTCTATAAAGATAATTACTTAACAAATAAAATGTATCTCCTGAATTTTCTGGGGATTTCTCTGAAGACTATTTCATTCAGGATGAATTTTGCATTACTGGTAAACCGTAAGAGATAGACAAAATTTGTAACATAAAAATGTATATATCATTAAAACACACAATCTATGTCGTATGCAGGTTTTGCAGAATTTAATGTTTTCGAGATATTCCTTAGTATTGATTGCAATTTTAAACTACGTGAATTTTTTCAAGCGGGAAAGTCAGCTTAGTTTCAGCTCTCTTTTGTTTTACCGCTAGGCATGCAAAGCGAATCAAACTTCTTTAACATCGCTTTAGCCTAGTTTATTCCCCTATTTCTCATATACTTACAAGGAACTTAGCGATAAGACAATTCCTGCTAATCTTTATCTTTTTAACGTGATGTAGATAAAAATAATCATCTTTAAGAATACTTGGTTTGCGGAACGTGTAGAGAAAATTTTATGAATTGGTCACACAAGATTTTTCACGCTAAGAACTAAACTGTATGGTATTTTAATTAAAATCTTTAGATAAATTTATGAGAAAATAAACATTTCGGAAAACGATTTCATTGCATGACGGAGAAAGTAAATGACAGTGACACGAACGTGTAATCTCCGCTGGGAAATTGTCACACCAGATGTGACAGCTCACGGAATTTAGCCTTGTCTTTGTCACTTGTCCCAAAAAGGTTTAACTGACAATGAGCTCTGTTAACGAGGTTGCACTCTCGTTAATTACTTTCCGCACGATAAGAATGTTCGTATGAAAGGATTTAGAAGGTAGCCATCCCGTTAATCTGTTGTTAAAACACCGATTCTTCAGAGCTGTAGCAAATTTCACGCTGATTTAGTTAGTTTTACAAGCTTCACCCAATTAACTAACATTTTACACCTTTTATTGCTCTTATTTTTATTTCATCTGCCTTCAGCATTATCTTTTACTCATAATCGCAATTACTTTTATCTGTAATTGCTGTCGAGGTTTATTTGATCTACTCATAATGCACAGAGAAGGTATCCAAAAATTCGACACGGAGATTTCACCGGAAATACATGTTGAATCCCAAAAATGTCTTTTTAAAAAAACGTCCATGTGTGTCTGTGTGTGCGTGCGTTTTGGGCAGCATAGCTCAAAATAGAAAATTCGGTTAAATACCAAAATTAGTATTTAAGTTGAGTATCTTCCAAGGATGCGACATGAAGATTTTCAAAGAAATCCCCCATCCCGAACTACCCTTTACATGGAGCAATTTTCGAAAATTTTAATTTTTTCAAAAATGGTTCTAACGATTTTGATTAAAATACATTATGTACAAAATATGTTTATGACAAACCAAAAGTATGTCTTGAATTTTCTGGGAATAGCTTCTGAAGAGCTCTTCAATCTGGATGACTATTGTATAACCGGTAAACCGTAAGAGATTAAAGTTCACAATGTATGCCATATACATTTCTTGTAGAGTTAACCGTTTTCCAGATGTTCCGGATTATTGGTTTTTATGTTAAGCCACTTAAACATTCCTCGTAAGAAAAAGCATCTTTCTTCTCGTTTCTCGTTTGTTTACTCCTGGAAAGTAAACATATTGGAATTTCAATTGTTTCACATAGCAACCGACTTTTAAAGGACGAGACTATCGCTTAGCCTGGGTATTCTCTTATTTCCTTTCTACTTACAAGGAAGCTAGTAATAAGGCTAGTTCTGCTTATGTTATCTTTATTAGCTTGCTGTAGATAACAGAGTACTATTTTGAATAAAATGTTTGTTTACCGAACAGCTAGAGGACAAGTGGATGGAGCACATTAGGTTTTTCTTAATATGTTTAAGACTTAGTTTATTGGCTATTTAGTGAATTTTTTGTTGCACTCTCCGTTTTTACTTTCTTACCGTTTAGCTACAGAAGATAGTGGTGAACAGGGTGTAATATGTGGACCAACTAGGCTAGCTGTTAAGCCCGATAAATTTGTGAAAAAAGAGCTATTAAGGATACCCATCTATGAAAAACCTAAAATCTACAATTTTGCTTGGATTGATTTGAGACTTTAACACAGAAATTGCATATTAAGAATAGTTTACATGCTAATTTTAATAATTTTGTTCAAAATAGTTCCTGTGATATTAACATATTTATAGTATTTTATTATCATTTAATTAAATCATTCTGCACGATGAAATTTTAGTTACAGAAATATAATACTTTGCAGTTATACTGCAGTTATACATTATTAGAACATTGATGAGATGAAATTTTTATCTGATTATTGGTTTAGGAGAAAAACAATATTTACTTTTCATTTTATTAATTTTTTATTTTTGCTATGGAAGTATCAAGTTTATTATTTAATCACATAAGCACTGGTGACATTAGAAAAAATTATCTCAACAATATTCAAGCATAAACATTTTCAAGCTTTTGTTTCGAAAACTACATCGTGTGGAACAATTTGAAGTTTTGAAAATGCTGAAAAATAAAAACTCAAGGAAATAGGTTTTAAAGTTTAACAAACAATTTAACACTGTTTTTTTATAAGTCTTAGAATTTCATATTCTCCTGCAGCAATTTGTATTTTAAACTTGAAATAAACATACTTAAGGCCAAATGCTATTGGTCAAAAACACATTTCGGATTTTTAGCAATTTTTCACCATAGTGAAAAGGTTAAATCACCACAACCACTTTGTCATCCATTTAAATAGTTACTTGATACGGGTTAAAGCGCCGTATGGTTTAAAAACAACAGAAAATTGAGCTACAAGCATGATATTATTTAATTAGGCAAAATAAAAAAAAAAACATTTTTGCACTTTTTGATATATTTTCACAGATGGATATCCTTAAATTTATAAATAAGGAAGAACTTCCGGCCATGGAAACATCAACACGTATCTCCACAGAGTCCTGAGTGCTCATGTAACAGACGACTTCAAACAATGGACCGTCTATTAGAGTGTAGTGCAGGAAAAAGTGAAAGAGAATCTCTAGTAAATAGTGTACTTAAAACAGACAACTGGCTAGTGCAAAATTCAGTCCTAATTAAAATGTTTTTAAAACAATTTACAAGGCATGTAAGCTCCTTAGACTTTCAAGTGTTAAAAATGGCCAATGAGTAACAGCAAACACAATATAAGTGACAAAAGTATATATAAAATATCAAAGACACAAAGCCATCAGTGAAAAAAGTTATTAATCAAATCATTTAAGTTGATTTACATATACTGTATATAAAAGGAATTGAAAAACCTGTAGTACTGCACAAGTACCTAGTGGAGCGTGTACAAACTTTAGGAAATAAAAGAAACAGAACTTATTACTAATCTGTTGGATGTTTGCATTCCAGCCTATATTGTTGGACTATAAAATTTAACTCCTTCAATAAATCTCAAGTGTTGGCAATGTATTGCAGCCTATCTTCTCAGGCATTTTCTGGGAATAGTCCCTGAATTTCTCTTTATTATGGATGACATTTGCATAACTGGTTAACTGTAAGAAATATACAAAACTTTAGATACAAAAACGAAAATCGCTCCAAAACATATAATTTATGTCGAATATTTTTTGTGTGGAGTTAACCATTTCCGAGATGTTCCTTGTTTCAATTGTTAAACACACATTTTTCTTAAGGACGCTTGGTAGAGATAGAGTAGTAATATCCATGTTAGACCTCAATGAAAAGTATATTAAGGTTTCTTGAAAACCATGCAAGCTATCGCAATGAAACTTTTAATACAACTTATTCTAATTCAGAAAACATAGTAAATTATAACTTAGTTTAATAATGACTAACTTGTTGATATTGCAATAAACAATAACATTTGCAAATAGTTTCTTGTTTAGGTATATAAACATTTCTAAAAAAGTATAAGTGGATTGTTTTTGTGCTTATGTAAAATGTATTGATCTAAACAGCCGGTGAAAGCATTTATGTTACATATGTATGACATTTTTTAAAAAATTATAAATACTTAAAAAAATTATAAAAATATATTTTTAAAATTGTTATTTTAGTTAAAATGTCTTAATCGTTACCCAGCTTAATTAAATGGTATGTTTTAAAGTGATTAAAAAGTCTCAAGTGTGTCACTTTAATTGTTTAGGATAAAAATGCAACTAAAGAAGAAAACATGTGAAAAGTTTTACAAATTTTCTTGTTTATTGAAGTATCAGCAAATTAACAATTATAAATCTAAGTTATGATTAGACTACCTGAATTAAAGAAGGTGTTTTATAAGTGGTAACATTTTCATTATAATAGCTTGTATAGCTTCCTAGAAACCTTAATATATATATATTTACATATATATTATATGTATATATATATGTCCTAGTTAAAGTTCAGCATCGAAATTGCTACTGTCTTCACCAAGTGTCCTTATAAAGGATGGCTCTTAAAAGCTCTGACTATCGATTAAACCTAGTGCATTGCCTTATTTCTGCGTATATAAATATATATTGAAAGCATTTATGCAAAAGTTTATCTCGTTTAACATAAACTATTTAGAAGAATATACTTTGTTAAGAATAGTTTTTTATATAGTCTTAACACCCTTGTTTACGATATATAACACCGTAGGGATAACACTGATGATACTTGGAATGAAGATGGAGCACCGGTGGAATGCCGGGGGAAACCGGAAAACCCGGACAAAACCCACCCCTGCGCCGCTTTGTCCACCGCAAATCCCACATGCGGTCACCTGAAAGTGAACGGTCCGTCTAGGTGAGAGTTTAACCGTAAGATTCATCCATTGTTAAAGGATGGACAGAAAAAGTGATGTGATTTAATACAATAATTGCTCTGTCATATTAGGATCCCTGTTTATTTAGATGAGATGTTTGCTTCAAGACAGTATTCAGCTGAAGAATCGACACACAACTTATCATTAAAGGGAAGTTTATCTGAAGAGTAAATATGAGAGATTTCATTATCCACTTATGTTTATCGGCATTATACAACATCATTTCTGCCTGCAATTTGGGCTACAGTAAAGTTCCGGGCTATATGAGGACATGACGAGATTGGTTGCTAATGCAAGGTAACCTTACGATGACCTCACTCGAATGGATTAATGTGATGAACACAGTGTTCAGGTTTGCTGTACTCAAGTTCCCTTCAGCCGGTTTCCTTAGCAGTAGAAGATCAAGGGCCAATACCATTTTAAAAAATATGATGTGTTCATTCACATGACTTTCTCTGCCTGCTCTGCAAACAAAACTATTCTTATAAAAGATTAATTTCTACCTACATCATGCTAATCAAGATAAACATCAGCAGAATTTTATTATTTACTTCCTGGTAAGTAGAAAGAAAATAACAAGGATAGTAAAAATCTTTCAGAAACTATCGCTTGCGATGGGGTTGAAATTCAATTCTCTCGTATGAAACGAAAGATAACTTTCCATTTGAGAAAAATATAAGTATCTTAAAACTGAAAGCTATAACAAGAAATATTTCAGAAATAGTCAAATCCACAAAAAATATATATTACATAAATTGTTTGATTTTGGAATACTTTTTTGTGTGGTAAGTTGTTGTCTATCTCTTACAGATTACCAGTTTGTAAAAGTTATACATAATAAAGATGTCTTCAGAGGCTATTTCGAGAAAATTCAAGTTATGTTTTATTTGTCATGTGAATATTTTTAATATACGGCACTTTAATCAAAATCGTTAGAGCCGTTTTTAAGAAAATTGAAAGTATATGTAAAGTATATTTTGGGTTAGGGAGGATCTTCCTGAAAATATTCGTGTCTCATCCTTAAAAAAAGTAAGTCTAAGTACCAAATAAGGTGTTTAACAGAATTTTCGTTTTTGAGTTATGCTGTCCACAGACAGATATTTAAGTATCCTAATCACCTTCAAATTATATTTTAATAACACTCAATACATAAGTAAACTTTATCCATTATGGACTTAAACACACAGATCAACCTTTTTCTAAAACGCTTTTTTGGGTGTTCAATGATCTTCAAAAGATATACTTAAAAATACTTCCGGTGAAACCTCGGTATCGGATTTTTTGGTGGAATACAATATTTTCTCTAACTAATGTTTAAGTACATAGCAATTGGTAAAGTAAATAATAAATAGTTACCAACAGCCAAGGATAGAGATGCAAGGTGTTTACGACAACCAGCAGGCGATGAGAAAGTTGGAATTTATTATGCTAATAGAAAATATAGTGTCACTGAATTTATTCTTTATGCAATGACTTAAAAATGCAACTCACATGCATTAGTATACATTTGGTTTATATTTTATGTTGTTATAATTATGCCCTTATAATCTTAAATATTACAATACATTGTATTTATCAAAATAATGCTGGTAAACATGTCTTGTATTAATGGCTACTGAAGCATAAATTCTGTTCACTTGTCTTTTGAATTTTTAAGCAAGTACAGTGTGCTTCAGATACACATAGCACAGTCGCGTTGCATAAGTGCTACAGATAGATTCATATTCAAATTAGGTACTTTTACTATCTAAATTTCGTGGTGTACATTCACTTTTTTTCTTTATTTGCGTAGTGGAATAGTCTTTCTACTAAAGGTAAAAATTAACGATGGATATTATAAACTATATAAGGTGTTTAAAATCAAATCTAATTCTCCAATGCACCTATTACTTTACGAAATACAGATAACCGATATGGTTGTTTCTGAAGCACATTTTAACCATCGACATAGTCTGAAACAAATAGTTATTTAGGGGAGTAATTAGAAAGTACAGCTTTAGTAACGAGAGCCTCAAGTTTGAACACGACCGAAGGTTATACAATATCTTAATTACGTTCAGAGAATTTTAGTAAATGTATATTTAGACTATTTAATGAATTTTATTTATTGCGCAAAGATATGTTTAAAGAAAGAGTAATTGATAAAAGACAGGATAAATCAATAAACATTGTTGTTATATTCTGCAATTTTAGATGCTAATTTCACAAGTGAATTTATAATAAAAACGAGAGTAGAAGATGATTTTCACGGCTCATCAGGAAAAAGTTATAAAAGCCGTCCTAGATGCAACTATTAATATTCTTACAGAAAAGTTAAAAAAAAAGAGTTTATTTATGTAGCTATATGAAATTCAAGAACTGGTGGGTACATAATTAAGAGACGTAAATGAAAATTTGTTGTTCACGTATTTTTATGAGAAGTCGAAAAGTATTAAAGGTTTGAGATTTTGGAGTGCATATCCATGGTGAGATTAACTCTTTTTATCAATGATAATGTAAGTAATGTCGTTATGTTTTATTAGTTTTTATTAATATTTATATGTTTATTAAGATTTATTTTAGTATATATTGTATTATAAATAATATAATTTATTTTATAATATTAGTATTATTATCAATAAAAGTAAGATATAGATAAGCATCATTAAATTATAGTTTACGTTATGTTAACTTCTATTATATGTTTAGTGTGTTTTCTGCTTTGATTTTTATTTGATTTTTAATTGTTTCATTTGTATAGCCACCTCTAATTTGTCATGGTCATATTGGGGGCTTTAGCTTGTAGGCTATTGCCTTAGGTTAATCATTTATGTAATTTAATAGACGTACATTCACTCTCACATTCATACTTCCAGGCTCTATGGAGGAAAGGGAATATTTGTAGTTTAAGAACAATTCTCCACCCCAGTCGGGAATCGAAATGAGAAGTCAGCTCGCTGACCACTCCACGACAGAGGTAATCTGTTATGTATTTTTTTAGAATATAAGGTACAGTTTTTGTTGCCTAGGGCTAAGAACTAACGCATCCTGAATAGTATCATAGCAGATAAAGTTAATTTTAATACAGAAGGGAGTAATTTCAATAATAATTGATATAAATCAATCACATTAATATAATCTACAATTTAAAACATTTTAAAATAGTGGAAAGTTGGAAAATATACAGTAGTGGATTAATATTTTACTACAAAAACCTTTCATACTAAATATAGCTTAAGAAGATATAAAGAAAAGAAAACTTGATTGGCATGTACATTTGACTCCCTCACCACTACAACGCAACGCACTTGCGTCATACAAGCTAAGCCACATTTAGTAAGCAAAACTCGGAAGTAAACCAGTTCCCGTCACGTTATATTCGGCTTCTGTGCTCTAGGAAGTAATTAGAATCTGCCCCTTGCATGAACACTTTACTCCATGCATTAGTCGTCCGCGTAACTTTCTACTAGCAAATGATAAACGTTACACGATTTCTTTGGTAGTCGGTTTGTGAGGGGAGTATTGAGTAAACATAAACGAGCACCTATACCTAATAAATCATGACTAGGCACGGCATTGAGCTATGTAAATTCATTAAATTCTGTTGTGTAAACTAATAATGTAATGTTATATCAAGATTAGTATTCCATTTTTATTAGATTTCAAGTTTATTATTTCTAATTTGACATGTTTTCTATACTTAGTTATACAATTTATTTTTATCATTATAAATTGTTTTTTAAAATGTTATTTGTACGTTGTCTACATGGCAGCCCCGAAATGAGGAATATAATAAATAAATAAATCATGAATAGTAGATTTATTATTATTATTACTATTATTATTATTATTATTATTATTATTACTATTGAATTACTCCACAAAACGTGCAGTTCTTGTTAAAGCGGACAATTCATGTGAGAAACCAACGTTTGTTTTTTCTTTGTGGAGTTACCCTTTTTCGAGAAATTTCTTGTTATTGACTTAAATTTTCCATTAGGTACTTATACTTTTATCAAATGGGAACTCGTTATTCGTTTCTCCTTCTGGTCATATAACGAGTTAAGAATTTCAATGCATCCAAATAGCAACCAGCTCTTAAAGCATTTGACTAACACTTTCTTCTAGTATATACTCTTTTTCCCCCTGTACTTACATGTAAGCAAATAAGTTCCTTTCTGTTAATTATTTTTTAGATTAACTTGAGGAAGATGGAAGAATAAACGTTTGTAAGAATAGTTTGTTACAGAATCGGTAGAGAAAGTCATGTGAATGGAATACATTAATTTCTTTTTCGTATAGTACATTTTCGTCTGTCGCTTAACCTTTTGCAAGATTATGTTCACAGTTATTCCCAGAAAATTCAAATATGCATTTTATTTGTCAGGTAAATATTCTTAATATATGGTATTTTAATCAAAATCATTGGAACCATTTCTAAAAAGCTAGAAAATTAAAAAAAAAAAAAGATAGAAGTAGAAATTTTCTTGAAAACCTTCGTGCCGCAACTTTATAAGATGGTGAACTTAAATACTAAGATTGGAAAGGTATTTATGCGGCTTTTCGTTTTCGAGTTTAGCTGCATACTGTCAAGGCCACACACACACACACACACACTCACACGCACACAGACATATGACGCTTTTTCTAACAAAATGTTATAACCTTTTTGGGTTCAGGAAGCCTCAAAACGCCAGTAGCAGAAAAACGTAAAAATGTGATGTGTTCGCTCACATAACCTTTTCTAGATACCGCCAACAAAGTTGAAAGGTTATTTTCCTATCTACTTCATGCTAATCGAGATAAACATTAGCAAACGGTCTTATTGCTTACTTCCTTATAAGAAGAAGGGAATACACTAGGCTAAAACTTCTAAAAGCAGTTGCATGTAAATGAAATCCGTTTCTTGGCATTGCCATTGAACAAATCCCCGTATTTTAAAACTGAAACCAATAAGAAAGAATATCTAAAAATGGTCAACTCCATTAACGAGATCTATATTTTTTGGTAGTAAATTTTTGTCTTATGGTTTACTAATTGTGAAAAATGCAGCAAAAATCATCCAGGCATCTTTAGAGGCTATTCCTAGAAAATTAAAGATATACAATTTTTTGTGATGTAAATACCTTTTACATATCTACGTCATTTTAATCAAAATCGTAACAGCCTTTTTGAGAAAAATATTTTCAGAAAGTTTTCCATATAAAGAGTAGTTTGAGGTGGGGGGATTTTCTTGAAAATCTTCGTGTCGCATCCTTGGAGGACACCAAACATAAATACCAAGTTTGGTATAAAACGGTCTTTTCGTTTTGAGCTGTTCATATGGACGTTTTTCTAAACAGTTTTTTTTCGGACCCATGGTGCCTCAAAATATATATTTTCGATGAAATCTCGACATCGAATTTTTAGGTGGTATACAATACCTTCTCTAGCTACTATGTACATACGTGCTAAAGAAAGAAAAATGTGCCATGTAAAAGGTAGGATTTTTCTTGTAAACCTTCATGTTGCATCTTTGTATGAAGCTGAGCTTAAATACTAAGTTTGGAAAAGTTTTTATCCAGCTTTTAGGATATGCTTATAACAAGGACAACACATACAGTCATATAGAACCTTTTCTAACAATGCTTTCTTTTGGGTTCAGGGAGTCTGAAAACGAGCATTTCCACTGAACTCTAAGAATCTACTAGTCGTCAGTAGCAGAAAGAATAAAAATGAAATATTTTGCTGTTAAATGTTTACTAATATGTGAAACAATACACTTTATTACAACAAGGCAGATATCTGATAGGAAGGATGAAGTTCGTTGTGCATTTCCATCCTATATGCTTCGTAATAAATCCATTTACCACATATTTTTCCTCCTTCGCATATTATGATATATTATGACATTATGCCATCTATGTATTCGTTTTACATTTTCACTAAACATGTGAGGAAAGAGATATGTATTCAAGGATGCACTTGCAGGATGTGATGCGAGTTGTACTTCCGATGGTGATTCCCTATTTACTTTCTTTTTGAAACGTAACACCAGCAATTTCAAGAGCGCTAATTCTAGGAAATTAAAGAATTTTCTGTCACTTTTCCTGAGGCACAATATTTCTGAAGGAAATTTTGAAAATTTTCAAACTTCCTAAACATTTTCCGAAAATCCATTTACCCAATGACCGTTTTTAATAAAATATGAATATGTGAAGTAAATACGAGCAAAATATTATTTTAATATTTAAAATTTAATATTAGTTTAAATTAGCCACAAATGCTTTATGAATAAAGTCATTGAATGTTTTCAACAAATTATAAGTTATTGTAAACTTTATTGACTCTATGACATATTATTGCCAGTATACTAGCCAATGTATACAGAGAAAGAGAAAGAGAGAGAGAGAGAGAGATCATTTGTGTGTATGTGTGTGTATGTTTTCTTACCGATAGACAGAAAATATAAGATTAACTCCTAACTGTGTGTGTATGTGTTTTCTTACCGATAGACAGAAAATATAAGATTAACTTCTAACTGAATAAATTACTAAATTTAAAAATCTGACGTGTTCCATACACATAACGTTTTCTAGCTGTTCCTAATTCAAACTATTCTTGCATTGTTGATTCTTTTATCTACATCATGCTAATTGAGATAAACATTAGCAGAATTGGTTTTATTATTTGATTCCTTGTATGTAGAAGGGAAATAAGGGAATACACTAGGTTAAGCCATAGTAAAATCTTTAAAAGTGGTTGCTATGTTTAACAATTGAAATTTGGCTCGCTTTGCACGGTCCTGCTTGAGAAAAAATTAGGTAGTTTAAAACTGAAACCTATAATACGGGATATCTCGAAAACCGTCAACTATACCGGGAAAAATGTATATGACCTACATTATGTGTTTCAACGCTATCCATATGTTTTGTGCAGTAATTTTTGTCTATCACTTACGGTTGAACCTTTTTGCAAAATTCGGAATAAAGAGGTTTTTAGAGGCTATACATTTTATTTTAATGTAAATATCTTTAATATACGGTATTTTAATCAAAATGTTCCATAGTAGTTGGTGGTGGAGGGTTTTGTTTAAAACCTTCGCGTCACACACTTGGAAGATACTGAACTTAAGTAGGTACCAAGTTTGGCATTCAACCGACTTCTCGTTTTGAGCTATACTGTCCATAGACATACAGAGACACGGACCCTTTTCTAAAAATGCTTTTTTCGAAATCAGGGGGCCTCAAAACATATATTTCCGGTGAAATCTTGAGATAGAATTTTTCTCTATCCACTGTATATATGTGCTAGAGAAAGTAACAAAAGGAGACACATTTTCTATCTCCAACCCAACAGATACACTAGATGTAGAACTATCATTAATCGTTAAAAAGCTTAGTTAGCTACTCTGATTCTCTATATATTTAGCAACACCTCTGATATCGACCAATTATTATCGTTTATCTTAAAGTTATTATGCTTACAAGAATGTTTTATGAGATAAAACGTCAGCAGTAGGCAGTGATAATAAATTACGCTATTTTTAATGAATGTAGATACAAACAGTTTGCATTTCCAAGTAAACTATGTGCTTGAAAATAAAATGCAACTTAATTATATTATCATTCACACTGGTTGGTTTATATAGTATTAGCAAAACACATTTGACTGCACATTCAATAATTAGTAGATATGTTATTATTCGACAGCTGTCACAATGGTGATTAGATTTTAAAACACATTTTAATAACTAAAGATTTAAGAATATAACAAAGAAAGTATTACAGCAAACAAAATACTAAAGGAACTATATTTATTTTAATTTTTACCTTCTTAATTCTTTTATATAACAATTTTATACGTTTATTTTCCACAAGTATAAAGGAAATTATTTATATAAATATTTACATTTAATCGTGGAATAGTCTTAAAAATAACCACTCAGGTTTTATATTCTTAATAAAATACCAGTAACCTAGCCAGAAAAATATTAAGGGGGAGTTATGTATAGGGCCTCATTTTTAAACAATTTGTGTAAAGTAAACTAATAAATATGAATTAATCCTGACTTGAAATATTTAAAACTAGATTATATTCATAGATTAAAGCGCAGCATTTTGACTTAAAGTTAGATTTTGCTATTAATTTATACATTTATATTTTTGAAAGTGAAGTTGCAGCCCCTAAATACCCCTTCGCTGCGAGTACACCTCAGTACTCCGTCTGTAACACTTAATTGCATGATTTTTTTTTGCTTCTTATACCGTTCTTCCTCTAATTTGCAAACCGATATTTATATCATGGCACCACAACTGAAGTGACATGAATAGCCGTGATCGTTGGTGCGATACGAAATGGATTGGCCATCCATAAAAGCCGAAAGTCGCGAGTTCAAGTATCAGCGACTGCAGACAAATATGGCTGTGGTAAAGGACGGGAAGGGTCCAAGTAAAATAACCGGCGTGATAGCACCGGGGATGCTGAAGGGGTCACATTTGACTCCAGTTGCATGGATTTTGCTCTTTTTTTATTAAAAACGCTACAGTTTTATTGCAAACATATTGATAATATTGCAACGCAAAATAGCTGTAACTAGCCTAATTTTATTGTTGAAAGTTAGTGCAATACGAAATTACAACACAAATCCACTAAAAATACTAAAATTTCTTATTATTCATCGTTGTTGCATAAGTGCAGCACCATGCAATCTGTAATTGGCGGCTTTTTACGTTTGGAAACATTGCCTTTTGGCAATGGTGTTTAACTCATATAGATTGGATTTATGTACCTTTTCTTTGGGTTGTATACATTATAGCGCGCACACACTGTAATTTGTATTTCGAGACTCGGCGGAGGGTAGGAGATAATCTGGGTTAAAGAAAACTTTCTTCCCGCAGCCGAGAATCGAACTCGGGATCGCTAGCAGACTGGGGCTCTACCACCTTAGCTACGTGGCCAGCCTAATAAATAGATACTGTTAATAAATCCCATACGAGCTTGTGCTTCGCTTGTGTGATTATTTATGATAAAAACACCGTTTGTTATATCACTGCTAGTACCATGTAGAATTTCACCTTCACATGTCTTTGTCAAGGCCAACAAATTACACACTGCTGCCTTGTTCAGAACCAAGGCGCCTTCCTATCCCTCAGGTGAAGCTCAAAACTGTGATTTTACACATGCTAGGTATTACTGTTACGTTCCTATAGTTCAAGCGAAACATAAAATAGTGTTAATGGCCAAATTAATAGCAGGGCCATAAAATATTACCTAATATTTTCTTGCCGTGATTTATATATCAACAATAATTTTCAATTATTTATAAAATCGTTTCCTGTTACTTAATCTACATTACTTATTCTAACTTCTAATTAAATTCTAATACCCCTTAGGCATTCCTCTTAGCTTCTGGACTATTAGCGAATGTAGCCCCTTTAGTTTGTGTTATCTATTCCACTTCATCCTCTGTTTTTTTTGCTCTTCCCTCTCTCTTTTATTATCTACATTTCTTTATCTCTCCTATATTGTCCTATTTTTTATTATTCTTTATTTCTTCCCATTCAACATTTTCATTACTCCTGAAATAGTATCTCATTTGTGTTCCCAAATTTCTTACCTGTTTAGGCAGTGAACAGTATTGTCCTGCTCTCCTCACAAAATCAACGTTCTAATTCATTAACTCTCATTTCTTTCAAAAGCTAACTTTTTCCTCTCTTGTTTAGTATATACATCTACATATCTTACTTTTTGTTTCCTACTTCTCATTGACTTCTAGAATCCTTGTATTCTCATTTCCTCCAAATGTTTCCCGGATAACGGAATGATGAGATTTGGTATTAATTCACACACTGATACGCTATTCTACGAATTACAAAGACAAAGGAAGTTGTGAGTTATGTGGGTAAAGGGAAAGTACAGAATATTAAATGACGGAGTAAGGATGTGGAGACTAAAAATATTGGAGATAAGATTTAATCAAATGGACGAAGAAAAGAAAAATATTATAGAAAACTCCGTATGTATGTGTGTCTCCATTTGTCTGGAAATAAGAGAACACAAAAACGAAAATTATGTTAAATACCAAACGTGATATTTAAGCTCAGCGTCTTCCGAAGCTGAGGCACAACAGTTTTCATGAAAATCCCCCCACTTCAACCTTGCATTTTTATTTTGTCAAAATTGGCTCATACGATTTTGATTAAAATATCATAGTTACTTTTATAATAACATTTATATACTTTAAATTTCAGTAAATAGCCTCCTAAGTTCTCATTCTCAACGAGTTTTGCTATAGGCAGTAGAAAATTGGATATTAAGATATACAATTTGTATCAAATAAGCTTCTCATAGATTTTAAGGTATTGTGTTGATTTTATATTAACGCCCGTTTTTACTACAAATGACACCGCAGGCGATGGAGCAGCAGTGAAATACGATGACGGGAAAAACCGGAGAACCCGGAAAAAACTCGGTTTGTCCACCACAAATCCCTATGCGGTGGTGTAACTACTCTGCCACGGCGCGGCCTTGGGTGTTGAAAGGGTGTTTTTTTTTTTTGTTTTTTTTATTGTTTCATTTGTATAGCCCCATTTAACATCAATGGTCATATCGGGGGCTTTCACTTGTGAAACTGTAGGTTCAGAACATTAGGTTAAACTTTATATTACTACACACATTCACTCTCACATTCATACTTCCAGACTCTATGGGGGATAGGAAATAATTCTGGCTAAAGAAAAATTCCTCGCCCCAGCCGGGAATCGAACCCGGGACCTCCTTGTGAGAAGTCAGCTTGCTGACCACTCGACCATAGAGGCAATCGAAGGTGTGTTATCCTTTTCCAAGCGTCATCTAACGGACATGCTTAGATTCGTTCTTTTTTCAATTTTCAAGGCGCCAATCTTACACAAATATGTTCATTTTTTAAACCAAGAGCTCATGACCAACTATACTGGCTTGTTTCTTTTAAGCAGTATATCGTGAATAAAATGAAGCAAACGTTAGAAAAATTCTCTATTTTATCGGTGAAGTAGTATACAGGTGAAAATTATTTAAACCGACAAACTCTGCGAGGTTGTATGGGACACCAAAACAAATATTTTTCCTTGACATCATTTTTTCCTATGAGGATTATTTAAACCGGTAGAGGGCGAATTACGCCCTTCAGTTGTCATGAATGCAATTGCTGTTGATGGTAGGAATTGTTTTATCCACCAGTGTGGTGTGCATACTGTACAGTATCTGTTTACTAATGGAGCGATACACCTGGAGTGAGTACACTGATATGGTTGGTGCGTACTACGTAGTGCACCACAATGGACGAGCTGCACAGCGGCTTTATCAACAACAATATCCTAATCGCTGTATCCCGCATCATACGACGTTTACTGCTGTGTACCAACGTCTGCGCGAGACCGGGTCATTTAGCAGAGGACCTGGACAGGGATGCCGTCGCACAGTAAGAACGCTGCAATTTCAGGAAACTGTCCTGCAGCATGTGGAGCGAGATCCTTCTATCAGCACTCGTACAATTGCGCGTAACATGGGGACGAATCAGACGAATGTAAGAAACGTCCTTCATGAGCAATACTTAGGTCCATTTCACCTACGCGTGTCCACAACCTGGAACCAGTTGATTATGCACCCAGAGCACAGTTTTCGCAGTGGTACCTGGAACAGTGTCAAATGCATCCTACATTTCCATCCTCTGTGTTGTTTACAGATGAAGCAACGTTTGCGCGTGATGGAGTATTCAACCTGCACAATTCGCATGTTTGGAGTGAGGATAACCCACATGCCACAGTTACTCGCGCACATCAAGTGCGGTTCGTCGTTAATGTGTGGGCCGGTGTTGTTGGGGACTGTTTAATTGGGCCATATCTCCTACCTAGGCCATTAAATGGCAGGCACTATCACAATTTTCTCGCCAGAGCATTGCCAGAATTGCTGGAGGATATCCCGCTCCCTACAAGTGGATTGGCAGAGGTGGTCCTGTACCATGGCCTGCTCGATCCCTAGATATGACCCCTATGGATTTTTTTTTGTGTGGTGAGAGATGCCCAACCTAGTTTACAGAACTCCTGTTGAATCAGAAGAGGATCTGGTTGCCCGGATAGTAGCAGCAGCAGGAGCAATTAACGACACTCCTGGAGTTTTTGCCCGTGTTAGACAGAACATGATCCGTCGGTGTCAGCTTTGTTTAAATGTCAATGGAGGCATTTTTGAACCTCTACTGTAATTTAAGTAATTGCGTTGTGTTCATGTGTTGTCTCTTGGTAATAAATAATGCAAAAGTGTTTGTTGGTGCCTCTTGGTAATAAAACATGCAAAAGTGTTTGTTGGCTTTTTTGATGTCAGAGAAATCTTCCTCTACCGGTTTAAATAATCCTCATAGGAAAAAATGACATTAAGGAAAAATATTTGTTTTGGTGTACCCTACAACCTCCCAGAGTTTGTCGGTTTAAATAATTTTCATTCTGTATAGGACCCGTAGGAAAGCCTAAGGCATCTTTTTAGGCTTGATAGTATTTTAGGAAATTATACTCTTTATCAAGAGAAACATATAGGTAATGAGATCTCTTGAATTTTTCACTTGGTTATACATAACTCATTGACTGTCACATATTTTTTACACGGAGAAACCTATTTACAGATCTGTGATTTTATAAATGCAAACATCTATCATAACATTATTAAATGTTATTTTGAAGTTCTCCCCATTGGTTTTTTGCTAGCTTCATATATCCAATGTCGCGGGTTCAAGCCCAGCGGAGGACGATGCATTTTTTGGGCGTTAAAATCCTTAGCATGGATTGCTTCAGAAGGGAAATAAAACCGTTGGTCCCGTGTCGTAGATTTACCGCATGTAAAAGAACCTCATGCATGATAAAGAGGCCTCTGAGCAAACTTAAGTGGCCTGTCACGCCCAGTATAGAATGGGCCGCTGAGAATCCCGGCAGTTCAAGAGTGCCCATAACTAAAACTCCATTTCCATTTTGCTTCAGGTGAGTGCTAGCTAGACACATTTTGTGACAGTTTTATTTAAAGTTTAATATTTTTTACAGCAAAAACTGTTTTCAAGTGTTACTTCTTTTCGTTAGGTTCTTTACTTTTCGTTGTTTATATTGCTGTTTTCATAATGTCTAGTAAGAAACGAACCAGCCTTAATTTTAATGTTAAGAAGTCTATTTCCGTTAAACCATATATTGTTAGCTGGTTCGCTTAGCCCAAATAATCATAATTTTAGTGATATTAAAACACGATTTTATAAGAACAGTTTGTTACAGAATAAGCAGAAAAAGGGGCACAGATTTTTTATACAATTTCAAAAAACTTTAAATTGGTAGCCTGGGATTGGGAAGTTTCTTATTCATCCATTTTGCCTCCATTTGTTTGTATATAGTATTAGAGGTTTCTGTGTTATTTGAGAATTGTTATTCTTTATGTTATTAAATAACACGGACTATATAGGAGCAGCTTATATTTTCGACTACTGAGTTTGCGTAAACATTTTTAGATCATAGTTGCTCTACTACTAAAGGATGGTTATAGCTATACAACATTCCCAGAATTGAGAAGTCTGTTCGGTAAAGGAAAAGGAAATCAGAAATACATCCGCTCACATTTCACACCCATTTCCGTTATTAGTAATATGATGCGACTATACGAAAGTACAATTTTAAAAGGGGTTACCAACATTGTACAATACTTCCACATAAAATGCAGAAGGAAATAAATAAGATTAATAACATACCGAAGAAAATAAATAAGATTAATGAAATGTCCGGTTTAAAACACCACCGAGTACAGTTCGTGAGTTTTATGTTGGAACGTGACCGTTTTTATGCTACCTGACTGGCCAAGGATCTCGGGGCCCATAAAGCTTACATTTATTTCACATTCGTCTTCTCAGGATGAAGGAAAACCACAACAAAAATCTTATCCGGGTGTCTCACACTAAACGATTCGAACTCGCGATCCCTTGAATGAGAGACAGACACGCTACCCGCGGGCTAAGCTGCTGTCTACGCTAATGTCTAAGAAGAATGTCTAATAAACCATACATTGTGTAAAAATAAAACACATGGATATACAACCTTTAAAAATTCAGACTGATATTTTAAATAGTTTCTGAGATAACGGGTCATGAATTTAGAAAGTTTAACTTTGGCGAAATAGGACTTTTAACTCCCTTTCAAGTGCTATTATCAGCAGTTTGACGGTGCTTACGTCTTAAATAATAAAGCGTGGTCATACGATACAATGGCAGAGCGAGAGGGAGTATACGTTCATCGGCAAAAGCTTTCGGAAGTTTCCGGATGTGATAGTTTTACATTACTCGAGTAAATGCCCCGAAGCGCGTGAAAAGGTATGCGAGAAATTTGCATTGCAAATGTAGATTACCAACCTTGCAAAGTACACGCACGAAAACATTGCAAATTTTCTTCTTGCTCCGAAACCTCATCCATCATTGAACAAAATCAGGTTATAACTTCCTGTAGTACACCACTTTCTCTCTTTATTTGTTTCTCGATAATTATCGCAATACTCCTGAGATGATATACCTTTCATCTCGTTCGTCAAGCTTCTCAATAGAGGGTGTGTCAGTAGAATGGATTTTTAAGACTGACAGTGAGAAGCCTGTAATTTTCCTGTTGCAATACACTAGGCAGAAAATCAACATTTGCGGAGGTAGAAGTTGCAGATTCTCAAGCTGCCTTACTTCAATTAAGAAAAAATATAATTTACATCCAATATCCACAGGAGTTAGATCAAAACTCGTAGCATATGATAACATAACTTCATTGGGTGAGAGTGAATATTATAACAAAAGAAACAGCTTCCAGTAATGATAATTATACTTACAAATAATGTTCAATATCAATAATAAAGTGCAAAATCCAGTTAATAAATACATGGAATTCATAGGGAATAAATAGCAACAATAGCTCAGTAACTAGTTACATATTTTTACTTTCTCTACACGTACTATGTACATAGTGTATAGAGAAGGTATTGTAATGCACCCAAAAATTCGATATCGAGATTTCACCGTAAATACATGCTTTGGGTCCCCCATGAATACAAAAAAAATCATTTTTAGAAAAAGGTCCGTCTGTGTGTTTGTTTGTGGACAGCATAACTCAAAAACGAAAAAACCGTTAAATACCAAACCTGATGTTTAAGTATGAGATCTTCCGAAGATACGACGCGAAGACTTTCAAGAGAATCCCCCACCCCAAACTACCCTTACATGAAAACTTTCTCGAAAATTTTGATTTTCTCAAAAATGGCTCTAACGATTTCGATTAAAATCGCTTATACTAAAGATATTTACATGGAAAATAAAATGTATTTCTTGAATTTTCTGGGAAAGGCCTTAAAGACCTCTTTATTCTGGATGATTTTTATTGAATTTTGTATAACTGGTAAACCGTAAGAAATAGACAAAAACTTACTATACAAAAATGTAGATCACGATAAAACACACAATTTATGTCGTATACTTTTTTTCGTGGGGTTGGCCATTTTTGAGATATTGCTTGTTATTGATTTTAAGTTTTAAAATACTTAAATTTTTCTCATACGGGAATTTGCAACGCTTGGCCACGTAAAGAAACGGATTTCAATCCCACACCAACCACATTTTAAAAAAATTGACTGTCGTTTAGCCTAGTGTATTCCCTTTCTTCTCTTCTACTTACAAAGGAACTAAGGCCGTTTCTGCTAATGCTTTTGAATGAAATAGATAGAAGAATAAGCTTATTAACATTATTCAGAGACGTAAGAAGTCATGTTAATGGAGCACATTAGATTTTTCCCTAATATACACAATCGCTTAAATTGCAAAGTATTCTTCCCTGGATAGGTAGTGTCCGACTGAAAAATTTTATGTCATAGCCGGGATGAATGTCTTAGGCATGTTGTAATATCATCTGTATTATACGTGTGAAACTTCAAACTAAATGATGGATGCAAGAAATTATTTAATAAACAGGAGCATTTCTAAAATACAGTCAATCTTTGATCATTTTCCTAAGATTCTGCAGCCAGTGGGATTTGAATGACGCCAGCTAAGAACCTATAGCGATTTTAATAACCCCACATAACCTTATATTGAAGTAAAGAGGCTGAGCAAGATATGTAATCAAAAATATTGTAAAATGATGTCAGATAAATGATCGTTTATCTTTGAATTTTCCATTAGTCATGAGAAGACCAAAATTGCGATGTTATGCAACTAGAATTATGATAGGTTTGTTGTATATTGTTACTAAGGAATTACTGGAAACAAACTTTAGTTACTGGATTTTATATATTATGTTCAGTTATTTTCTCTATTTTCACTTTTGAAATTATAAGTATTAATGCCTTATACATGGGCTTATTTTGGCTTATATAAATTATTACTTCACCGCATAGGTATTTCGACACCAGAACTGTGTTTGGTGTTCGCGTGTATCTTTGAAAAGGTAACCGTGGGATTACCATGTTGCCTATTTGCGTAAACCAGAAATGACACGTGGGAAGATCTCTCACATGTAAAAGAATAATTGAATCTCACAACTCTTGTTGCGTAGCCTGGAAGAAGGATGAAGTGAAACTGTAAAAATAATTAAAATAGTGTTGTATTATGGATTCCTAATATATATACAGCCTTTTTCATTTTTTTACAATGTACATTTTTACTTTTTCTAGCCCTATGTACATAAATTTGCGGCTAGTAGGTAGAGAAGGTATTGTATTCCACCAAAAAGTTAGATGTCGAGATTTCATCGCAAGTGTATATGTGTGTGTGTCTATGGACAGCATAGCCCACAAACTTAAATACCGTAAAATACAAAACTTGGTATTTAAGTTTAGTATCTTCCATAGATGCACTATGATGATTTATAAAAAAATCCCCATCACGAACTAGCCTTTACACGGAAAAACGTTAGAAAATTTTGATTTTCACAAAAATGGCTTAAACGATTTTGATTAATATATCGTATATTGCATATATTTACATGGTAAATAAAACGTATATCTTGAATTTTCCGAGAATAGCTTCTGAAGTCCTGCTCATTCTGGAAAAATTTTGCTTAAATTTGCGAAACTGGTAAACCGTAAGAAATAGACACAAACTTACTGCAAATAAATAAATAAAAAAATACAGATCTTGTTAAAACAAACAATTTATGTCATGTACAATTTTGTTGCAGATTTGAACGTTTTCGACATATTCAGTATTATTGGTTTCAATTTTAATTTGCTTCAAACAGTAGGTCATCTTTCTTTCGCCTGTCTTTTGTTTACATGTTCCTGGCAAACAAAGGAATGGACTTTCAGTTGTTTCATATAGCGACCGCCTTTTAAAAGAATTTACTATCACTTTAGCCTAATATATTGCCTTACTTTCCTTTTGCTTACAAAGGATCAAGTAATAACACAAATTCTGCTAATGCTTAAGTCGATTAAAATTATATAAATAAAGTAACAACTTTTGCAAGAAAAGTTTGTTTAATTAGAGAAAGTCATGTGAATTGAACACATCAGATTTCTTATAAATATTTTAAAAAATTACTACCCTTTTTATGTTTAACATTGTTTAACCTGGCAGGTCATATCGGAAAATAAATGAAACCGGTGAAATAAGCCCCAGAAGAGCTCATCCTAAACGAGATTCGAGCTCGGAACCTTTTGTATGCGAGACAGACACACAACCCCAACACTACTAACGCAGTGTAAGCTGTATTGTATCTTTCCTATTTCGGGTGAACCAGGCGTCCCAAATTGAACAAATGTAAACAAACTGATACTGAAAAAAAAAACAGTAAATACACAGTAAACAGCGTGATGAGGAGAGAGTGTTGCAAATAATTATGTGGCTAGTTAGGAATTCATTTCCTCATTTTTATAACAGTTTTGCTTTTACCTTACGGCAGTGAATTATTTCCGCTTGCAATTAGTACAAACCGTGGAAATTCAAGCTTCTGTCACTGTTCTAATACGTCCTTCATGTAATAAATCTATTCAAGAAAGAAACTCCAAGAAATGCTTCCAAGCTTTATGGGCAATTTTGGAAGATTTAGAAACGTATTTTTCAAGCTGATATGGTACAATAACAAATAGGATGCTTTGTCAGAAAAAATAATAACCATAAGAAAATATGATAGTGTTAAGATGCATACAAATACAAGAAAAGAAAAGAAGTATATATAGCTACTAAAAAGGCGTCAAAGAATACAAAATATTCAGGATGTGTTGTAATTCCCAAGTGTCTGCGAATAGCTACAAATCTGGTGCCTATATTAAAAATACGATTACACATTCACATGACTTTCTCTACATCTCTCTAACAAATTATTGTTGCAAAGCTTACTATTCTATCAGCTGGCATGAGAGAGCTTGACCAACGAGCGTACGAGAGTCTCGATTACTCGCGAGACTCATAAGTCTCGTTAAAAACAAGACTGCGGTGCAATACACGGAAATGCGCATAACCAGTCCTGCAAGTTATATTATTTCATCTGTTTAAATGATTTAAGATTTAAATAGCCTACCAGAATAAGGATGGTATTTAAATAATCCACGCTGGGCAAAGGGTTAAAAATGAAATGTGGAATCACAGAATCTGCAGATATGTGAATGTGGTCTCCAATTTTATTACAAATAAGTGTGTGTATGTATTTTATTATTCATAAAGTATTTATGTTGCAAGAAGTAATTCTATTTTCGGTTATAATCTGAACATGTTTATACATAGCGACACAAAATGTAGGTATATCATTAACGATTAATATCACTGATTCAAACAATTTACTGTGAACGCGTTTGGATACACATTGATGTATTGTTAAACGATTACTCATTTTGAGTTATTACTAGGGCCTTTAGTTTGTTATAAATGCAGTTTTAGCCTTTTACTATCTCCTATTAGACTCTTTGGATTTTTTAGCTCGTTATAAATGCAGCTTTATCCTTTTGCTATCTTCTATTAGGCTCTTTGGATTTTTTACCTTGTTATAAATGCGGTTTTAGTCTTTAACTATCTTCTATTAGGCTTTTTAGAGTTTTAGTTTGTTATAAATGCATCTTTATCCGTTTACTATCTTCTATTAGGCTCTTTAGATTTTTAAACAAATTTCCTTGCTTTTAAACAATGTTCCTAGCTTTTTTCTAGAATTTTAAATACTTGTCCTAGTTATTTAAAGAAGTCGAGACAGACGCTTTTTATAACATAATACAGATAAAAATGAAAATTATTTTACTTCACGGAAGCATGTAATTAATATGTACTGGAATTAAGGCAATTTGTTACACAGCATACGCGTGCTAAATTTTAATTAAAAGTTCAACGTGCATTTTTAATATAGAACACTCACAAACTTCACATTTCAGCACTGTTGCTGTACAAATCATCCATATTTCCAAATTTTCTGTTGTTTTTTAAATGTATTCCTATATGCAGAAAAAGATATTTCAACATCGCAGGATGTCATTGGCGTATATTTCATGCACGCAATTTTTATACCAGACAAAAATGGTGATAAATTATTTCCCTGGCTAACCGCACATTCACACTAAAAAAAATAAACAAATTATTAAACAAAAATTGTAATTCAAATGAATTGAAGAAAAATTGATACATCTTCTACTGAGTTAAGAAAAAAATTAAGTTTAACGAGTTTTAGATCATAATATTCCAATTAGCTGTTTTTTTTTTTCAATAAGATTCATATATCAGCACCCAAACGGCTTGAAACATAACGGTACTTTGAAACTTTCTGACTTATAAGGGGAAAAATAGGTTAAAGCCTAAAAATCCGGCCCATAGTTATTACGTACTCAGTGGATCATACATCAACCTACTTCACCTCTAGTTACGTGAATACTCGAGTCGCCTTGCCCGAACACTGCTTCTCAATGCATGAGATTCTCGTTGGAACACTCTCAAGAAGTGACGTGGCTTACGAATAACGAGCGAGAATGACGGGTATTGACCGCCTTTACTAGTAGCTATGTGAAACAATTGAGATTCGGTTTTCTTTGTATGTCCAGCAAAAGCAATGAAAAGTTATAGTCAAAACTGAAATCAATAGAGAAAACAATCAGATCCACAAGAAAAAACATGTATTACAAAAATTATACTTATTTATCAATAAAATCCACATTTTTTGGTGCAGTAAGATTTTGTCCATATGTTACGGTTAACAATTATGTAAAATTCTGCATAACTCATCCAAAATAAAGAGATCTTCAGAGGCTATTCCCAGATAATTCAAAATATAAATTTTATTTGTGATGTAAATGTCTTCAATATACGGCATTTTAATCAAAATCGTTAGAGCCAATTTTGAGAATAATAACATTTTCAAATATTTTTCCATGTATCCTTGGAAGATACTAAATATAAATACTAGCTTTAGTATATAATCGTCATTTGGTTTTTGAGTTATGCTGGCCATAGACACAGACATATACAATCGGATATGTTTTCTAAAAGTGCTTCTTTCGGACTCAGGGGAGCTAAAAACACTATATTCGGTGAAATATCAACATGGGTGGAATTCATGACTTCTCTAGCTATTATACATTGTATGTACAAACGTGCTAGAGAAAGTAAAAATATTTGTAATTAAAATCGTAAGGAGAAAGATTCAAATCACATTCAAAGGGAAAATATTTATACATTCGTTGAATCTGTTTAAAAAAATATTTCTAGTTTTCATTTCACAGCACCTTTGTAAATAAGAATATTTTAATTTAGTTTTTAGCTTGGTTCATTGATATAGCCCCATTAACTTTGATTGTCAAATTGGGGGTTTGTTTTGAGAAATAACTGCTAATATCTTGTCGCTGAATTGTAGGGTTTCTTAACGTTGGTTTTTCAGTATTATAGTATTAAAGACACATACACACATTTACTCCCACATACATACTTCTATACTCTGTAGGGGATAGCGAACTATTTGTTGTTGAAGAAAAATTCCCCACCTCAGCCGAGAATCGAACCCGAGACCTCCGATAGAATTTTATGCAGTGTGATATCTAGAGCTCGTTCCGAGGTCACGAAATTGCCGGATTGAAGATCGGTGAACACAGAATATAGCTATGACATGATGGAGTAGGTGTAGTCTCTATAGCCCATTTCTAGCATTACTTTCTACTTGGCCTCGTTCAGTTCCTGCTAGTAGATAAACCAGTGAACAATAAAAGAGACACTGAAGAACTTGTGGATGTTTTAAACATATTTTGAGTTACAGGAGGAGATCCTTTTCTTTCGATATGGTAAAAATGTATCTGTAATTCACTGCAATAAATTCTGAGCGAGTTTGTTAGATTTACGTTCATTGTCTTTTCAAAACTATGTGTATTAGTATCCTGAATTGTTTGCATCAAGCTTTATTTTTTTATTTCTAAAATCACAAATAATTTTATTTACTAATCATATTATGAAATAATTGCTTTATTATTTCTTTATGGATTAGAATGATACATATTATGCCAATATATGTAATAAGCTAATTTTGGAACAGATTATACCTCAACGTGGGGTATTTACGGTACAAACGCCTCACCAATACTCCCTTTATGCCACAGACTGCTCTGTGTGTTCGTAAGTGTGAACGCTTCGGAACTCAAAAACGAGTTTTAGTGATATACGTATTTTCCCAAATAATAATGCGGCAGTAAGCAGAAATAGGTGCTAAGGTGAAATATGGTGAGATGGTAACAAAAACTACATATTCCTTGGCATCATTAAATACAGTAAACTTCTATAATGTAAGATTAACTCTTTCAAGATAAGTCAAGGAGAGGGAAAACCCAAGGAGCATTAAAGCAGAGAGATAACATTGAGGGCTTGGAAGTTTGCCGGAATCGCCCCAATGTCCGTGAGCTAATACTCCAAGAAAAAAGGCAAAGAGTTCTGGAATCCTTGACGGAAGAGTTTTGGCTTTGCATATTTTCCATGGAATGTTGAAGTGAAGGCACCGGAATTTGGACAGCCTTGTCACTACCACTTTCACACAATTATTCTCGCTGTATTAGATTCACATCAACAGAGGCCTTGAGAGTTTGTTGCTATCGAGACGACCTGATTTAGCTGTGAGATTAGTTACGGTATATCTGCCAGCATCTGCCGCGTCGTAACTTTCGCTTACCTGCTGCGAGCTTGGTAGCATATGCTGAGCGAACCATACAGCCTGAATGCTTTATATATTTTTTACTTTCTCTATACGTACTATGTGCATTGTGTATAGATGAAGTATTGTATTGCACCCAAAAATTCGATACCGAGATTTCACCGGAAATACATGTTTTAAGACCCCTGAATCCAAAAAAAGCATTTTCAGGAAAAGGTCCATGTGTATGAGTGTGTGTCTGTGGACAGCATAGCTCAAAAACGGAAAGACCGTTAAATACTAAACTTGGTATTTAGGTTTCACATCTTCCAATGATGCGACACGAATATTTTCAAGAAAATCCCCCCACCCCTAAATACCCTTTACATGGAAACATTTTCGAAAATTTTGATTTTCTAAAAAAATGGCTCTAACGATTTTGATTAACATCCCGTATATTAAAGATATTTACATACCAAATAAAATGTATATCTTCAATTTTCTGGGAATAGCCTCTTAAGAGCTCTTTATTCTGGATGAATTTTACTAAATTTTGCTTAACTGCTAAGCGGTAAGAGATAGACAAAAACTTGCTACACAGAAAATGTTGATATGATCAAAACACACAAATTATGTCATTTACATTTTTTTTGTGGCGGTAACAGTTTCCGTAATATTCCTTGTTTTTGGTTTCAGTTGCGAGTATTTATAATTTTCTCAGACAGCAAGTGTCCGTTTTTCTTTTGTTCTGCTCCTGGCCAAGAAAAGAAGCGATTTGCAATGGCAATCGAATAACCACAGCTTTGAAAACATTTGACTATCGGTTTAGCCTGGTGTGTTCCCTTATTTTCTTTATACTTATAAGGAACTAAGTAGTAAAAACATTCTGCTAATGATTATCTCGATTAGAAAGGTGCAGAAAGAAGAAAAATCTTATGTAAGAAGTATGTAGAAGAGCTAGAGAAAGTCATGTGAGTGTAACACATAAGACTTTTAAATATGTTTTCTAAACTAAGGTTCTCGTGCGGTTGAATAAAAACAATTTAATGGTGTGGGTAGTATATATAGGATACATCAATAAAATAAACTTGTTTTAACGGCATAGAAAAGAATGTACACAAATGATTGTATATTTTATCCGCTTTAGAAAATATCAAAGGTCACCAACTCCTTGTTAACTGGCGAAGCAAGCAGGTTTGCTCCGTGCGCTTATGTAAATAACCACGTGACAGCAGGAATGAATGTTGTCTCTTCCTTGTACACTCAAATGCATTAAAAATACGCCTGAGCCTTTTCGCAGATTCCGCCCATGTCTTCCACCAGTTTGCTCTGCTCTTAAAAGCGTACTAGACAGACCATGTTAGCAAACAGAAGCGGATAGACATGAAACGTAACTTGCAACAAATGAAGTTCTGAATTGATCCCCAAACTCTCTGGTTGGACAATCTCCAGCCTTCTCACCGGTTGATATAAAATTAGATTAATATTTTCTCTGCGCTACATAGTGAAGTTCTAATGCCAAGGTAATTGGCGCACGTGGTGGACAAAATTAACGCACCACTTATACAAGTCAACCGTTCCGTGGGAGCGTTGAGCGGGGTTTAGGAATGAAGGGTTAATTGTCCAACCAGTTTTGTTTTTTCTTACTCGCGTAGCATGTTGTACCAGAATAGCGCCAGTTGAACTCTGGTAAGACTCGAGTCCCCATCAAAGGCTCACATTTTGAGTAAAATCATAGCGCCAGGCGTATTTTTTATTGTCTTTGAGTGCACAGTCTTTGAGTATATCCAAGTGTAAATGCTAACGCAACTGACATACTACACAAATTGTTCAATTAATCATGAACCTACAACAGTATATTAACACATGTTGCATATCGCCACTGCACTGAAGGAATTACCTGTTCCTGCTTTCCGCGCAGTTTAATCACGCATTCTCTGCTTTACTCAGAGGTGAGGCTAACAGTTTAGTTTTAAATTATAATTTAAATTGAAGAGATATTGTAAAAGTTACATAACACAAATCACAAATGTTCAGTATTCTACTGCTGCACTATCTCTTTCCCAGCTCAGGTAGGTCTGTACGTAGCAGTGGCACGTTTTCTTAACACCTTCAACAGTCATCATTGAAAGAACTGCTAGTTCTCGACTACCCGCCGCACAGATTATTACTTTCTCTAGCACATATGTACATACATACAATGTACTTAATAGCTACAGGAGTTACTATATCTGATTTAAAAATTTAATGTTGAGATTTCACCAGAAATACATGTTATAGAGTCCCCTGAGTCCAAAAAAAGAAACAGTTTTAGGTCTGTGTGTGTGTGTGTGTGTGTGTGTGTGTGTGTGTGTGTGTGTGTGTGTGTGTGTGTGGACAGCACAACTCAAAAATAAAATCTTGGTAATTAAGTGGAGTAACATCCAAGGATGTGGCACGTACATTATCTGGAAACCGTCCCCCTCAACTACCCATTTCATGGAACGTTTATCGAAATTTTGGTTGTCTCAAAAATGGCTTTGTAGAATTTTGTTTAATTGGTAAGCCATAAGATACACACACACACACACACACACACACACACACACACACACACACAAAGCTTACTACAGAAACAATATAACTCTTATTGAAGCATAACAAATAAAAATAGCTAAGCCACAATACACACACACACACACACACACACACACACGCATACATTACATTACATAATACATAAATAAAGCTACTACAGAAAAACATATAACGCTCATTACACATTCAACTATTTAAATAAAAATAACTATTTTGGAATCAACATTTATGAAATAGTTACAGACCTAGGTTTTCATTGTTAAACTAAACGTGGCAACTAAAACATGCGAGTGTTCAGTTTTCCTAAAGGTTTTAAACATGATATCATACTTTATCTGTGACTTTTATTTTCCGTTGTGATCCAGAAACCAACAGAATAGTGTTATATTTGAGATTATTGATAGTTAAAAATGTAACCTAAACGGCGTAAAAGGAATATCAAAATAACTGCGTGAATACTACAATATATACAGATTTATGTAAAACTTGAGTTGAAAAGAAAGCTGTACTAATGTACTGTATCAAATTTATTTATTTATTTCACTTTCTCAAGACAATATGTACAATGTACCTAGTGGATAGAGAAGGTATTATATTCCACTTAAAAATTCGATACAGAGATTTCGCCGGAAATTACACCGAAAATGTTTTGAGACCCCGGAGTCAAAAAAAAAAAAACATTTTTAGAAAAATGTTCATGTGTTTGTCTGTCTATGCGCAGGTTTGTGTGATATATATATAAATATAAATATGAGTGTGTGAAGCATAGTTCAAAACGAAAAGAGATTAAATACCAAATTTGGTATTTAAATTCAGTATCTTCCAAGGATGCGACACGAAGATTTTCTTGAAAATCCCCCACCGGAACTGCCTTTACATGGAACATTTTTGATATTCTCAAAAATGGCTCAAATGATTTTGATTAAACTACCTTATGTTTAGGTTATTTTATGACAAACGAAATTTATATCTTAAATTTGCTGGCAATAGCCTCTGAAGACCTCTTCATTCTGGATGACTTTTGTATAACTGTAAACAGTAAGAGATAGACAAACAATTACTACACAAAAATACAGATCTCATTAAAACATACAATTTATGCAACATACATTTTTTTTTTTAGAATTAACCGTTTTAGAAATCTTCCTAGTTATTTGTTTCAGTTTTAAGGTACTTAAAACTTTCTCAAACGGAAGATGTCTTTCTTTCCGTCTCTCTTTTTTTTATTCCCAGCAAGCAAAGAGAGAATTTCAATTGTTTCCCTAAGCTACCTGCTTTTAAAACATTTGACATTCCCTTATTTCCCTTCTACTTAAAAAGAAGCAAGTAATAAGACCAATTATGGCAATGTTTATCATTATTAGAATAACGTGGATAAAAGAACAATCTTTTGTAAGGCAAGTTTGTTTGTGGAGCGGCTAGAGAAAATCATGTGAATGGAGTACCTCAGATTTTTATTTATTTTGTGTTATAAGTGCCCTTCGTAGCTATTTACATCATGCTAGTTTTCTAGGTTACTATACTTGTTTAAATAAAGATAGCATAGAGCAGATATAATATATAACAAAACTAATTGAAATTAAAGCAAATAAAATACTGGAATATTCAATTTAAAAATGTAATTCAAAGCCTGTTTATTTGTTTCATGTCTTGCTGAACCAAATATGTTATAACGTTTGTGCTGGAGTTTTAGAAATGTCACAACTACATTATATTACCTTAAGAATTCAAGTTTTAAAATGATTAAATTTATAAAGAATCTATACGAAAATTTTAAGAATAAGCATTTTACAAAAATCCAGCTTTTAATTAAAATTCCATTAATGCTTTAGCAGATTTACCTATACCTTCTAACATTTCATCCGGACGATCTGAATACATGCTGTTCAGTTATTCCTGTAGGGAAGTAGAAAGTATCACACAGACAAACCTGGAAATATGGGAGACCATGCAATACCCTGTATTTAAAGACCATGAAATTCCGGAGTACAGCCTTCGTAGAAATTGTGCCATCTTAACAAGGATATAGAATTGCTTATATATCTGTATACATATATCAAATAAAATTACGTATTAATTTCTTCAACAGTATTTATAAATTCGCTTTTACGAAGTTTAGGATGCATTTGTATCTGTCTTAGCGGCATCATTACCAAACAATTGCGTTTATTTTGATATTTCTCGTGGTACTGAATGCATGCATACCGACAGTGCCATTGTATAATACGTACTGCTGTTGGCAACGAAGCTCATTTGTCATCTCCTCTGCAAATTTCGTCCTGTAATATCATCTAACCACAAGGCGACCTTCCTCCCACACCAACCACAGGCACGTATTATCTAACGTACCTCAGATATCCTTAGCTCATTAATCTTTTCCATTTCCTCCTTCAAGAGCTCTCCTCCACACTCATTAGAATACTTGTTTCGTTTTCCCCTCTGCACACACATCCTTTCGCATGGAGTTAAAACTTTAAACTTACTGGCTTCTAAATTATTTTCCAACTGTCAGCTGGCACCTGCTGACGGTAAACAAGAGCAACGTATCCGCTATGCAGAAACCTGCAAATAATTTAGCAAGTTATCTCATTTTCCCGTCTACCCTCTGTCATTCTACACAATACAGAACTGGCGAATCGATTTTGTTGACCTTTGTTACTGAACCCAAGAAATGTGGTGCTCTCTCGCTAGTATAAAACACATTTGGGCTGTTGCACAAAAATTCTCGTATCCATTATAAACACATCATTCTCTTAGAGAGAATATAGCAATTCAAAAATCTTAAGTGTCCCATTCACATGACTTTCTCTACATCGCTATAACAAAGTAGTGTTAAAAAGTATATTCTTCTACCTACTGTAAGATAATCGAGATAAACATTAGCAGAAACTGTCCTAATTACTTGTTTCTTTGTAAGTAGAAGGAAAATAAAGGAATACACTAGGCTAAAACATATTCAAACATTTTAAAGCCTAGTGCATGTAATCCGTTTCTCTGCAGGGACAGGAGTTTACAGTTTGTTATTTGTACAGTTTTCTGATAAAAATAATAAGGAATATCTCAGAAATGGTCAATTCAACGAAAAAAATGTATATGACATAAATTGTGTGCTTTAATGTGATCTCTTACGGTTTACCAGTTACAGAAAATTCAGCAACATTCATTCAGAATAAAGAGGCTTTTAGAGACTATTGCCAGAAAATTCAAGATATACATTTTATTAACCATATAAATATCTTAATGTATGGTATTTTACTCAAAATATTTAGAGCCATTTTTTAGAAAATCAACATTTTCGAAATTATTTCCATGTAAAGGGTGTTTTTGAGCGGAGGAATTTTTCTTCTTCAAAATCTTCGTGTCGCATCCCTGAAGGATACTAAACTTATATACCAAGTTTGGTATTTTACCAACTTTTCGTTTTTGAGTTATCGTGTTCACAGACACACTGACATAAGGACCTTTACGGGGACTCTAAAACGTGTATTTCCGGTGAAAACACGGTAACGATTTTTCGGGAAATGTAATATCTTCTCTATACACTATGTACATAGTGCGTGCAGAGAAAGTAATAAATCTAAAGACTAACGTTTTCGGATAATATTTAATATCGGATAAACTTTATAATACCAGTTTGGTATTTTACCGAATTTTCGTTTTTGAGTTATCGTCTTCACAGACAGAAACACACGGACCTTTTTCTAAAAAAGCAATTCAGGGATCCTAAAATGTGTATTTCCGGTGAAATCTCGGTATCGAAGTTTTGGGTGGAATACAATACCTTCTCTATACATAGCACGTATATGGAGAGCAAAAATTAAATTATCTTTTAACATAAGGACTTAAAATTCCAGCTTTAAGAGCCATTTGTGAATGTCATAAGCCAAATTATGTGAACGTTCTGGTGATCTGTGATCATTTGGAGAGATAGTGTGTCCTGGAACTGTTCGGTAGAAAATGCCGCTACACGATGAGAACGCATAGCAGTAACTTATCTACGAAGTGTTCATCAGCCTGGTAAGACTACCCTGGGATGGAAGCCCTAAACCTGTACTCTGTGGTTAGCGTCGGTCTCAGAGTGTGGGAACCGTACTATTGTGTGACAATTAGAAGTCGGCACGCCGCTTTTATCCACATTATCACCTGGAGATTATAGCGGCAAGAACAAGGCTTTCATTATATCGGCCAACATAACTTTAACGCCTTACGTGCTTTTGTTTTCAAATACACATGTTTGGTTCAGTTCCGTTACACCCATTTGGAATACATTCAAGTGTGTTCATTAACGTATGTCCTTTCTCTAAAAAAAATCTGATGTGCTCCATTCACATGCCTTTCTCTACATCTCTGCAACAAAGTTAAGCTTCTTTTTGCTTCATGCTAATCGAGAAAGAATTAGCAGAAATAGTTTTATTACGTGCTTCCTTGCAAGTAGAAGGGAAATAAGTAAGTAGCATAGGTTTAATTATTAGTCAAAAGATTGGTGCTGTGCGAGTGACATTTCTTTGCTTCTGTGGGCAGGAGTTCACAAATTCCCGTATGAGAAAGATATGTTTATTAAAGCTGAAGCGATCCACATAACATAAATTGTGTGTTTTCACGTGCTCTATATTTCTGTATTTCTGTAAAGTAGGTTTTTGTGAATCTCTTGCGGTTTGCCAGTTAAACAAAATTCCGTAAAATACATCCAGAATAATGTAGTCTTCAGAAGCTATTGCCAGAAAATTCCAGATATACATATTATTTGTAGGTGTATATCTTTAATATACAATATTTTAATCAAAATCATTAGAACCATTTTTGAGAAAATCAAAATTTTCGAAAAAAGTTTCATCTAAAGGGTAGTTGGGGTTGGGGGATTTTCTTGAAAATCTTCGTGTCACATCCTTGGAAGATATCAAACTTAAATACGAAGATTGGTATTTAACGTTCTTTTCGTTTTTATTTTTATGTAGTGCGTATTTGTCTATCTCTTACAGTTTACCAGTTATGCACAACTCATTTAGAATAAAGAGAGCTTCGAGTCTATTACCAACAAGCTGATAGACTTGTGCCATGTAAATATTTTGCTTCTCAGCTAAATGGAGCTCACTTTTACGTCCTATATAGAATATGACGCTAAGAATCGCGGCAGTTAAAGAACGTCCATCAATAAACTCAATTTCAATTTTGTTGCTTAGCGCAATACTTTCTTGATCTATTAATGTCTTTCACTTTTTATTGTAAGATCACCCTTACATGCATTGTATCATTTCTTATTCTCCTAATCTGAAATAAGGTTTAACCTCAACTGACAGAAAGAGTAGAGAGATTTAAAAAGAGGAATGGGTGGCAGAATTAAGCTTTTGAGTTTAAGCACAAATGGTTCCTAATTGACAACTGAGTTACATCACTCCGTAAGCTCATTCTCACCATAATTAAACACAAGGATTAGATTTCAATCAAACCCGATTAGATTTCATAACTTTTAATAGACACTGCGAATTCTATGCAGTTGCTAAAACACTATATTGGACATGTAAGTTGTTTTTCTTTTTTGTCCTTTGTTTGCTTTATTTTTACTTTCTCTACCAGGCAGTATATATATATATGTATATATATATATATATATATATATATACATAATAAGGTAGAGATGGTATTGGATTCCACCCAAAACACCGAAACCGAGATTTATGCCCGAAATACATGTTTGAAAGAAAAGCATCTTTAGAGGTCCGTGTCTTTGTGTTTCTGTGGACAGCATAACCCAAAACGAAAAGGCGTAAAATACCAAACTTCAGTAGCTTTCAAGAATGGAACAAGAAGATCTTCAGAGAAATCACTTCGAACCCAAACTACACTTTACATGGAATTGTGGTCAATATTTTCGATTTTCTCAAAAATCATCTCGACTTCAAAAGCTATTCCCTAAGAATTCAAGATATATACGTAATTTTTCATGTACTGTAGGTATCTTTAATATACGGTGCTTTAGTCAAATCAAATTTGTTAAGATGTAGTTTGGTATGAGGGGAATTTTTGGAAACTTTGTGTCGCATTCTTGGAAGAGTTTCATTTAAATATCAAATTTGGTATTTAACCGACTTTTCGTTTTGAGTTATTATGTTCACAGAAACACAAAAACCTTGTCCTAAAATTTTTCTTTTTTAGAGTAGCGGAACCCTACGACATATCGCATTTTTGGATGGAATGCAATACCTTCTCTACCTATATACATAGATAGGGAAAGTAAAACGTTGCTAAACATGATTTCTCACATTAACAAAGCTGAATGTGTTAACATGAAACTTCATTCATTCAGTTTAGATTCATATTGGATTAAGAAGTGTTTTGACTAAAACTGTATATTATCTATCATGAAAAATTCTCATAAGATTGTGATTTAAATTACAAATGAGTTTCATCAACACTTAGATAAGAAAGTGAAGCCAGGAAGAAACAGAGATAATGGTGCCATTATCTGCAATGAGGTTTCCTCTGAATTTTAAACTAAGCCATAGCTTCTACAGTATATAGTTTCTGAGACTCCAAGGTTTAGCTGAACAGTAAAGTTTACACACATGCTAAATATAAACCAAGAAATACAGTAAAGTAAATGACCGACAGACTTTCAACGATTACAGAAGAATAGTATAGTGACGATAAAGTTTTAACCTACTTAATGATATATATTTTTTTTTAATATTTGTACCGTTGAAATATTAATAACTTATCTTCCACAAGAGCAAAAATAATTATAGTTGCGACATTTTAAAATTTATGAGTTTTTGTTTTCCTGAAATAATGCTCCATCAGCGAGGGACACATTTGCGCATGGAAAATTATGCACATTCTTTGGTCAGAGTTTTCTGAGAGAGTGCAAAGAGCAAAACTACAAAAACAGACTGCTTATGCCTAGTCGGTTACGTCTGTCTCCCTCCAGTGTTTAACGCTCTATTGCATGGTTCCCCCTCCCAAAAAAAAAAAAGATCACTAAACGCTTTAATATATGTATGTGTATTTTGTTGTTATTTTTATATTATACTGGAATTTAACAATAAACTGGAGGTATTTGTAGCTATTTTAAATCATAAATGTATTAATTTGCTTAAATATTATTGAGTGTTTAGAACAATAGGCAGAATGCCTGCAACTGCAGTCAAATATAATTATGTCATCTTCGCGGTGATAACACCGGCTATTTTACGTGGGTTCTCCCCCTCCTTTACCAAAGCACATTTGACTCATGTCCTTCAACTTTGAATGACTGTCTAGAGCATTATTTACCACGTTAAGAACCACGATTATTCGAAGTATGTACTCAAATAATTCATGTAGTAGAGGGTTAAAAGAATCTTACCAAATAATTTCAAAGAGACAAACAACAGCTAACTGAGTAATAGCGCTATCATTAGCGTGCTCAGCTGTGAAACCCCGTACAAGAGTTCAATATTTTTTCCAAACATGAACTTTGTGGTGAACCCAATTTTAATCTTATTACGTTGCTATCAAATTTAAATACATGTTAAGTATGTATTCATTAGAGATGAACACGGTTATCTGCAAATAGTAACAGTTTAGGGGAGTTTTATCACTGTCATACTGTGTCATTACTGAATTTGATCTATTACAATAAACTCAAAGACCACGTGCTCGTCTAACATTCGTCTTGTCTCTAAAAGTTGTACAGTTGAATACAGTAAAACCCTCTATATCAACCAAATATTAATCTAAACTAAAGTGAACGTGGCTGAGTGATTAGGCCGCTTGCCTCCAATTTAGGCGGCACGGATTGGAACCCATGCGTCCAGGTTCTCCATTCTGTGGTTTCGTGCCATTGGCTCTCCAGTCTTCTTACCCCTAGACATTCGCTTGTAAGGGGGATTTAGGAAGAGGATAAACCGACTACGAAACGAAACTAAAGTGAAGTGAAGAAAATCTGATGTGTCACATGCGAGTTCTTAAAAACACTACTCTTATAAAATCTCATTATATTATCTACTTCATGGTATTCCAGACGAACATTAGCAGAAATGGTTTTATTATGTATAAGTACTTCCTTATAGTACACTTAAAGACATCAAAAATACTCCTGGAAATAATTATTGTAAAACGGGGGTCATTTCACTTACCCACTTATTTCTTCCATCTGTTTGCTATGCTGTTAAACGCAAATTGGAAAGGCCACGATACGAAGAGAAGCGGATGGATATGAAACATAACTTGCGATAAATGAAGTTCTACTTGCAAACTGGTAATTCCCAAACTCTCTGGTTGGACAATATTCCACCTCTCTCACCGGGTGATACAAAATTAAATTAATCTTTTTTCTGCACTACATACTGAAGTTCTAATGACAAGGTGATTCGCGCACATGGTGGACAAAATTAACACACCACTTATACAAGTCAACCTGTTCTGTGGGAACGTTGAGCGGGTTTGAGGGATGAAGGGCCAGTCAGTTTTGCATTTTCTTACTCGCTTGGTACATTGTACTAGTTAAACTTACTGTAGGACCCGAGTACCCATCAAACGTTCACGTTTTCAGCGCCAGGAGTAGTTTGAGGTACAATGGATTTAAGATAATACAGAAGATTTATACGATAACAGGATGTTTTAGGAACGTGTCACTATGTAATAATTATAATATTCGTTCTGTTTGCAAAAAAAAAAAAAAAAAAAAAAAAAAAAAGCGACCATTTGAGAAAAGTTAAGTATTGTAAAATTCAAACCAATTACAAGGAATATCTCAGAAATTCGGAGTAAAGCTGTATCAAGTCTTTCGAATATTAAAAGCCCCAATAAATGTGTATACAATTCTATTTTATATTTTAAAATTCACAACAGTCATACTATATTATATATCAATATGCTATAGATGTTTAATCTTAAAATCTTCCACGAAAATGTGTATGTTTAAACGCAAAGTACATTTTTTGTGGTTATATTTTTACTTTCTCTAGTCCCGTATGTACAATGTACATAGGGATAGAGAAGTACTGTATTCCATCCAAAAATTTGATACCGAGATTTCACCGGAAATAAATGTTTTAGGACCCCCTGTATCCAAAAAAAGCATTTTGAGAAAAAGGTCCGTATGTGTGTCCGTGTGTCCCTGTGTCCGTGGGTCCATGTGTCCGTGCGTCTGTGAACACGATAACTCAAAAACGAAAAGTAGCTAAAATACCAAACTTGGTATTTAAGTTTAGTATCTTCCAAGGATGCCGGACGAAAATTTTGAGAAAAATCCTCTAACCCCAAAGTACCCTTTACATGGTACTTTTTTCGAAAATGTTGATTTTCTTAAAAATGGCTGTAACGATTTTGATTAAAATATCGTATATTAAAGATATCTACCTGACAAATAAACTGTATATCTTGAATTTTCTGGGAATAGCTTCTAAAGATCTGTTTATTCTGGATGAATTTTGCTTAATTTGGCATAACTAGTAAACCGTAAGAGATAGACAAAAACTTACTATACAAAAATGTATGTTTTGTTAGAATACACAACTTATGTCATATATTTTTTTCGTGGAGCTTACCGTTTTCGAGGTATTCATTGTTATTAGTTTCAGTTGTGAAGTACTTATACTTTTCTCAGACGGCAGTGTCTCCGTTTTTCTTTTGTTCTACTCCTGGCCAAGAAAAGAAGCGATTTGTAATGACAATCGCATAACGACAGCTTTTAAAACACATGAATATCGGTTTAGCCTAGTATATTCCCTTATTTTCTTCCTACTTATAAAGAACTAAGAAATAAGAACATTGTACTAATGAGTATCTCGATTAGCAAGGTGCACAAAGAAGAATAATGTTATGTAAGAAGTTTGTAGAACAGCTAGAGAAAGTCATATGAGTGTAACATATCAGATTTCTTCTATTCCCTGCGGTTGAGCAGTCGCAAAAGCCACTGAGAACAACTATTTAATGGATACTCCCCAAATAATATAAGATGCACATTTTATTTTTCATGAAACTGTCTTAAATATATAGTTTTTTTTAGTCAAAGTCACTTCGAAATAATTAAAAACTACTGCATATAAGAGTAATTGGGTATAGGTGGATATTCCTTAAAATATGCCTTCTTGAGAACTTAATTTTGACTACAATCGGTCAACATTTGGAAAATAAGTTTTTTTTTATGGCAACTAGGTTGGAAACCTGTGGGCATCCATAGGGAATCAACATTTAGTTTTCTTCTCTTTGGTTCGGCTCTATAGTTATTTAAACATAGTAAAATGCACCGGTCCATCATACTATTAAAAATAACGCTGTTCTCAAAAATATATTTTCATACTTTCAAAATGTTTCACGCGTCTCTGTTTTTCTTTAAATAGAATTAAAATTTCCCAGAATATGCAAAAGTATCTTTTGTAAAATTACAAGCGATAAAATTATCATAATAAAGAATAGAGAGTACATTTTTAGCTCTTATCAAATTTTTCATAATTCAGTTATCGAGTAATTGAAATATCACCGTGAAAAACTATTGTGTAAAAAAAATGCCAACCTATTTTCTCCAATTACAAAATAAAATATATTAAATAACGTATACCTTGGAAAGTATTTATCCAATTTGAATGACATTTTAACATAAAAGTAATGTAATCACAGTAACATTTTCAGAAAAATCTATAAAGAAATAAACAAAATTGAAAATTCTCTCCCAGCGTCCCTTAAATAGCAATTTTTATCTTTAACCGCCTTTTCGTTTTTGAATTATAATGTTTATGGACACGCACAAACGGACCATTTTCATAAACGTGGTTTTTATTCAAGTAAGCCAAAAACCTGTATTTCCTATTGTTTATCGGTATAGAAATATTGGATGCAATGTTATACTTACATGTATATGGTGAATAGACTTCGCTTTGCATGGTACTGTTTGAGAAAATGTTGCTAGTTTACAATTGAAGCCAATATTAAGGAATATCTCAAAATCATTCAACTCTACAATAAAAATGTATATGATATAAATTATGTGATTTCACGAGATCTAGATTTCTGTGTATAAACTTTTTGTCTATCTCTTACGGTTTAATCATTATGCAAAATTCTGCAAAACTCATGCAGAATAAAGAGAACTTCAGAGGCTGTTCTCAGAAAATTCAAAATAAACATTTTATTTGTGATTTAAAAAATAAAAGCAATCAGTTTGAAATAGGTAGATTTTTTAAATTTTTATGTCGCATCCTTGGATGATATTAAACTTAAATACCCAATTTGCTGTTTAACGGTCTTTTCATTTTTGAGATATTCTGTCCATAGATACAACACGATCTTTTCTAAGAATATAAAAATACTTCTTTCGGACACATGGGACCTCAAAACACATATTTCCGGTGAAATATCAGTATCGAATTTTTGGGTGGTAGCAATCCCTACCTTCTCTATTCATTATGTAGATTGTAAATACGAGCTAGAAAAGTATAAATCAGTTTTAACATTCATTTTGATAATTACTGTTTAAAGAGTAATAAATACATTCTAATTGCTCCAGCACATTATTTGGCTATTTGGCTACGTCGATGATGCATCATATATCTACTATAATTAAGGACTTAAGGAGATATGTTTTTGATAAGGTAATTAAATATACCAAAGCCTGCACACGAAAATGTTAGATGATAAAATAAGATCACGAACTGAAGTTAAATGAGGTGTAGTTACTTTCCAACAAGAACTTAATTCACTAACCGCATTAAACCGTACCGAAGTTTACGCTGCGTAGTACCCCCTGAAGAATGGTAGTAAAACTCTATTTACATGAGTGCGTTTACGCGCAAGTCGTCGTTTTAGACACGCCTGATGCTTTTGTCGCACGATTACCCATGTGCAACCAAACAAAATAATACAGCTGTCGTTTCAAATGTGCTTCATTGCTCTTAAACGTTTTTCCTTTTTTCTTATTTTCTTTCTTAAAAATAAATCCGTATAGGTAAAAATCAGGTGTAAAAATCCTTAGCATGGCATTCTTCGGAAGGGAAGAAAAGCCGTAGGTCCCGTGTCGTAGATTTACGGCATGTAAAAGAACCTCAAGCCTGATGGAGAGGTCTCTGAGCAAAAATTAAGAGGTCTTTCACGCCCAATATAGAATTGGAAGCTGAGAACCACAGCAGTTAAAGAGCGTCCATAAATAAAACGCTATTTGATTTCATTTTAGCCGGCCCCCATGGCCGCGCTCGCCAAAGCGTCTCGCTTTGGTGTTTCGCGGCGCAGGGGATCGTGGGTTCGAGTCCCGCCTTGGCCATGGGTGTTATATGTTTGTGTATGTGTGTGTAAAAAAAAATTACAGCTACTAGCCACATGCAATTGAAGGTTACTAAGAAAATACAGTTCATTTAATTCAATTTAAAATCTTCTCGGGCTTCTAGCCAGGTAAAAACTTGGCTTGACACCAACGTTTCGAAGAAGTGCATCTTCCTCGTCTTCATGGTGAACTGATCTGTTCTTATTTTACAGTTCATTTTGTAGAACTATAACTGCACTGAAGGTATATGTCTCTAAGGAAACATAGATGTGTAAATAAAACTGTAGGTTCTACAATTCGTATCAAAATACATTACTTTCTATACTACCTATAGTGTTGCATTCTATCCAAAAATTAGATAGTCAAATTTCACTAGAATATTTTCGTTTTTGAGCTATGTAGTTCTCTGGCACACACATGCATACATAAACCTTTTTCTAAAAATCTGATGTGTTCCTTTCGCATGTCTTTCTCTACATCTCTGTAACTTTGTTAAAATGCTTATTCATCTGTCTACTTCATACTAATTCAGATTAACATTAGTAGAAATTGTCTTATTACTTGCTTCCCTGTAAGTAGAAGGGAAATGAGGGAGTACAGTAGGCTAAAATGACAGTAAAATCATTTAAAAGCTTGTTGGTAGTATTTGAAATCCGTTTCTTTGCATGTCCAGCATTTGACAAGTTTCCTCATACGAAAAATTTAAGGGATACCTCAGAAACGGTCAACTTCACGAAAAAATGTTTGTCATACATTTTTGTTTGAATGAGATATACATTTTTGTGTAGTACGTTTTTGTATCTCTCTTATAGTTTACCAGCTATACAAAAGTTACCCAGAATGAAAAGTTGTTGAGAGACTATTCCCATAAAATTTAAGATATACATTTTATTATCTAAATATCTTGAATATAAGTATTTTAATCGAAGTCGTTGAAGCCATTTTTGAGAAAATAATTTTCGAACATTGTTCCATGTAAGAAGTAGTTGGGGGTGGAGGAATTGAAAATCTCATGTCGTATCCTTGGAAGATGCTGAACTTAAATACCAAGTTTGAAATTGAACGAACTTTTGGATTTTTTGAGCTACACACAAAACACACGGGATTTTTTAATAAATACTTTGTTTGAATTCAGGGGTCCCAAAACATGTTTTCCTGGAGAAATCTCAGTATCGAATTTTTGGGTGGAATACAATACCTTATCTATAGACTCGTATACATAGTTCGCGTAGAGAAATTAAAAATGATATTCTAGACTCAGGGGACCTCACAATATATATTTCCGGAGAAATAACAACACAGCAACACTTTTGGTGGAATGTAATACCTACTCTACCTATTATTAGGTACATAGTACGTGTAGAGACAGTAATAATATGCATTTAAGATAGTTCACTCACCCGCACTTATTGTGTACTTTCTAGGAGGAGTTAGTAAATTTCATTATTTTCTTTTGCAGCTGCGCAAATACCGTATTAAAGCATATTTCGGGAATCCAACAAAAACTAGAATATCTGCATTTAATAATAGCTACACTTTTTCCTGAGTAGCTTTTCGTGCTTTAGCAATTACAGTTGTATAAAATCCCGAATAGTGGAATGCTGACATATCTGATACATAATCTGTCTGATTTCTTCAAGACACTCAAATGTAATTAAGTACGTGGAACATGAAGGTAAGACGACTGATGTCGTAAGCATCCCAAGTAATCTTGTTGCAAACCTGTTTATTCCTGATGACACTTCCTCTAGACAACCGACAACTTGCACTGTTGTCGCCTGTGTACTTCCGTACTTCTAGCTTTAATGACTTTATAATGGCGTTGATGCAAGTTCCGTGTTTTCGGTATCGTGCCTTAGCAATTCAGAGCCGATTTGAAAGGCTTCTTTTGAAGAATTCCTAAGCCCCTGCAGTTATTTGCCTCTAACCTTTAGTAACAAATGTGGATCTGCCACAAGGATGTAGACTCTCCTCTTTTGTTTGATATATTCATTTAAATTAATTGAAAAAAAAATGATGCAGCCAAAAGTAATGCTCCCGGAAAGAAATAACAGAATTTTAGTAATATTTGCAGGTATTATTGAGTAGGAGAGAGAATGACTTGCAATATAATGCAACAAAACTTAATGACATTTTAAAAGCGTACAATATGAACATTTCTTGTGCTAAGACAAAGGTATTAGAGTCTGTGAGATTTAACTTGCCAGCTCTAGAAAACAGAGAGACAGAAACACGTACCCTCTTGCTGTCTCTCTCTTTACGTGACGGATGTATTTGCAAAGGTCATGTAGCCATTTAATAAGCAATAGAGGGTTGGGAGAGGGTACGTTTTTTCCAAGAATCTAGAATTCTAGACAGAGCATGTAGAATATTCCAAAGATAAGGACAGAACCAAACTGGACAGGTTACATCTCATACAGTTTAGCGATGAAGGGTAAAAATATAAGAGCAAAAATAGTATTGAGTGAGTGGTTTTAAATACTTTGGGGTAATAATATCAATAAAATAAATCTTGATCCAGAGGAAAATATACATAATTGTAATCAAATAATGATACATTTTGGAAAAAACATATCAAAAGATGTTAAAAAAATCCATAATGTGTAATCAAATTGTACGTCTGTATTGACGTGAAACATGAATTTTAAGAGCCCAAGATAAAGAGCGACCTGGAGCTGTATATATGAAGTTTTTCAGATCTGTTGAAAATTTTACCTTACTGAACAAACTTAAAACAGTGAAATAGAGATACATTAAAATATGAAAGTATAATGAAGAAAAGTGCTGCTTATCAAAGAATATGTTACCACCACGTGGAAAGAGTTCCCTTTGACACACCGACAAAGAAAGTTTATCTCACCACTCTGTTGAAAAGCGTGACCTGGGTTGAAAAAGGACACTTGGATCGTTTACTAGCCTAGAAACGGCTCAGAAATAACTCTATCCATGAGGGGAAGAAAGAATTTTAAATGTAAACAGAAAAAAATCTGCTATGGCCCATTGACATGTATTTATCTAGCCATTATGCCTCTCTTAGTTTAGCTTAATTTTCTATTTCAGACAAATATTCACCAGGCTAACATATGGTGGAGAGAAAATAATATAGGTACTATGTGAATGGATACATACCCTATATACTATGTAGGGAATAGAATTTCATGTGACTGCTGCACACCACTTTTGCAAATTTAAGAGTGGACTGCAGTGAATGGTGGATTCTATATTGTGTACAAAACCTTTTCTTCAGTTCCAGCACGAATCAAAGAGTAAACACTTGGCAAGAGAAACACTTTCACTATTTGTTGTTAGGATGGATGACAAAGAGACCGTTCTTATTGGATACGTTGTTACCGAATCAAGAAAGTCCTTGTGCTACCAAACAGACTTGTACTGCGTGCATCAGTGCAACGAATACGAATATACTTTCACTGATCGAAATCGTCAAGTGGTGGACGAATAACTGACCGCTGCAAGACACCACATTTCTCTTGTTCGGTTCAATAATGCCCGCTTCAGACTAGAGAGAGTAACGGCTTGTAGTTCTGTTGAGGCAAGAAACTTAGTTATATTTAGGCAAGATGCAATTTCTTTAATTTGGGAATTTGTTCCTGATCTCTTCAGGAATAAAACTTAATAGATGTAAGTTATTGACTAAGTATTTATTCATTATAAAAGCTTTATTCGCCCAACAGCTTTAGTAATGGAACTGAAGTTCATTAGATAAGTTATATTATAGCAACGTAATTAGTCCCTTTATGTTACAATATTCATATTTTTATTTAAAATGTTTGATTTAATAAATATTCATTTAATATTGAACACAGAAATTCAAATTGAGTTATAATTTTTAAATAATTAAAGTCTTTCATAATTATGATATAATAATTCTTCATGAATGGCTATTTCCAAACTGAAGCCGAAAAAAATGCATAATAGATAAAAGCCTCCAACTGAGGCAACCTTCATCTCTGGGATAAGTAAAGCAAATGGTAAGAATTCGCTCTCTTGTCATATTTTGTTTTCTTTTTCTATTATTATCTGTCTCTCTGTTTTGTTTTTTTATTATTTGCATTGCAATTATTTTGATTTAATTAAGGTCTATGTATAGTTTAAACGTAATACACCATGAAGTTTCAAGAGATAAAAATCACGAACTGGCAAACTGAACATGAATACACGAGGATACAGCATCGTTCTACCACATTGAACTATTCTACTAATGGATTGAAGTGGATTACGTACTATCCATGATTAAAGTATATGCAATAGTCAAATAAAAACAGGATTTATTTCATTTAACTCTGTCATCTCCAAATTATTCTAGCTTGATGCATTGAAATCCCTACTGATTGCTTTAACTTTGGCAACTCTAAATACTTCTGGTATGATGTATTGAAATTCTTACTGCAGATGTACTACCAAATTAAGCATTATCTTTCAATTATACTTAGTTCAATGCCTCTAAATCCTTTCCGAATGGATGAAATAGCAAAGTGTGTTCACTGCTCAGGCCATTCACTTTCTCTGTATCAATTTGGCAACTGTCTGCCACTTTAAGCTTTATCTTCATCAAAAGAATCCAACTGGTATGTGTTCACTGTCTTCCTGGTATACCCAGCCATATTGTTTTGTTCTTTTGTTCGCCACACATGAACGACCTAGGGAGGTCATTTTTACGACAGCGAAAACAGCTTACTACTTGTCATTCCCCCACAATCTAGTCGAAATTAACCAAATTTCCTATACACTGTAGCTTCCTTATTTTCGCTAACAAGGCATTTCCATAAAAGGTAACTAAATTATATCCATCCTTGAGAAGTATGAGCAATGCCAGACAGAAACTCAAATGATAAGTGAATTTGGCTCATTCTGACTGCATAACCTATAATTTTTTCAGCTGGCACGCCATATGGCACCATCAAGAACAGCTTAATATTCTGTCTGGAAAATATCATGGACCATTAGAACCGAAATAACGAAATGTGTCGACATTGTGACATAGATTATTTCTCAGTGTGAAAATGTGACTAGCCGACCTTAGGAGCATGCACTACGAGATTTTTACATTTGCTTGAGAGCACAAAACCAATATTACATCTATGTAATATAGAATCACGAGTTTTTCTCACATTAAGTCCTCAGCAAGAATCTTTACAAGTTACTCGTGTATAAACATGCAAATTGGCATTTAGTGGTACAAATTTACATTTATTTTGTAACTTTTTAATTTTTCTTGTTTATTTTTCAAAATTACTAAAGTAAAATAGGAAATGAAACCAACTAAAATGAAAAGTTACATTAAGTACAGTTTGTAATGCATGTGTTAAAACAACGAAAATGGTGATACCGGGTGCAGAAAATAACAGTTTTTAATTTCCATTGAAATGAGGGGCAGTTTAAATCCATCACTATTATCAAACACTTCATTTTTCCATTTAAACGAAAATAATAATTCGAGTATTCATTAAGTGGGTAAACAAACATTATTAGCCCGCTTGGATAGTATGATGGTAGCGTGTCTGTCGCACGTTTAAAAGGCCTAGAGCTCAAATCTCGCTTAGGATGAATTACCCGGATAAGGTTTAATTCGGGGTTTTTCCCTTATCCTGAGAAGACGCATTTCGAGTAACTTTAAGCTCCATGGGCCCCGATTGCACCAATTTCATTCATCTTCCAATATGACCAACTAGGTTAAATGGCGTTAAGCTAACAAAACAAAACAAAAACATGTTATGACTTATTCACTTCATCTTACAATGTTGATTAGCGTGTTCATCTCATCTGAAGCTAGTTTGTTTCAGGTATAAATTCATCAGAAAAATCTAGAGATTGATATGGGGTTGTTCTCTAAACCCCAGTGAAAGAATTTATGGTATGAGGGGAACTTTGAGGTTACTAATTGACGTACATAAAGCCCCAGTGTTATGGAATGTACCATTCAAATAATCTTATATGTCATTGAGGTAGTGCACCATCATGTTGCAACAGAATGCATATTATCTTGCTGTAGTATTAAAATTTAGCATACCACAGTACATATTTAGCTTTTTGCTGTGTTATAAATTACATATATTTATTATATTCTTTGACAACTGTGAGTTTGTTTAAATTTCCTCAGAGTACGTGACAGCTCACCGTTGAGCAAGTCTAATGACGGGGTTGCCATCTTCAAGCATTTCTCAAATTTGGAGGAGAGAAAATAGAAACATCCGAAATGTGGTTTCTTAGAAGAGTTACAGGGACTAAGTGAAGACTAAAAGAGGAGCTAAGATAGCAGGAATTAATCAAATATTTTTGCACTAAATGATAAGGTAAATGCAAATAAATATAATTGGTTTTAACATGTAACAAGAATGAATGAAGACAGATTTACAAAGAGATGTTAATCCTTTAGGCCATAGAAATATTAGAAAACCTAAAAGTATTGGAAAGATCATCTGCCATAATTTCCCCTGGAGAACGGAACCAAGTTTGGTATTTTACCGACTTTTCGTTTTTGAGTTATCGTGTTCACAGACACACGCGACACACTAGCACACGGACACACGGACCTTTTTCTGAAAATACTTTTTTTTGGATACAGGGAACCCTAAAACATATATTTCCGGTGAAATCTCGGTATCGAATTTTTGGGTGGAGTGCAATACCTTCTCTATACACTATGTACATAGTGCGTTTAGAGAAGGTAAAAATCAGTCCACACTGTACTAGTGCTTGTGGAGGTGTTTATGACTGTCCTGATGCTTATAACATTGCTGTGGTAAAAAACGTGAAGAATATGTTGAGCATTGTTGCCACAAATTAAACTCTATTGAGGTATGACAAGCTTTACGAGCACAAATGTGTTTTCATATCCCGAAGGCTTTAGCTGTTAGGAAAAGGAGAAACTTAACTGTGAGACTGTTGGACTGGAACGAGTATTTCATCTACAAGGAAAAAAATATGACGTGTTACGATCACACGGCTTTCTCTAGTCGTTATCACTTATTTTTATACCTATTCTGCAAATTACTCCTAGAGATGGCATCTATAATGATAATCTTGTTTATTCTTTGACATAAATTGTTTCAATACTTATGCTGAAGCATTTCATAGTGGGGATGCGACATTTGACTTTTATGTTTACTTGCTGTGATATCACATATTTTTACATCAGATAAGAAGAAACAAAGGCGCAGCACTTGAAATACTAGACAATATAAAGAATGGCATATATCTGGGAAAATGCCTAATGCTAAGAAAAATATATAAGTTGGTTTTTCAACAAGCTTGGAATTTGTCACAGAAAATGCAAGAGATACATTTAATTTTCCATATTAATACATCTAAAGTAAGATAGTTTAATTATATTAGAGGTCTTTTTTTAATATTGACATCGTAACGAATACTTTGGTGTAGAGAGATTGTCTTAAAACGTATCGCCTGACTTCCTTAAATCTTGAAAAGATGAACCAGGTCTGAAACATATAACATATCATTTATTTCGTATACAGGATTTAGAACTATTGAACTTTTCGGTTTTCAAAGTCTATGTCCTCTGTTCATTCTGTCCTCGGGCATATAACGTTTATAAGTTCTTTTGGTGGAGATTCACATCTCACTCTTAAAACATGAGGTATCAGACTTGTTTCTGCTTTTGAATTCTTTAGGTACAGTTGGATTGTTTATTCGTTACCGTATGTCATTTGTTTTATAATCCAGAAGTCTAAAACCGTCAATACTTCGAGGAGCTTCATCCTCTGGCTCAACTTGTCAACTTAGCACCTACCTAAATGAGCGATAAACTATGAAAGGATCACATGTGGGACCGTAGGTGAATGCTGACGTGGTTTCTCATCTAAAACTATTTAATTTCCCCAATTTCTTTTTCATTCCGTTTATCATGTTTCACTTAGATTCTAGGATTCGTGGTGTAAGGCGTCCAGATTTCCGTGATGCCTGCTCCAAGAAAAAAAGTTTTATGTGAAATATAGGGCTGCCTGATTAGATGAGTCATTTGCCAACCTCATTAGGCAGCTACAATAGTGGAAACGGGTCTTCGATTAGGAACAGTCAGGGACTTTCGATTGTCTCTGGCCTGTCTGCCTGCGGCCTATAGCCTTTTACTTCATCCCTTCCTCCGCGGGGGACAGTCACTATAGTTCTCACGTAAATCGCAGGCCTGGTGCGTTTCTCTCACTGTATTTACTGACTATTCATGACTGGTTTTGAGAACAAATTATTATAAAAAAGATTTTTAAATGCTGAATTTTCATTTCATTTCTTACACAACAAGAGAAGGAAATAAGATAAAAGTTAAAGTCAGTTAAGTATACTATATCTACTTATGGTATATGAATGGTATTTTATTTAATAAACAAGTCTCAAAAAATGCTAAACCTACACTTAATAAACCAATAGAAGTATTATAACCCATGGCTCTGACGAGTGGACTTTGAACTATTAATTAAAAAGAAAATCATTGGCAACAAATGGATTATTGGAGATCTGTTAGGTCATCTAGAAGAAAGAAAACAAATTAGAAATGAAATTATAAAAGAAAATGGAATGTTCAAAACTCAATTTTAGGTTTTATCCAATGGAAACAAAAGATTTTCAAGAAAATCACTTGAAACCCAAACAACACTTTACATGGATTTTTTTTAATTTTGTTTTTCTCAAAAATGGCTGTAACGATTTGGATTGAAATACAGTATATTAAAAATATTTACATAACAAATAAAATGCATACCTTGACTTTTCTGGGAATAGTGTTTATTCTGGATACACTTTAGTGAACATTACTTAACTGGTAAACCGTAAGAAATAGATAAAAACTTACTACACAAGAAATGTAGATCTTGAAAACATTTAATTTATATCATATTCATTATTGTGTAGTGTTGACCGTTTTCGAGATATCCCGTGTTATTGGTTTCAATTTTAAGCTACAAACCTTTTTCAAACGGGGTTACCTTTCATTTCATCTTTCTTGTTTTACTGGCAATGCAAAGCGAAGCGAACTTTAATTGTACACATATGGACCAGGTTTTAAAAGATTAGATTATCTCTTTTGCCTAGTTCATTTTCTTATTTCCCATGTGCTTAAGAGGAAGAAAGTAATAAGACTAATTTTTGAGTCGATTAGCATGGCATAGATAAAAGAACAATATTTTGTAACAGTAGTCTGTTTGCAAAACACGTAGAGAAAGTCATGTGAATGGAACACGTAACATTTTTACTTTCTCTACACGTACTATGTGCATAGTGTATAGAGAAGGTATTGTATTCACCCAAAAATTCGATTCCGAGATTTAACCGGAAATACATATTTTGGGTCCCTCTGAATCTAAGAAAAGCATTTTTACGAAAGGGTCCGTGCGTGTGTGGTGTGTGTCTGTGTGTCTGTGGATAGCATAACCCAAAAAACAAAAAGAAGCGTTGGTTACCAAACTTGGTATTAAAATTTGGTATCTTTCAACACGAAGATTTTCAAGAAAATCCCCCACCTCCAACTATCCTTTACATGGAAAAGTTTTCGAAAATTTTCAATATCTCAAAAATGACTCTAACGATTTTGATTAAAATATCGTATATTAAGGATATTTACCTGACGATTAAATATGTATATCTTGAATTTTTTGGGAATAGCCTATAAAGACTACTTTATTCTGGATGAATTTTACGGAATTTTGCATAACTGCTAAATCGTAACAGAGGGACAAAAGCTTACCACACACAACATGTAGAGCACATTAAAACACACAATTTATGTTATATGCATTTTTTTCGTGGAGTTGATCGTTTTTGAGGTATTCCTTGTTTTAGATTTCAGCTTTGAAAAACTTATACTTTTCTCATGCAGGAATTTGTCAACTCCTGTCCATGCAAACAAAGGAACTTCAGTCACATAGCAACCAGATTTCGACTATCACTTTAACCCATGTTACTCCCTTATTTCGCCTACTTACAAGGAATCATCTAATAAGACTATCTCTACTAATTTTTTCTCGATTAGCACGAAGTAAATAGAAGCATAAGCTATTTAGCAATAATTTATTGCAGAGATGTAGAGAAGGTCATGCGAATGGAACACATCAGACTTTTCATATACGTTTCACATTATGTTACACATAAATTCAGATACAAATAAAACAGAAGAACACAAAATTATTCAAGTGAAACTGTTCTTCATAACAGCTACTGTAAACGGTAATAATAAGTGTGGGATGTTCATTTCCGCTTATCCTGGTTCATTTTGTAGTGAAAGTACGCCGCATATTACAGACGTATTTTCAAAAGACCGTGAGAGCTGGGAACATTCCATTAACTCCCATGGCAACTTAATTCACGCCAATTTGTTAATATCCTGAGACACGCAGGGAAACAGTAAAATGATGCATTCTTTCCGGAGCTAATGAATGTGAAATAGTCCTGCTTTACGTAATCTGTTTTCAGCAAAACACTTTCATTGAATGTAAGGAATTAATTATTCAACAGCTTAAACACTTAATTAATTATCTCTTGTAACATGCAAATATGACCGTTTTTCTTTCAGGAAGTATTTAAAAAGTCTAAGATGCAGCGTTATGCATCTAATTTAAAGTAATACATCTGTGAAATTTTCAAAATCCATAGTATGTAAGATATCTTTTTGAAATGTATACTAGTTATTATACCAATACGTGACATTTTTTCCACATATCAAATTTCTTGCTGACCTGGTATTTAATTAATAATTTTGCTGTCTAAAATTGTCATTATAATAAAAAGAAGACATTTTTAAAAATATTTTCTTAAAAATCGAGTTTTAGGTACAGCAAATTAGATTACAAATGGAACTGTTATATTAAACTGTGTGGAAATTGTTTTACTTTTTTGTAATCTCCAAAACTCTGGATTTTTATAAACTTAATAAATTATTTCTCAAAATTGTATTATTATTTCGAAAAGGTATATGACTATTTTCCTTGATAGGCAGTATAAAATTGTTAAAACTAATAAGTGAAACATTGTATGAAGTGGAAAAAACCTTTGGTAAATTTACAAGAGAAGTTTTAAAGTTGGTAGTGTCTATTAATGAGCGTGCGCTTACCCATTTATAGCTTCAGTTAATTAGCTTCAAAGCGCCAAGTGAAAAAAAAATCCTTAAATTTTATAATTCATATTTATCAATAAATATTTTTAAATTCTCATAATTTTGGTAAAATTTCTTAATACCTTATAATACCTTAAATGTCTCCCATACTATTTTTTTGTTCCATTTATAGCATGCCTTGAACTGCACGGTCCTATTGGCGACATTTCCAGGGAGCATAGGCAATATCGGCAATGGTGCTAACTCGTATACTGTAGCGTTAAGTTTCTATTCATCCTTATGTTTAATCTACAGATCATACATATACATATTCATACTTCCAGACTCTGGGGTTGATAGGGAACAATCCGGCCTAGAGAAAAATTCCCACCACCTGCCATGAATCGAACCCGAAACCCCTCGCACAGCAGGCTGGTGCTATACCGACTGAGCTAAGGGGCCGGTCTTCGATACTATTACAGACATCGACTAGTTGCTTTCACTCAATTTAAGGGGAGTTAGGGACGAAAATTGAATCCGTAGGGAATTAATATAACTTAGAAAACTATATTTTGAGAACAATTTATATAAAATAAGAACTAAAGCTTTCCTGGCGACGTGTTAATTCAAAATTTATATGTTTTCGAATTACACAATACTTATATGGTTAGCAGAAAATAAATTAAATAAACTTGGAAAATATACTGGATTCAGGAGTTCTGAAATTTCAAATCTCTACATCTTATTGTGATTAGGAATCTTAAAGCATCGCACACAAACATATTTTGTTGTGATATTTCTGAAAATGTGAGGAGTTGACGGGAACTCGGGTCTTACGACGATTTTCATTAGTGTCATTCTAGCACACAAAGGCAAAACCGATTGGGCAATGCGCCCTTTCATCCTTCATCCCCTCTCGGTATGTAGCACATAGAAAATATGAACCTAATTTTGTATCCCCGGTAAGAGAGGTGGTTTATTGTCCAACCAGAGAGTTCGAGGGTCACCAGTTCGTAACCCAGAGCTTCATTTGTCGCAAGTTAAGTTTCATTGGCACCTCCTTTAACCCTTCGGTAACGTGGCTTGTCCAATACGGTTTAAGAGCATAGGCTATATGAAAGGCCTTTACTGAATCAGATGGTGGAACAAGCGACAACCTGTGCCCAAACAAGTGGAAGAAATGGGCGGAGATAGCAAAAAGACCCTATCTTACGATAAGTATTGCCATCAGTATTTTTTATGTCTGTGAGTGTACAAGATAACAAGTATAATGTTACAAGCTGGTAAACTGTTACTTATATGTAACATCCATAGCACTTCCTCTAACCATCAAATGTTATTATATGCCACATGCATTTATCAGGAATGCACGTTTGGGAACACAAAATAAAACCAGTAATACAAGAATGATGTCCGTTTATTTGTAAATAAATTCTTAGAAAGAACTGAATATAATGAAATATATAATTTATACCACAGCAACAATTATATATGGCATGATATATTTTCACACTACAGTAAAATAACATGCATTCTTACAATGACATCTGGGATTATTTGAATGATACATTCCGCAACACCGTGACGTTATGTACATGGATTATACAGCCTCCAAATTCTCCTCATGCCATCTGAATTCATCGACTGGGTTTTTGAGGAGAACCCCATATCAATCTAAAGTTTTTGGTGACGAGTTTATACCTTGCAAAGGTATCTATTTACTTCGTTCCAATTCAACAACCATTAGCTAATTCTCTCCTCTTCCTAACAATTTAAGCCTTCACAATATGAAAACACCTTTGTGCTCGTAAAACTTGATTTACGATGCTCAATATGTTCTTCATATGTTCTACCACAGCAATATTATAAACATAAATTAAACACCAGGATAATAACAAAGACCTTCATAACTATTACAGTCTAATGATTTTCTTACTGAGAGTTTAACAGTCATACTTCTATCTTAGTACATAATTTGTTACAAACTAGATATAAAACAAGGCTTTTTTATTACTTCAGTTTTATTTCAAATACACTGATTTAACAGGGAACAGCTCTACACTGAAGCATTTGACTACAAGAGAAATAACACTCAAAAGAAAGTAATTCTAATTCGACTTTACGTAAATCTGATGTGATACAAATATAATTTTAGTACATATAATACAATTTTTACTCATAAATTTATATGAATGATAACGTAGCAATATGGAGCAATTGCAAGGATAAAAATGCTGAAAATTGCGAGAAAAGGGAATTAATTTATAAATTTCTTACTAATTACCAGGGTGATGTTTAAATACTGTCATTTAGTATGATAGAGATTATGTTTCTAAGGTTTAGAAGTGTGACAGGCAGGAGTAAACTGATCTTTAAAAAAAGATTTTGTGGTAAAAAATTAATATAGTTTTAGTTACGACAAACCCCTCGATAATGATGTAGAAACAGAAGTAGTATGAGACATCGAATCCAGTAACAGTAAAATATGTTTAAAATATTGCAATAGTTACATAAAGCTCTTCTCGTGGATAGTATTCATAAATTGTACTCTTATTGGCTCATTTATATAACCATTTTAATATCTTTGGTCATAATAAACAACAGTTAATTAAAGAACTCAAGTTATTATTCAACTGTTTTTAACGTTGTTGTTTAATACTTCATCACTCGCATTCACTCCCAGAATCTGCGAGAAAATTATTCTGGATGAAGAAAACTTCCCATGCAGCCGGGAATCAGCCCCTCTGTGCTGATAAACTAAAACACTGAGACAGTCAGTATTTAGAATCGCTCTCTTCTCCTACTACTTTTAGAGCTTTCTTCTGTAACAGCCTCCATATCCTATTCACGCCCCCTTTTATTTGTTTTTTGGTCAACATTTTTTATCCATTTTGAGAAAATCAACATTTTCGAAAATTTTTCCATAGAAAGAGGGATTTGGGTTGGAGATTTTTTTTTGAAAATCTTCGTGTCGCATCCTTGAAAGATACTAAACTTAAACACCAAATATCTTTCCGTTTTTGAGCTATGCTACACACAACACATACGGGGTTTTTTCTAACAATTATTACTTTCTCTACACATACTATGTACATAATGTATAGAGAAGGTATTGCATTCCACCCAAAAATTCGATACCAAGATTTCACCGGAAATACATATTTTGGGTCCCCCTGAATAAAAAAAAAAAGAAGCTTTTTTTTTGCAAAAATGTACGTGTGTACGTCTGTGTGTGTGTCTGTGGACAGCATAACTCAAAAACGAAAAGACCGTTGAATACCAAATTTGGTATTTAAGTTTGGTATCTTCCAAGGATACGACACGAAGATTTTCAAGAAAATTCACCCACCCCCAACTACCCTTTACATGGAAAAAATGTCGATTTTGATTAAAATCTCTTACATTTAAGATATTTACATGCAAAATAAAGTGTTTTATCTTGACTTTTCTGGGAATAGCCTCTAAAAACCTCTTTATTTTAGATGATTTTTATTGAATTTTGCATAACCGGTAAACAGTAACACATAAAAAAAAATTAATACACAAAAATGTAGATCACGATAAAACACACAAGTTATGTCATATACATTTTTTTCGTGGACTTGATCGTTTTTGAGATATTCCTTGTTTTTGATTTCAGCTTTAAAAAACTTAGGTTTTCTCATACTTCAACTCCTCTCCATATAAACAAAGGAACTTCAGTCACATAGCAGCCAGCTTTTGACTATCACATTAAACTATGCTACTTCCTAAATTCGCTTTTACTTACAAGGAAACAAGTAATTAGACTATTTCTGCTAATTTTTTCTCGATTAGAATGGAGTAAAAAGAAGCATAAGCTTTTTAACAATAATTTGTTGCAGAGATGTAGAGAAAGTAATGTGAATGGAACACATAAGATTTTCTTTTTTATTCAGGAGACCTCAAATCATATATTTCCAATTAAACTTAATATCGAATTTTTGGGTGAAACCAATAGCTTTTCTACCTAGCAAATACATTGTAAGTGTAGAGAAAGTAAAAAAAACTAATAAGGAAGAATGTGATGTGTTTCATTCATATGCCTTTCTCTACCTATTCTGCAAACAAACTAATATTATAAAAGGCTATTCTTCTATCTACATCATGCTAAACGAAATAAACATTAACATAATTGGTCTTACTACTCAATTTTCTCATAAGAAGAACGTAAATAAAGGAGTATACCAGACTAAAGCGATAGTCAAATATTTTAAATGGCGAATGATATGTGAACAACTGAAGCTCGGTTCCCTTTGCATTTCCAGAAAAACAAAAGAGAGAAGAAACGAAGGGTGACTCCATTTGAGTTGTTTACAATTGAAACCAATAAAGAGGAATATCTGGGAAACGTTCAACTCTACAACAAAAATGTCTATGCATAAATTGTGTTTTAACGAGATATACACTTTTTGTATATGTCTTATGGTTTACCAGTTATGCAAAATGAAGCAAAACGCATCCAGAATTAACAGGTCTTCAGAAGCTATTCAAAGAAAATTCAAGATATACATTTTATTTGTGATGTAAATAGGTTTAATATCGGGTATTATAATCAAACTCTTTAGAGTCATTTTTGAGAAACAAAATTTACAAACATTTTTACACGTAAAGGGTAGTTTCTTCCTGAAAATCTTCGTATAACAATCACAAAAGATATCAATGTTAAATACCAAGTTTCTATTTAAAGTCTTTTAGGTTTTTAGCTATGCTGTCCACAGACACACACACACACACTCACACGGACCTTTTTATAATTAAGGGGACCTCAAAACGTATATTTCCAGTGCAATCTTGGTTTATAATTTTCGGGTGGAATACAATACTTCCTAGCTCACCTGGTGGTAGCGTATCTGCCTCACATTCAACAGGTCGCGAGTTTGAATCTCGCTTAGGGTGAGTTACCCAAAGTTTTTTTTTCAGAGTTTTCCCTTATCCTGAGAAGACGAATGTCGAGTAACTTCAAGCTCCGAAAACTCCAACATCGTGTGAGTATCATTTCACCAATGTCATTCATCGTCCGATATGCGTAATCAGGTTAAAGGACGTTAAGGTACAACAAAAACAAAACAAATACAGGGGACCTCAAACTGTATATTTCCGGTTAAGTATTGGTATAGAATTTTTGGGTAGAATACAATGCTTCCTCATCCCGCCTGGGCAGTGTGACTGCCTCACATTCAATAGCTCGTGAGTTCGAATCTGACTTAGGGTGAGCCACCTAAAAGTTTATTTCGAAGTTTGCCCTTAATCCTGAGAAGACGAATATCGAGTAACTTAAAGCTCTATGTACCCCGAGATGATTTAAGCATCATTTCACTAATGTCATTCATCATCCGATATGCCTAATTAGGTTAAAGAACGCTAAGCTAAAAAAAAGTCTTTTATTTACTAAGTACGTGTAGAGTAAGTAAAATGTTAACACATAATATAGTAACAATTTTATAAATAGGAAGATGGATGTTTAAAAATCAAATAACCAAAAATGAACAGCAAATTAAAGTCAGTGATCTTTTATGTCGGTTAAAAGATCTTTCTTGCCTTTTGTGTGTTATAAAAAACGGAAAAGAAAAAAGAAAGGAACCTACCTGCCAATAGTCCTTAATAATCTCCGGGTGAAAAGCCCGATGCGAGCATATATGCAAAGCACACACATTGAAAGAAGGTCTTCTTTATTAAATACAATGTTATTCAAAGACCTATGTCGGCTATAGGCTAGCTTAGGCACACCATGTGATGTTTACAACCTTAACCATAACAACACTAGACAGGTTCTTCTCATGCACACACACACAACACTACGCCGTGAGAGATGGAAGTCAACTGTAGTACTTTCTACTGTCGAGCGAAAGGTACGTAATTACCATCCTCTAAAACGGAAATACGGGGGGCGGGGAGGGGGGCAGGAAGGAAGGAAAGAGAGAAATGTATGATTTGTCAGATAGCTTGTTAGCCAGCTATACAATTTACATTTGTTTTTCTAGTAAGTCATTAGAGTCCAGGCCAGTTATTTCTAGGCCCAACAACATCTTCATTTGCGTTACCAACACTTGGGAAAGCTTAGCAGCTTCAAAAAAAATCTGACGTGTTACATTCACATGCCTTTCTCTGCATCTCTGTAACACATTATTCTTAATTCTTCTATCTACTTCATGTTAATCAAGATAAACATTAGCAGAAATGGTCTTATTACTTTCTTCCATGTAAGAAGAAGGGAAATAAGGGATTGCCAAAGGCTAAAGCGAGTCCAATCTGCTTGCTAAGTGATTGAAAATCCTTTGTTTGTATAACCAGAATTTGACAAATTCCCGTATGAGAAAAGTGCAAGTATTTTACAACTTAAATTAATAACAAGGAATATCTCAGAAACGGTCAGCTCTCAAAAGTATAGGACAAATTATATTTTAAGGAGATTTACATTTCTTTTTTGTTTAATGAGTTTTTGTCTATCTCTTTACGGTTTACCAGTTATGAAAAATTCAGCAAAATTCATGCATTCAGAGGTTGTTTGCAGAAAATTCAAGATAATAAGTTTATTTGATATGTAAATGTGTTTAATATATTATTTTTTTTAATCAAAATCGTTAGAACCATTTTTAAGAAAATCACAACTTTCAAACAGTTTTCCATGTAAAGGGTAGTTGGCGGAATTTTCTTGAAAATCTTTATGTTGCATGTTTGAAAGATACTGAGCTTAAATACCAATTTTGGTATTTAATGAACTTTTCGTTTTTAGGCTAAGCTTCCCCCCCACACCCACACACAAACACACATATAAACAGGGACATGTTTCTAAAAATGCTTTTTTTGGATTCAGGAGCCTCAAAAAATATGTATTACCGGTGGAATCACAGTGTAGAAATTTTGGGTCGAATACGATACTTTCTCTATACATTATGTACATGTTCGTGTAGAGAAAGTAATAAGGAAATAGGCGATTTAAGTCCCAAAAACTCAATTTTGTATTTTGGAAAAAATTGTGAAATTGAAGCTAAATATTCTGATGCGTTCCATTCTCATCACCTTCTCTACCTATTCTGTAACAAATTCATGCTGGTCAAGATAAGAATTATCAGAAATGGTCTCATTATTTAGTCCCTTGTAAGTAGAAGAGAAACAAGGGAATGCACTAGGCTAAGTTCGGTTCTCTCTACATGGCAGAGTAGAACAAAACAATTTCAAATTCCCGTTTGAGAAAGGTTTAAGTATTTTAAAATTGAAACCAATAACAAGGAATATCTTGGAAATGGCTAACTGCACACAAAAATATATGACATAGATTGTAACGAGATCTATATTTCTTTTCTCGACTTCATGTTAAACGAGATAAGCATTACCAGAAATGGCGGTATTACATAGAAGGGCCATAAAATAATACACTGGGATAAATCAATAGTCAAATTTGAAATGTATTGGAAAATAGACAATTTAAGCAATTACTCAAAAATGGTTAAGTAAACAAGCATAACAAAAATCATACAAATAAAAAAATGCTGTCATGTGTGCTTTAACAACATCTATATATTTTGTACAGTAGATTTCGTATATCTCTTAAAATTTATCAGTTATATAAAATAGGCTATTTCCAGAATATTCAAGATATACATTTCATTTGCAATGGACATATTTTAAACATGCGTATAGTTTAATGAAAATAGTTGTAGCCATTTTTCAGAAAATAAAATGTTCAAAAAATGTTACCTTTAAAGGGAAAATTTGGGGTTGGGAATTTTCTTGAAAGTCATCATGTTGCATTCTAGAAAATACTGAACTTCACAGGCTCATGTTTTTTTATTCAGGGAACTCAAAGCAAACATTTTCGGTGAAATCTTGACGTCGAATTTTTGTGGGAATAAAGATCTTCTCTGCTGACTGTATATAGTAGAGACAGGAAAACTACTCATAATAAAGTTGACAATAATATAATATATATTTAGCCTTGAACGCAAAACATTGCTTGGTATTAAGAAAGCGTTTTTTAGATTTCTTCATTCGCCAACAAAGGATGGACACAAAGAACAAACAAAAGCTACCACACAAGGAAGGTTTTAAAGAGTATGGAAACAAATATTCGAGAAAATCTAATTTGCTATTCGCAAATACTTACGCAAAAACATGTAAACCTCATGTTTGTAAATTTTGTGATTTATATCTATTGTAATTGAATCTACTTCTGCTAATGATTTCATGAACTGAATTTCTAATCTATTTGAAGTTTGTTATTCTATCAAAGGTTTTAAAATGTTGTTTGTTTCTACTTGATATCGAGTATTCTTAAAATGTTCCTGGCGCAAAAATAAATCCTTTATGCAGGAACAGCGCAGCTTTCTATTTATGATTTAAATCTCAGTTAAATATGTGACCGCACATTTACTTCGAAATGAAGGTAGCTAATCATATTGCAGCACTGCAGACTAATGGAAAGTGGTAGGAGTCATGAAGCGAAAGCGACACAAAATTACACTTAAATAATATTTAACTCATGCTATTACATTTTCTACACTTTTCTGTGGCCTACACAACACAAATAAGGTAGCAAGTTCCTCTCTTCCGGACACTAATAATGTAAGGAAAGTGTTATGTGTTTCCAAGTGATGATCTCTGAGTAAGACAATGTGCAATTGAAAGGTTAATCGCTTTCTATATCTCCATTAGTCTAGCGGTATGAACTTTCTCTTAATATGCGTTGCAGTAGTATTGTTTTTGAAAAAGGCAGATTATCTAAATATGCCTGCTAAGTAAAGGATTTAAATTACTAAACGCCCCCAGATGGAAGATTGTTTATTGTATGGGTAACAATATCCAACTAAAAAAATTACTAATTGCGGTTTATACGAAATGAAGATACATGTGCTTGGTGGTGATTAGCCTCAAATGAAATATGTTTCTATTTAAATATAATTCTATCAATAATTACAATTTTTACAAATTATGTTTAAATTAATTTATTATTTTAACTTTATTATTCCATAAATTCGAATGTAAAGTAGAAAATACATTAACTGTAAATCTGTTATCTAATAATTTTCTATTAAATATATATGGGTGTATATAAATAAATTTTCAGCCCGTTTATGGACTTTGGGCCTTTAAAGTCTTCATAGAAAAACATTAAAAGCTACACCACAAAGAACAAGAAAAGTCCTTATAATTTTTAATAAAAATCACCATCAAAATATAACTGATTTAGATTTTGTACTTAGCTTAACGAATTTAAAATTGGTATAAAGAAATTATTGCTGTTTTTGAGCCAACATTTTATTTAGAAAAACAATTTTAAAAATAATTCACCTCTTCAATTTCTTTGATTGTGGCATGTCTTACTTATTTGATAAGGATAAGGAAAAGAAATTACATAAACTCCAACAAATGGTTTGTGTAATAAAAAGAATACTATTGAAAAAAATACGATGTTTCTATTCACCGAACTTTCTCTAGCTGCTCCATATATACACTATTCTTACAAAAGATTTTTCTTCCATCCACATCATGTTAATCGAGATAAACGTTGGCAGAATTGATCTTATTACTTTCTTTCTTGAAATTAGAAGGGAAATAAGGGATTACACATAAGCTAAAGCGATTGTCAAATCTTTTAAAAGCTGTTCGCTCTGTGAAACAATTGAGGTTCAGTTTGTTTTACATGGACAGCAGTAAAACAGAGAGATGAAACGAGAGGGACTTCTCTTTGGAAAAGTAAGGAGGTTTAAATTGAAACCAAAACAAGGGATATCTAAACATGGTCAACTCTACCAGAAAAACGTATATGACATAAACTATGTGTTTTAACGAGATCTACATTTTTGTGTAGTAAATCTCCTGTGGTTTACCAGTTATGCAAAATTCTGCAAAATTCTTCCAGAATAAAACGTTCTTCAGAGACTATTTCCAGAAAATTCAAAATGTGCATTTTATTTGTAATGTAAATTTATTTAATATACGGCATTTTAATCGCAATTTTAGGACCATTTTTGAGAAAAACAAACATTTCAAAATTTCTTTCCTTATAAAGGGTAATTTGTAGTGAGGTAATTTTCTTGAAAATATTTGTGCATCCTTGGGTGTAAAAATCCTTAGCAAGGCTTCCTTCGGAAGGGAAGTAAAGCCGTTGGTCCCTTGTCGTAGATTTACGTCACGTAAAAGAACCTCAAGCCAGATAGAGAGGCCTCTGAACAAAATTAAGCGGTCTTTCACGCCTAATTTAGAATGGGATGCTGAGAGCCACAGTAGTTAAAGAGCATCCATAAATAACACGCCATTTACATTTACATCAAGCAGTTTATAATTTAGAATCCACTGAAGATATGCATTTTGAGGACCCATGAATTCAGAACAAAGTTTTTACAAACAGGTTTTCGAGTGTCATGTGAGTCATGTGTGTGTGCGTGTATGTGAACAGTATAGAACTCAAAAACAAATTTCAAGAAATCCCCCAATCCATAATTATCCTGTCTTTATAAGATGTATTTCTTGGAGCTTTTCTTTTTATAAAACGACTAATGATTTTGATTAAAATATCATATATTAAAATAAGTATATGACAAAATATGTATTGATTTTTATGGAAACAATCTGTGAAGTCCTCTAATATTTTATAATCTTGTATAACTGGTATATGCCAAGTGGTAGACGAAATCATACTGCATCAAAAGAGTATATCTTTTTTAAAATGCAATTTATTTCAAATGTTTTTTATGACATAAATATGATTTCTGATATGTGCATTATTAATGGTTCAAATTGTGCAATAATTTCAATTGTTCATTATTTCTGGTTCAGCCGTTTTTAAGTTGTTCTCACGATTGAATGGAAAAAGTAATCAATTTTTAGGCCAGCATATAGCGTCCTGCTGACAAAAAATGTGCAGTAGATATTCGCTTTGTATTTATACCCAAATATGCAATGTAGGCATTTCTGCAAAGATTTATCTAGATTAAAATTTGACATATAAAAATCTGATGTGTTCCAATCACATGGCCTTCTCTAGCTGTTTTAAACAACTTTTCTTACAAAATATTATTCTTTTATCTACATCATGTCAGTTCAGATAAAAAATAACAGAATTTGTGATATTACTTGCTTCTTTGTAAGTTGAAAGGAAATAAGGGAATACACTAGATTTAAGCGATATCAAATATTTTAAAAGCCGGTCCTATGTAAAACAATTATACTTTATTGCTAGGAGTAAGGAAAACAAAAAAAAAACAAAAAAAACACACGAGAAGAAATATTGACTCCCATTTGAGAAAAGTCCAGGTAGCTTAAAACTAAACCAATAACTCAGAATATCTCGAAAACGGTTAACTCTTCAAATTAAATGTATACGATATACCTAGAGATCTACACTTTCTGTAGTGTAAGATTTTGTCTATCTCTTACGGTTTACTAGTTACACAAAATTAAGGGGTCTTCACAGGTTGTTCCCGTTTTCGTTTGTCATGAAAATATCTTAAACATGTAGCATTTTAATTAAAATCGTTGGAGCTATTTTAGAGGAAATCAATATTTTCGAAAAATGTTCTATGTAAAGGTAGTTGGAATTACTTGAAAATCTATGCCCACAGACATACACACATTAAAAAAGACACGCATGTACACGAAAATGTTTGTAAAAATTCTATTTACATGCAGGTGGTCTCAAAACATGTATTTCCGATTAAATTTGGGTATCGAATTTTTGGATGGAACACAATAACTTCTTTATTTACTATGTATATTGTACATACGTGCTAGAGAAGGTAATACGATTTTGTGAGGATAATTTGAACACGCACTAATAAACGACAGAGAATGGAGAATATCATGCAAATGTAACATATACCCATTTTAAATGAGACAGAAAAAATAGTTTATTTTGTAATTGAAAGCTATGAATAAAATAGTAGAGAGTAAAGATCTCTTTAGTGCCCATATGCACTTTTTGGTTAGAGAAGGCATTCCAAAATGTTGGTATCGAGATTTTATCGAAATTACATGTTTTGAGACCCCTTAATCGAAAAAAGAATTTTTAGAAACATGTCTGTGTTTGTGTGTGTCTGTGGGCAGCATAGCTCAAAAACAAAAAAAATCGGTTAAATATTAAAATCCTCCAAGGATGCAACACGAAGACTTTTAATAAAATCGCCTACTCCCAACTACACTTCACACGGAACATTTTTCAAAAATTTTGATTTTCTATTAAATTGCTCTAATAATTTTGATTAAATATATTATATTTAAACTAGTTACATTACAAATGCAATTTTTATCTTGAATTTTCTGGGAATAACCTCTGAAGACTTCTTGAAACTGGATGAATTTTTCTGAATTTTGCATAACTGATAAACCGTAAGAGATAAGACAGAAACTTACAGCACAAAAATGTAGATCTTTTTCAACACACACAACTTATGTGATATACATTTTTTAATTGAAATTGACCGTTTTCCAGATATTACTTGTTGTTTGTTTCAGTTTTAAAAAACACTTTTCTCATGCGGCAGTTTGTCATCTCCTGGCCATGAAAAGAAACGGATTTCTATCCCATAGCAACCATTAAAATGATGTATTACAGAGTAAAGTCATGTGAATGACACACATAATATGTTTTGAAACTATATTGTTTGATATTAATTTAATTGTTTTTTCACACAAGCCACGTGTAGGACAAGAGTTGTATAGGTAGTGTCAGACGGAAAAATTCAATGCCACAATACTAATTGACCACAACATTGGCTATACTATGAATCCTGGGACTTTAAGTACTTGCAGCATTGTAAGTCGCTATTGGTGTTGTCATCTCAAAATAATTTGAGATCACCTTGTGGTTTACCGGGAAACACGCGAGTCAGTTGAGGAATTTAATGCTATGCCGGCATATTGCCATGGTAATTCAGTGGTACAGCAACCGGCTAGAGACTGGGAGATCCGTGGCTCAAATCCCGCATATGGCATTGAATTTTTCAGTCTGACTCTTAACTATATTGTTTGATATTTTAAAAATATTCTTATATACTCTAATATGCTCATAATTAATCGTCCTGGGGTAGCATCAGCTTTTACCCCATGACTAGGAATTGTTCATGAATGGATTACGTCTTCAGATGTAATTAAAATTCGTGTTAATACCTTTATTGGTAATGTTCGATTATCAACTTCAAATAGTCGATCTAATTCATTTTGGGGAATTATGTAGAAATCGAATTCAATATCTATAAAGTAATATGCTAAAATATCATTAGAGCTTCACATGTACAGATCAATAATTTAGAATATCTCATAGCACATAGTCGTATAGTATTTTAGACAAGAAGCTCTAGCAAAGCTGCAAGAATCTTTTAATAGACTCCCTGTTGCAAGCCTTCTTGCAGAAAGAAGCCAAACATTCGCTCTTAAATAAGGTATGTACTGACGTAGCTATATCTAATTGTGCAGGAACAATTTGTTTGGAAACAACTTTCTCCCGAGCGGACGTTTTGCTCTTGTCGAAAATTACTCTGACTCTTAAAAAAGAGCCGAGTTACAGGTGCAGATTCATTGCTAGCCATTTCTCTTGTACCGTCAATGATATATTTAGTAAATTACTTCGTAAAGGAAGAACTAGAGAGTTTAAAAGACCACACATCATCATGTCACAAAAATCTAAAACCATGTTCAAAAATCTGATGTGTTACACTCGCATGACTTTCTCTAGCTGTTCTACAAACAAACTTCTTACAAAAGATTATTCTTCTTTCTACACAATGCTAATCGAGATAAACATTAGCAGAATGTTCTTATTACTAAGTACCTTATAAGTAGAAGGGAGCTGTGGCAATGCACTAGGCTAAAGTGATAGTCAAATGTTTTAAAAGTTGTCGTTATGCGATTGTCATTGCAAATCGCTTCTTAGTTTGGCCAGGAATAGAACAAAAGAAAAACGAATAGTTTCTGTCTGAGAAAAGTATAAGTACTTTACAATTGAAACCAGTAACAAGGAATATGTCGGAAACTGTTAACTTCACAACAAAAACTAAAAGACATACATTGTATGCATACAGTTTTTGTCCACTAAGTTTTTGACTATCTCTTACAGTTTAACAGATAAGCAAAATTCGACAAAATTCATCTAGAATAAAGAGTTTTCCAGAGACTATTCCCAGAAAATTCAGGATATACATTTTATTTGGGATGTAAATATATTTAATCTATGGCATTTTAATCAAAATCGTTACAGCCATTTTTGAAAAAATAAAAATTTTCGAAGATTTTTGCATGTAAAGTGTAGTTTGTGGAGGGGTGGATTTTCTTGAAAATCTTCCGTCTCGCATCCTTGGAGAATACTAAACCTAAATACCAAGTTTGGTATTTAACGGTCTTTTCGTTTTTGAGATATGCTGTCCACAGACACACACACACGGACTTTTTTTTTTTTTACTTAGAGAACCCCAAAACATATATTTCTGGTGAAATCTTGACATCGACTTTTTGGTTGGAATACAATACCTTCTCTATTCACTATGTATATTGCACATGCGGGCTAGAGAAGGTAATAATCGGATGTGTTCTATTCACATAATTTTCACTACATCTCTGTAACAAATTTTTCTTAAAAAGCTTATGCTTCTCTCAACTTCCTGCTAATCTAGATAAGCATTACCAGAATCGGTCTCATTACTTTCTTCCTTGTAAGTAGAAGGGATGTAAGGTAAGACACCTACCTAAAACGATAGTCAAATATTTTAAAAGCTAGTTGCCGTGTTATTGAAATTCGTTTCTTTGCATTGCTAGGAGATGACAAGTCCCGTATGAGGAACATTTTAAGTATTTTAAAACTGAAACCAATAACAAGGGATATCTCAAAATTGGTCAAATCCAGGAAAAAATATATATTACATAAATTATGTATTTTAACGAGAACTAAATTTTTGTTCACAAGCTTTTGTCTCTCTCTCTTACGGTTTACCAATTATTCAAAATTCAGCAACATTCATCCAGAATAAACAGGTCTTCAGATGGTATTACCAGAAAATTCAAGATACACATTTTATTTGTAATGCAAATGTGTATTTTGAATTTTATTTGCAATGCAAATGACTTTAATGTACGGTATTTTTACCAAATTTATTACAGCCATTTTTGAGAAAATCAAAATTTTCGAAATTTTGTCCGTGGAAAGGGTAGTTTTGGGTGGGGGGGCACTCTTGGAAGACACTAAATTTAAATACCAAGTTTGGTATTTTGCCGATTTTTCGTTTTTTAGTTATTGTGTTCACAGACAGATGACACAAATGAACAAACAAACACCCACACATACAGACACATACACCATCGCGTGGATCTTTCTTTTTCTGAAAATACTTTTTTTTTCAGATAGGGAGGACTTTAAAACTGTTTCCGGTGAAATCTCGGTATAGAATTTTTGGTTGGAGTGCAATACCTTCTCTATCTATGTACCATTTACTTACCATTTACTTCGCCAGATTGTCTCTTTGTGTACATACAGTGAAATTTGTAACTTTTCCTGAAAGCCAATTAAAAAAGAAAACACTTTTCGATCTTAAACTAAGAAACTAGTGGTTTAAATTTTAAATAGGGGTTACATCCAAATAGTTACAGTAGCTTTTAATTAGCAGGCACGATCTTTTTAAAATCGAAGTGAAGTCTATGTAAATAAAGTAAATTTATTTTAGAAAATAAAAAGATCAATTACAATTCAATAAATTTTCCATAACGTCCGACATCATAACAATCTGAGTAGTGTGCATGGTCAAGCAACAAATTCCTTCAGGGCGTTGTTACAATGCCTATATATTTCTTTTGCAAATACAGACAAGCAAGGACGAAAAAATAAAAAATATAAGTATTATTTTTTAATCACACCCAGCATTATAATGTTTTCAACATCATTCCACATTTACTTAAGTCCATGAAGTGTTTTTCATATCAGCCAACTATTTAGTTACCTGCCTGAAGAAGGACGATTGTGTTCGCCACAGATCTGTTTTGTGTCGTTTTAAATACGCGTTTGTGTGAATTCCACAAAGGTTTTCTGAAGGTTTGAAGCTTATGATTTTTTCTCATAAATATGTAACTTAATTTCAGTAGACGTCACGACATAACAATATCAAATAATTAGCTATAGCTTGCTTGCTTCGAGTTATAGTGTTAATGCCAGATGCTATCATTGAAATCTTGGTTAAGGTATGCTATTCTATTTAAAAAGCTGAGAATAAAATTAATGTGAAATACCTAGCAAAATGAGAATCACATTTTTGTTTGGTTTGCTAATTAAGGATATAATAACCTCTTTACTTTGTTATAATGGCAGTCTTTGGAGGCCATTTTTTTAATTATGTAAGTTCACAAAATTAAGAGGAAGTACGCTTTCTCGCGTTCCCTATATTCTGTTTTTTTGACATTATACAACTTCATGTTAAGTAAGTTTACAAGTCTCACTTCAGCAATCTTCTTTTCATCTTTTCTTATGAATCTTACTCAATGCATTTTATATACAATACATTTAAAATCTCCCATATATTTTGCTACAGATAAATAGAGGTTTTTTCAAAACAGTATATATATATATATATATATATATATATATATATATAACATACAACGCATCAAGCAATATATTTTAACATATACATTTTAAAGAAACAAACAATTTTTAATTACTGTGTAAGTTATAACGTCATAGAAGACATTTATAAATTACACCCTTTATTTGTTTGTGTATACTATCTCAAAATATTTTATTATTGTGCATAATTCCACAAGCTATCAATTTATTCTTCTTCTTCTTTCTTCTTCTCTTTTTTCCCCTTTCAAGGATTAAGTGTTATAATCATCTACTCCGCTCTCTATTATACATCCACTTTTATGTCTACCCAGATCTCTTTCTAATTGGCCAATATTGTATTATTATTATTATTATTTACATTCCATTTTTCACCATCCTGTCAACATGGTCCTTCCATTTCTTAATATTTGCTTTTGTCTTATCATTTATTTAAACTATTTTAAAATCTGATATTATTGTTTCATTCTTTACATTATCAATGCAACTTTATAAACTTGTAACATCTTATTACATATCCTTACACATTTCATCTGTTTGCGTGATGTTTTTTTTTTTTTTGTTATTGCCCATGATTCGGAACCGTATAAAAGACTAGGCACAACTATAACTTTAGCTTTATTTATTTTTTTCCTCCCAAAGTTCTTCCAAATGTTTCACAGATGATTTAAAATCTATCTTTATTCTCAATATCCTTGCCCTACTTAAAACTTACATCACAATCTAAATAACAATTGAAGTATGAAACTTTGCTAACATGTTCTCATTTACAATTATTTTCGATCTGACCAGATTCTTCCCGTGTCTTTGTCTTATTTGTATATGCAATTTGTAGTGTATTGCGTGTAATCTATGTCATATTGCTCTTTATAAATTATCTTCTGTTTCCTATAAAATTATCTGGTCACATATTGGCATTTAAATCCGAATTAATAATTATAATATCAGAATTTTATTTTATGTATACTCACGTTTCACAATGTACAAACACTTTTCCGGCTCCCAAGACCAGAGTGTTTTAACATCAACTTATCACAAGTAGAGTCAGACTGAAAACATTCAATGCCATGGCCGGTGTTTAAATCAGGTCTCTAGCCGGTTGCTCTAATCACTGCGCTACCATAGCAACATGCATGTTTCCCGGTAAACCACAATGTGATCTCAATTTATTTTGAAATGACACATCCAAATAGCGACCTACAATGTTGTAGATACTTTAAGTCCCTGGATTCATAGTTTATCCAACTATTAAGCCAATTAATATTAGCTTAATTGTTTTCTTCCCCACACATGACGTGTGTAGGACGGGAGTTAAGTCCTTACATCATTGTCGGTCGCCATTGGGGTCTCATCTCAAAATTTTTTAAGATTAGCTTGTGGTTTACCGGGAAACATGTTAAGTTGAGGAATTTAATGCTATGCTGGTATGTTGCCTTGGTAGCTCAGTGGTCAGAGCAACTGGCTAGAGACGGGATATTCATGGTTCGAATCCCGGCTACGACACTAAATTTTTCAATCTGACTCTACCTAACCAACTGCTGTCCTATACACGGCTTGTGCGGAAAAAAAAATGAACATCATTTTATTACTTTTCTCATTCTTGCATATTGGACCACAAATCTTCCTCAATTTTACAATCCATCTTTTAAGTATTTAATGCCCGCTTTTACTACATATGGCACTGCATGCGGTGACACTGATGATACACGGAATGAAGATGGAGTGCCGGAGTAATGCACCACAAATCCCACATGCGATCGCCTAGAATCAAACTTGGTGAGAAGCGAGTGGTCTAGCCACTCGGCCACGGCGCGGCCCCAATCCATCATTGACCCTCTAACTCCTTTATTGTAAATGCTACGTTGTCTTCCTTTTCTCCTGGTGAATCCACTCCATTAATTTTTTGGATAATCTTTCATCTTCCATCTTTTAGCATACCCTTATCATTCTAATTGTTTCTATTGAATAAAATCTAAAATTGTATTTTGAACAATGAACATTCATAATTTCTTTTATAGTCTCATTTACATGTTTTTCTATTCTAGTTATCCCAGCAGATTACCTCCTTTTATGTCGCCAATTATTATATATCAAGATAAAGTTACCTTTAATGCATAGTCACGAATGGAAAGATGATTTTGTATGGTGTCTGGCGCCTCTTCAACCGCAAAAGTTTTTCAAGTCAACTGCTAACAGCTAAAGTATGCATTGGCAGCCTTGAAAATTCCATTTTATGTGTTAATATCACTGAAGCCTTTATGTGCTGTGCATTAATTTAATTACATATAATTAGCACTTATAGAAACCGCATGCGTCAAAGCTTAAGCGTTTTGTCCTTGAAATACCCGGTAACGTTCTGTACTGGGAAGTAGGTGCTGTTGTACCGCGCTCCGTTAAAACACTGTTATAAACTGTCATTGTTGGTCATGAAAGACATTTCTTTACGGGAAGTATGTTCTGGTATACTGAAAAGGGTAAATGACCCAAAGGATCGATTTTTTGTATTGTATTTTTTAAAAATATACGAAGTTTTCTGAACTCAATATAGGCTTTTAAATGACAGTTTATAAATGGAGTCACCTGGACCACACCCCACATCACTTTAGTATTGGGGGGGGGGGAGAGAATTTTTCCTCAAATTTAAATTTTGGAAATTTAGGTGTATTTTACTCCAAAATTACTAAAGTTAAAGGGCTGACATGTTTTGTAATATTACAAACCAAACAAGTTCAGGAAGTAAACGTAAATATGCTTTTCAGATGTAACATATTAATTTTTTTTTTAATTTAAGTTACGTATTTTAAGAACAAATATACCTTTTCTATATTAAACATTTTTATATCCTATATCTCACCAGATCAAAAAGTTTGTTCATTTTATCCTATACCTCTCATTAAAAATGGAAATCTTCTTAAAATTCTGGCAGCTATGTTGCTTTTTTTTTGTGTTTTTTTTTGTTTGTTTTTTGCTCTTGACAGTGTTAACGCCCGCTTTTACTACTATGGCACCGCAGGCGATAGCATTGATCATACATGACATGAAGATGAACACTTGTGGAATGATGAGACCGGAAAACCCGGAGAATACCTGTCCCTGCGCCGCTTTGTACACCACAAGTCTCACATGAGGTCGCTTGGGATCAAACTCAGACCGTCTAGGTGAGAGGCGAGTGGTCTAACCTATGTTGCTTATTGATACCAAGTGCCTACAATATTTATAATAGGAGTATACTGGCTACATGTATACTTGAATTACATATTTTACTTCAACAAAATGTTAAGAAACATTTGTTTGGAAGATGGTGCTATGGCAGAGAAAATCTGCTGAACTCAAGTGCATATAGTTGAACACAGCTTGTTTTTGCAAACCTTCCTGTGTTCTTAAGAATATATGGAATAGTGGTATGACCCATCTGGGGAAAATTACCTTTATAGTTCAATAGTTTCCCAATATATAGTATTTAATGCAATACCGACAGCTTGGAATTCGAATCAGAACACACTATATTATGTGTTTACAGAAGTATTGATGCTTTACTTTGTGAAGTCATCCAGTGTACTAGATATTGCTTGACGATGGCAGTTTATGGTTTAATTTTTTACACCGCAGAAAGGGTAGGTTGTTGCTTACGGCTACTTCCAGTCAAATATGTATTACTTTCTTGACTCTATATTAAGAAAAGCAGTGCTGCTTTACACTCAAACATTTTGTATGAAAATTAAAGAGAAATTACACATTTGGAGGTCTACAGAAACCGAAAAAATCAATTTTAGAATAATTTCCGTGTTGTACTTATCTATGAGTGTCGTGAACATTACTACTAAAAACGAAACGAAATCATACTGTTTTTGCATGCCATACGAAGATTAAAAGTTTTCGCAGCATTAGCGTCTTTGAAATATTCCAAGTTGTATATTTATACTTTTCCAAGAAAATTATTTTATATATATATATATATATATATATATATATATATATATGTGTTTTAAAGTTTAGGGAACTTCTTTTATCTTTTCATCGCAAGAGTTTTTAACACTGTTTAACACTTTAATGTTTTCACATATTATCTATTATTTAATTTGAAAGCATTCATCGGTAAAAATAAATGGTGAATAACCGATACGTAATGACCATATGTGACTTTCTCATGGTTTTAAAATCATAAACTTTATTATAACAATGAATACGCCTTTAATTAAACCGGACACTAACACGGATAACAGCTTTGAAGGATAAACCATAAACCAAAGAAATATTGTTTTGTGTTTATGCCAGGTGGCCAGCTGCCCTGTTTTTCACATGTACAGATATCCTTGGTGCATTAAAGGAGTTGCAGACCTCAACAGGCTATTTCAAGCTAAAACAGCCGAGAAAAACTGGCATTAGTGAACTTCGGTTTACCCCTAGCAGTGAACGCTCTCCACCTTCGGTGATAAGCGAGATGAGCCCCATTCTGCAACTCTTTTAATGCATCAAGGCATGTCTGCGCACGTCCAATACGTGCATGTGGGCCATCTGGTAATATATTACTTTCTCTAGCATATATGTACAATACACATAGTAGTTAGAGAAGGTATTGTATTACATCCAAAAATTATGTGTCAATTTTTCACTGGAAATATACGTTTTGAAGTCCCGAATCCCCAATAAAGATTTTTCAGTAAAAGGTCCGTGTGTATGTCTCTTTATGGATGCCATAACTGAAAAACGAAAACCCGGTTAAATACCAAGCTTGGTATATGTAAGTTTAGTTATCTTCCTAGACTGCGACACAAAGCTTTTTAGCAGAATCCCTTCACATCAAACTACCCTTCATATGACAGATTTTTCAAAATTTTAGATTTTCTCACATGGTTCTAACAATATTGATTAACATGCCATATATTAAAATATTTACAAAGCAAATAAATTACATATCTTGATTTTTCTGAAAATGGCCTTGGAATCCTTCTTTATTCTGAATGACTTTTGCACAATTGGTAAACAGTAACAAATGCAGATCTTGCCAAAACATACAATTTATTGTTGTGGAACTAACAGTTTCCGAGATATTCGTTGTTATTGGTTTCAGTTTTAAATTACTTATACTTCTCTCAAACAGATGTCAACCATGTTTCTTTTGCTTTACTCCTGGTCTTCTAAAGAGAACAGAATTTCAGTGACAGCCGCATGACGGACAGGTTTATAAAACATTTGACTATCGCTTTAACCTAGAGCATTTGCTTTATTCCCTTCTGCTTATAAAGAACAAAGTAAGACAATTCTGCTAATATGTATGTCAATTAGTATGAAGTACGTATAAGAATACGGGGAAGACCTGGGTTCGACTCCCGGTACCGGCGTGGGGAATATTGCCCCGCTGGGAGACCTGGCCCCGGAAGCACGGAGAGGGGGGCCAATTGAGATTAAGAAGTAGCGGCTCCAGATCGAGAAGACCGCATCAACCGGCTGATCACGTCTCACCCTCCAGCACTGCACCCCATTCATAACGCCTTCGGGCCGAGATGGGGGATACAACGGCTGAGCGGTAGGCCATGGTCACTTGTGGACTGTCGTGCCATAGAGTTCCGTTTACACATAAGAATAATCTTTTGTAAGAAGTTTGTTTGCAGCATAGGTAGTTTTTTTTTAGAAATGCTCCATTAGAAATACTACAATTTAGAAATTAGAAAACACAACATTTACCATATGAAACATGCTAACCAATGAATCTGGCTTAAATAAATCCACATTGTCGCATGTACATAAGAAGCCTAGCAATTAGAAATCTGGATATTTTCGACCGAGGAAACATATTCATTTTACCTGGTATTGTATATATAATTATGTCATTAAACTGCTGACACGAGCCCTAGAGGGCCAGAGTACTGTCGCCTTATCCTCCGCCTTGGTGTCGCTTACTCTGTCCGCCTTGGCGCAGTTTTCGAAACCGAGCTACAGTTTTTCCATTAAAAGCTCCTTAATTGGACCCCAAGGACCCCACGAGGCTGACTGCGCCACTAGCAGGCCTACCAGCAGAGAAGAAATCTATTTTTATAAAACACTAGTCCCTAGCAAGCAGCAACGCTACCACAGCGCTGCAGTGATAGTTATTTGTTTCGTTTAAGAAGGAACATTTGTTTTTCAGTATTTTTATGTAAGCCAGTTCTAGGATCATAGTTACAACCGCCCATGCATTTTATGCCTTTCTGCATACTAGGCACTTTCGTCCTTGAAAACATATTAAACACAAGGGACTGAAGCGTCCTTGCTGTGGGGAATCTAGCTTGGCAACGTTGCACTGTCTGGTTAACTTTAAATTCCTTAACCCTCTATTGCATGGTGTTGCCAAATATATTAGTTAAGGTTTTAACATATTGAAATGTGTTTTGTTGTTATTTTTACATTATACTGAGATTTAACAATAAAATGAGAGTATTTGTGTCCATTTTGTATCACAAATACATTAATTTACTTCAATATTAATGAAGTACCTATTTTAGAACAAAAAGCAAACTCCGTACAACGGTAGTTAAATGAATCCCTTCATCATCCAAAGGCGGCATCACACCGGTTATTTTACGTGGATTCTCCCCATCCTTTACCACAGACATCTTTGACTGGATGTCTAGCCCATTCCGCATCACCTTAACGAACTGCTTACGCTAAGATACTTGTTATAGGAATATCTAAACGGTTCAAGAATGCAGAAAACTGTAGAGTAATTGGCAGTACCAAAATAAGCATTTTGAGGTTAGGAAGAACGCATTAGAGACGCCGTATAATAACAGGAGGACTGGAATAACATAACTGACATCTGACATTTTGAAACATTTTATTTGATAGCCAAAATAAAATGCAACCATTGGTGCACGTATTGCTTCAAATAAAGAAGTGTGCTTACTGTAGTGAACAAGAGGAGCGTTCGGTATTACCTACCATCCAGAGGCTTCACAACACGCACGTGGCACTGGGCGTCAGTGACAGTGATAGAATCAGGAGCACATATGAAGGGTGATTGCCCAGTAACATTGGTCAGAATCACGTCACCTGCCGGTGTATAATGAGTAAGAATGAAAGAAAGAGACGCGCACTTCTCTCTGTCTCTGTACCTGCGAAATGGTTTCGCCTATCATCTTTATTCTGATCCCGACTAGAGTGCGTTTTGTTTACATCAGACACCCACACAGATTTCACAATCCGAAACACTAACATAGACATGTCCAAAAGTAACCCTTATGAGGTGCTGACTCAGAAATTTGTTTCCCCGATTCTAACCAAGCAGTGTGGTGAGTCACACATACTGCCAAACATATATACAGTGGTGTGTATGCGTGTGTCAGGAACAGTACATCTCAAAAACTTAGTATTTAAGTTCAGCATATTGCACGGAAGCCACACAAAGGTTAAGAAAATCCCCCACCCCAAAGTACGCTTTACATGGAGAACGTTTGATAAAAATGGCTCTAACGAATAAATACCAAATTTTCATCACGAATAAAATATATATTTTGAATTTTCTAGGAATAGCCTTTGAAGTTCTCTTCATTCTGGATTACTTTTACGTAACTAGTAAACCGTAAAAGATAGATGGAATATTACTACATAAAAAGTATATCTTGTTAAAGCACACAGTTTATGTACAAAAGCATATTTTTTGAATTAACCATTTTTCCTTGTTATTGGTTTACATTCTCTAATACTTCAAATTTTCTCAAATAGGAAATCATTTCTTTCTTTCTGCCAAAACATAAACAACACTTGATGCAGATGAGGAAAACTTTGTTTACAAACATTCCATTACGTCGCATAGCAGGATGCGCCAATGCTTCACATGGAGTGGAGTGAGTTAGCACCTATTCCTCTGCTCCCTCAATTTGGACATGACCACTCTGGCATAGTAGATTTAATGTTGATGCATACAACGCAGTAGGAAAGCTTCAGTGACCTCTTGTTCACATAATCACAATGTTTATTTTGGTGCTGACTTTCTATTCTACAATTTTTTGTACATTGATTTATCCCTCTCAGTGTATGGTATCCATTTCAATTGCATCTAGGCTTCCTCGATGCTGAAAACAATAAAATGTGTTTCTGTATTACCTAACTCTTGTGAGGGACATGTGCAATTATTTTATTGTCCTTTTTCAGTGACGCGAGGATTTCGACTGTTTTGAAGGACCTTGGGCTATTGACCTCCAGACCTAAAGCGATGCATATCTTCCACTTCCGTTCTACTTTACATCCTGGCTTCCCTACGCATGGAAGTGACAGGTTTTTCTTTTTCAGTCACCGTCGACAGTTATCCACCATGAGAGAGGTGACTGGAACGTATCTAATTATTGTACTTTCAAAGCTAAATTGTTATACATGAGTATTAAATGCTTCCCTTCATGAATTCAATTTCTTTTTATTATTTTCCTGCTTCGATTAGGTATTTTGTTTTCACACACATGATTATATTTAAGAAAAATGACAAGAAATTTAAAAGACGCAACGATAAGCATACTTAAAAATCTCTCATTTTCTTTCTGTCTGGGGCATTTTCTCTACCCCATCACACAAGTTTATTATTTTTATCTACTTCATGTTAATTGCATCTTGTCTTGTAGATACAAGGGAATAAGGGAAATAATCGTCAAATGTTTTAAAAGCGATACCTATTTGATGGATTTGAATTTTTTTATATTTGCATTATCACGAGAAAAATAAGTTTGTAAAAATTCAAATCAATAAAAAAGGGCTATATCAAAAATGGTTAACTCAAAAACGCTCGAAATTAATTGAAGTGTGTTTTAACGATCTATATTTTTATCGTATCAATTACGGTATACCAATTTCGCAAAAATCATTAGAGGACCGCAGAGTCTGTTCGTAGAAAATACAAAAGATACGTTTTATTTGTCATACAAATTTCTTATTTTCATCAAATGAGCCATTTTGTGAAAATAAACATTTTTGAAAAATATTGCATGTGAAGGGTATTTGGGGTGTTTCTCGTGAAATCCCGTCATAGAATTTTTGGGTAGGATGCAATACTTCTCCACTATTTATTATACTAGCAGAGAACGCAAAAATGTTGAATATATTACATGCTCCTTCAGAAATAAAAAGAAAGGCAAAGGAACTATATGAAAATGTCCAACTAGTGTGAAGGTGTCTCGATTTCGTGCTCAGATATGTGCGATTTGTGGTGTACAATCCTCTATGTCGGTTTCCCCTGCCATTCATTCCACCTTTATCCATAATCTTTCCTTTTATCCATCCCACCGCATTCTTCTTCCTCGCTCTTTTACTAGGAATTGAACTGATCACCCATCCTTACTATGTCTCTGATTCAGAATCCCTCTGCTCATCAACAGGTATCTGGGCCCATTTGTGAGTGTGCGCGCGCACATTTTATTCCGGAGGAAGTTCCACACCGCAACCACCAGGGACTTTTCGTGATTTGAGACCCCAGGAGGATAGGATGATATGAAAGCATCCAACGGGCAACTGAAACCGACCACAGGAAATAGGAACCATGGTGGATCCCTTACATAGCCTAAGCAGTTCGTCTCAACGTGGGAGCACTAGAAGCCCGCGCTCTGGGCCTGCTTGAACTTTCCAAGTCCTACAGACGACTCCAACGCCACCCTGACGCAGAGAGCTGCATTTCCAAGCCATTTTCACCATAACCAAGGAGCGCCACCACCGCTGTCACGTCGACACTTACAACCCTGAAAGAGATAGTTTGAAATAAAATGAAGAGAAGTAAATTTGGGAGTATGAAGAATTCTTTCCAGCATTCGCTTGGGGTCCCGGGAAAATCCCGAAATAAACCCATGGGCCATGTAAGTCAGCCGCGGGAATAGAAACTATAGCCTCCCTAATTCCAGTGTCAGACGAACTGCCTAAGTGTTTCTTATAGGTTCAAGAAAAACTGAGAATACCCCTAATAACCAATTAGGTCATACCTGAATGCTAGTATGTGGGTTAAAGAAACATGAGAGCAATAGTCAAATCTCTTAAGAGCAGGTACTGAAAATTAATTATATCATGGAAACAAGCAATTATAGATCTTTTCATAAGCTTAGAGATTTCAAACATTAGTTACATTTTCATTCCCAGACTGCAAACTAGCTTACATTCCTCTCTTTGAGTTAAAAAAGAAATCTGGTACATGATTTATTCTCATCTTTTCTGTTTTAGTACAGAGCTGCATAATTTTAATTCAAAGTTATTTCTATCTACACTAACTTAGATTCTTACACCTTCTTTGTTAATAAATTTGATCCGCCTCCACCATCACAGTATAAACCAACATATTCCTTGCTTGCTGACTCAATTCTCGGCAGACTTCTCTATACTCCAATACGTTTTTAGTTTCGACTTTAAGCTTAACGAAACTATAATGACTATGTATCGAGTTCTCAAAATGAAGTCACACTGGACATCCTTCCAGACGACGATAGCTCTTGGCCTAACATTAAGCAGTGTGTAACTTGAAGTGGAGCTATTAAGAAATTACACATGCCCTGTAAAGTAGTGCATGACAGACTTCCAGTTCAACTTTTTGGTAGTTTTACATCGTGTGTTTAACATTAAATCTAACTTTCTCCTGAAAACGATTAAACAGCCCAGAAAAACAAGACATTCATGCATGTTGGGTTTTATGCTTCGTGTTTTACTAAGTACTTTTATTTCGTTTCGTAGTCGGCTTATCCTCCCCATATTTAGAACTGACACCATCTAGGACTGATACCTCGGGGTCAGAGGCCTGTCGGGGAACCAACAGCACAACACCACAGAATGGAGAACCTGGAACGAGTGGTAGGTCCATAGCCAGACGGGAGCGAGATATACTATAAAATGCAAAGAATAGATAATAGGAAACATGGTGGTGAAGCAATTGGTGGACTGAGTAGCGGGAGACCTGGAGAAAACCAGGGCCACCTAGTTGGGAAGTAAGCGGTTTAACCACTCGGCCACGGCGTCACCTTACTTTTATTTACAAAAATAAATAAGATATAGGGAGAACGAAGCTCCGCAAAATAAAATAAAACACAAGGAAATATTAAATAACATTGAAATTAAATGCAAATATTAAACAAAAGGCATAAAAATATTTTTACACGATATTTACAAAATTTTATTAGCAGTTTTATCTACGAAAGCAAGTGATCTACCTAACCATAGAAGGTTTTTTAATTCATAAGACAAACTTATTTTTGGAGCTTCCCCTTAGAATTGCCTAAATTAATATAAATAATAAAGATTGACTTGAATTAGAAGCATTAAGTTTGATGCCATTTCGTATATGAAGAACATTGAACTTTAGCATACAACGAGTAAGTCATTTCATTTTATGCAGGTTCACTACCAGGGAGAGCCTATTAGTTTCACTTGTCAGTCGGTCTGTACGCAACAAACAACACACGAACCGCTGCACCTACCGATTGAATTATACGTAAGAATTTAGATAAAGTGTTGAGAGATATTTCATACTTTGTTGAAACTAGAAGAAAATTAAGTTTAGACGGAGAACACACTAAAACGTTGTTAACCTGTGCAGTTATAAGGGGCAATTCTCCATGCGTTGAATTTTCGCAAATGCTTCTGAACAGAATCACTATCATTGTTTGAGGAACCTAGTTAATTTCCTATAGCTCCTAAGTGGAGCATAGGGCATCGTACGGTGTCTCTCGGATCGGATTAGAATTTCTAGTTCGTGAATTCGCCGCTATGCGCCATAGTGACGAGAATCGGTTCGGCACCCATTGATGGCACTGTAGGACGAAATCACGCATTGCGGAGGCGAAATGGTGGATTTTGGTCTAGAAACTTTCTTCTCTCAACATTACATGTGACCACCGGCTTTACTTCACTTGCGTCCGAAGAAAATCCATCACAATCCGGCAGGTTTCAATCTGCAATTTTGGGTTTTAGAGGCTAGCACAGTAACCACTACACCACGGAGGGTGACGCTTGAGGAGCCTTAGATCCATGAATTGTCAAAATTTTAGAGTTATGCATCACTTGAAAGTTCTGTAATTATGTGTCAGGTTTAAATGCCTATATACGTTAAATGCCTCTTAAAATTATTTTCAGATATGTTTGTTTACACTGAAATGTAAAACCTGTAGTTTGCTAGGAATGTATAGTTTTTACAAATCTTCTTAAAGCTATGGTTAAAACTTATAGAATCCTATTTTAGATATTTTCAAAATGACAAACTAAATGAGACATCTTCATACACATAATAAAACTAGCGTTTTTAAATATACTGGGCCTTTGTTTCAGAACTTTTATACGCTTAGTATTTAAACTATTTTATGATTTTCTCTACCTGTTCTGCAGCAAAATACTTCTATAATGCTAATCGAGTAAAACGTAAAAAGTATTCCTTTTACAGGTTTCCTTCTAAGCACGAGAAAATAAAGGGATGTATTAGGCCAAAGCGATAGTCAAATTTTTTATGTCCTGGTCATTAAGTGGTCACATTTAAATTCGTGCATAACGAGTAGAAACAAATGAATGACGACTTCCCTTTTGAGAAAAGTACACGAATTGGACACTCTAAACCAAAAACAAGGAATATTCCGAAATTGGCTAATTCCACAAAAAGGCTATCTGATACAAATTGTGAGTTGTAACGATGTCTACACTGTTCTATAATACGATTTTCTATATTTCAGGTTTACCCACTAGCTATTTTAAAGTCAACCTCTGGACTCCAGAGGCTATTCCCAAAAAATGCAATATATTGCGTTCCATTTATCATGAAATATCTTAAATGTACGACATTTTAATCAAAATTGTTAGAGCCATCTTTGACACAGACATACACACACTCGCACTGGTTTTCAAAACAACTTGCTTATTTGGGGATCCACAAAACATGTATTTCTGGTAAAGTGATGGTGTAGAATTTTTGAGTGGGATGTAATACCTTTCCACCTACTGTAAAACTATTTCTATTGTTAAATGATTTGGGTTAAATTCTGGAATGTAGGATAAAATCTCTATATCTCTTTTTTGACAATGAATGGTCAGATAAGAGTATATTTCTTTTTCCATTCATAGAGTCTGAATTATTAGCAGGAACCTTCCAGTACATGGGAACAAACCTGATGTGTTCTATTCACATGACTTTCTAAACAACTCTATAACAAATTCTTGTTAAAAAGCTTTATTATTCTATATACTTCACGCCAATCGATATAAACATTAGCATAACTTGTCTTTATTATTTGCTTCCTTGTAAGGAGAAGGAAAATAAGGAATATCTTAATCTAAACCGATAATCAATTCTTTTAAAAGCTGTTTGCCATGCGATTGCATAATCAGGAGTTGAAAAATTCCAGTATGAGAAAATTATATTAAAACTGAAACAAATAACAAGGAATATCTTGGTCAATTCCAAGTAAAAGATGTATATGACATAAATGCTGTGGTTTAACGAGATCTGCATTATTTGTGTAGTAAATCTTTTTCAATATCTTAAGGTTTACCAGTTATGCAAAAACAGTAAAGTTCATCCAGAATAAAGAGATCTTCAGAGGCTTTTCCCATAAAATGCAAGATATACATTTTGCCATGTATATGTGTTTAATATACAGTAATGTAATAAAAATCGTTACAAGCTTTTTTCAGAAAATCAATATTTTCGAAGTTTTTTTCCATATAAAGGGTTTTTTGAGATGGAGGAATTTTTCTAAAAATCTTCGTGTCATATCCTTGGAAGATTCTTAACTTAAATACCAAGCTCGGTTATGTTTTTTTTATACACAGGACCCTAAAATGTGTATTTCCGGTGAATTTCTCTCGAATTTTTGGGTGAAGTGCAATACCTTCTATACTATGTGTCATGCATTATATAGAGGAAGTAAACACATGTGTTTCGGTGATTGATTGCTTATAAAAGATCCAGACAACGATATTTACTCTGATTTGTTTTCTTGCTACATCATCCACTGCGATTCACTAAGCTTTCCAATTAGTTTTTTTATGACGAGGAAGTTATCTCTCTCAATCATCAGTGGAACATAACTCACATACATTGGACAGTGAGACGCCTTCACTCAGTGAAAGACTTCACGTTGCCTTTCACTTGCATTTGTATTAATTGACGGATTACAATAAAAAAACATCCCAGACAAAGCATCAGGAAGAATTACACATCTTATACTTTCTATTTATTCTGTCTCTGTTCTAGATGCTGCTTAGTTCTTCTATTTATACTTCAACTATTTAAAAGAAAGACCTTTAAATTGAATGTTCAGTCTTTAAGATTGGAAACACCACAAACCCTTTGTTTATATTAAATAATTTATCCTCTAATACAGTAATATTTTGAAAGTTACATGTTGCCTTGCAAGCTATTTGTTAAAAAAATGAAAATAGTTTAATTAATTTGTTGTACAACAATACTAATTAAGTACCTTTTTCTAAAACTTTAAAATTCTGCTTAACATTTTAATATAAAATAAATAATAATTAAAATTTTCAACATCAAATGTTTACTTCTTCTACTTCTTAGTGCCTAGGTAGAGAAGATATTGCATTTCTCCTAAAAATTCAACACCGATATTGCACTGGAAATACACATTTTGTTGTCCTGTAGGTATATAAAAGGCATTAAAAAGTCTACATGTGCGTGTGTGTTTGCGTCTGTGAACAACATAACTCAAAAACGAAAATTCGGTTTAATACCAAAATCGATAATTAACAATCCCAAACTACCTCTTACATGGAAAACGTTCGAAAATTTTGATTCTCAAAAATGGCTGTTAATGATTCTGACTAAAATCCATATATTTAAGATATTTACATGGCAAATAGTGTATATACTGAATTTTCTAGCAATAGTCTAAAGACCTCTTAATTCTGGATGACTTTGTGTAAAGTGTAAGAAATAGAAAAAAAAAACTTAACTACACAAAAATGCATCTCGTTAAAATATACAATTTATATCATATACCTTTTTTGTGAGATATTTCCGAAATATTCCTTGTTATTGGTTTCAATTTTAAAATATTTAAAAATTTTCTCAGATGGGAATTTGTCATTACTTTTTCTGTTTTACCCTGGCCATGCAAAGAGAATATAATTTTAATCACATAGTGACCAGCTTTTTAAGGATATGACTATCGCTTCAACCTATGCATTTCTTATTTCCTTTTATTTATAAGGAAATAATTAATACGATTATTTTTGTTAATGTTTGACTTGATTAGCTGAGGTAAGTAGAAGAATGGGCTTTTGTTACAGAATAGGATAAGAAAGTCGCGGGAGTTGATCACATAAGAATTTTTATTGAATAAACCAAAATGGGGGGCTGTAAACAAATGAGTGGCCCCGGCTATTTTTTGTAATTTGTAAATATGTTTAGAACGATGGAAGTAATACAAATTGTCGCCGATACAAGAGAATAGCGCACTGCAACGGAAGTGTGTAGGTGCATTATTAGGGCATGAGAAAAAGTTAGAAAATACGAAACAAAGTCAGTTTGAGATTCTCCAGAGCACCTAATGTTTGTGTAATATACTGCTTTTCCGACGATAACAAATAACAGAAATAGTACGTACTATATAAATAGTTTACTAGGACCTGTTGCACATGGTTCCACTAGCATGACTACCAACATTAACATGAATATTGATCTAAATATTAATAACTTGAACCTCATACCTAGCTGCTGCATAAATTAAATCTAAATATTAACTAATAAACAGCATGCGTTACATGGCTTGTTCTACCCATTCTTCAGCAAACAATTCTTGGAAAGCTTATTCTCCTATCAACTTTATGCTATTTTAAATAAACATTAGTAGAAATAATCTTATTACTTACTTCCTTGGAGTAGGAACGATATCTGCATTTTTCCTTACTCTTACGGTTTGCATAGTCATCCAGAATGAAGAAAATTTTAGAAGCTATTCCCAGGAATTCAAGATATACATTTAATTTGACTTCAAAATATGTAAACCGAATGGTATTTTATTGAAACTATTAGAACCATTTTTAGGAAAATTTTCTAAAAATGTTGCATGTGAAGGATGGTTGGATGTGGTGGATTTTCTTGAAATTTTCTGTCGCATCCTTGGTTATGTATATCGAGTATATAACGAACCCTTAGGTTTTGAGTAATTGTTCAGAAAAACAGACTCTCACACCTTTTTTTTTTGTTTTGAAAATTGGTTAGTTGGAATCAGGTAATTTAAAATATATATATTTCCTGTAAAATGTCGACATCGAATTTTTTGATGGAATACAAAACTTCCATACTTAGTATGCGTAGCAGAGTAAGTAAAAAGGAAGTAAAGAACCCAGATAAGATTTATGATATATTAAACTATCAAGTTATAATTATACTCTATTGTAAAAGAGGCAAAACACGCGGCGGGTAGGTGAGGTTTCCAGCACTGAATGCAGGAAGTTCAATTTTCCACAACGGCACCATGAAACGGGAAGTGGATAAAAAACATCATTGAAAACAGAACAATTTAACAAGAACAAAAAATACGCAAAATGTCATTTACAGCTAAACAAAGGAATCATATTGTTGCCGCAATCCTTGGTTATATAATCTGAAAGGGAAAAAATGGGGAGATAATGGGGAAACAAAGTAGGGGTATCGACTTCCAAGATGATGCTGCTCCACCTCATTATTGCTGATTATCTGAATGGCATATTCAACCAATTTTGAATTGGATTAATAGGCGACGCTACTTCCTCACCCTCATGCCTGGCTAAGGGCCGACAACTCGTTGCAGGTTCCCCATTCTGTGGTTTCGTGCCGTTGGCTTCCCGAAGGCTTCTGACCCCTAGATATCCGCTAGTAAGTCCTAGAGGGTGTCAGTCCTAAATACGGGGAGGGTAAGCCGACTACGAAAAAAGTGCATTAAGTGTGACCTGCAAATTAAGTGTGTGAGAAAATATATCCACGAGTAAAAACGAAAGAAGAAGTAAGTAGTCCAACAATTTTCTGAAAGACACAATATGCAGAATTCGGAAAACATTTAAAATGTGCTTATAGGGGTATATGTAAACAGTAAAATTATTGTTAAAAGGCTTATTCTTCTATATACTTCATGCTAATCGAGATAAACATTAGCGGTAAAGGTCTAATTACTTGCTTTCTTGTAAATAGAAGAGAAATAAAGGAATACAGTAGGCTAAAGCGATAGTACAAGGCATTGATAAAAAATTACTCTCTCCTTGAAAAAATGTATATGACATAAATTGTGTGTTTTAACGAGATCTACAAGTTTTGTTTAATATGTTTTCATTTATCTCTTAAAGTTCACAAGTTATGCAAAATTCAGCCAAATTCATTCAAAATAAAGAAGTCCTCAGAGGCTATTCCCGTAAAATTTAAGATATACATTTTATTTGTTATGTAAATATCTTTAATATGCGGTATTTTAATCAAAATCGTTAGTCATTTTTGAGAAAATCAATATTTTCGATTTTTTTCCATATAAAGCGTGGTTTGGCGTGGAGGGATTTTCCTAAAAATCTTCGTGTCACCAGCTTTTCGTTTTTTGAGATATTGTGTTCACAGACACATACACATGCGTACCTTTTTCTGAAATTGTTTTTTTGATACAGGAGACCCTAAAATATGCGTTTCCGGTGAAATCTCAGTATCGAATTTTCGGAATGAGTGCAATACCTTCTCCGCCTAAGTTTCAGATCTATGTAGAGAAAGTAAAAGGCGGACAAGAAGCAAGAATGAAGGAGGCTTGGTTTGAAATGAAGCATTTTCCAAGCCGGACAAAACAATTGGTGACGGCTGCTAAGCGTAAAGCCCATGTTTATTTCAACAATGGCCACAATGGCTTGAAACATCTGGAAAGCGGCAAGTGTTGGAAGTTTATAATACGGAAAAGCCGTGGACGGAAAATCCAAAACCACACTGATAACGGATCAAGTAACACAGCTCTTGCAGAGCAAAACATAATACATATGAGTTTATGCTCCATGAGACCGTGTTACATAGACGTAATAATGGCTTTGAAGGCTGTTATAAACCTAATCATTATTTCAGCAAAATGCTGTACTTATTACTCCACACTAAATCATTCTTGTTATAGAAAATATTTGGTTATTTTCATTTCCACAGAACTGGCTCTAGGAACTTGAATCATTATTTTAACATAATTGCATTACTAATAAAATATACATGACTTCTATAAGGATTTTGTGCAACTAGGAAACTAGAAGACATTTTATGTTCTTCGGTAAAATTTTAGATTTCTTTAAAGCATCCACTTTGTCTCCTTTCTAGTTTCTCTACTAATACTATGTACAGACTAGTAGACAGAGAAGGTATTGTATTCCACCTAAAACTTCGATAAGACTTCCAAAATATATATTTGAGGACCCATGAATAAACAAAAGGAATTTTTAGAAAAATATTCCTGTATGTATGTGTGAGTGTATGCGTACATATGTGTGAGTGCATAACTCAAAATCGAAAAATTCGTTAAATACCAAACTTGGTACTAAAGTTAAATATCTTCAAAGTGTGCGACACAGGCTAACAGAGGGGCTAAGCAGAGGTAGCGCCTCTCAAACATAATTTGCAATTAGAATAGGAAACAGAACATGGTTTTGTAAACACCTGAAAATGTAACTTAAGTTGGTACAATAAATTATTATTATTTAACTTGTGCTACCTATTCCACCTCTTCTCTGTGTTTTCTCTCTCTCTATTTCTTTTTTTTTAATAACTTTTCTTTTACGTTTCTTATATACTGCTATATTTCTTTAATTCTTCTCTTTTCCTGGACATTCAACATTTTCTTCCCTACCGTCTCTCCCGGCATACTATCTCATTTTTCTTTTCTCTATAGTTGCTTACATCTTTATTTTCATTTAAATAGTGAGCAATACTGTTCAGCTCCCCACACAAAATACAACGTTCTAATCCATTGTCCTCATCACTTTCAACAATCCTGTCCTCATCCAAGCTAATGTTTCTCTCCATTTTATATATATCCATCTCTTGATCATTCTTTCTTTGAGGGACTTTTTACTTCTAGTTGACCCCATTATTTCCTACTTATCTATGCCGTTTATCCAGTTTCTTACTGATGGCTTTCGGAATCCTTTTCTTTACAAGGTGGTAAGGCAGTACCAAATGATTTCTTAATCCTTGGGAAGTTTCAACGCAATAACTGCATCTTGATGCACATTTATTGTGACTAGCTAACGAGTGCATGTGTTACACAATAATTATGTGTTTCTTTGAGCAGTAGTTGTCCTTCAGGATCTAGCACGGGAGCGCTCTACAGGGTTGGGCTAAATGCACATGTAATTATGAAGCCGCAAGTTAACGTGTAATAGTGCCAGCAGCAGATAAACATCTGCATAACAACGGCATCTTTACGTAATTACATAAATCTGATGTTGTGATAAAATGAAACAAAGAGGACAGCACAGGAAAGTGAGGGAGACAAGGGCAAACAAGCATCCTACCCCTTCACACAAAGTATGCAACACGAAAGTTGAGTTGTGTAACAGCTATTCTTAAAAAAACAATGTTGTTTGATTTGCTACATATGTGCTGTGTGTGAACTACAACACATTCGTTTACTTTACTAATTTTTTGTTTCTCTGCTACGAATAGTATGTAGTGAAGATGTTCTCCACCCAATAATTCGGTACTGAGATTCCATTAGAAATATAAGTTTTGAGGACCACTATTGGAAATATTATTAGCTCTATCATTCACATGACTTTCTCTACCTATTCTGCAACAAACTATTCTTAAAAAACTTATTCTGTTAACTACTACATACCTATTGAGAAAAATATATTAGCAAAAATGGTTTTTACCTATTTTCCATTTACTCTCAGCTTGATCCGCGCCAAAACGGATCCACGTGGTCGGTGCTCGCAGGAATGAAATCCCATACTAACAATATAGATTACGGAATGAATGTACTTATGAATGGTATGATATTCTATACAAATACCTAAGAGTTAAATTGACGCCGATTTGTACCGTTCAACAGAGCCACATGTCCCAACTGATATTCTATGTCACCTTATTTCCGATACTGTTACTAATAGCTTGTTGCTATTCAGAATCATGGAGGACGTTTGCATCTACTTCTAATATAACCATTACATACTGGTAAACCGTTGATTATTGGTGAAAAACCTAGGTGTTGAATATTTATTGCAAGTTTTGTGAGAAATATCCAACACTTCCTGTAAAGGAAGTGGTAAATTTAACTTCTGAGTTCATTGGTGTTTTGTATAAAATGTGGTTACGTGTGTGAAATACACGATACAAAAATATGACGATTTTGTGAAGAATGCAACTCTCGTAATAGTGCAAATTTTTGACTTATATACGGACATTTTTCTAAAAATTCGTTTTTTTTTTCTCAAAACACATATTTCCAGTGAAATCTCAGAATCGTCTCTCTGGTTCAATACAATACCTTCATTATATACTATGTACATGGTACATGTAGAGAAAGTGAAAAACAGTATCAGTTTACTAGTACGGACCATATTCATATCTAAGCGTATTTAGAACGTTACTACTAGCATGCTCACATAAAAGTATTTCTAGTGTGTAACAATTTATGACATGCAATTTATGAGGGGATGCGTTACGTAACTTAACTGTAATCTGGAGTTTAACCGTTTTAGTTTTTGTTTCACCATCAACTGTAATAGTATTGCGGATAGTTCCCTATTTCATTAGCCTTTTAATAGACCATGTCATGAGCTGTATGATGTACATGGCTTAAGAGATTAAATACTTTCCATTGAATATTATCTGCTTGTCAGTCTTTTCTCCATTAACTTCCTTTCCAAGTTTAAGGCACTATAGTTTTTGAAAAAGATGAAAGTTTTGATAATCTCTAGGTTTGATGCTTAAGACTGTATACTATTGCTTGATTTTTTTTTCACGAAAACACTTTAACAAGAATCGTTAACAAATACGCCAGACGTAATTTTAATTAATCGGAACATTTGATTACTTTTTTATTACTGGATCTATTTTTACTTTTCTACTATGTTCAAAGAAGTATATATTGAATTCCGCTGAAAAATTTTATACTAATTTCGTCGAAGATATATGTTTTGAGGATCTCTGATGAAAATATTTTTAGAAAAAAAGTTCATACTTGTGTGCGTCTTTGAATACTATAACTAAACAAAAAAAAATGAAAAGTCGTATTAAGTCATAATTAGTATTTATGTTCCAAAGATGTCCTTTTATATAGAAACGTTTTAGAAAATTGTTATTCAAAATTGAGTAACGATTTTCATTAAAGTAGCATATATTAAAGATATTTAAATGACAAATAAAAATATTTATTTTGAGTTTTCTGGAAATGGGCAGTGAAGTCCACTTCATTGCAAATCAATTTTGTATGCGTTGGGTGATAGGCTAAAACGCATCGCACAAGAAAAGTAAATGTGTTTAAAACCAAAACGTTTATTACAAATAACATTTTTTGTGACAAAATCTTTTCTGTTATATATTGCTCGAATTGTTCAATACTCTGTCATCGTTTTAAAGTCGATTTTCATTTGGTTATTGTGATTACATGGAAGGAGTTAGGTCAATGTATAGCATTTAGATTTTAAACTTTAGACTATCACTATTTCCGTCATATTTATAACGAAATGTGTAATACATTTTTTTTCTGGAAATATTTAACTTTGATAAGATGAAGTACTAAGAAAATAAATTATCGCAAAAATAGTTTGTATACACACTAATGAAGATAAAAATGTGAATTAACACATATGTTTAGATTAACATTTATATTCACGGTTAATAATCGCCTATAACCTGAATAGGGGATATTTGAAGAGAAATAGCTTATTTGCTACAAGAATATGTTTCATTCGAAAGCCGTTATGTAAAAGAATTTTAATGTATCCTTTGCTTACTAATTCTCAATTTTTCAAAACATCAGATAGTCATTTATTGAGCCAGAAATAGTTAATCTTAAATACATATTTATGTTTTCTACGATATACCCGTGCTGTAACCCTAACTTGACGTATATTCTTTCAACACATCTTAAATGCATATAATGAATTAGTTTTTGGAATAGCTCTATATAGTATGTAATAAGTTTGTAAAATTGTGACAAGTGTGTTAAATAGATCAAATTTGTTGTTAATCAATAACAGAACTCACCTGTTTGACCAGTGCTAGTAGTTGGACTGTGTTCACCCTCGCCCTTGACCTCCCGTTGCTGCTCTGTCTTCACCTCTTCCTTTCCTTCTCCCATTTCCTTTTCTTCCACGTTTCCTGTTGTTGTACTCCCATCTTGGCCACACCTGTCAGCCACAGTGCACTGCACTTGTTCTGCGTCTACACTATTTACGTCTTTCCCGTCCCTCCCCTCCGATTTTCCCACGCCTTCAAACCTCACGCCTTTTCCTGGCTTGTCCTTCTTCGGGTGTTCGGTCACCTCTTTTGTCTCTGATGTCTTTTTGGCACTCTTCGATGGGGCTTGCCTTTTAGGAACTCCTGGTTTCTTGTTGTCTTCCTTGGCGGAAGATGGGGTTGGTATACTTCTCTCCACGGCCTCCTCTTCAACAGTTCTTGATACAGGTATATCTTGCGTGGTATCGCAGAACTGCACCTGCTTCTTTCTCCGTTGCCGATATTCCTGGAAGGTTGGCAGGTAAAAATCAGAAGTTGGCGAGTTTACCTGATCAGGTATGGGCGAACTACTACATGCAGCCATTGACTCTGTCAGAGAAACGGGGTCACCGAAAGTGTTGAGAGTGGCATCACTCTGGGTGGAGGAGATAGTGGAGGAAGATAATGACGGTGAATTGGAAGGTTTCTTGAGAATGGATTTGATTACAGAAGCAGGTGGTTCTGCCTTGGTAACAGGTGCAGTCCGCGAATCCTTGGAATGCGGCAGCGTTGTTGGAGATTCTCGAAATCCGTTGGGTATCTGGCAAGAAATACCTTCAATTTCACTACGTGCTAAAGCACATACATCTGAGGAAGATTTAGATCGTCGTGGAGGCCTCTGTGGTGATGGCATTCTTGGAACCGTCATAGCGTTATCACGGAAACGACCTAGGTTCTTTGAGGCATTTTCCTCGTTTTCGACAGACGATGCGCCGGTGTCACTGAAAATGCGTATTCTTTGTCCAGCTATTGTTACTCCCTGCGTCTTATGCGCTGATGATCTCTCTTCAGTATCTTCATTACTGCGGCCTTTGAACCGACTGGGAAAATCGTTTTTCGTTTTAGATCGGGTTGCACGATGAGGCTTTGTATCTTCAAGTAGCGCGTTATCGCTGAGGTTATCGCTAAGGTCGTCCTCATCAAGGATATCATCATCGCTGCTGACTATTCCCTGTCCCCCAGTTGATGGTGATCTTGATCTTCTTGTGGCACCGTTTTTCAGGTACTTATTGATGAGCTCGTATGCCGTCACATCACACTCAAGGATAGATTTTCTTTTATTTGCACCGCTCTTTTCGTCATCTTCCTCACCATGCTTATCCCATGTTGTGCTCTGGTTTAGAAAGGCTACCGAGTTAGGACGTCTTGGCAATACAGCATCTTCTTGTGTGTTGCCTATAGACCTAGATGGGGAAGGGCTGGTCCTTCTCTTGCGAACAGACCTTCCAGGCGATGAGCTTCTGGCTCTGAGTCGAACGGAATCTCTCCCGAAGTGAGCCTCACTATTCGATCCCAGACGATTTCTTCTCATGAGATCGTAAGGATCTGGTGCAGGAGGGGTACCTTGCTGGGCTGAGGGGATATTGAAGAGAGAAGGTCTAACACGACTTTGGGAACTTCCTAACCTCAAAGCAGTACCTCTCATTGACCCTGCCACTACGGCTCCCCGTACTGTCCCACCAATCACCGTAGTAGTTCCTCGCACTGTTCCTCCGGGCCAGCTCATTCTTGAACCACCGCATTTCTTGCACACGGAAGATGAACTGCTCTTTTTAGTGCCTGGGCATGAGCACAATGGTGTCGCCGGTATAACCGTCACGGGATGTGGATAAAGCAAGACACCAGGGTTTGTGGGCGGTGGGCCGCGCACCGCCACGGATCCATATAACCAAGTCTCAGCGTACTTCATTGATTTGGATAGAGCAGAACCATTAGAGAGTGTTCCGTACTTATTGCGGTATTCTTGTAGCAGGTAGCCACTCTCTTGCGTAGATGGCGTTGGCGACTTAGCACCGAGCTTAAGACGTTCGCCCCAGGTCTTCTTGCTCTTACCACCCTCCACTTCACCATTCTGAAACAAAACAAATCAAAATAATGAAGTATAATTCAACACAATTAACAAACACAAAGGGTTATTAGTAAAATATCACATCACCAATTGAACCCTAAAAACAAATCAAGATAATCACAGAAAATATTTGGCAGGTAGAATCCGACAGAAAAATTCAATATCATGGCCAAAACTGGAACCACGGATCTCCTAGTCTTTCAGTTGGGGAATTTAATGCCGTGTTAGCTCAGTGATTAGAGCAACTGGACGGAGACCAGGAAACCAGTGGTTCATATTCTGGATATATTATTGAATTTTTCCAACTATTGTCCTACACGGCTATTGTTGAAAAAACAACTAATTTACAATGAGAGACAACATTATTTGACCTTGTGACTGTACTAAGTGTAATATTTCATTATAAATTGGTTTCCAATGTATCATGGTTATAAAAAGTTCACTTCATTCGGAATCACATCATAAAGAACACCTTTGTGAAATGTGTAAAATGTAGTGACAATAAAGAACTTTTGGAAACCTTTAATATATAACCGTTACTTGACTGTTATGCGCAATTAAAATACAATATCACATTAAAAAAATAAAATATTTTGAGCCCCTTTCATTGTGAGCAGTATTAAACATTTAGAAAAATATATATTTTTCAAAACACTTCACACATTAAACCACTATAAATATTATAATATTGGATAAAACAAAGGAAGTTACATGTTGGGCAAGCAACGGAGTTTGGTTTTCTTTCTTTTTTTCATTTCCCCGTTACCAAGTGTACCATTTTTTTAAATGAAATATTAATAATTTTATTCTAGTGCTGTAAAAATCTTCAAATTGCAAATCATGACTCTATACTAAATGGTAAGAATACAGCTGATTTAATGCTATAAGGAAAGCAAGAGCAGTTTTCTCAAGGACTGAGCAAATTCAGAACTCTTTTAACAATTTAAGAGCTGGCCCATGTCCCAGTTAATCAGGAAGTTTGAGGAAATCCTTCTATTTCTGATAAGAATTAATTTTGAAGGCCAAAGGTGGCTGCTCCAGATCTCAGTCCAACCATCTTTTGGTTTTGGGGTTACCTTAAAGAACGCGTTTTCCTGACACATCCAATAGCCCGACAGCAACTGAAAGATTCTATCTCGCAAGTTGCTCATATTCCAAAATATCATCTGCAAAATGCTGTGTATTGAGTCAAAGAAGAATGGCGTACGTTGAATAAGGGAAAAGGGGACTCTTCCAAATGTTTTATAAAATCCCACTGTTTGCCCAGTATGTGGCTTCTTTTGATTGTTTTTAATACCTCTAATATTAATCCAATTGTTTGCCCATTCTTTTAAATGTTTTTATTTCAAATATTATAATATTTATAAATATTTTAACGGTTTAAATTATGAAGCGATTTTTGAAAGACCGTATCCACATTATAAATGCAATGCCAATCAGGAAACACTCTAGAAACTACAAAACTATGATTCATGCAATGATATAAATAAGTATCCATTACTTATGGAAATTTGATGTCCTCTTTAGTATATCTTTTAGACAGTTGATGCTAAAAGTAAGTCTTTTATCAGCTGTCATTATGTTAAAACTAGAAAATTTTGTCACTCAGTGTTATAAAATGATATCACTACAATGTAGGTAACTTTGGTTTATGCGTCCATGGTCTCATTCAAGTAGGCTATGACTCTGACAGCTCGTATTGATCTATAAAATGGCGAATGACTTGAATGTCATGAACATGGAATCTGCTAAACGAGACTAGAATATTGAACCAGCAGAGAGAGCAAAATTACAACTGCTACACTGCCTATGATCTCGTTTCTCAAGCTTCCTACCCACAATATAAAACACCACTTTTACCCCCTGTTTCATAAATAACTATTGCAGTGCATATGTTCAATTATATTCCAATAGTCAAGTACCCCGCTTCGGTAGTGGGGGTAGCGCCCATGCTTCACATTCAACAGTCGTGTTTCGAATTATTTCACATTACAGGATCCACCTAAATTAACCACAAATTCAGGTTAGCAGGTTTAGGTATAACTCAAGTTATTCTCAGGTACTGATTTTAACAGAGACCTCAGAGCTATAAATGTAGTGCTGTCTCCCGTAAAGACTTTCTCTTTTATTGATACACCAAAATAAATGCTCACAACTTTTAGTACCGTAGTTTGTTGCTGGTATAGTCCAACTGAAAATGTTTGTGGGACTTTGAAAATTCACAATTATAACCCAATTGTTGATATACAGAAGTGAAGATGATATTCACTCTTATACAATGACAGAATGGATGACCAAGAACCGTTTGCAATTTCAATGTTTACTTTCTCTACACGTACTATTTACATAGTGTATAGAGAAGGTATTGTATTGCACCCAAAATTCGATACCGAGATTTCACCGGAAATACATGTTTTGGGTCTTCCTGAATCCAAAAAAAGCATTTTTGGAAAAAGGTCCGTGTGCGTGAGTGTGTGTCTGTGGACAGCATGGTATTTAAGTTTGGTATCTTCCAAGGATGCGACACGAAGCTTTTCAAGAAAATCTCCCCACACCAACTACCCTTTACATGGAACTTTTTTCGAAAATTTTGATTTTCTTAAAAATGGCTCTAACAATTTTGATTAAAATATCGTATATTAAAGATATTTACTTGGCAAATAAAATGTATATCTTGAATTTTCTGGGAATAGCCTCTGAAGACTACTTTATTCTGGATCAAATTTACGGAATTTTGCATAACTGCTAAACCGTAGGAGATGGACAAAAACTTACCACATTAAAACACACAATTTATATTTTTTTTCGTGGAGTTGATCTTTTTGTTTAGATATTCCTTGTTTATGGTTTCAGCTTTGAAAAGCTTGTATATTTCTCATACAGAAATTTGTCAATTCTCGACCATACAAACAAAGGAATTTCAGTCACATAGCAACCAGCTTTTGACTATCACCATAAACTATGGTACTCCCTTATTTCACTTCTACTTACAAGGAAGCAAGTAATAAGACTATTTCGCGATTAGCACGGAGTAAATAGAAGCATACGTTTTTTTAACAATAATTTGTTACAGAGATGAAAAAAAGTCATGTGAATGGAACGCATCAGATTTTTCAAGCTATAAGATATCATAGCTAAACATGTTTTATTGATATTTTGAGCAAAACAGATATTTAAACATCTGATTACTAATTATATTACAATGACATATCTTTCTTATATGCATTTCTCACTAAAATATACAATTTATATTTAATGGAAATGTTTGCGGGCATAACTAATTCAGTTATGATTTTGTTAGTTTGAATTTTCCAATACATTGCAATACATTTTGCTGAGTCACCATGAGATGATGTAATGAGTATGCTATACCAAAGTCAGCATAAAGGGACTGCTTTTTAAGCATTTGACTATCGCCCTCTTCTTTATTCATCTATATTTGTACTACAATATGAACATTGAATCCATTTTAGCCAAGACTATATTTAATAGAAAAACAAACAAAAGCTTTATTATAAATAATTCTATAAAATACTTATGAAATTGAATAACTGTGGCAGTAAACGTCATGTAATTGAAACAGAGTATTTATTTTTAGTCTATTGTATTAATTCTTCTCTGAAACATTAGCACACACTACATAATACTTAATGTATTATATTACCTAAAATATTTGGAATACATTATCTGAAAAGCAACACAAACATTTAACTACATATTTATTTTGTCTATTTTAGTGCATGATATATATGTAGAGAAGGTATTGTATTCCGCCGAACTTTCAATACCGTCCCTCCACAAAAGAGTATTTTTAGAAAAAGGTAAGTGTATCTATTTGTGTATGTTGACTGTGGATAGGATAACTAGAAAACGGAACGTCCAAAGACCAAATTTGGCATTTAAGTTAGTATGTTCCAAGGATGCGGCACGTAAGTTTTAAAGAAATTCCCCTAGTCAAACTACACTTTACATGGAACAAAATCGAAAATGTTGATTTTCTCAAAAATGGCTCTAATGGTTTAATTAAAAATACCGCACACTACAGATATTTACATAACAAATATATCCTGAATTTTCTGGGAGTAGCCTCTGAAGAACTCTATATTCCGGATGACTTTTGCATAACTGTTAACCCTTAAGACATATACAAAAATATCTATTAGCCAAAAAAATGTAGATCTCGATAAAAAAATGGTGTCATATATATCTTTTTCCTAGAGTTGATCATTTCTGAGATATTCCTTGTTTCAATTTTAAAACTCTTAAACTTTCCTCATCTGGAACTTTCCAACTCCTGGTCTTGTAAGGTGAACGGATTTTAATCACATAACAACCAGCTTTAAAACGATTTTACTATCGAATTAGTCTAGAATATTTCATTATTTCCCTTCTATTTACAAGTTACTAACTAATAACACCATTTCTGCAAAACAGTGAGCTTTAAAAAGATTTTACTATCACCTTAGCCTAAAGTAATTACTTATTTCCCGTCTACTTACAAGGGACTAAGTCATAACACCATTTCTGCTAATGTTTTATATGGATTAGTACGAAGTAGATTGAAAAACAAGATTTTTACAATCATTTGTTACAGAGGTATAGAGAAAGCTATATAAATGGAACAATCAGATTTTTGGGTATGCAAATTATCATATCAGTGGGAAAAATAGATTTTTACATCGAAATTTAAAATCAAAATCGGATTATGTACATAGACTTAGCAAGTAGAGCTTTGGGAGTTATACCTTTCCTTACTAAATAAGTAAAGGTAAAATATAAATTTAAATCCAATAGAACATATGAATATAGAATATTGGTTTAAAACAATTTCAACTTAGAATTAACTTCTATTTATTATTTGTGCTGCACAAATAGTTACGCTACTGGTTATGCATAAAATTATTAGCTGTTAAAAGCATTTAACTAAAGCTGGGAAAGTGAAACAGTTCTAATGAATGCTTAGTCCGGAATACTCAGATTTATGTAGGTGTAATTAATCATGCTTTTTAATAATTCACATTGTTTTATTATATATAATTTAGACCACAGTGAGCAACTGCCATCCCATCCTTTTATTTCTAAAAGTACTGATATACGTACATTGATTTACTATTTTAAAAGATTCTGTGGTTAAGGGTGCTGAAAAAGTAAGACAGACTTCTGAATGCTGTTTGTAGACAATTTTGACTAGTTTTATTTTATTTTTTTATGAATATGATTTATATTAATCATTGTAACATGTATTTTTTTTCCATAATAAGCAATCTGCAACCAAAATATAAGCATTTAGTAGCTTTTCCCAAGTTATTGGTATAAAAGATAGAGCTTAAAAAATCTGATGTGTTCCATTCACATGACTTTCTCTACATCTCTGCAACAAATTATTGTTAAAGAGCTTATGCTTCTATTTACTTCATGCTAATCGAGAAAGAAAACTAGCAGAAATAGTCTTATTACTTGCTTCCTTGAAAGTAGAAGTGAAATAAGGGTGTACCACAGGTTAAAGTGATAGTCAAAAGATGGTTGCTATGTGACTAAAGTTCCCTTATTTGTATGGGCAGGAGTTGACAAATTCCTGTTTGAGAAAAGCATAAAATTGTCATAGCTGAAACCAAAACAAGGAATATCTCAAAAACAACCAACTCCACGAAAAAACTGTATATATCATAAATTGTGTATTTTAAAGTGTTCTACATTTGTTGTGTGGTAAGTTTTGGCCATCTCTTACAGTTTAGCAGTTACGCAACATTTCGTAAAATTGACCCAGAATAAAGTAGTCTTCAGAGGATATACCCAGAAAATTCAAAATATACATTTTATTTGTCAGGTAAATATCTTTAATATACGATATTTTAATCAAAATCGTTAGTCATTTTTTAGAAAATCGAAATTCGGCAAAATTTTCGAAAAAAGTTCCATGTAAAGAGTAGTTTGGAGTGGGGAGATTTGTCTCATAATCTTCGTGTCGCATCCCTTGAAGATACTAAACTTAAATACCAAGTTTGGTATTTTACCGACTTTCATTTTTGCGTTATCGTGTTCATATCACACACGGACCTTTTTCTGAAAATACTTTTTTTGGATACAGTGGACCCTAAAGCATATATTTCTGGTGAAATCTCAGTATCGAATTTTTTGGTGGAGTGCAATACCTTCTCTATTCACTATGTACATAGTACGTGTAGAGAAAGTAAAACTCCAAAATGCAATGTCCTTTTTGGACATTCTGGGCAACTAAACCTGTGGCCATCTGGGTATCAGATTTTAATTTATTGTGTCCAGGAATTGAAATGACAGTCTATATATAAACAAAAAAGACTCCTGCCACTTTCCCCTAAACGCGACTTCAGCTGCTCTATTGTTTCTCTCGAATAAAGGTTTCTCAGTGTTGAGAAATGATGTATTCATATTGTACTTTTATGGCTGCGAAACAGTTGCACACCGTTTCTCAGGGGTATATAGGAACGCTTCCCAGGCACGAAACTTTGTGAATAGTTTCAGGATATAACTTTACGTTTCGTTGTACCACAGGTTTAAACGAAGTTGCCACGTGGGAAACAATGTTTCATTCGCAACTGTCAAATACAAAACACGTCTAAGCACTGTTACGGCAGAACTTCGTTTACGATCTATAAACAAAGAAATGTAAAACATATCACGTTATAAAATGTTGCATTTCAAAACAATCCTAAATATTATTTTTACTTTGTCACACTTAATCTTACTATCCAAACGACAAATAATCATTACCAAAGTCATAACTAAAACGCCCTAAAAGGTCTACAATGGTTTTTCATTCTAAGGACGTAATTTTAGAAGTAAATCAAAGAGAGATATGGGAAAGGTAGGCCTATGGAAGACTGCTCCAGCGGGTACATGCTACAAGAGCAACGAGTAACTCACGGCTCATAGGATCTTCCACGGCTCAATCAATTGTCAGAATTAACTGGCAGGGAGAGCAAGCATTATACTATGGCCTTCGCCCGTGACTGTCTCGCTCACCCTCCAATAGTTGAGTACGCGTAAGTACTCTAACTCAGGCGAATTGGGTTGGAACAGCCTGGCTTATGACGTTTCAGAATGTAATATCTGCAGACGTTAGCACAAGTAGGACCTAGAACAGATCACGGCAAGTCGGCCGCAAGTTCTTTTTCTTCTCTAAGGAGCCTCTTGAAAGAGGGGGTGGCGGGGAGATCCTAAAGGCGGCCAGATGAACAATGTGCTCTTACAACATCGGTGTACCTAACTATTTCGGATGGAGCAAGTCCTGACACTGCCTTAGTCCCGTTTTGCCCGGGGGTCCGAGACAGGAAGGGGTAGTAATAACTACTGGAGATTCTAAAGTTAAAAGCAGAATGTGTTATGACTAATAAAGGTAGAAGGGGTATATTATTGTTCAGTATTTACTAATAGTATTATTAAAAGTAGACTATATTAACTGCAAGTTGGGTACCCTCATCAGAACCACCAAACGCCAGAGAAAAATCTACCCAAAGCACACGCCACAACGTACCGAACGCCGTCGCTTGGTATTTCATATCTAATACATGAAAGGAAATAATGGGAATAGGACATTCGCAGTAGGAGTCACCCCGGCAATCGCCTACCGACCAGAGTAATCATGACTAAACCCATTGTTAGGGTGGTCGGTCAGACGGAAATTAGACCCAGGACCAGGATACGATTCTCACAAGTTAAGGCGGAACTGTGTCACTGGGTCAATATTAGGACCCCAGTTCTGGTCTCCCTTTAGTTCTTCGCTTCATTGTTTCCATATGGAGATTTCCAGAATCATAAATTGCCTTCATGTGGCACAAGTGTCGAAGTGTTTCGCTTCTTGATAACCTAAAAACACTTCGGCTCAGGTGAAAAGCATTTAACTTCTTCTTCTCTCCCATATGCCCTGTCAAGCGTCGGGTTTCCTCAGCCGTGCATGATCATTTCCTATATTTTGTCCCATTCCTAATTAGTTGTTTAGCTTCCCTCAAAACCTTTCCCTTCTTAGTCATTATTTTCTGTACAAATCGTTCCATTCTATTCTTCGTCGCCCTCTCCCTCTTCTTCCATCCCCTTTGGTCACCCATACCCTTTTTGGTTTACTGCTCTCATTCATCCGATTTGTGGGTCCAAACAATCTTAAAACATTTGTCTCTATCTTTTTACTTTCTCTACACGTATTATGTACATAGTGTATAGAGAAGGTATTGTAATACACCCAAAATTCGATACCGAGATTTCACCGGTAATACATGTTTTAGGACCCTCTGAAATCAAAAAAAGCGTTTTTAGAAAAATGTCCGTGTGTGTGTGCCTGTGGGCAGAATAGCTCAAAAACGAAAAGTCTGTTAAATGCCAAACTTAGTATTTAAGTTCAGTATCTTCCAAGGATGCGTCACGAAGATTTTCAAGAAAATCCCTCCATCCACAACTACTCTTTACATGGAAACATTTTCGAAAATTTTGATTTTCTCAAAAATGGCTCCAGCGATTTTGATTAAAATATCGTATACAGAAGATGTTTACATGACACATAAAATGTATATCTTCAATTTTCTGGGAATAGCCTCTGAAGACATGTTTATTCTGGATTACTTTTGCGGAATTTTACATAACTGGTAAACCGTAAGAAATAGACAAAAACTTACTGTATAAAAATGTAGAGCTCGTTAAAACACACAATTTATGTTATAAACACTTTCTCCGTGGAGTTGAACGCTTTCGAGATATTCCTTGTTATTGATTTCAGCTTTAAAATACCTATACTTTTCTCATACGGAAATTTGTCATCTCCTGTCCATACAAACAAAGGAACATCAATAACATAGGAACCAGATTTTAAAATATTTGCCAATCGTTTTAGCCTATTACTCCCTATTTCTCATCTACTTACAAGGAAGCAAGTAATAAGACCACCAGCGGTGTGTAGGACAGGAGTTGGATAGGTAGAGACAGACCGAAAAATTCAACGCCATAGCCGTAATCTGAACCATAGATCTCCCGGTCTTTAGCCGGTTGCTGAGCTACCGACTAGAGACTGGGAGATCTGTGGTTCAATTCCCGGCTATGGCATTGAATTTTTCAGTCTGGCTGCCTATCTAAACCAAGCTTGTTTATAAAGCCAGGTATCAACCATGGATTGCCAACTTTATACTGCTTTCTGAGCAGAGACATAAGCAGGGGAGATGCTTGGGGCTTGAACCCTTACTCTTGCTGAAAAAAACACACACACACTTAAGAAGTAATAGCAAAACGCGTTTTAATTCCAATTATTGTATCTAATATATGAATATATATATATATATATATATATATATATATATATATATATATATATTTATTTTTAGGTTATTTGGATTTGAACTACAATTTACGCATAGAAAAATCGTATGGGTTCCATTCACATGCCTTTCCCTACATCTCTGCTACAAATTATTGTTAGAAAGCTTATGCTTCTATTTACTTCATGCTAATCGAGACAAAATTAACAGAAATCGTCTTATTATTTGCTTTGTTGTAAGTAGAAGCGAAATAAGGGAGTACCAGATTAAAGTGATGGCCAAAACTGGTTGCTATGTGTCTGAAGTTCCATTGTTTGTGTGGACACAGGTTGACAAATTTCTGTATGAGAAAAGCGTAAGTTTTATACAGTTGAAACCAAAACCAAGAAATATCTCAAAAACGATCAACTCCACATAAAAATGTGTATGACATAAATTGTGTGTTTTAACGTGCTCTACATTTTCATTGCAGTAAGTTTTTGTCCATTTATTACGGTTTAGCAGTTATGCAAAATTCCGTAAAATTCATCCAGAATAAAGTAGTCTTCAGAGGCTATTTCCATAAAATTCAAGATATACATTTTATTTGTTACGTAAATATCTTTAATATACGGTATTTTAGTCAAAATCCTTAAGAGCCATTTTTAAGAAAATAGAAAATTCGAAAAAAGTTCCATGTTATGGATAGTTTGGGGTGGAGTTATTTTTCTCAAAATCTTCGCGTCGCATCCCTGAAAGATGCTAAACTTAAAAACCAAGTTTGGTATTTTACCGACTTTTCGTTTTTGAGATATCGTGTTCACAGACACACGGACACGGACACGGACACACACACACACATACGGACTTTTTTTTTTTTTTTTTTTTTCTGAAAATGCTTTTTTTGGTTACAGGGGACCCTAAAACATACATATATTTCCGGTAAAATCTCGGTATTGAATATTTGGGTGAAGTGCAATACCTTCTCTATACACTATGTACATAGCACATGTAGAGAAAGTAAAAAATGTAAACCCATTGATAACATTACACAGTTCAGTTAAATACCACTAGATGACCGTCTAGTTAAAGGTGGGGTATAAATGAAAAAAAAAATCTGATGTGTTCCATTCACATGACTTTCTCTATATCACTGCAACAAATTATTCTATTTACTTCATCTAATGGAGCAGAAATTAGCAGAAATAGTCTTATTACTTGCTTCCTTGTTAGTAGAGGCGAAATAAGGGGGTACCATAGGTTAAAGTGATAGTCAAAAGCTGGTTGCTCTGCGACTGAAGTTCCTTTGTTTATATGGACACAAGTTCACAAAGTCCTGTATGAGAAAAGTATGTCTTTATAGCTGGAAAAAAAGGAATATCTCAAAAACAATCAACTCCACGAAAAAATGTATATAACATAAATTGTGTGTTTTAAGGTGCTATACATTTGTTGTATGGTAAGTTTTTGTCCATCTCTTACGGTTTAGCAGTTATGCAAAATTCCGTAAAATTGACCAAGAATAAAGGAGTCTTCAGAGGCTACTCCCAGAAAATTCAGAATATACATTTTATTTGTCAGGTAAATATCTTTAATATACGATATTTTAATCAAAATCGTTGGAGCCATTTTTTAGAAAATCAACATTTTCGAAAAAAGTTCCATGAAAAGGGTAGTTTGGGGTGGGGGGATTTTTCTCAAAATCTTCGTGTCGCATCCCTTAAAGATACTAAACTTAAATACCAAGTTTGGTATTTTACCGACCTTTCGTTGGTGAATTGTCAGTATCGAATTTTTTGGTGGAGTGCAATACCTTCTCTATACACTATATACATAGAACGTATAGAGAAAGTAAAAAGATGTTGATTTAATTGTTTTTTCACACAACCGTATGTAGGACAGGAGTTGGATAGGTAGATTCCGACTGAAAAATTCAATGTCATAGCCGGGATCTGAACCATGGATCTCCCGGTCTCTAGCCGTTGCTCTACCACTGAGCTACCGGCTAGAGACTGGGACATGCATGGTTCAAATCCAGTCTATGGCATTTTCAGTCTGACTTATCTAAAATAAACTTGTTTATAAAGCCAAGTATCATCCATGGAGTGTTAACTTGACACTGTTGCCTGAGCAGAGACGTATGTAGGGGAGATGTTTGAGGCTTGAAAAACTTAAGAAGTAATAGCAAATTCCGTTTTAATTTAATAATTGTATCTAATATATGAATATAACATTTTGTTAGGTTTTTGGGTTTGAGCTATATTTTACACATAGAATGAAAAGATATGCGTAATGTGCGATAATTTAATTATAGCTTTTTTTACAAAGAGAAACGTCTTATGTGCTGATTTAATTAGCAAAGTCATTGTCATATGTTAATATAATTCTGGTCTACTGTTGTTTTCATGTGCGTAATCGTCCTATAATGCAAGTTACTTTGGAGACGTAAACCACATAGACACCTGTGTTGGTTAGTGAAAGTTATACAGGAGAAAAGGCAAGGAAAAAAAAAACTGATTTGTAGCTGTTTTTTCTATTGGTTACCTCAACGAGTTAAAACTGCTGGTTAAGCTAGCAAAGAGCACTACAGCGCCATCATACGATAACACTGCAACACTAAATGGGGAGAAAGTAGGCCAGTCACGTGTGTGTAACGTCACACAACGTCATCTCGATATTTACACCTGTTGCATCGACCTTGCTTTACTTTCCCCTACCGTCTTTATCGGCTTATGCATCTAAAGACCCACAGATGTTAAACATATCTATAGCTGTTCTACCATAACCTCAACAAACAGCAAACGTACTTTTTTTCCACAACAGTATGCTTGGTTATACTTGTTACACAGCATTTGAGAAGTATCTGCAGAGGTTTTTACCATAAATAGATGTAATTAGAATATCGAAGCAGTGCAATCCAATCAATCACCCGCACATTTTTGGTTTTGTCCCTCTCTTTACTTTCTCTAGCCCCGTATGTACAATTTACATAGGATAGAGAAGTATTGTATTCCACTCAAAAATTCGATGTCGAGATTTCACCGGAAATACATGTTTTAGGACCTCCTGAGTGGAAAAAGAGCATTTTCAGAAACAGGTCCATGTGTGTGTGTGTATGTGTGTGGGTCTGTGGACAGCATAGCTCAAAAAGATGGTTAAATACCAAACTTGGTATTTAAGTTTGGTATCTTCTAAGGATGCGAAACAACTAATTTTATATGGAAAATTTTTCGAAAATGTTTTTCTTAAAAATGACTTTAATGATTTTGATTAAAATACCACGTATTAAAGCCACATCTATCACAAATAAAATCTATATCTTGAATTTTCTGGGAATAGCTTCTAAAGACCTTTTTATTCTGGATGACTTTTACTTAATTTAGTATAACTAGTAAACCGTAAGAGATACACAAAAACTTACTTTATAAAAAATGTAGATCTTGTTAAAATACACAAGTTATGTCATTTACATTTTTTTCGTAGAGCTTACCATTTTTTAGGTATTCCTTGTTATTGTGAAGTACTTTTCTCAGACGGAAGTGTCCGTTTTTCTTTTGTTCTATTCCTGGCCAAGCAAAGAAGTGATTTGCAATGACAATCGCATAATGACAGCTTTTAAAACATTTGACTATCTCTTTAGCCTAGTGCATTCCATTAGTTTCATTCTACTTATAAGGAACTAATTAATAACATTCTACTAATGTTTATCTCGATTAGCATGTGCTAAAAGAAGAATTATCTTTTGTAAGAAGTTTGTTTGTAGAGTAGCTAGAGAAAGTCATGTGAGTGTCACGCATTAGATTTTTTCTTTTCTCTAGCACGTATGTACAATGTACACAGTAATTATAAATTATATAGTATTTCATCCCAATACTCGATGTTGAGATTTTATCGGAAATATATGTTTTGAGATCATCTGAGTCCGAAAAATGACTTTTAGAAAAAGGTCCGTGTGTGTGAGTGGACAGGCATAGCTGAAAAACGAAAATGCCGTTAAATACCATACTTGGTATTTATGTTTAGTATCGTCCAAAAATACACCACGAATATTTTCATGAGAATCCCCTCCAGTACATACTACCGTTTACATGAATATTTTTTGAAATGTTTGTTTTTCTCAAAAATGGCTGTAACGATTTTCATTGAAATAGATTATATTAAAGATATTTACATCAGAAATAAAATTTATATTTTGAAATTTCTGGGAATAGACTCTGAAGACCTCTTTATTCTGAATGAGTCTTGCAGCAGAATTTTTCTAACGGTTAAACCGTAAAAGATAGACAAACTTACTACATAATGTTTCTCATAGCGAACAGATTTCAAAAGATTTGACTATCGCTTTAGCATAATGTATTCGCTTATTTCCCTTCTAATTACAAGCGAACAAGTAATAAGATCAAGTCTGCTAATATTATCTCGATTAGCATGATCTAGATAAAATAATAATCTTTAGTAAGAATATTTTGTATATTGAACAGCTAGAGAACGTTATGTGAATATAACGTATCATATTTTAATTATCTATTATTTTTAATGTAGCTTAAGTTAACCTGCTTGGTCATAATGGACGATGAATGATATTGGTGAAATAATGCTCAAATGATTTCGGTGTCCATGGAGCTTAAAATTACTCAATATTCGTCTTCTCGAAAAAATTAATCTTCTTGTTTGGTTCTACACAGATGTCTGTCAACAACAGTTTTTTATTCATCAATTAGCTCATCATTGTTATTCATAACACCCTTTCAGAACACAACATATTATAATGACTACATTGTCTAAAAATGTCAAAAGTATTGATCAGGCCCTTTTTGCGTTACATTGAGCGATATCTGGGAAGACACATGAAAAACCAAATTCCACGATCCACAATGTTGCCTCAAAACAGTATATTCTGAGATTTGGATGCTAAGCACAAAAGAAACACCATCCATTTAGTAACCGAAATGAGATCTTTGAGTTTGTTACTTAGTGTGAGCCTCAGATCAACTGAATCAGGAAACTAGAATAGAATTTCAGGTAACAACGAAAATGTGGGAGAATGATAAGTCAATAGGGACGAAAATTGACCCCATGTCGTCTATGCTATATTCACAATCAGATGCAAGCCCAGACGTAACGTAGCACAAGCCCAGACGCAAGGAGACACCATTCACAATCGTAAGCACACGCCAGAAGTTGGCACGGGATTCTAGATCTGTAAGTTACATGCGAATATCTTCCAAGCGCTCCGCAAGTTACAAACTGAATAACATAACCAACAACACCAGATAAGAAAATTCATTCAATCTTTTACAAATAAATATGTTATAAAATTACATACTAGCAACTGACGCTAGCGGCAGTGACGTCACAATAATTGCTCATTCAAAGTTATCGAAAATAGTACAAGTATAGAGACTCCAGGAAGTGATAAAGCTACACATTTAATGTACTAAGAATTTTCTCTCTGCGTCTTCGATTTATGATAACCAAGAAATCTAGACACATAGATGATAGTTACATCCATTAAATCAAAGAAGGATTTGCAAGCAGACTGTCATAACCTCTTGAGGGAAATCAGAGATGGCGCGGCATTGCACGGCCAAATAGAAGAGCATGCATGTACAGCAGGTCCTGTAAAATCTCCCAGTGCGATCGTTTGTTATTAAATTCACAGGCAATACATAGAGAAAAGAAGCAGAATTCCTCCTCTTTGCATGAGCACAAGGATAAAATTTGGAGTTTGCAAACTGTTGCGTTGCATTGCGTTAGGTCTTGCGTGGTTCTAAGTGAATGCTTACATTAAATAATATGAATCCAAACTCTTGCGTCTGCGTTTGCATTTCATTGTGAATGTAGCTTTACCGTTTTTAAAATATTTTATAACCAATCGGCCTCATTCTCTTGCTGAGTGACGAGGGTTGTTTTCATACAAGTGTAGGTTCACCTATGCGGTAGTAATAATCTCTACGCAGTATTAACTATTTTGTTAATATTGAACCTTTTTTGTACATAATAATTATTACTGTCACCTATTGTGGTTAGGCATATTACATAATCTTCAAGCTTATAACTTGCCTTTACCTATGCACGTAATATTATTACGATGTCTTATGATAATCATATTGAACTGCTTCTCTTTCACAATAAATAAAGCAGTAAAGTTTCATTGCTATTTAGCCTTAAAATATTTAAAAACTATTTGATCAACAGAAATCGTTTGATTTTAAACTCAATATTCTATAACTTGCGCGTAATATCCTCTCTCTGGAGGTTTCACTTACAGGTGTGTATGACATCAATATCGGTTTGTTAAGCTTACGTTTTCTTTCCAACCCTAAGAGAATAGTTTAAAATATACTTCAGAAATGTCATTAATAAATATTATATATAATTATGTATTAAATCGCATCAAATAGATCTAATGCACTCAATTTTTGGATAAGTAATTCCAGATGCCTAATAAACTAATATGAAACTTTGACCCCTACAAAGTGGAATCTTACTGTCCCGTTTATAGGCATGTTTACAAATACGAGTATTGAAAAAGTACCTTTTGAAATTGTAACTAAATACCAATGTTTGCTTTATTCTGATCATAGCAGCCTTTGATATTGCACCACTTTATATTTGCAAACTGAAATCCGCATTTTAAGCAGCAAACTTTCTTGTCTTTTTAGCTTAGAAAACATTCTCATTGTCACTCGTCATGAAACAGACGTTTCAAGGAAGTCATACTGGCCACTTCACTTCATTAATATATATATATATATATATATATATGAAAATGAGGAATATCTTAATGTTCCTTTGAAACGTATTGATATAAAAATATGATCAAATTCACCTTTAATCCTTGAACCTAACATATACGAGGCGTGTCGGAAGTAAAAGCAAAGCTGAACAGCAGTGAAGAGGAAGGATGACAGGTGGTGTGAGGCAAGAACGCATTTCAGTGGAGTGGCCTTTTTGATTCAATTTTGCCCATGTCTGGTATAACACTTTTAGGTTAACAACAAATAAATCCAGAACCAAAATAATATAAAACAGGTATTGCTAATTCAACATAGCTTAGTGACATCACGACTCGATATAGTTTGTATTATTAAGTACAGCACCTGATTTTAAGGCTACGAGACATCAGTCCACAAAGGAAATATAAAATGTATTGATTGGAAGCTGACATATAAAGCAATTTTGGAGCAAATATAATAGTTGTTGGGGTGTGTGACCATATTCCGTAGAATTTCCAATTTTGCATGAGAGATAACGCATAATTAACGTCTCAGCAAATACGGGCTACAGTAGAAAAAGTTAGACAAGAATTCATTTGATTTTGCTGTCTAACCGCAGATGCTGGCACAGCCTTTACCAAACAAGCTGGGATTTGGAGATAGACCTCTTCTTCAGAATAATTATTACACGCTACTGCTTTCTGATACAATAAAGTACTAACTTAATGATAAAATTGTATATAAATGCCTGCAACAAAAGTTCCTAATAATTATAAGAATATTGGTTTATTTGTTTATACAACAGATTTACTGATCATCCGAGAAACATTTAAATCCAAAAGACACCTATTTCATTTGTTGTCTTGAGATCAAACTTGCTAATTACTCTGAGCAACCTCTATGAAATGTTTTCCTTTGTGTTTGAGGAAAACCTTAGTTCCATCTGGCAACATTGCTATTCTTGAATAATTAAATGCGAGTTCATAGAGTTAAAATATAAAACAAACAAGGGAGTTTGTGAAGATTTCAAGCAAATTATTATTTATGAAGCACTATCTCCTTTTTAGAAAGGAAAAGGACACGTGCAATACTGGAATGATATTGCAGTTCTTCAGGGATGTTAAGGACAACGTCGTAATTAACCGCAGAAAAAGAGAAGAAAATAAAGAACTTGTCTAAGGAAATCTTTATGACTAGGAAACGCACTAACCAAGGTCAGATTTGCCAAGACAAATGACACGTGGTAATAGTTGTATAATCAACGTATTTATGAGTTAGTATCTGTTGCTTTTCATACCACCGCTCAGCTGAATAATTATAACGGTTTGTCGTTGGATTAATTCCAGATTTAACAGGCAGAAGCAAACGTGTTTTCTGCCTTCGTTTATTCCATCCCACGAGAGATCCCTACCCCATTTTCGCATTGAACAGAAAGCCTACGGGCGCTAGAATGATTATGAATTTTTAATTGTATTTAGAGACCTGTAAGAAGCAGTTTTACATGTATTTCTGCACATTTGTGTCCGTTTTATGCGGTAAAATACACATGTTTTCAACTTTTTCCAATCGTGTTTGCATGGAGTTAATAAGCTTGCGATTTTATTGGCTCCAAATGCAGTTGGAGGTTAGTACAGAGGTACTTCCATTAATATATTTTCCCTTGTGAAGCAGTAACAAACACAAAAGTGAGTAAAGTCCAAAGGTAAACAAACATATACTTTCTTTATGTGCGTTATTAAATATTTAACTGTGATTGCACAAATGAATGACCAGAAATCGAGAGGCACCGCATACCTCGATCCAATAGTAATATTTTATGCCTATCAACCCCAGGAGAAACGGATGAGGTGAAGGTACCTAAGGAGGCTTCAGGCCGAATGCAAGTCGGCCATCAGAGGTGTGAAAATGTTTAAATTCTAAGCTTCTCAGGTAAGGCTTCTCTCTGGTGGAAGGTCATCCCACCTGAGGTGCTCAGAGAATGTTGCCATCTGGCAGGGCTGAGGAGAGTTTCCAACGAGCAACTGAGCTATCTGTTCGACTTGACTGATATGGCAAAGACCCCAAGACTACCCGAAATATGACAAGGGAAGCGAAAATCTGATGAATAAGCTTTTGTAAGAATAGCTTATTCTTCAGATTTTATAAGAATAGATAAATCATATGAATGGTATGTATCAATTTTTTTATCCTGGCCAAGCAAGTGAGAACGGAATTTAAATGTCATTACTTAGCGAAAACAGCCTTTAAAAACGTAGCTGTTCGCTGACTCGGCAAAGTAGTGATTCCAGAAGCCCAAGGGAGTTTGGGTACATCTGGGGAGGTAATGCCTGGACGGAACTGTGGGACGTCTCAATGTCCTCCAGCACTAACTTGGAGAACTTAGTAGACAGAAACTAGTAATTGTCACCCCACCGAGCTGTTCAGTAATCCCCCAATGGGGTTGGCGCACATAAGTGGCGCAACCAGTTCTGTTTTTGCACAGGGGCCGGTGTATAATATAGGTACCGGCCTAACGGAAAACCCAACGGATTTGTTCCTGGGGTGTGAGGCACATCATCAATCAGACCACTGCCCTTTGATTATGTACAGATATACCTTCAAGCGTTGGGTCGCGCTCATTGAGGGGGCTGAAATAAGGTCGCTCTTACTAGCTCTCCAACGGCCGGTTTTAACTTGAAATATCCTCGTTGAGTTCTGCAACTCCTTAAAGCACAAACGCCAGATATGGGGCAGTTGGACCACCTAATAAAGTGTCCCGTCATGTTGAACCCACATCAGAGGCGAATTCTCAATAACACATCTTCTTGAACTGTGGAAAGTAATGTTGAAGGAACTTTTTATATATGATTCCGTTCAATGTATCAGAAAGTATGCGAGGTTCAATCATCCAGAGCATCTATCTGCTTTTGATAGGATCGACACAACAGCGCGTAGAGAGTTTTCGGAGAAATTCATGCCCTCTCTTGTAAACTTGGCCTCGTCTGCAAACACCACCATAACATGAAAATTGTGGATTTCTGCACATTGCTGTAGTTATTATACAAAATGGGAATGCTGGATGCAATGAAATTGTCACCAATTCGTTTTTGTCGCCCTCCGTGGTGTAATGTTATCATGCTAACTTCAGATTTACGACACGTAAAAGAACCTCAAGCCTGATTAAGAGGCCTCTGAGCAAAATTAAGCGGTCTTTCACGTCCAGTATAGAATGGGACGCTGAGAAACAAAACAGTTAAAGGGCGTCCATGAATAAAACTACCTTTTTTCACAATTGGTTTAAGAGGCAATGGGAGTGAAATTTCAAACTTCTACGAGGGTTGGGGCAAAAGTCATAGCAACTATTTATATTCTTGAAGACACTAGTCTGGTTTGAAAATGTGACATATACAGACCAAAGAACAAAGTGTTAATTACATGCGTGGACAATGAATAACATTGAATATCGTAATTTATTACGGCAGTATACAGGCAATGTGGTCTTCACGGTGCAAAAGAATGACAATACAGTACACATACAGTCGGCATGACAAACCTGGGCCTAAAGACCCTCAAAGTAGTCCCCTACTACTGTCACCACACGCTGCCAACGACGTGAGAGGCGCTGAATACCACCTGCAGCGTTATTTGCCGCCACACCATGTGTGAATCGGGTCATCTGTTCGCGCTCAGCATTAGCAATGTCCTCTCATGTTGCAAACCGCCTACCATGTAGTGGTTCCTTTCGATTGAATGTTGGGAGGGTACAGTGGGTGCTCCAATTCTTCCCATCCCCAACGTCGCAGTAGCTGCCTTGCACACTCTGCTTTATGTGGTTTTGCAGTGTCGTGCAGGATTATTGCACTGTCCACAAGATCCAGACGTTTCTCCCGAACGCCACGTCGTACATGTTGGACCAGGAAGTCCCTGTAGTACAGTGTGGTCCTTGCTCTGCCATGTGTAACAAAGTGGCAAACAATGATACCCCTGATGCCATACACGACGAACATCAGAATTCTGACGGAACTTCTGCCTCCTTGATGATCCAGCATGTCGCCACTCCGCGGACTGATGTTTCAGTTCTAGTGCGTATGCCCTGACCCAAAATTCATTGATGGCGATTATTCATGACAAGAATTGATCGCCGTCCTGTTGCCAACGTGCAAGGTGGTCGGAGCATATTGCATAGCGCACCCACCTTTGAACTTCCGTCAGTGCATGCGGTACCCACCGCGATGCGATGTTGCGTAGTTGCAGCTCTTTACGTATATCCTGTGGACAGTGCCATTTGCCCTCTCTAACTTCAGTAGTGTCCATTGTCTAGGAGCTGCTCGATGACGGCACATGCCACGTCGGTCCGCACACTGACAGGTCGTCCGGAACGTTGCTCATCACTGGTTGACACATGTCCTTGTTGAAACTTTCTTACCCACCGTGCAAGATATGCATTTTATTTGTCAGGTACATATCTTTAATATACGGCATTTTAAACAAAATCGTTAGAGATATTTTTCCATATAAAGGGTAGTTGGGGGTGGGGGATTTTCTTGAAAATCTTCGTGTCGCACTCTTGGAAGATACTATACTTAAATGCCAAGTTTGGTATTTAACGGTCTTCTATGCTGCCCACAAGCGCGCGCGCGCACACACATGGCCATTTTTCTAGAAATGCTTTTTTTTTTTTATTCAAGTATTCTCAACATGTATTTCCGGTGTAATCTCGGTATCGAATTTTTGTACACTATGTACATGGTACCTATAGAGAAAGTAAAAACAAGAGACACGGCGCATACTGTCAATATACTGTGCAGCATTTTCAGTGCAGTACAAATACAAAGCTAGCTGGAGAAAGAAACCAAACAAAAATTAATTACTCTGTAACGATCCCAAGCAATCAAAATATTTAGCAGATATTCCTGAACAAAATTTGAAAGTTTGTGGTGGATCTCTGGTTTACTCGTATAAACTGTAAAGTATTAAATGTTTAATATTAAAATTACTTCATGAATGGAAGCTGAAGATAGTTTAATGTTGTAACCTTAAGGCAATTCCTTGGTAACCTAAACATTTAAACCAGAGATCATCATCCCAGCGCAGCGTTTGCAAGTCCTGTACTAGAATCGCAGAACTGTGCAGAAGGAATGGAGGAGTAATTTGAAATCGGTTCAGTGGCAGTCTTCTACAGTAATTTCTTATGTTTATGCATAACATTATAGTGTATCATATAAACAAGACTATCTGTTTCATTTATAATATACGTAATTTAACCTAGAACTGACATATCCAATTTAAAATATGTAAATATGCATTTCCTCTGGCAAATTAATAAACCATCCGAGCCCATCAAACATGTTGAATTACGTAATTCACAGAGTTTAATGAACCATTTCTTCACTAAGGCTAGAAGTTTTATATTCAATATTATGATTTATACCAGCTGTTCGTGTTTTAACAAGTGTTAATAAAGCCAACGGCTATGTAAAACCAGTAAATATTAATAAACCACATTCAATATTTATTCTACGTAAAACTAAAGCTTGTGTAAGCGTATTGCTTCTTTTATTGTATAAAACGTGTTTTTCATATTGAAACCAAAGTAATTGTGAAATGAGCTTTTATTAATATTATTTTCAGATAAAAAATTAAGAAAATCTAATGTTTTCTATTCACATTTTATCTAGCTGTTCCACAAACTAACGTTTCTTACATCTACGCCACCATAAACATTAGCAGAAATGATCTTATTACTTGCTTCCTTGTAAGTAGAAGTGAAATAAGGAAAACAAGGTGGGAAAAAACGATATTCAAATATTTAGAAAGCTAAAATTGTTTCACAAGCTTTTAAAAGATTTCCTATTGCTTTAGCCTGTGCATTCTCTTATTTCCCTTCTACTTACAAAAAATCTTATGTGTTCCATTAACATGACTTTATTTACACTTCTGCAATAAATTATTCATAAAAAGCTTATTATTCTTGTTACTTCATGTTAATCGAGAAAAAATAGCTTACTTGTAAGCAGAAGGGAAATAAGGGAGTACCATAGGCTAAAGTGATAATCAAATCTTTTAAAAGCTGGTTCTATGTGATTGAAGTTGCTTTGTTTGTATGGACGACTGAAACCAATAATAAGGAATATCTCTAAAAGGTTAACTCCACTAAAATATATATAACATAACTTGTGTGTTTTAACGAGCTCTACAGTTTTTGTTAGTTACGTTTTTGTCTATCTCTTACGGTTTACAAATTATGCAAAATTCATTCAAAATAAAGATTTCTTACGAGGTTATCCTAGAAAATTTAAGATATACATTTCATTTGTAACGTAAATGTCTTTAGTTTACGATATTTGATCCAAAATCGTAAAAGCAATTTTTGAGAAAATCAAAATGTTCGAAAAATTTTCCATGTAAAGAGTAGGAGGATTTTCTTTAAAATCGCAATGTTTGGTATTTAACGGAATTTTCGTTTTTGAGCTGCTCACAGACACACACGCACACGGATATTTTTCTAAATCTGTTTTTTTGGAATCTGGGGATCTCAAATTTTTGGGAACAATACAATACCTTCTCTATACAGTATGGACATAGTACGTGTTGAGAAAATAAAATTAAACAATAAGTCAATTCTTCTAATGTTTATCATAATATGGATAAACAAATCTTTTGTAAGAAAAGTTTATTTGCGAAGCAATTAGAGAAAGTCATGTGAATGAAACACCAAATTTCTTTTATTGTATTTTTAAACTAGTAACGACTATAGACAGAGAGAATAAGAGTTAGTTAATAGTGTAAGTACATTTATCCCCTCTGATTATGCTTTAAATTATTTACAAAGCAATTTATAGTCGAAAAGTTTGTTTTTACATACATTCTATTTTCCAATGTCGTGATCATTTTAATAACAATGTATAATTCCTGAATATTAAGTGTTTATTGGAGTAATTCTGTACAGGTTTAGTGATACACCATCTGTGCAAACAGCCTGTAAACTCATTTAGTGACCGAAACATATGGTAAGCGATGCTGTTATTGTTGTATCTTACATGTAATCTAAGGAGGAAACAGCTGAAATCTCCTTTGTGCTAAGCAATTATCACAAATATACAATCAGTTTTCTTTGTGCAATTCAAGTGCCGTTATACAACCTGCAACAATAAAAATGAGTTTTTTTAATGCAGGTTTTCAAGACAAAAGGTTTCAATTTAACTATGGAAAATTCCTTATCCCTGAAATTGTGAAATATATGCCGGGAAACTGGGATTCAATTCAACGTAATACTAGAAACGAAATTCTCGTGCAGTGTGTGCAATGTACCAGAAGAAACATCGTTCTCTAATGTTTTTCCTAAAAATCACGTTGCCTAAATGAAGAATTTCCTAACTAATATTCGTAAATTTATTTTCCTAAACAAACATTTCTAACTCCCATGGCGCTTAATGTGACGGCTATATTTTTGCAACATTGGAGTATGCATAATTTCATAGGATCGCATATTGAAGACAACACATGTTATACGCAACCTGAAATTGGCTTTAGAATTCTGACAAATATTTATCGGATGTTTATGTAAGCAGATTAGGAAAAGGAGGGGATGGTACAAAAGTTAGATATTTCCTGTAACTCCTAGGTGACGCATAGGGTATCGTTACGGTGTTTCCGTGATCCAAATTGAATTTCTAGTTCATGAGTTCACCGCTATCGTCATAGTGACGAGGGGTCAACTTGTCGCCCACAGCTTGCGGACGCGAAATAACGGACTTTTGACCAAGAACATCTTTCAAGGTATGGGATTCTTTAACGTAAGAATAAACATTATACGGGACTACTGGCATTATTTTCCTTCCGAAGGAAGCCTTTCTAAGGAATTTTGCGCCGGAAAATATCCATCAACCTCCGCCAGGTTTGAACCTGCAATCTTAGGTTTTAGAGGTAACCACTGCACCACAAAGAGCGATAACGATACCACAGAAACTAGTTTTTTTTGGTAGAGTGTAACGCCCGCTTTTACTGCTCTGGCACCGCAGGCGATGACACTGATGATACATGAAGATGGAGCCCCGGTGGAATGAGATGGTGGGGAAAACCGGAGAACCCGGAGAAAACCCGCCCCTGCGCCGCTTTGTCCACCACAAATCTCATATGCGGTCGCTTGGGATCTAGGTGAGAGGCGAATGGTCTGAACACTCGGTCATGGCGCGGCCCCACAGAACCTAGGTGGTTATTTTACCTACGTCCCACGAGGGGGATCCCTAGGAGGGATGAAGTGAGAGGATATACTGGGCGGTTTGAACCAGGAGTGACGGCACAGCAATGACATTTGTCCCTGCAGTTTTCAGACAGTTGGACGGGCCTACATAGCGTACAACGCCTTCGCCAGAGGCGGTCCTCATTCTAATGGTCAACCGAAATCGAAGATGGAGATAGTAACTTTGAGCAAACTTTTTCTCTGCCACGTCGCACCAGTACTATCGCCGAAAACCTCCAACACCGAAAGAAACCACAGGCTGGAGGATGAATGTAATGTAGATGCAAACGACACGGAGGGATAGGAAATTCTGGCGATGACTAAGATACTCATCCGGCATTCGCTTGGCAACCCAGGAAAACCCTAACAAAAGCCATGGTTAGGTATGCCGGCCGCGGGGATCGAACATGTGACACTCGAATGCGAGCCAAAGACGAAACTGGTTGAGTCATCCCGCTCGGTTATGTAAGCAGAGGCATTTTACACGACTTTTAGGGGATACGTTTGCGAATATACGCATATCAACATGTGGGTGGAATATGCAAATCATATTGACTATGTCAGTGATTAAAATAACACGAGATCATCACGCACTATAGTATTTTCAGTCAAACTTTACAAGTACTCTGGTTCCTCCGTCACATGTATAGCCGTCAAGTCGAAGCAGATTACAATTAATTTACTTCTTACTTGATTTCAACTATATAAGAATAATTATTTATCATACTAATTAAATAATAGTTAATATTATGATAACCGTTTCTGTAAATATAACTTTTTCCATTATAACAATTATAATTCTTGTTGCTCGATTATCAACTTCAAATCATCGAATATTGTAAAGATCTAGTACATTTTGTGGAATTGTTCATTTGGTTTTGCTGTCTAACCACTGTTGCTGGCGCAACCGGACTCTGTCATTCGTCTCTTTAAAATCTCTTGTGTGTACCTGAAAACTTTACCTTAGGCAGAGCGCAAAAATTAAATTAAGTTTTATTTATGGTCGCTCTTTAAAAGACCGCTTAGTTTTGCTCAGTGACCACTTTATCCGTCTATAGGTTCTCTTATGTGCTGTAAAGCTTTGACACGAGACCATCCATCCTTGTGAAGAAAGTCATATTAAGAATTTTTATATCTGAAAAACTCCATCGCCCTCCATCGGGTTTAAACCCGTGACCTTGGATATCAGAGGCTGGCATGTTTCCCCTAGACAACGAAGGACGATAGACACAGCGCAACTACCATTAGCAACCGACCTTTATTTTGCAGTGATGCTCATTCTGAAGATATTTTATTTAAATATGTCCCCTTCATATGCACGGAGACAAAATGTCTCAAATAGGGGTTCCGCTTCAGCGAGCACACCTAAATGAGAGTAAGATAAATGTTTATTTACCTAGTATAATATGGTACACTTAATTTTCAATCAAAAAGACTAGTGATACAAAATAAAAGTTTTATTAATATGTTGTATTAATAATTTTTTATTGTTATAACTTCAACAAATTGTTTTATAAAAATATGATGTGTTCCATTCACATAACTTTCTCTAGCTGTTTCACAAACAGATTTTTCTTATAAAAGATTATTCTTTTATCTACGACATGCTGATCTAGGTAAACATTAGCGGAATTGATCTTATTACTTGCTTCCTTGTAAGCAGAGGGGAAATAAGGGAATACACAGGCTAAAGTGATAGTCAAATCCTTAAAAAGCTGGTCACTGTGTTACACAATTGAGTTTTTTTTTTATAAAATACAGTACCGGAGTCTGATCGGGACTCCAGCACTGTATACCCTACTTTTATTTACTTTTTTTTTTTACCTTGTTTTGTCGTATTATTACTGTGTTGCTGTTTTCTTACTTTTACAATACACACATATACACAAACATATAACACCCATGCCCAAGCCGGGACTCGAACCTACGATCCCCAGCGCTACGAAGCATCAAAGCGGGACGCCTTGGCGAGCGCGGCCATGGGGGGTTCGCATTGCTTTTTATTGTCCCGTTGAGAAAAGTTAATTAGTTTAAAATTGAATCCAATAACGATGACTCTTTTGAAAACGGTTAACTCTACAAGAATAACATATGTAGCATAAAGTATGTGTTTTAATGTGATGTACATTTTTTGTGTAGTAAGATATAACTGTTATGCAAAACTCATCCAGAATAAAGTGGTCTTCTGAGGCTATTCGCAGAAAATTCAAAATGTACATTTTATTTGTGGTGTAATTATCTTTAATATACGGTATTTTTGTCAAAATCGTTAAAGCCTTTGTTGAGAAAATAAAAATTTTGAAAAATGTTCCCTGTCTTGAGCCAGAGGGTGGAGGGACTTTCTTGGAAATTTTCGTATCGCATCCTTGGAAGATGCTAAATTTATGTACCAAGTTTGGTATTTAACCGACTTCTCTTTTTTGACCTATGCTGTCCACAGAGACACAGATAGACAGACACACACACGATCCTTGTTCTAAAAAAATAATAGTTTTTGGACTCAGGGGACTCGAAAACTACATTTCCGATGAAATCTTAGTATCGAATTTTAGGTGGAATACAATACCTTCTCTATCCACTACAACATTGTACTTTCCGGATAGAGAAAGTAAAAATCTAGTGTTCAATTTTCGCATGACTTTCTTTAGCTGTTCCGCAAATTTTTCTTACAATTACACTAATTGAGATAAACATTAAAGAATTGGGCTTATTACTTGCTTCTTTGTAAGTGGAAGAGCAATAAGGGACTACACTAAATTAAATAGTTAAATCCTTTAAAAGCCGGTCGCTATGTATAACAATTGAAAGCCCGTTCTCTTTGCTTGCCAGAGCATATAATAAAGAGATAAAAAGAAGATGACTTGCCATTTGAGAAAAGTTTAAGCATCTTAAATTTGAATCCAATAACATGGAATATCTGGGAAACGGTAAACTCTACAATAAAAATGTATATCTTTAACGAAATCTAAATTTTTTGTGTAGTATTTTTGTTTATCTCTCATGGTTAACCCGTTATACAAAAATTGTACAAAAGTTATCCATAATGAGGTGATCAGAGGCTATTCCCAGAAAATTCTGGGTATACATATAGAAGATAAGGTTAACCTAAATAGAATTTAAGAACTAGAAGCTCGCAAACACAATTGCTAAGTGTAACATGTTTGCCTACTAATACAGAGAAACTGAATGAATAAACTGCACATCTTATTTTTTAATTTTCCTTAAACAACATTCATATTGGAGAACTTTACAATATCAAAATGTAGAATTCATTATAATGTGCATATTTTTTCGCTAATAACCCTCCTCGTTTGGAGGACTTACACCTTCAAGTTTTACAAGGCAGCACCTGGGGTCAGTTGCCTCCTGAAGAGCAGTCATGTCATGGTCAGTGCTCAGTCCGATGCCTGGTTTAAGAATACGAAGGAAAATTATATGAAATGATGGTGAAATGGATGAAAGAAAAAAAAGCTATTATTAAGTTTGTGGAATGAATGGGTGGGGGGGACCTGAAAACCGGATAAAACCTGTACAGACGCCGCTTTATCCACCACTTATCTCAAATGCGGTCCCCTGGGATATACCCGGGACACCTTGGTGAGAGGCGAGTGGTCTAACCGTCGCCTCTTTATAATCTACATTTTGCGTCAAAATGTTTTTGTGGCACTAACCATTTCCGAAGTATTCGCTTTGCATTTTCTCATTATAATGTGAGCGGTTTGAGATTCTAAACGGTCGTTTTTACTTTCTCTACACGCACTATGTACATAGTGTATGGAGCAGGTATTGTATTGCACCCAAAATTCGATGTCGAGATTTCATCGGAAATTCATATTTTAGATTCCCTGAATTCCATAGCTCAAAAACGAAAAGACCGCTTCTTACCAAATGTATATTATAGTTTAATATGTTCCAGGGATGGATACGGAGATTTTCAAGAAAATTCCCCCACACAAAATGCCCTTTATATGAAAACTTATTTGACAATTTTTATTTTCTCAATATGTATATGTTGAATTTTCTGGAAATAGCATCTGAAGACCCCTTCATTCTGGATGAATTTTGCATAACTGGTAAACCGTGAGAGATAGACAAAAACTTACTACACATAAATGTAGATCTCGTTAAAAGACACAATTTATATAATGTACATTTTTTTTCGTGGGGTTCACCATGTCCAAGATATTCCTTGATATTGATTTCAGTTTTAAAATGCTTCAAACTTTGCTCATATACGGACTTGTCAACTCCTGGCCGCACAAAGAAACTGATTTAAATCCCATAGCTACCACATTTTAAAACATTTTACTGTCGGTTTAGCCTAGTGTATTCCCTATTTCCCTTTTACTTATACGGAACTAAGTAATACGACCATTTCTGCTAATGTTTATCTCGAATAGCATGACGTAGAAAGAAGAATGGGTTTCTTAACAATAATTTCTTACAGAGATGTAGAGAAAGTCATGAGAATGGAATACATCAGATCTTTTGTTTCTCAAGAGCTCATTGAAGGAATGCATTAAGAGATGGGCAGCTTATTTGAAGGTTTTATAAACATTACCTGTTGTTTCAGCTTATGTTGCCTAATTGGAATTTGTATGCAGGGTATTTAATATGAATCGCTGTAAGTAAATGGAAAATTAAGGATTGTAAACTACTCAGAAAATAAGTGATATGTAGAGATTATCAGGAAACTGCTACTTTTCAACATTTGTACTTTAGTTTATATATTTTACAGTTGTCATCCTATTCAACTCTTACAATTAAAAACCAACTTTTAAAAGTAATCCCCGACTCAAAATAAATAAATTAAAAATATTATTCATCAAAAAGTCTAAAAATAATAGATTACCTCGATACGTACTTCAGAAAAATACGAGAGTTCAATAAGTCCTTTGAAAATCCAAGAAAATACACTCTTAGCATCGAAAGCAAGTTTGTATTTAGTATCCATCTCTCTTACTAGATGGCAATTAAAGTTTCAGCTATATCCATCAGGTGGCTTCGTTGCCATGGGCGATTAAGACAACACTTGTGAGCTTCTTTAGAAATATGGAGGAAAAAAAAGTTTCGTGCGGTGACTCAACACTTCTATTTAAAAGGTTTGACACCGAAAGAGATAAACGCCGAATTGGATTAAGTTCATGCCACATCTGCTCCTGCGTTTGCAACATTTACAATTGGATAAATGAATTTAAACGTGGTCATGCATCCACAAAGGGTGAACATCGTTCCGGAAGTACTTCCTCCGAAATGTTTTACAAAACCTAGGATATGTTTTTGAGTGATTAACCAATCAAAGTCCGCGAAATAGTAGAGGCCACAGGCATATTACAAGGTACAGTGTTCTCAATTTTGCACCAAAAATTAGGTCTGACAGAGGTCTCGGTTTGATGGGTGCAGAGTTTGCTCTCAATGGAGAATAAACGCAATCGTGTGATCGATTCGGAAGCTGTTTGGCACTTTTCCGTTGCAATTGACGAGTTTCTGCGTAGATACATAACCGAGGATGAAACATGGATACACTACTGCACTCCAGAGACAAAAGTACAGTGGAAGCAGTAAGTTTTTAAAGGCGAACCGGCTCCGAAGAAGGCAAAGGTGGTGAAATCTGAAGACAAGGTGATGACCTTGGTTTTTTTTTTGGGATGCGCGCGGAATCATCTACATTGATTACGTACAGAAATGAAGAATGATAAATGGAGAGTATTATGCTACCTTTGTACCGGTTTAATGAAGAAAAAAACAAACACAAACAAAAAACGCCTTATATGGCAAAGAAAAATATTCTCTTCCACCAAGACCATGCAAGGGTAGTTTCAATGACGAAAATTGCAGAATTAAGGTTTGACTTACTACAACATTCACCGCATTCATCAGATTTGGCCCCCAGTGACTTTTTTATTTCTAAGCTTGAAAAAATGGCTCGGTGGAAAACATTCACGTCTAACGAAGTCATCTCCCAAACAGATGCCTGCCTTGAGGACCTTCCAAAATCCTACCTTTTGGAAACCTTAGAATAATTGAAGAAACGCTGCAAAAAATGTATAGAGCTAAACATAGATTATGTTGCAAAATAATAAATCTACCAAAATTAGTTATTTATGATACAGGAGGTAAAAATGGAGTTTTATACTGTGAATAGGAAGCTTGCGAATCGAGGCCGTAAGCCGAGTAAGTATTCCTACGAACAATACAACAATTTTAACACGTGTGTCGCACACTTTTTAGACAGTTCTCAATGTTTGTAGACATATTATAATTATAAATAGATTGTTTTACCTATTTCACGGAGTTCATGCTTAATGGTCCGCCATATGCACTTGTTGCCTTGCTTAGTATCAGTGCTGAATGATGCCTCACTCGTACAAAACATTCTATACAATAGAGGCAGTGTAGCATTTGTAACTTTGCTCCGCTGCTTGATTAATTTCGTCTAGTTCAGCAGATTTCATGTTCATTTTGTTTTACTTGTTACTACTTGCGGCACAGCAGTGATGATATATGCAATGTGATGGCGGGGGAAACCGGAGAACCCGGTGAAAACCCGATCCTGCGCCGGTTTGTCCACCCGGCCGTCTGGGTGAGAGCTCGGCCACGTCGCGTCCTTTCATGTTCATGACATTGAAATCATCCTCGATACGAGATTTCAAAGTCATAGCCTACTTGAATGAGGCCGTGGACGCATAAACCAAAGTTGACTACTTTGGAGTGTTATAAATTTATAACAATGAGTGACAGAGTTTTCTGCATTTAACACTACTGACATTTGGTAAAAGGCCTACTTTTAGCATCAACTGTCTTAAAATTTTGTTTTTCAATATTTTTTAAAGGCTTACTAAACGTCGCTGGTATATTTTACGGTGGTCTGCCTAATCAACGCTCGAAATTAAAACCCAAGTTTTAAAGCATTCCGCAACACAAAATATCCCCCAAAATAAATTTAAAATATTATTTAACAGAAAGCATAAGAGAATAGATTACCTCAATACATACCTTAGAAAAATATGGAAAGGAAAATGTATACTTTGAAACGTTTTTTAAAAATTTACATTTGAATATCTGCTGTCAAAGAAATATAAAACAAGAAAACAACGTGTTACTCACTCAAGAGCCAAAACCAGGCAGCGATGTCCTTCACAACCATCGTGTTACTGGGGAAACTTGACTGGAATCTCGTATATGCAACATGACGGTCACTTAACGGCTGAAAATACCTAGTCAGAGACGTTTTCCTTGTCTCGTAAGTACAACAGTTATACAGAGATGTGCTGGAAAGTTGTTTCGCGTCCTTCGTCATTTGCATCCAAAGAAGGTTACAGATTCCTTAAGCTCTTGTTGATTGAACTTAACTATATGTGACAGCACAAAAATTCGGAAACAGATAGTTTTAAAGCTGTTGGAAGCAAAAGTTTTCAGCAAGTTCGAAGACCTCTAGTACCGGTTCATCAACTTCCTTCGCAACATAACGGATGCTTCTATTAGAGGGCGGTTGCGTAACCTATTCGAAGCTAAAGACATCATCTTTGCTTACGTCATATCTGGACCATGCAGGAATTTAACAAGATTTGCGAGTTCCATGCGTTTCTGTATATCGCTCTTAATGATAATTGTTGTCATTTTCTTTCCTGCATTTCAGGAAGTATGTTCAAAAAGCAAGCGGCAGGTAAAGGCGGATGAAGTTTGAAGAGATTGTTGATGACATAATTTCTATTTGTTTTATTTATTTGTATTAGACTAATACAAACGAGTATGACGGACAGATTCTTAGCTCGTCATACCTACCCAAATCATTGCATCTATACACATTTAGGTTCCCTAAAACTATCAAAACATTAATAGCTAACAGAAATTATGTTAACTCTAATTCCCTTTGCATAGACAAGTTCTATTTTTTCTTAACTTTGCTTAAAAGCTCGCTAAGCTTCTGTCATTCTTTCTAAAAATTCCCTTTTAACCCTGGAGGGGTAGAGTCAGACTGAAAAATTCAATGTGTAGCCGAGATTTGAACTACGAATCACCTGGTTTCCGTCCAGTTGCCTTGGCCACTGAGCTACCATGGAAACATTTCTCTGACCTTTTTTTTTTTTGGTAGTGTTTAACGCCCGCTTTAACTACTTATGGCACATCAGGCGGTGACACTGGTGGTTCATGAATGATGATGAAGCACCGGTGGAATGCGATGGCGGGGGAAACCGGAGTACCCGCAGAAAACCCGCCCCAGCGCCGCTTTGTCCACCACAAATTTCACATGCGGTCGCTTGGAATCGAACCCCGCCGTCTAGGTGAGAGGCAAGTGGTCTAACCACTCGGTGCGGCCAGACCTTTTCATGGTAGTAGTTGAACTAGGAGATCCGTGGTTCAAATCCCAGCTATGATAAAGTAGGAATTAAAGTACCTTAAAAAAATAAAAAGAAATTATATTTAATCTACAAAAAATAAAATATAATATAATTAATAATATAAGAACCATGAATAAAAATAACTTATTATAAAACTTATAATAAATAATAGAATAACGTTTAATTTTTCAGTCTTATCTTCTCTACTACTGCCCTGCCCGCCTCGGTAGTGTGTGGTAGCGTGTCTGTGTCTCATTCAACAGCCGCGAGTTCAAAACCCACTTAGGGTGAATTACCCGGATAAGGTTTATTTCGGGGTTATTCCTTTATCCAGAGAAGACGAATGTGGAGTACATCTAAACACCATGGACCTCGAGATCATTTGAGCATCATTTCACAAATTTCATTCATTCATTGCCCGATATGACTAACCAAGTTAAAGGACTTTAAGGTATACGAAACCTCGGTCCAGCACACGGCTGGTGTAAAAGCAACAATTAATTCACATTAAATGGCCTAATAGTTAACTATAAAGCCCGGAACTTAATTACTTAGGGAGTTTGTGAATCGTCATTGAGTAATGACGTATATTTGTGATTTACCGGAGAAAACGCGGGTCAGTTGGAGAATTTGGTGCCATGTTGCCATGGTGGCTCAGTGGTTAGTGTAACCAGCTAGAGACCGGGAGATCTGTGGTTCGGCTATGGCATTGCATTTTTCAATCTGACTCTAGCTCTTCAACTTCTGTCATATACACGGCTGGTGTGAAAGAAACAAATTCGCATCTCCTTAACGCTGTTCTCATATCCACGTGTCTCACTTCTGCTCCAGAAATCCTTTCCTCCTTGGTATTCAACTATGTGCTCTACATCTTCCTTCCCTCCACTGGAAAATGAAACGTCGACTCTGGAAGACTTATCCCTCTGAATTTCCAGAACGCTCGTTCCTAACCACGTTGTTCCCTCCCTTAGTTCAGCATATACCTGTCAACTTTGTCTCCCCTTCCTGATTTCTTCACTGACATACAGGATGGCGCAAAAGCCACTGGACGCTAAGCAAAGATTGAATTTATGTTTCATTACAAATACAAACAATACTTACAATCATTTTTATGCTCAAACTGTCTTCCGTCTGCATTAATACATTTTTGAAGTGGGTAATGACAACTTAACGGCTAAAAACTGTCTACTGTGCTACGTCTTGCTGGTATTTTCGTTTTATTTTAAACAACTGTCCAGTAATTTTTGCTCCACCCTGTATAATATAACAGAAACCTTTTCTCAATTATCCCACAAATTAAGGTTTGGTATTTCTAGGTCTTCAAATCTCTTCCTTATTATTTTCCAATTTATTTTGATTATTTTCTACTTCTGTTCAGTATTCCACCATCACATTTATTTCCATGTTCATTCAGATGGTAATAATCCATCCGGAGTTCCTAAGAGTTCACTACTTTAACAAACATTTATCTTGATTCAGGATCCTAAACCAATGTTTCAGTGCAGTTTCTATAATCACATTCTTCTTTGGCACTCTTCCTATCTTCATCTGCGTTACATCTTTGCCACAAGTCCAAAACTTCCCTAAAACACATCCCATTGACATACCAAGTGTTCTTCTACTCATCCAGTTCCCATATCTCTATTCCATGTAGAATTTTTGGCGAAATTGTAAGTCGCCACCGGATTATGTTATCTCAAAATGAATTGAGGTCATCTTGTGGTTTACCGGGAAAACATGCGAGTTCAGTTGAGGAATTTAATGCCGTGCCAGCATGTTGCCATATTAGCTCAATGGTAGAGCAACCAGCTAGAGACGAGGAGAGGTTGTTCAAATCCCGACTATGGCATTGCATTTTTCAGTCTGACTCTATCCAACTCCAGTCCTACAAAGGCTTGTTTGATAAAACAATTAAATGAACACAAATAGGTTTCTATTTAGTTCTTTTAATGGTAAGTTTACCTTGTTTGGTTCGAACTTCTATTGCTTATAAATGTCTGAAGGAAGTAATTACACATTATAAAATGTTCTGAAATGATATTATACTATTTTAATTTATTTTCTTTCTGTTTTGCTGTTTTACGTTTTCTGCATAGGTAGAGAAGCAAGTGCACTCCACCAAAAATTGATACGAGATTTCATCACAAATACACATTTTAGGGTCCTCTGCATCCAAAAAAACATATGTTCTTGTGTGTGAGTTTTGACAGCATAACTCAACAACGAACATTCCGTTTAATACAAAACCTGATACTTCGGTTTAGCATCTTTCAAGGGCACGGCACGAAGATTTGCAGCGAAATCCCCCACCTCAAAAGATGTTTATAAATTTTCGATTTTTCAAAAATGACACTACTACCTACCGTACATATAATATTACATAACAAATAAAATGTATACCTATACTGAATTTTTTGAGAATAGCATCTGAAGTTCTCATTTTGAAAGACTTTTACATTACCATTACATACAGACCTCGCTAAAACAAATAATTGACGTCATATTCATTTTTTGTTCAATTAGCCATTTCCGAGACGTTCCTTGTTATTTATTTAAATTCAAAAACATTTTCTGAAATTGTAGATCGTTATTTATTTCATTATTTCTTTTGTTTTACTTCTAACCATGCAAAGGGAAGTTAATTTCAACATCTATTAGCCTAACATATTCTTTTATTTCCGTTCTACTTATTAGGCAGCAAATAGGACAATTCTCCTAATTTTTACCTGGATTAAAATGAAGTAGATAAAAAATTATCTTTTATAAGAATAGGTTGTTTACAGAAGAGATAAAGAAAGTCATGTGAATGGAGTATTTTCTAAATAACTTCTTTTTTTGATAGTGCTTAACGCCTGCTTTTATTACTATGGCAGTGATGATACATAGAATGAAGATGGAGCACCGGTGGAATGTGATGGCGGGGAAAACCAGAGAAGCCGTTGAAAACCCGCCCCTACGCCGCTTCGTCCACTACAAATCTCACATGAGGTCTCTTGGGATCGAACCCTAAGTGAGAGGCGAGTAGTCTAACCACTCCGCCATGACGCGGCCTTTTAAATATACCATTGAATTGAGTATAATATAATTGTGTTGCAATTGACTTTTTGAGCATTCTTCTTTCTCACTCTGTGCACTCATTTGCTGATTGTTCCTACAATTAAAGCAATCAGAAGAAATGGGAGGGTGTTATAACGGGTCCAAAAACTGGGGGCGTGAGGGAGTGGCTACAAAAAAAGAAATTATAACATCCGGGATAGTTGAATTGCAACCACACGGCAAATCAAGTAGCTATTAAACTGATTTGTAACAACGGAACTTTCTATTACCTTTAATTTAAAGCCACTGGTTTATTAGCAATATCTGCAATCTGCTTCCGAAAAATAAAGCAAGCGGGTAAACCGGTTTTAGGACGCTAAAAACGCTCTGTTCAACAGAAGGAGCTGTTAGAAGATTTAATCTTTTTTATTTATGTCTTGCTTATCTTTTCTTTTCTCTACTACGTATGAAGTACACACGCAGTAGGTAGAGAAGGTATTGTTTTCTACCCTAAAGCTTTAAAACTATGGTTAAGTTCGATTTTGTTTTGTGAATAAGGCATCAGTGAGATCATACATTAGATCAAAACGCTTCTGTGTAATATTATCAAAAGAAATTTCATTTCCAGTTTTATTATATGCATAAATAATACACTGTATTAACAATTATACACTATATTAGCAGAAGAACAGAATGGGAGATCTTGTACAGACGGTGTTTGGTATAAACTAAACAACAGAAAGACACTTAGAAACTCACTTATTACTTATAGATCAGCTAAAGCCTCTGATAAGGTAAATAGAGAAATTGTATGGAACATTATGAGGAGAAGGTACTTCCATTCGTATAATACAAACAGTTAAGAGGTTGTATTATGAAGCAATAATACACGTTTTTAAAATAAATCAGGAATGAGACAAGGGTGTACTTTATCACCAATTTTATTTATTACTTACTAGACAATACTGCAAACGAATAGAAAGATTTATTAAAAGATGAAGGAATTTTAATCGACAAAAAGGGTAGAATAAATTACCTATATTTGCAGACAATGTCCTACAGATGACAGAATCAGATAGAGATCTTCAAATAATAGTACTCGTACACAGATTCCAAATGATGGCGGATAGATGAATTTTGCAAAATATCAATAAAATAATAAACAAAGGCATTTTAGTGTAAATATGGAATAAGAACCAAAATAACATTGAAGAATAAAATGGTGGAACAAGTAACATATTTTAAGTACTTAAGGTAATGCAACTGTGAAATTTCTAAATCCTACAGTTTTCAAATAATCAGCCTGAAATTTTGAACAAACATTTATGTTGTTCAGTAATTACATGCTTTAAAATTTGGTTTATGTGTCATAAGTAATTTTTGAGTTATTCATTTTTAAATTAAAAATCTGGCACCAAATTCAAATCACTCCACACGATGAAAATGATTTTTTTTTTTTATTTTTCAAAATAGGCGTTTGAATATCAGGAACTGAACTATCATATGAATTTATTGCACCACAATTAGTTCAAGAGGTACAAATATTAAAGCAAGAAGCAGACAAAAATTCAAGAAATGTTATAATACAATTGACTTTAAAAATCAATATCTGCAACAATATTAGGAATTTTAAAAAAATAATATGACAGAAACCCTTTTCTGCTTGTTAAGAACCTATCCTAAAAATTTAAGAGAGCTTGAATAAATCCTGCATCGTGTGGAACATCTTGAATGGCAAAAAATGTTGAAAAAACTGTAAACGTGTAAATCAAGTTTTAAAGTTCAAAACATTTTCCCTCTAAATTGCGTACCTTCAAACTGTCTACAATTTAAATCGTCACGTGATATGGTTTAAAGCACCGCATGGTTGTAAAAATAAAAGGAAATTGAAGTATAAGCATCACATTATTTAATTAGGCAAACATTTTTTTATCATTTTTTGCACTTTTGGATCAGATTTCACAGAATCATTACCTTAAAATGTGATATCACATATAAAAACACAAAGAAAACAAAATATCTATATTCCAGATAATATGTGAGACCATAAAAAGTGTACAACAAGCTATATAAGGCAAGGGCTGATCCTAAATTGTTGTACTGAATACAGAAAACTGAATAATAATACACACGAGCACATTAAATACGAAATGAGTAAATAAGAGAAGAATTATATATATATATATATATGTATATATATGAGTTAGAAGACATAATTAAATAAAACAAACAACCAGAAATTGTCTGAACACTAAATGAGGATGAACGATGAAAGAATACCAAGAAGAGTCTTCCAATATAACCCAAGAGGAATAAGGGACGTTAGCCGACCCCGTAATAGATGGTCACCACAGAATACTTAGCCGGAACGGGCTACTTATCCTAAGGCATGTGAAAGAAGAAGAAGATTAGCAATAAACTCTTCAAGGGAACTAAAGCATAAATATGTAATAGCCCGGACATCGTTATAAATGGAAACTGGTATATGAGATGAGAGAAACTATTTTGACACAATTTTGTAGTAAGGATACTTTATTCTACAAAACTACAGCGAAAAGAGGAAGAGAGAGGAAAAAAGCTCGTTTAGTCGTAAAGTTATGGACAAGATGTTTATGACCAATTAAATTTTCCCATCACTGCGATGTCGCAAATACCTTGAAAGCAAAATTATCACTGGTTGGTAAACCTGTTTACATAATAAATATATGATTGCAATTTCTGTCTTTTCTGATTACGTGTAGAAATCATAGATATTTCTACTTATAAGTTTTGGAGACAAATCTTGAAAAAATATGAATAGAAGTAAATAAAAACAAAAACAAAAATGTGATGTGTTCCATGCGCATGACTTTTTCTGCATCTCTATAACATATTATTGATAAAAAGCTTATTCTTTTATCTACTTCATGCTAATCCAGAAAAAATAGCAGAAATAGTCTTGTTATTTGCTTCCCTGTAAGTATAAGCTAATTCAAGGAGTACCATAGGTTTAAGTGATAGTCAAAAGCTGGTTGTTATGTGACTGAAGTTCCTTTGTTTGTATGTATGGGCAGTAGTTGATAAATTCCTGAATGAGAAAAGTATACGTTTTTTAAAGCTGAAAACAAAAACAAGGAATTTCTCAAAAATGATGAACTCCACAAAAAATATATGTAACATAAATTGTGTGTTTTAACGTGCTCTACATTTTTTGTGTGGTAAGTTTTTGTTCATCTCTTATGGTTAAGCAGTTACGCAAAATTCCGTAAAAAGCATCCAGAATAAAGTAGTCTTCAGAGCTTATTCCCAAAAAATTCAAGATATACATTTTTTTTGTCAGGCAAATATCTTTAATATACCATATTTTAATCAAAGTCATTAGAGTCATTTTTGAGAAAATAAAAATTTTCAAAAAAAGTGCCATGTAAGGGGTAGTTTGGGTTGGGGGGATTTTCTTGAAAATCTTCGTGTTGCATCCTTGGAAGATGCCAAACTTAAATACCAAATTTGATATTCAACAGTCTTGTCGTTTTTGAGCTATGACGTTCACAGACACACAGCCACACACAGAGCTTTTCAGGGTGACCCAAAATATGTATTTTCGGTGAAATCTCGATATCGAACTTTTGAGTGGAATGCAATACCTTCTCTATACACTATGTACATAGTGCGTGTAGAAAAAGTGAAACAGAAAGGATAAATATAAACAATAATAGTTCAAACACCTGGAGGATCATTGCACGTGAGGAGGTTGGTGAAACAGGAAATAATTCTGCATTACTGTTACGTATGAGTGCAGTTTCAAAACAAAATGTCCCACGGTACCGAACTCACTTCCGGCAGTGCAGAGGTTGCAGCTACAGTTTCCATGTAGTAGAAAACATCCCCCAGAACAGGCTACCAGGGATATATTCTTTATTACAAAGATTAATAGGCTAGCTAATGAGCATATCGAAATTAAGTTTGGATCCCTATTCACTGGGGCAGAGCACATCTTTTCTTACGCTTTCGTCTCCCTATCTTCATTCGGTAGGTTTCGCGCAGTTTTGGAAGTAGAGCAGAGAGATACCATTGAAACATGAAAAAGCTGTACATCTTGATATAGGGGCACAATGCTAAGGCTTTATGTTGTCTGTAGATGCCCCAGTTGTTGCACATGCATGTGTGATGTGTTTCGTTGAATAATTCAGCTAGTCCGCGATAAATTAGACAATTTATTCATCATAATGGAAGAGGACCTCAAAGAGAGAAACTTTTTTTGGTTGACAACACCATGTAAAGATGGGCGAGCTCTTCTTCCACCCCGCTATCCAAGTTTCCTCGAAAAACTAGCGCCCGAGAGTAGTTGCGCCTAGTACAGTCAAAGGCATTAAAAGTGCGTCTAGAATATTTATCTTAAGACGGGTGTTTTTGCTGATTCCGGCCATGGCGGTGATCCCTAAACTTTCTGGTTGGACAGTACTCCAACCCTCTCATTAGCTGATACAAAATGAGGTTATTTTTTTTTTCTGGACTACACACTGAAGTTCTAATGCCAAGGTAATAAGTGATCATGTTAGATTAAATAATACATTGCTTATACAAGTCAACCTGTTCTGAAGGAGTGTCGAGCGGGGCTAAGGAATGAAGGGTGGACTGCCCAATCTTTGGCTTTTGCTTGCTCGTGTGATATATTGTACCAGATTTTTAATATCTCTGAGTGTGCGTGACCACAGGTTAGTAGGAGGGATGAAGCTAGAGAGCCGAAAGCTGTCCAGATTAGGATGACGAAGGAGCAGGCATGGACGGGGCCCCTAACGGTACTAGACCCAACGTCTCCGAGACCAACACATGAGTCACGAGCCTCTAGATCAAAAGCACTTTAAGGCTAGTCCCGATAAAGCGGTACCGCGACGACGCCAGAAATAAACCTCTACAATGCTCAACCACCTCCCCGACGCAACCCGCCAAACACCATTGCTCATCCTTCAACCCAAAACAGATGACAAGAAGTGATGGGGACAGGAAATGATGGACAGGGACATTTGGGCGATACAGTGAATCCTTCCAACATTTGCCTAGCTACTCGGTGAAACGCCCAAATAGGCCACAGAAATAAGTCACACAACAGAAACTAATAACTATGTTTTGCATTTAAGTGATTTTTTTGGCTATTTATTTATTTACTATTATAAACTTCTGACGAGGCAGCCCCGGATGATGTCATAAATTGATCTTCTATGCACATTAAATAAATCGCGCAACGTTAGTATCTCAGCACGTATTCAATAGTGCTAGCACAAGAGAATGTTTTCTAAGAGCCTTCTTGAGATGAGGAAAAAATTCTTTCATAGAAAATGCTAACGTTGTATTTAACAACCCTTTCCTTAGAGCCATATTCTCCTGAGTGGAACATTGTATGAATACAATCCTTATTCCTTATAAGCTTGCCCCACTGAATCTATTCTCCCCTTCACTTTGCCCTGGTTGGCTATGTAGCCTTTGAATGGTGGTATACAAACCCTATCAGTACAAGGCTAGACGATATAAACGCCCCAGCATGATAGATGTGCTTTGGTCAACTAAGGATCCTCCTATGTTTATTTGTTGATAAACATTTATGCGTATTTTAGAGGCAAGAACTCTCGTTACGTATTACATTTGATGCTTAAGGTTATGAGAATGTACGTTTGACAATTCTCTTCCGATATGTTAATGTAAATAATACTTTGTATTGCCGTGTTACTCAAAAAGTTAACATGGACTTTATCTTTGTTAGTAAAAACCTCTCAGGTAGTACTGATTATTCTGAGATGTCGTCGAAGTTTTGCAGTGCACCAATGAGCGCATCACTTCAGCCAATAGAAATCACAAATGACAGAAAGACGTGGAGTACGCGTGGAGTAAAACACATCTTATCGCAGCCTTTGAAACCGACATGTTAACGCTTTGAGTAGCACGGTAATACCGCACAACCGTTGACTACTCACGTGAGAGTTAAAAAAATACCTTAGAGGAGGTGCGCAGGAGGAATTCGTTATGGAAGCATATAGGAGGCTACTGCACTTTCGGCAGGAAGGTATCTTTATTTATTTATTTATTTATTTGAACAAAACATGCCCCTTTACGTGGCAATATTACACGCTGTTCATGCATATCATCATAATGTTATTTACAAAGTTGAGCCAAGGTTTAATACTCTATATATACACACACATGTAAGTAAATTTGCTTTATTTAATACATTACAGATCACCAATACTTTAAATTCAACTTTTCCTAAAACTATTATAATGTATACAACCAAAATAATGAACGAATATATTAAACATTTTTAAATAATTGTTTATTAACTGTTGATTTGTTGAGGGTCAAGTGTCTCCATTGAATTTAATTTCTTCTATTAGTTTCGATCTTTGCGTACGTAAATTTCGGCATTCGTAAATCAATGGTTGATCCGGAGTCTCCACTTCACATATGCAGGAAGATCGACTATGGCTTGACAAGGTAATTAAAAATACTACCATTTTTGTTTCGCGCAGCTCAAGCCTTCAACTGTTTCCCCTCTTCCCGCTTTAGCCGACCGTGTTTGAAGATGGTGAGAAAGGTAGGGATGAAGGGAGCGTTTGCCAACATCCATATTATCATTGGATGAGAACAAGTATTTGTTACCCAAGTAAGAGCAACATGGTAAGCAATCTCCCTAGCCTGTCCTCTAAGGGACTTATCAAAGGAGAACGTGTTGAGGATCCCGCATTACTCAGTTCATGTACTCTTACAATGAACAGTATACTATACTTTTTGTGATTACTCGTTGCCGATTACAATGTCCTCGCTCCCACCTTTGACAAAAACCTCGCGATGTGCATGCGTGTCTGTTACATGGACATGCGGGTAAAGGGAGAATGACGTAATCGGCCATAGTTGCGCCCACAACGTTCTGCGCAGCTTTTTCATTACCCTGACAGGGCATATAATACGAAATCTGTATAGTGTTTCGTTTTGCCATGGCCGGATACAATGAGTGTAAATTCCGGTGTAAGGTAATTTTACATTTAACCTCGCTTTAATTTGAGGAAGAATGGTTTGGTTAAAGCTCCTTCATTGAGCAGTTCCATCTGATTTGCCATTCCTGGAGAGCGAGTTAGGAAGGGATGGAGGCTCCCTCAGAGAGGTCTCCTGGGGGTTTATTACATACCGGACAGACAGTTACTCAAAGGAAATTCCACTGCTATTACGCACGCCACCCCATCCACTCTCCTGAAACTCCACCCTTGGAACGTGCCAAGAAAATAAAATGACAGGAAATAGGGGACAGAAAAATTCATGGTATTATGGAAGCCACTCTAGCAGACGTAAAGGTATGAAATTCGACATAGTATAAAAACTCGATGTGTAACAGTCACACAACCTTGTCTACTTCTTCTACAAACCTCTTACAAAAATTATTCTTCTTTCTACTCCATGCTAATCGAGATAAACATTAGCAGACGTGATCTATTACTTAGTTCTTTATAATTACAACGGAACTAGAGGAATACACTGTGCTAAAGCGATGGTCAAATGTTTTAAAAGCAGTCGCTGTGCGATTCTCATTGAAATTCGATTTTTTGCATGACCTGGAGTAAAACGAATTAAAGTACACAATTGTGTGTTTTGACGAGATCTATATTTTTGTGTGGTAAATGCTTGTCTATCTCTTACGGTTTATTAGTTATGCAAAAAGTCACTCTAAATGGAGAGGATTTCAGAGGCCCTTCTTATGAAATTTAAAATATACATTTTATGTCAGGTAAATATCTTTAACATACGGCATTTTAATCAAAATCATTAGAAAAAATTTTGAGAAAATCAAAATTTTCGAAACATTTTCCACGAAAAGGGTAGTTTGCGGGGAGTGTGTTCGTGTCGCATGCTTGGAAGATACTAAACTTAAATACGAAGTTTAGTTTTTAACATAAGTCTGTGGACTTACGCTGTCCCCTCCCCCCCCACACACATATACAAGGAAGTAGTTTTAATATAAGTCTGTGGAGTTATGCTGTCTCCTCCCCCCACACACATATACATAGGAAGTAATTTTTAATATAAGTCTCTGGACTTACGCCGTCTCCTCCCCCCACACACATATACATAGGAAGTAATTTTTAATATAAGTCTGTGGACTTACGCTGTCCCCTCCCCCCCACACACATATACAAGGAAGTAGTTTTAATATAAATCTGTGGAGTTATGCTGTCCCCTCCCCCCACACATATATACATAGGAAGTAATTTTTAATATAAGTCTGTGGACTTACGCTGTCCCCTCCCCCCCACACACATATACAAGGAAGTAGTTTTAATATAAGTCTGTGGACTTACGTTGTCCCATCCCCCCACATACACATACAAGGAAGTAGTTTTAATATAAGTCTGTGGAGTTATGCTGTCTCCTCCCCCCCACACACATATACATAGGAAGTAATTTTTAATATAAGTCTGTGGACTTACGCTGTCCCCTCCCCCCCCACACACATATACATATGAAGTAATTTTTAATATAAGTCTGTGGACTTACGCTGTCCCCTCCCCCCACACACACATATACAAGGAAGTAGTTTTAATATAAGTCTGTGGACTTAAGCTGTCCCCTCCCCCCCACACACATATACACAGGAAGTAGTTTTTAATATAAGTCTGTGGACTTAAGCTGTCCCCTCCCCCCCACACACATATACATAGGAAGTAGTTTTAATATAAGTCTGTGGACTTAAGCTGTCCCCTCCCCCCCCCACACACATATACATAGGAAGTAGTTTTAATATAAGTCTGTGGACTTAAGCTGTCCCCTCCCCCCCCACACACATATACATAGGAAGTAGTTTTTAATATAATTCTGTGGACTTACGCTGTCCCCTCCCCCAACATACACATACAAGGAAGTAGTTTTAATATAAGTCTGGGGAGCTATGCTGTCTCCTCCCCCCCACACATACATAGGAAGTAGTTTTAATATAAGTCTGGGGAGCTATGCTGTCTCCTCCCCCCCACACATACATAGGAAGTAGTTTTAATATAAGTCTGGGGAGCTATGCTGTCTCCTCCCCCCCTCCCCCCCACACATACATAGGAAGTAGTTTTAATATAAGTCTGTGGAGTTATGCTGTCTCCTCCCCCCCCCTCACACACATACATAGGAAGTAGTTTTAATATAAGTCTGTGGAGTTATGCTGTCTCCTCCCCCCCACACATACATAGGAAGTAGTTTTAATATAAGTCTGGGGAGCTATGCTGTCTCCTCCCCCCCCCTCACACACATACAAGGAAGTAGTTTTAACATAAGTCTGTGGAGCTATGCTGTCTCCTCCCCCCCCCCACACACACATACATAGGAAGTAATTTTTAATATAAGTCTGTGGAGTTATGCTGTCTCCTCCCCCCCACACATACATACAAGGAAGTAGTTTTAACATAAGTCTGTGGAGCTATGCTGTCTCCTCCCCCCCACACACATACATAGGAAGTAGTTTTAACATAAGTCTGTGGAGTTATGCTGTCTCCTCCACCCTCCCCCCCCACACACATACAAGGAAGTAGTTTTAACATAAGTCTGTGGAGTTATGCTGTCTCCTCCACCCCCTACACACATACAATGAAGTAGTTTTAACATAAGTCTGTGGAGTTATGCTGTCTCCTCCACCCCCTACACACATACAAGGAAGTAGTTTTAACATAAGTCTGTGGAGTTATGCTGTCTCCTCCCCCCCCCCACACACATACAAGGAAGTAGTTTTAACATAAGTCTGTGGAGTTATGCTGTCTCCTCCCCCCCTACACACATACAAGGAAGTAGTTTTAACATAAGTCTGTGGAGCTATGCTGTCTCCTCCCCTCCCCACACACATACATAGGTAGTAGTTTTTAATATAAGTTTGTGGACTTATGCTGTCCCCTCCCACGCACATACATAGGAAGATGGGGAGACACACTCTGACTTTTCCCTAAAAATGCTTTACTTGGATTCAGGGGGTCTCAAAATATATTTCTAGTGTATATCTTGGTATCAAATTTTTAGGCAGTAGTGTAATACAGTACCTTCTCGATATACTATATACATTCATCACATGTGCTAGAGAAAATAAATTGAAAATGTAAATACTCGAAACATTATATGTTTTTAGTCCAGTTTTTGGGACTTTTAGTGCGTGACTAGACTTTTTAGGCGGCGCCGTGTCCGAATGGTTAGACCACTCGCCTCCCACCTAGGCGGCCCGGGTTCGATCCCAATCAGCTGCATGTGGGATTTGTGGAGGGCGAAACGGCGTGTAGGCGGGTTTTCTCCGATCCTCCGGTTTGCGCCGCCTCTCATTCCACCAATAGCTCCATCATCATATTTGCTATTATCCATTTCGCTTGCATTTCATATAATTCACTTCCTCACGCTCATGCCTGGCTACGGGCTGACCACTCGTTCCAAGTTCTCCATTCTGAGATTTGGTGACGTTGGCTCCCCGAAAGATTTCTGACCCCTAGATCCCGCTAAGTCTTAGGGGGGGGGTGTCAGTCCTAAATATATGTATGGTAAACCAACTACGGAGAGAGAGACAGATAAAGAAAAAGGCAATAACTTTACAACAAAGTTGCGATAGCTTTAGTACCAATAAAATCACTATTTCAGAATGAGATTATAACTTACCGGACTGGGCACGTAGAACGAGCTGGGGACGTCCCCGTGCCGCCTCATCGCCGCGACGCTACCCTGCGGCGATGCTGCTGTCATCACAAGCTGACGCCCACATCACCACCCTGCAAAACAAACAAATTATACGTCACAGCCATCATACGCTGTTTAGCGCTATGCAACACAACCTGATATGTGTCTACTACAACTATTTTTTTTACTTTCTCTATATGTGCTATGTACATAGTGTATAGAGAAGGTATTGTATTGCATCGAAAAATTCGATACCGAGATTTCACCGGAAACACATGTGTTGGTTCCCCCTGAATACAAAAAAATATTTTTAAAAAGAAGGTCCTTGTGTGCGTGTGTGTGTATGTCTGTGGACAGCGTAGCTAAAAAAAGACCCGTTAAATACCAAACTTGGTATTTAGGTTTGGTATCTTCCAGGGATGCGACACGAAGATTTTGAAAAAATCCCCCCACCGCCAACTACCCTTTACGTGGAAAAGTTTCGAAAATTTTGATTTTCTTAAAATGGCTCTAACGATTTTGATTAAAATACTGTATATGAAGGATATTTATATGGAAAATAAAATGTATATCTTGAATTTTCTGGGAATAGCCTCTAAATACTTCTTTATTCTGAATGAATTTTCCTGAATTTTGCGTAACTGGTAAACCGTAATGCGTAGATAGATGAAAACTTACTACACAAAAAATATACATCTCGTTAAAACACACAATTTATATCATATACATTTTTGTCATGGAGTTGACCGTTTTTGAGATATTAATTATTATTGGTATCAGCTTTAAAGTATTAATACTTGACTCATACGGGAACTTGTCAACTCCTGGCCAGACAAAGAAACGGATTTCAATCCCATAGCAACCACATTTTAAAACATTTGACTGTCGGTTTAGCCTAGTTTATTCCCTAATTTCACTTATGCTTAAAAGTAACTAAACAACGAAACCGATTCTGCTGATGTTTATTCGATTAGCATGAAACAGAAGAACCTCATAATTAATTATTTGTTACAGAGATGTAGAGAAAGTCATGTGAATGGAACACACCAGAAACAATACAGGGTACCAAAAGTTTTACTTCCTTTCCGAAGGAAGCCATGCTAAGGACTTTTACGTCCGAAAAAATCCATCATCCCCTGCCAAGTTCGAATATGAACTTTGTGTATCACAACAACTTTGTGTATAAGTTAATAATCACTTAACTACGTAGGCTACAGCTTGGTGACAGTAATATACGAGGGCGATTTTTTTTTCAACCTCTGATAGGCTATAAATAAAAAACAAGTTCATAGAAAACAATTATTTTATTACTAAAAGTTTTGTACACTTATGGTTACTTTTAAACATAATCACCGAAAATATTGAGACATTTATCGTACAAGCTTTGCAATACCCGCTTCAAAATATGTTGCCGTCAATGATTTCAAATGAGCATTGCCGTTGCTTTGAAGATCTTCGTATTTTACGACGTGTGCGGAGAGCCATTCTAAACAAACGAAGAGGAATGCTGACTTCAGGAATTAAGTTGATCCATGACAACACTTGTTCTCACATTGCAGGCACAACCCATCGGCTCCTTGAACAATTTCAATGGGACATTTTCGATCATCCGCCGTACAGTCCTGACCTGTCACCCAGCAACTTTCACCTTTTCCCTGAACTGAAGATGTGGCTAGGAGGGCAACACTTTCAAACCAACGAAGAACTTCGAAACAATGTCAATGCTCATTTGAAATCATTGGCAGTAATATTTTTTGAAGCGGGTATTGCAAAGCTTGTGCACAGATACGATAAATGTCTCAATCTTTTCGGTGATTATGTTGAAAAGTAACACAAGTGTACAAAACTCTTAATAATAAAATAATTGCTTTCTATGAACTTGTCTTTTATTTATAGCCTATCGGAGCTTAAAAAAACAACCCTCGTAATATTAATGAATATATTTATTCAAGAAGCATCGTTCAGTTAAATGAGGTTCTGATGAAGATGCCAAAGCTAGAATCGGAAAATCAAAAAGGACTTTCTCAAAGTTAACTCGTATATGGAAATCTAAACAAATGTGGTTAAAACAAAATTAATATTGGACAGGCAGAGTCAGACTGGAAAAATCAATGCCACAGCTTGGGAGATCTGTGGTTCAAATCCCGGCCTGACTCTGCCTATCCATCTTCTGTCCTGCATATGGAAAAAATAATTAACACAATAACATTGTGAGTGTTTTTATAAGTTTAGCATCGGGAGACTAAATGAAGTGATGCTCAAATAGCCCCGGGTCCCCATAGTTTAAAGTTACCCGAGATCTATCTTCTCAGAATAAGGGAAATTCCCGGAAAATAAACCTTACCTAAAGACTCAATCTCGAACTTGGACCTGTTGAGCAACACACGGTAATTGTTTTTTTCACAATTATTAATTTTTCTTCCATGTGTTCTGATAGGAGCTGTAAACGCAGAGTCAGACTGAAAAATTCAATGCCATGGCTGGAATTAAAACCACAGTTCTCCTGGTCTCCGTCCAGCCAAACTTGGAAACATACTCGTACTTACACAGCTTTAAATTACCTAGGATAAATGAAGTGGCTTCTATCTTTAACTCTATTGAATATCTCAACTGACTCGAGATTTTCGCTGTAATCCACAAGGAGATCTCAAGTTATTTTGAGATGATATGTATATTCTTATGGTGACTATTATAGGTCAATCACTGTTAATTAGTTTGGAAGGTGTGATTCGTTTAATACCAAAGTTTACTCTGTGCTACTACATCGTTGTGAAGTGTGGAAAGGTACAACTCACTTCAAGCGCATTTAAGTGGAAGTTTGAGAATAATTTTGGGCATTTTGGAGACCAATTATAGTCTCTAACAAGGAATTATGGGGAAATATATCAAAAAATCAGATTTTAAAATGAATTAGATACAAAATATGCATATGGATAGGCCATCGCATGTATGGCTTGGGAATTGAATCCGCGCGGACACATAAGGAAAGAGGCTGACCTAGATTTACGCGAAAATCAAAATATACATTATATTTGTGATGAAAACATCTTTAATATACATATTTCAATCAAAATCGTTAGAGCCATTTTTGACAAAAACAAAAATTTCAAAAGTGTTCCATATATGGTGGGGGATTTGCTTGAAAATCTTCTTGTTGCATCCTTGAAAGATATTAAAGGTAAGTTTGGTATTTAACGATCTTTTCATTTTTGAACTATGCTGTTCACAGATACACAGACATACCCATGGATCTTTTTCTATTTTTTTTTTAGTTTCAGGGGAACTAAAAGCATATATTTACGATGAAATCTTGACATCGAATTTTTAAGTGGAATACAAATCCTTCTCCATCTAATACTATGTACATTATACATGCGGTCTAGAGGAAGTAAGAATGTTTTTATTATTATTATTATTATTATTATTATTATTGTTGTTGTTGTATAAAGAGGACCATAAAACCTTCCCTACTTGTGTATTACTGGTATGGAGAGTAAACAACTTGAACATATTTAATCTAAATGACAAAGTAAAGTAATATAAAATGAAATGGAACGACCATATTCTCGAATGCCAGAAGGAAGATTGACAAAAGAGATGATAGAAGACAGAAATACGCTGGGAAGATCTCTTCTGAGCCTAAACAGGCCTTTCTGGTCTATATAAACACTTTTATGTGCTCAATGGTAAGTAAACCTATAAACTTTAATAGGAAATAAGAGCTAAAGCTTTCCTTGCGATGTTTGGGTCTATATTATATTCTTGAGCTTCAACCTAAGTAAGTTGTTGGAACACTGACCTTCAGGACCGTAATCCCTTCCATTATCAGGATGCTGAATAGGGGTTATCGATGCTGTTTTTATATTCTAGTTGAGCTGTGGCATCAATATGGGGGGGGGTTTAAGTTATCTCTAAAAATGTCAGTAGGAATCAAACATGTGATCACGGTAAGAATCGTGCTTGACCATTCTGAATTCCTCACACGTTTTCTTCTCTACACCTCTGACCTTTAACATGTGGGACATTCTGGAAGAAGTTTTCAGAGAAACCAACTGCACTCCCTCTCTGTCTCTCTTTACTGTCTTTCTTTTCTTCCTTTCTTTTCGCCCCTTTCCTTATTTTTTTTCCTGTTTATTCGTCTCGTATGTGGGACTTACACCCCAAGCTTTACAAGCAGCACCTGGTTTCAGACGCTTGTCGAGGAGCACAAACTTTGGATCAGAGAGAAGGCAGGATGGGTGATCAGCCTGATGTCAAGTATGAAAGCGGGCAAGCAGAAGATATGTGTGGAGGTTGTGTCAAACATAAATGAATGAACAATATAATAAAATAATTGTATATAAATTGTGTTTGAGATCATGATATTAAGTTAAAAGTATATATACGCAATATAATATATATATATATTTTTTTTGGGGGAGGCGTAAAACTCCTTAGCATGGTTTCCTTCGGAAGGGAAGTAAATCCTTTGATCTCGTGTCGTAGATTTACGGCACGTAAAAGAACCTCAAACCTGATAAAGAGGCCTTTGAGCAAAAGAAAGTGGTATTTCAGAGAGAACCACAGCAGTTAATGAGCGTCCGTCCATAAACAAAACTCAATTTCAATATATATAATTTCTAGTTAAAGTCAATTTGGTTGTTTTAAGAATATTTTGGAGAGTAGTATTTTAGTATTAGATAAATGTATCTGTAAACATGTATAAATAAATGACAATGATTTGGAATATATGCCTTGGAAAAAAAAAACTCGCCAGGACGTCGCTTCTTTGCCCATAATCCCATATTATTAGTTAGCCCCCTGGCCAGCTAGGCGAGAGGCGATAGAACAATCCTGATAGACTTTGTTGTTTATACTTTGTTCAGAAAATTCATGCTTCCTATGAAGGACCTACACCTCACAAGTTTGCAAGCTGACACTACGGTCAGATGCTTTCGAGGAGCAGACAGACTCTGGATCAGGATGGGTGATTAGCACGATGCCTGGTATGAGAGTGAGGAAGAAGATATAAAATAGTTGAAAGTAAAGGCGATTATGTAGCAGGTAGTTGAATGAATGGCGGCAGGAAACAGAGAGCTTGAAAAAGACTCCCTAGACACCTCATTGGCCACCACAAATCCCACATGCGGTGGGATCAAACCCGGGCCACATAGGTGAGCGACGAGTGCCACCAAGTACCTATTGTATTCCTCCATTTAATTTGCTATCGAGATTTCACTAGAAATGCTATGTTTAGAGATCGAGTCGCAAAATTACTTTTATAAAAGTAATTACATGTGTGTCGTATGCCTATATGAAGAGTATTAACTCAAAAACATAATATCAATACATAGTGCCATGAATTTAGGTTGAGTATGTTCCAAGGATGACATGAAGATTTCCTAGTAAAACTGCTCTTTGTATGTAAATATTTTGGTATGTTTTATTTTATGAAAACAGTTTAACAAGTTTGATTAAAGTACCCCATGATTAAGATATTTAAATGCGAAAACATTTTATACACATCTTGTGCTTTTCTTTGAAAAATGTATGAAGTCCTCTTCATTCTTATTTAATTTTATGTAGCTTGAAAACCTTAAGAGATACACAAAAACGTACATAGATCCCATTAACAGACAGTTTATGTAAATCATTTTTTGCAGTTACCATTTTAAAGACACTTGTTATTATTTTGGGTATTCAAAATTTTTACTTTTTTCAAGTGCTAACTCGCTATGCAAGATTTGACCACTTTAAAATCCTACATCTTGAAGAAAAATGTTTACAGTTTTTCAAAAGTCACTAAAAACTTTAAACTATTATAAATGTTATAGTATTTGTAACAGGATAAAAACAAAAGAAGTCACATACTGGGAAAGCAATGGGGTCTGGTTTTATTTATTTGTTTGTTTCAGTTCACTGGGTACCGTTGGATAAAATATTAGTCCTTTTGTTTATTCATACAGCTATAAGAATTTGTAATTTATGAATCAGCTGTATCACCAAATGGTAGAATACAGCTGATTCAATGCCATTAAGAAATTAAAAGGAGCTTTGCTCACGGTCTGAGAAAATTTAGAACAATTTAAGAGCAAGAAGAAGTCCATTCGTTAGTATAGGAAGTTTGACTGTTGCTGGTGAGATGAATTCTGAAAGATCAAAGGCAATCAATCATGTTACTGAGCTGAGGTGTTTCTCATCTACACCCCTGAAAAATGATTAATTAATTGTCCAGATCCTTGGCTATCATGCAATCAATAGACGCTTTGCAACGGTTTAAAGTTAGAAGTTTCTTTTGAAAAATCCTGTATAATAAAAGATATATCTTTTTGGGTGGGTTTTCTCCGGTTTCGCACGCCATTCATTCCACCTTTTTACTTTCTCTACACGTACTATGTACAGTGTATAGAGATGGTATTGTATTGCACCCAAAGTTCAATACAAAATTTTTTTCGGAAATACATATTTTGAGACCCACTGAATCCAAAAAGATTTTTGTAGAAACATGTCTGTGCGTGTCTGTCTGTCTACCTATGTGTGCGTCTGTGTGTGTATGTGCGTGTGTCTGTGGGCAAAGTAGCTCAAAAACGAAAAGTCCGCTAAATACCAAACTTAATATTTAAGGTCAGTATTTCCCAAGGATGCGACTCAAAGATTTTTAAATAAACACCCTATTCCCAACTACCCTTTACATGGAAAAAATTTCGAAAGTTTTGATTTTCTCAAAACTGGCTCTAATTTGTTTTATTAAAGTACCTTAGGTTTAAGATATTTTTATGACAAAAGAAATGAATATTTTGAATTTTCTGGGAATAGCCTCTGAAGACATCTCTATTTTGGATGAATTTTACGTAATTTTGTATAACCGGTAAACCGTAAGAGATAGATAAAACTTATTTAATAGAAAATGTAGAGCATGTTAAAACACACAATTTTCGTTATATACATTTTTTTCACGGAGTTGATCGTTTTTCAGATACTCTTTGTTATTCGTTTCAGCTATAAAATACTTACTCTCTTCTCATGCAAGAATTTGTCAACACCTTAAAAGGAACAAAGGAACGTCAATCACATAGCAACCAGCTTTTGATTATGACTTTAACCTATGGTACTCCCCAGTTTCCCTTCTACTTACATGGAAGCAAGTAATAAGACTATTTCCACTATTTTTTTTTTTTTCAATTAGCATGAAGTAAATAGAAACATAAGCTTTTTAACAATACTTTGTTGCAGAGATGTAGAGAAAGTCATGTGAATGGAACACGTCAGATTTTTTATCATACGTTTGACCTTCATTTCATGTCATCTAGTTTCTTTACTCTAATACTACTGGTCGATCCCTCGTTACAGGTTCTTCACTCAATGAGTAAATGTGGTTGGCTCCTCGACTGGTTTCTGACCAAACACACGTAGGCCCCCCCCCCGGGTTAAGCCCTTTATAGGGGGACGGTAAGCGGATAAGATAATTGTAAGCTTTAAAAAGAATAGTTGGTGTAAGAATCGATAGAGAAGGTTATATGCATTATGAGACATATTTTACTTTCTCTAGCACGTGTACAATGCACATAGTAGATAGAGAAGGAATTATATTCCCCCCCAAAATTTGAATCCGACATTTCACCGAAATATATTTTGAAATCCCCTGACCACAAAATCAGAATTTTTTCAGAAAAAGGTATGAATATGTCTGTTGACCACATAACTCAAAAACAAAAAGTCCGTTAAATATGGTATTTTAGTTTAGTATCTCACAAGGATGCGACACGAATATTTTTTGATTTTCTCAAAAATGGCTTTAACGACTTTCATCAAAGCGCCGTACGTATATTAAATATATTTAGATGAAAAATAAATGTATACTTGAATTTTCTGGGAAAATCCTCTGAAGTCCTCTTCATTCTGAATGGCTTTTACTTACTAATTAACCAACCATAAGAGGTAGGCAAAAACTTACTGCACAAAAAATGTCAAAACACACAATTTATGTCCTTTACATTTTTGGTGTGGAGGTAACCGTTAACAAGGAGTGTTTACTTGTTATATGTTTCAATTTTAAAGTGCTTATACTTTTTGTAGACAGCAAGTCACCCGTATTACTTTTCTTTTACCACTGGCCATGCAAAGAAGCGAATTTCAACGACAATCGCATAGCGACAGCTTTTAAAGTATTTGACTGCCACTTTAACGTAGTGATTCCTTTAGTTCCTTTCTACTTATAAGGAACTAAGTGCTAAGGCCATTCTGTTAATGCTTATCTCGATTAGCATGGTGTAGAAAGAAAACAATATGTTGTAAGAAGTTTGTTTGTTGCTAAAGAAAGTTATGTGAATGGAACACATCAGGTTTTTCATTGTGAAATATGCATACATTTTTGGGCCCTCTACGTACTTCGCGTTTCTAAAATTAATGACCCTTTTATTGCCCTAAAGTAAAACGCATGTCAACATTATGGGTGTTCCACTCCAATATATGCATACCAACAAAGGTTTATGTACCAAAATGAGTCACGTGAAGCCACCATCTGTGAGCGATAGGTAATTCATTCTACGTGCTGACTCTTTTGGAATGTTCAAGGCCTTGGTGAAAAAGTCATGGGCTGGCATTAAAACAAATAACTGTTACCGGATGTTAGCCGTTCGAATAACGGCATTCTGAGCGCTTAATCATCCAAGATTTAAGATATTTGCATAAACCGAACACTTCCTTTAGTATGCGATTTGTTATTCTGAAATAACTCTTTGTGACAGGAATGGGAATGTTCTGTGCGGGTGGGATGCCATCTGGAACGGAACAGTTTATGCAAAGTCGTGTTGGCAGACATCTGGGATAGAGTTACCATATAAATGTATCAATGAATTCTCATGCTGTGTTTCAGTCTACTATAATCATCACCTGCTCCCAGCTAGGAGGTTCAATCCCAGGGAAGGCTTTTGTGATTTGTAGTGGACGAAGTGGCGTTTCCGGGTTCTCCGGGTTCCCCGTCAATCATTCCACCATCATCACTTTTCCTATCATTCGCTTCCTCATATTCATACTAAACATTGGGCTGATCCTCCATCCCTTGATGCTCTATCTTATCCATAGTCCGCCTGCTCTTCAAAGGCATTAACTTGTAAGTCCAGGGGGATTTAAGTCCTTCATATGAGGAGGATAATCAGGGAAGAAGAGGCCAAGAGACTACATGTGTGATTTGTGTGGACGAAGCTGCCTCTGAGCGGGTTTCTTTAGGTACTCCGGTTTCCCCCACCATTTGTCCCACCAATTGCTGCAGCATCGCTTTTCCATTCGCCTATATTTCATAACATTTACTTCGTCAAGTTCATACCAAACTGATTGGGCTGATCCTCACACCTGTTTACTCTCTCTGGTCTATAGTCCGTTTGCTCCTTAAAGGTATCTGATCACAAGTATTAACTTTTAATTCCTGGAGGATATAAGTTTTGAATATCAGGAGAGTAAGCAGGTAAAGAAGAGGCGGCCCAGGTTCGATACTGTATGATTTGTGGTGGACGAAGTGGCGTTTGAGTGAATTTCTGGAGTTCTCCGGGTTTCCCCGCCAATCATTCCAACACTTGCTCTAATGGCCTTTCCTTTAATCTCATTCACAGCATCTTCTTAATTCTTATACAAGAGTCCGTCAGTAACTCAAACCCCACGCGCTGATTTGTAAGTCCTCCATAAGAGGCCGGAAAATAGCGAAAGTAGAAGAATTATCATCAATAGCACTTTATGGTTTAATTTTAAACATATCTGAGGAGGGACAAAAAAAAGAAAGCAAAACGCTTCAACAGGAAAGGTTTTAGTGCTTCTAAGATATTTGAGAAAACTAATCTTCTTTTTAGAAAAAAGTATTTCACTTCCTCTGCTCCCTACTTATAGTATGTATTGAAAGTATTGCATTTCACCCAAAATTTTTACCCGAAATACATGTTTTAAGCTCTCCCCGAATCCATATGTGTGTGTGTGCGTGCGTGCGTGCGTGGATGTATGGATGGATGGATGGATGGATGGATGGATGGATGGATGGATGTGTGTGTGTGTGTGTGTGTGCGTGCGTGCGTGCGTGCACCAAACTTCTTATTTACCTTCGTCTTCCTAATATGTACCAAGAAATTTATAAGACTCTTCCTTCAACCTAAGCTATTCTTTAGGTAGACAAAGTCTGTCATTTTTAGAATAAAGCTCTTCAAGGATTTTGATAAAAATGTCATAGTTTAAGATGTATGAAAGAAAATTTAGTACGTCTTGAACTTCTGCAAATAATTCGGTATGAATTCGGTTTAATTTTGAATGATTGATAAACCGTAAAATAAAGAAAAAAACTTTATGAAACACACAATTTATGTTCTATATTCTATTTTTGTTGCATTAACCATTTCCGAAGTATTCATCACTACTATTCCGAGACATTTTGGTTTGAATTTTCAGTGGCTTATACACATTTTGAAGTGCTGTTGCTATTTATATGTTAATCGTTCACACCAAGATTTAAAGCGTTAGACCATTTTTTAGAAATGGAATATTTCGAAAACTGTTCCATATATAAGGTGGTTTGGGGAGGGAAGATTTTCCTGTAAATCTTCTTATCACGTTATTGTGAGATATTGAACTTAAATACGAAGTTTGTTATTTTACCAACTTTTGGGTTTTGAGTTATGCTGCCCACACATACACGCACACACGAACCTATTTCTAAAAATGAAATTTTAATTCAAGGCCCTCAAAATCTGTATTCCCGGCGAAATGTAGAATTTTTGGGTAGAATACAATACCTTCTCTACCCACGTACAATGTACATATATGCAAAAGAAAGTAAAAATAGTTTCATTTGCATAGCTCCTTTAACTTCTATGATCATACCGGCAACTTTGACTGAAAAAACAACAGATGGTGTTATTACACTTTGAAGTGTGAGGTATATCTTGATTTTATTATTTTGGCTCATATTTGTAATAATTGTCTCACTTTCCCTCGCACAGTCATATCTTTAGGACTGTGAAATATAAGTTTTATCATATATTAGTGGTAAACGAGTATAGTATTTTGAAGTATGGGGGTAGAACTAAAAATTAGAAAATATTAATTTATGGAATTTCTCTCTTTGGATACTCTATTAGCAGCAACAGAATGTATTGTAATTATTTTGGGTACATTTTGCAAAATACTATCTGCTTCCACCTTACGATATCCCTCTTCTTAGTATTCTTGATGTCGAATCCTGAACGTTTTGCAATGTCATTGTTGTAAACTAGCTTAGTTCAATACTACTAACTTAACCCTATTTATCCATTATAAAATGGTAATATTCGTTTACAATCAGAAACCGTTCAAAGCTCATTTGTGTTCATAGCTTGGAAGATATTAACTTTAATACCTCTTTCCATTTCTACTTTTATTGTTAACAACTGAAGAGATATAGAGATTGAACAATTTACAAATGATTTAATTCTCTGGCTAAATGATAATAATAAAATATCTGATGTGTTCTATTCACACGGCTTTCTCTACATCTTTGCAATACAATATTGTTAAAAAGCTTATGCTTCTATTTATTTCATTCTAATCGAGAAAAAATTAGCAGAAATAGTTTTATTACTTGCTTGCTTGTAAGTAGAAGCGAAATAAGGGAGATCCATAGGTTAAAGTGATAGCCAAAAGCTTGTTGCTAAGTGACTGATGTTCCATTGTTTTTATGAAAACAATTTCTGTATGAGAAAAATATAAGTTTTTTAAAGCTGAAGCAAATAACAAAGAATATCTCAAAAACTACCAACTCCACAAAAGAAATTTATATAACATAAATCGTATGTTTTACCATGCTCTACGTTTTTTGTGTGATAAATTTTGTCCATCTTTTACGGTTTAGCAGTTAAACTCATCCAGAATAAAGTAGTCTTCAGAGGCTATTCCCAGGAAATTCAAGATAAACACTTTTTTTTTGTTATGTGAATATCTTTAATATACGCCATTTTAATTAAAATCGTTTGAGACATTTTTAACAAAATCAAAAATGTAGAAAAAAGTTCCATGTAAAGGATAGTTTGGGGTGGGGGGATTTTTCTCAAAATCTTCGTGTCGCATCCCTGAAAGATACTAAAGATACTAAAGTATTTTACCGACTTTTTGTTATTGAGCTATCGTGTTCACAGACACACGGACACACACGGACCATTTTCTAAAAATGCTTTGTTTGGTCACAGGGGACCCTAAAACATATATTTCCGGTAAAATCTCGGTATCGAATTTTTGGGTGGAGTGCAATACCTTCTCTATACACCATATACATAGTACGTGTAGAGAAAGTAAATTATATTCACAAAACTCGTTTTGTTGATTGATAAAAGTGAATGAACTTTAAATTAAGCATATTGAGCTATAAATCTATAGATGGAATATTTAAATTCTATTAATGAAGATGTCCTGCTGGAGAAAAGACCTTTGGTAAAGAACAGAAAAGTACCTTATGCTCTATAAATGTTGATCACTGGGAGCAATGAAAATTCCATTATCAAATATTTAAATAAATATGGTCGAAAATGCGTCAGTATATTTTACATAAACAATGCAAGAATTTGGAATGATAGAGTAAGACTGAAAAATTGAATATCACAGCCGGGATTTGAACCATGGATCTCCTGGTTTCCTTTGGTTAGTTGGTTGGAAACTACAAAGTCCAGGACATAAAATGCTTACGATATTGTAAGTCACTATTGAGATATATCATCTCAAAATAATTTGTGTTTCCTTGTGTGGGAACAACGTGAGTCAGTCGAGGAATTGAAAACTGTATCGGTATGTTGGCTCGGTAGCGCACTGGCTGGAGCAACTGTAGGAAATGAGTTCAAATACCGGCTATGGTACTGAGTTTTTCAGTCAGACTATATCTTTACAACTCTGTTCTATATATTGACCATTATGGAACAAACAATTATTTCAAACTATTTGGTACTTCATCCACATATTTTTTATTTCAAACATTAATTTTGTAGCCCTATGCAGATTGTACACTCTTTTGTACAGTAAAACTCTCATATTTCTTTTGTATAAGCATGAAATTAGATTTAGTTCTGGTATACAACGTTTAAGCTGCAATACTTCCAGGCAGTTAACTCATTATATCTGGTGACTACCACACATTTTCTAGACAGAAGTGAAAACCGTGCATCAAAATGTTTTTCAAGATGATCACGCTACTTGAAGACATTCATCATCATGCCTGTTCGTATAAAAATGTTGGATTTTGTCACCCGAGGCTGTTTATGGCCAGTGGCGGCTCATACATTGGACTTGGATGACTTTCGAAACGTTCCACATGAAATCATGTCAAAATGTGTTTTCTACACTTTTGTATTTATACTGTGACTGTGTTATCGACTGATTGGAAAGAGAAATTTGGGTAGCCTTTGATAGCGATAGGAACAGAAGAATATAACACCTCATCCTTGAAAGGAGAAGAAGGCTGTGACTGTGACTTATCCGCCCGTAATCGTCGCACGTGTGTGAGCGGCTTACTTTCAATTGTATAACAATTCTTGCACCTGCGTGATCAGTTTCTTTTCATAGTTCTACAGGAATTGTCCCTATATTTGAGAAATTAATACGTGAAGAGCGGCGGCACCAACTCAAAACCCTGGAATGCGACACCTGGGCGTAAAGGACACGTGCTAGAATATTCCGTTTTTTACTTTCTCTAGCCCGTATGAACATACAATGTGCACAGTAATTAGAGAAGTTAATGTATTCCACCTATAAATTCGATATCAAGATTTCGCCGGAAATATATATTTTGAAGTTCCCTGAGTTATAAGAAACCATCTTAGAAAAAGATTTGTGTGTGTGTTTCTGGGAGCATAGCTCAAAAACAAAAAGATCGATTTGTGTTTAGTATCTTACAAAAATGCGGATCAAAGGGTTTCAAGAAACTCACCCCACCACAAACTACCCTTTACATGGAAAATGCTTTCAAAGTTTTTGTTTTTCTCAAAAATGGATCGAATTATGATTAAAATGCCGTATATTAAGAATATTTACATCACAAATAATATGGACAATTTTAAGTTTTCTGAGAATAGCTTCTGAATATCTCTTTACTCAGAGCTTTGCACAATTTTACATAACGGTTAAATCGTAAGAGATAGACGAAAACTCATCATACAAGTAATGTAATCTAGTTAAAACACACAGTTTATGACACATTCGTTTTTCTTGTTGAGTTGACTGTTTTCCAAATATTTCCTGTTGTTGGTTTCAATTATAAACTGCCCAACTTTTCTTAAATGAGACCATACAAAGCGAAGCGAACCTCATAGCAGTTAACTTTTAAAAGATTTGACTATGTATTCCCTTGTTTCACTTTTAGTACAAGGAAGCAAGTAATAAGACCAATTCTACTAATGTTTATCTTAATCAGCATGAAGTAGAAAATAGAATAATCTTTTGTAAGACTAGTTTGTATGTGGAACAGCTAGAGAAAGCTATGTGAATGGAACACATAATTCTGTAAATTTCTTGTTAAATGATCAATAGCTATAAAAGCAAGAGCTGCAAGCAAGGTGAGTTCTGAGCACGCAGTTGCCTGAGAGACAGAGACAGAGAGAGAGAGAACGCAGTGAAATGCCTACGCATGTTTGTAATCAGTAGTAGTTGAAGTAATAAAGGGTAGCTTTGCTTCAGTAATTTCTCTACCACGTACAATGTACAGAAGCTATTGTATTAACCCAAAATTGGATAGCAAAATACATATTTTGAGGACCTCTAAATAAAAATTAGAAGCAGATCTGTGTGTGTCTATAAATAGCACAAATTAAACGAAAAATTAAATGCCAATTTGGTATTATGTTAGTATCTTCCAAGAATTAGACACGAAGATTTGCTGATGAAACTCGTAGCTCTGAATTGAGTTGATATTCCAGGAATAACATGGAATAGATTATAGGATTATAATTATATTTTCTTGTGTTGCTAAAAAATCTAATCTATTGCCTCTGTCGTAAAATTATGGCATACTAAATGAATGAGCAAACGAGAGTATGCCAGGATACTAGCCAATGCTATCAACAGTGGAAATAAGAAATAAAACTTAAAATTGAGATAAGCTAAAATCATAACACAGTTAACACATTCTTTTTCCTCTCTCTAATGTATGTACGTTCATACTAGGTAGAGAAGATAGAGATTTCATCAGAAATAAATATTTTGAGGACTCCTGAATCCAAAAAAGAAGCACTATTTACTTCCTCTACCAAATACCATTTACGAAGGTAGATATGGTATTTCACTAAAAATCATATACCGAAATTTCACCAGAAATATTATTTTGAAGATCCCTGAATTAAAAAATATATTTTTAGAAAAATGTCCGTCTCTATGGGTGTATGTGTGTGCGTTTGTTTCTGTGGACAGCGTTATCAAAAACGAAAAGTCCGTTAAATACCAAACTTGTTATATCTTTCAAGAAATTAACACAAAGAATTTCAGAAAAATCCCTCACTCCAAATTATCCTGTACATGGAATAGTTTTATAAATTTTCTCAAAAGTTGCGCTAACGGTCTTGATTAAAATACCTTATGATAGAGATATTTACATTAAAAATGAAATGTATATTTTGTATCTCCTGAGAATTGCCGCTGAAGAACTTTTCATCCAGGATGACTTTTGCACAACCGTAAGAGACAGACAAAAATTTAGAGATAAAAAGAGTAGATCTCCTCTCAAAACATACAGTTTATGTCCTATTTTTTGTGGAGCCACCATTTTCTAGATATTTTTGATATTGGTTTCAATTTTAAAATTCTTACCTTTCACAAACAGAAAATTGTCACCCACCCCTCTTTGGTTTACTTCTGGCCACGCAAAGAGAACCGAATTTTAAGTCAATGGCATAGTGGGAGCTTTTAAAAGATTTCACTATCACTTTAGTCTAGTATACCCCCTTCCTTATTTACCTTCAACGTAGAAGGACTAAGTAATTAGGTTATTTTTTCTAATGTTTATCTCGATTAGCATGTTGTGGATTGAAGCATAACCTTTTGTAAGAAGTTGTTTGTAAAACAGGTAAAGAAAGTCATGTGTATAGAATACATTAGATATTTTAAAGTGTTTTTTTTTTAATTTTAATACACATTTATTCAAAACACAATTTCCAGGTTGAAAATTTAAGAAATCTGAACATTTTCGACAGGGCAAATTTAAGTAGGTTCAACCAAGCGCATAGAAATACTATTACGGTTCAACTGATTTTTTTTTCTCTATAAAATTTCCTTCTTGCCAACATACGTTTGGTTAGTGAGGGGTCAAATGGGTTTATATTTGAGGGATGAATTGAGTAAAATCAAACAGAGTCCTCTCATCCCAGAAAGAAGAATTTCGACTAAAACTCGATTTCTTTAAAAAAAAAAAAAAAGAAATACAAAATATGGGCTCTATAAACAATATTCCATTTCTTCTTCTTCTTTACAAAATAGAATCTGTGAGTATTGTAAGATAAATGGTCATGGTTGGTTGATATTGAAAATGTTAATAAATGTCACTGATCAATATCAGACACCAACATATTGAGGGAGTAGTCCAGGAAAGAAATCCAAGAACCCGGAAACAAAGCAATGCATTTAATTCTTTTTGTTTCCTCTACTAACAAGCCACATGTGTTAATACATGTTCTTCGGTCCGAAAGGTGGGCGGTTTTAAGCTGCTTAAAATGCTGAGCCGCTGCTGACAAAACATAACCTTTCTAAGTAAAAGCCATCAAAACAGACGAATAACGTCATCTGGACAACGGCTGCTATGGGACGTTGACCCTGACTCCCACGTATCCTTGCCTTACCTTTTTACAATTCTGACAACAAATATTATTGTTTCTCGTTGACATTTCTGCAAAGGTCATCGCTGTATGTTTTCCTTCTGAAGTACGTAGATTCTTTCCGGAGAAAAACCTTTGCTACGAATTACGGTTGAAGAAATAGTTTGTTACTCCCATAAATTGAACAGTTTTAAAATCTATAGCTATATTAACATTTATCAAAAGTGAAAATTTGTATGCAGTAAGATTCGTTCTAAAACTTACGATTTACCAACTATACAAAAGTCAGGCAGAACGAAAAGAACTTCAGAGACTATTCAAAGAAAAAAAAGATATTGGTTTCATGAAAATATCTTAAACATTATGCTATTTTAATTATTTGTTAGTTTTTTTTTCCTTAAGATAAAACATTTTCGAATCATTGCATGTAAAGAGTAATTTGCGATGGGAGTTTTTCTGGGAAACCATAGGGGGCTGCTAAATTTAATAATAAAGTTTGTAAATAATGACACGTGTTTGAGTTATGCTTTTCACAGATACACACACGCGCGCGCTCGGACATTTTTCTAATTCTTTTTATTGAGGGGACCTCAAAGCATTTATTTTCGATGACATCTCGAAACAACATTTTTGGTGGAATACAAAGTTATTCCTACTTATTATATGAATTACAGAAAGGAAACTTAATATAATTTACAAATTTACTAAATTCAGAAGTTTATTGAGTGGAGTAGAAAGTTAGAAATATAATGAAAAGGACTTCAGATACTATTCCCAGAATATTCAAGATATAGCTTTCATGAAAATATCTTTAAAATGTGGTATTTTAATCGTGTTATGCTTTTTTTTGAGAAAATAAAAATGTTGTAAACATGTCACCTGTAAAGAGTAGTTTGTGGTGGGGAGATTTTCTAAAAATCTTCTTGTTGCAGCCTTGGAAGATGGTGAACTTAAATATCAAGTTTTCTAAATAGCGGACTTTAGATTTTGAAATATGTTGTTCATGCACACACACACACTCACACACACACACACTCGTCCAATTTTCTAAAAATGTTTTTTGGGGGGTGAGGGAGTCATGGGACCGCAAAGCATATTATTTTCTGTGAGATCTCCACATATTCATTTCGAGTGGAATACAATACTTTCCCTATTTATTATATGTAGCATTAAAGGTTGAACTTACTCGATGTTACAAATTCTACCAAGTTCGGAAGTTTATTAAATGAAATATAAAATTAATAATTAAAATTTAACTTATTTAAAATATTTAACAATCAACAAGAATAAATAACTCTGACCTATAATGCCTACATTTCATGTTCAGGGAGAAATTCAGCTATTTAGTTAAGGAAGTATAGTACTATTGATAATGATTAAAGCTAGTGAAACTAGATGGAGCCAGGAGCTCAGCAAGATAATGGAAAGTGGCTTTGCTTCCGCTTCGTTTGTCGACTTGTTCTTAGTGCTGGCAGTTACCGCAGGATGGCAGCAAATGCAACGTAGCTGGCCGCGTTATTCGATCCTTATTATATTTATTTATTTAATTGGCATCTATCGGATACTGTAGATGCGTATATATAATCAAACATGTCAAAACGTCTGTTTAATCTTTATTTTATTTATTTATTTTTTTGTAGCTTAATGTCCTTGAACCTGGTTGGTTATATCGGACGATGAATGAAATTGGTGAAATGATGCTCAAATGATCTCGGGGTCTCAGGTTAAGGGAAAACCCCCGAAAAAAACCTTATCCGGGTAACTCACCCTTAGCGAGATTCGAACTCACGACCTCTTGAATGTGAAGCAGACACTCTACCACTCTACCACCCAGGCGGGCTAATTTTTATTGTAATTCTGTAAACGTTGCATTAAGTTTTTGGATACTAAAAACTTCTAATAACCCTCATGCCAAATATTTTTGCTTTATTTACTTTGTACACATGTTGTTATAAGTTTGTTATTAGGGCTTGCTAAATAATTGAGAGAAAAATTTAAATATTAGAAATCAATTAAGCGATACATTATATTCATTTTTGCCGACGGTTGCAGACTATATCAATTACAAAGAAGTTAACTTGGCGCCTTATTTCTTTCTATACATCAAGAGATTCAGCATTATGCGGAAATTATATCGATTTTTATTATTAAACAACTAGAGGAGAAAAAGAAGGTACAACGATTTAAATTTTAACCTATTTTAATTAATTTGAAACAGTACTTTAAAACATTCCACCAAGAATTCTTCCACAGCCAAATTGTTGGAGTACTTATATGTTATGCAGTATTTCCAGAATTTGAAAGACTATCGGGGAAGTTAAATAAGTCAGACTTTGCGCCGTTATTTCACACCCTTTAGCATAGCGTCATAATAATGTCATATTTGTTATGCATTATTTGGAATAGTTGGAACTGTACTGTAGGATTCACTATAATATTTCTAGGGCATCGGGCAATAATTTAATAAAAATGGACATATGTAAATTTAATTAATTAATTCGCCACGGTGTTTATAAAGCTAGCTGTGAACATTAGTGATGCAAATTTAACTGTTTGAAAAACAAATCATTAGTAAATAACAACTTGATGAAAAAATATTAATTTACCAAAACCCACATACCAAAATATGAGGTGATAGGAAAAGAGTTTAACATTAGGTAAACTGTAAAATTTGAAGAAAACAGATAAGTTGTTGTGGGTAGTATACATATAGATGTTGAACTTAAGGGCAATATTTCAAAATCAGAATAGCAAAAAAGGTTAAAGAAGTATGATTAAAACAAATGCAATAAAAAACGTGGAGCACTTCATAAAATGTCCATAAGAAGATGAGGTCCAGTGCTTATTTAATGCCCTCTCTGAGCTGAGCATGGCCAACTACATTATTACAGGAAAGAACCGCTTTCTCGTGAGAGGATTTCGTCAGTAAGATCAGTATTCCGAAACGTCTTTGCAACAAGCATAAACTACATCCTGGGCAATTGCACAATGGAGAATGAGGAAGTAAATTATCTTTAAACAAGATACTGTAAAACAGACTTCAGTTATTTTTATTGCAACAGCAAGCACTTACCTAATTTAAAAACATACGCTTGCCATTACATAAAAATAAGGCATATTAAAGTGACTATTTAGCATAATATGAATATCCAGATTTAGAGAACAGTACATCAATGCACTTCAAAATTCGGAATGATACATAAGTACACGACATTCTAAAATTGTACAAATTCAGAAGTGGAGCTTTGTCCTCCGATCAATCTAGCGAACTCGTCTTTTATACCAGATCCCCTGAAATGCACCGACGCATGCTCCCTGAGAAGCCTTGCATTAGAATCTATGGTAAATTTGTTTTGTGGGATTTGAAAGGCTTTGTTTTGATAAAATGTTGGTTAGTTCATTCAGTCCAATGGTATTGTGTCAATTTATCTCTAATTTTAAATATACATTTTTACCAATGAAACCATTTTAACAAAAAATCTCTAACTAACAAAATTTATCGTCAACAATTTATTATTCATTTATCAATTTAATATAATCGGACACTTCTTAAAAAGCTTCTTCTAGGCTCTGTGTATGTGTGTGTGTTTGAGAGAGAGAGAAAGAGAGAGATTATGTAGTGGATTCCGCACTTTAGCCAGTGGCTTTTTTCTACGCCAGACCCCAAAAAGATAGGATGAGGTGAGAACAATTACAACGGACGTTGAAATCGGACGACGGATAGGGGAGGGTCCTAACAGTTTCCAAACAGTTCATTTCGACGGAGGGAGTGCTAGGAGACCGCGCCCCAGGTCTGACCGAACTCCATGGGTCCACAGACGACGTCTAGCGCCATCATGCCGCCGAGAGCTTATTTCCAAAAAGCAGTCACCACCAGGGAAGGGCGCGACCACGACAGAACTAGAACGGTTAGATGTAATGAAGATGAAATGAAGGGACAGGATATTCGAGGGAATGATGAATTCTCCCCAATATTTTTCTAGTGATCTGGAAAACTCAAAAAAAAAAAAAAAAAAAAAAAAAAAGCCCAAGGGTCAGAGAGGTTGATCGCGTGAATTGATCCCTTTTGCTTCAGCCTCCCTTAGTCTTCGACTCCATTCATCCCTAACCAAAGCCTTTCTTCTCCAAATTATATTCCCAGTGACTGAAATATGCCTTCCCTTACTGTCTCTTACCATCTACTCCTTTAGTGGTCCTTTTGGTTTTGCCTTATGGAATTGGTCATCTAGTATTTTCTTGGAGATTCATTTATCTGGCATCTTTTCCACGTGGCCGGTCCATTTTCTTCTTATCTTTTGTCTTTGCCAATATCCAGTTCTTTAAAAAATCATATAGGTCTTTATTTCACCTTAATCGCCAACTTCGATTCTCTTGTATTGGTTCATAAATCCTTCTCAGTATTTTCCTTTCAAATGCAGCTAACATATTTGCAGAGCTAGAGGATAGGGTCCAGGATGAATTAAATTGTTTAATGTTCCTGCTCTGAAAAGTGTCTTTATATTCCATGTGTCGAATCAATCTTCATTATCTTTACTTGTTTCCATTTATCAGTAATTCGTCTATTCCGGTGCTTGACTAAGGATAATTTAACAGGACTAGTTTGTTGGCCTAGCGCCAAATGCTAACTTGGAGGACGAGGCCCCTATTTATATATCCCTGACTGGGTGGCCCGACTATGGTATGCTTTTACGACAGCCATGGACTACGTATGCGTACACATTATAGAGCTATAATTATTTTAACAATGTTTATAAAAGTACAATTAAATCCACTTTCAAATTATATTTCAATGACAATCTATAAATATATAAACTTTACTGCAATCCATTATTCAACTTATGCACGAGAGCCATTCAGAAAGGGACACACGATTTGGATAACTAAATAATAACCAAGGTTATCAAGTGAAAACTTTATTTACAAGGTTACAGTACCTTTCTCTATTTTCCAACGTAATCGTTATTGCTATCAAAGTATTTATTGTCACGTGGTTTCGGTTTTTCAATTCAGATTTCACTACTAGAGATATGAGCCAATATGTCACTGCCGCCATGAGGTATTCATGGCTGGGAAATCTTTTACATCTAAAACGTCATGTACGATGTACAAAGTGAAACACCAATTTTCTTAATTCTTTTATCAACATTTGCTTTCAATTCCTCCATAATGGTTGATGAATTTCCGCCGGTCGTTTTCACAAACACACTGGTGTATCCTTGATTACTCGTAAATTATGTGTCATTTCCTCACTGAAGACTCGTTCATTGCATTATCACCATATACTTGCGTTATTTGCCTATAAAATTCAATTGGGCCAACAATTTTGGCATTAAAAAAAGTTTTTGGCGGTAGAAAAGTATAACATTGCCACTAAAAATCTGGTACCACGTGACAGTAAATATCTTGATAGAATGTATACTACGTTGAGAAATAGAGTAAGGTACTGTAACTTTGTAAATAAAGTTTTGCGTTGATATCTTTCGTTATCACTTAGTTATACCAAATCGTTCGTTACTTACTGGATCTTGACTTGAAATATTAATTGGAGCTATTCTTTACCTGGCATTCACGCGGGGCTATTATAAACGCTTGTCTCTTTTTAATTTAAAAATTTGAATCCGGATAATTTATTTTGCTGTGAAGTGTTCCGTTAGTTATGAATTAATTGCCGCATCGCCATGGTGTTTAATATAATGCGAGAAACACGAAATAATATTTTAAATTTATCTTCCGTAAATAATAAGACAACTTTTATGCTTTGAAATAATTATGAGATTTCCGTGATCCTAAAGACTGACACGAAGCTCTATGATATTCTCTGTAGAATTGGTCACGAAAGCTACAACAGATGAACGGCCTTTTCACGCAAGATAAATACACCCGAGTAGCGTGAGAAACTCTTGCAGTCTATCAACATTTTGCGTCGGCAACTATTTTTCTGATAGCTTTAGCACCGAGATTGGCAGAAGCACGAGGAAAATGTGATAGTAATCATCGCTAACGACTGAAGAATACCATATGTTTACCCGTAGCAAGATTTATTGACGGTGTATCATTGGAGACTTCAACGCTGGAGTAAGCGTGAAGCTTATTGTGAGAGTTTTTGCCTTTAAATACTCTATTCATAAAAAGTGCAGGATAAAACATTCTGATGTTACATTCACACAAATTTCTCTACTCACAGTTCTAAAACATTCTTTTAATTGCTTATTACTCTATCTACATCTTGTTACTCTGGTAAAATTTACATTATATATTTACAATTTTATTAGTTGTAAGATACAATAGATATAGCGATAATAAATTTTTAACGCTATATGGTAGTTTTGACATGTCATGTTCTTCACTTAACCGCAAGAAAAATAAATAACTTCTCATTTGATAATTTTGAGCCAGTAATAAGGATTACCTCGAAATGGTTAACCCCCCTCCCCCCATAAAACTTATTTGACATCCGCTTTAACGAAATGTACATATTATTTTGTGTAATAAGATTTGTCTACATATTATATTTTACCAATTATAGAGTGTTTCAGAATGAAGAGGACTTCAAGAGCTATTTGCAGAAAATTCAATCTTCATTTTATTTGTTATGTAAATAAAATAACACGTGTTGTATTTTAATAAAAACATATAATTATTTTAAAAAAAATTCAGAAACTTCGAAAAATGTTCCATGTAAAACATAAACTGGAGTTTATTTATGGACGCTCTTTACTACTGTGATTCTCAGCTTCCAATTCTATGTTGAGATTTAAATATTAAATGTGTATTTGACTTTTAGTGGAATAACCTCTGAAGACTACTTTATTTTGGATGACTTTTTCAGAACTTTTCATAATGGTTAAATGGTAAGAGGTAGACAAAAGCTTACTATAAAAAAACTGTAGATGTCGTTAAGTCATAATTTATATCGTAAAAGTTTTTCTTGTAGGGTTGAGCGATTTCGAGATATTCCTTGTTATTGATTTCAATATTAAACTACCTTAACGAAGTAAACCGAACCTCAATTATTTAACTAGACACCAGCTTTTAAAAGATTTGACTATCGCTTTAGCGTAGTACATTCCCTTATTTCCCTTCTATTTACAATGAAGCAAGAAATAAGGTCAATTCCGCTAATGTTAATCCCGATTAGCATGATATAAATAAAAGAATAATCTTTTGTAAGAATAGTTTTTATAGGGAACAGCTAGAGAAAGTTATGAGAATGGAGCACAGCAGATTTTTTCCTATTGTATCATAAATAATTGGTTCGGAATTTACATTTAAAGTTAATACAGCTCAAAAACATTTCGTCGAATTTCACTTGTTACATAACCTGGCGTATACACAGCTGCAGTAATCCTTTGCTGCTTGCCACTGGTACTGCCGGAGGTTATAAGCCATATGCATGAGGATGCACTGGGAAATATAACAGTTGCCGTTTACTCCCAGAGGCAAAGTAGCAAACATAGTATTTAAGGAGTCAGCCTACACTACAAAGCTTCACGAAAAGGTCATGCTATGCTGTATAATACAGCAAGAGGTCAGATAAAACCTGCACTTAAAACGGTACTTGCATGCAGAGATAGGAAATCGAAATAAACCTCTTCATTGATGCGCGTAAGATCACTGAAAATAGCATACATCTACAAATGGTAAGAAACATATTCTGATATTTAAGTTTACGTGTGCATATCGAGTAATTAGTGCAAATAAAGAAAAACTTATGTTTTAAGAAGAAGCATTTTAAAGCTTTAATCATTTAGTATAAAAATCAGATGGGTTCCATTCATATGACTTTCTCTTCCTTTTCTGCCACAAGCTATTCTTACAAAAGCTTATTTTTCTATCCGCTTCATGCTCATCGACATAAACATCAGAAATTGCTTAGTTACGTATTTTCTTGTAGGTACAGCGCAAATAAGGGAATACAACAGGCTAACGTGACAGTGGCATCTTTTAAAAGCTACTTGCTATGTGATGATTAAAAATTCAGTTGTCTTTGCATGATCAGGAGTGAAAAGAAAACAAAAACGAAAGACGACCTCCGATTTGAGAAAAGCATCAATATTGGAAAATTTAAACTGTAAGTAGTAATATATCGGAAGCAAAACATGTCTTATCCTAAATTATGTATTTTGTCGAGACTTACATATTTTCAAAAGTAAGTATTTGTTTTGGGACAGCGCTGAGTGGTTAGATCGCTCGCCTCCCATCTAAGCGGCCCAGGTTATTTCCAAGTACCCGCATGTGGGATTTGTGGTGAACGAAGCGGGTTTTCTCTGGGGTCTCTGGTTTCCCTCCCCCTACTCATTTTACCAATTGTTCAATCTTCACCTTTCCTATAATCCATTTCGACTTGCATTTCATATCATCCATTTCCTCATACTCAAGCTTGTCTACGAGCCGACTGCTCGCTCCAGGTCCTCCATTCTGTGGTTTCGTGCTGTTGACTCCCTGACAGGCTTCTGACCCATAAGCATCCGCTTGTCAGACCTAAATACGGGGAGGGTAAGCCGACTACGACGAAAAAAGAAAGATTTTTATCTAATCTCAAACGGTTTAGTTCAATCAAAGCTCACCTACTGAATTCGTGCATTTGCATAATTATAATATTTTTTTTACCTAATCAGTACAGCATTATTAATTATACGAATAATATACTGGACTTAAAAGTTACTGCTTTCTGAAAACGAATTAACCATTCAGATTTTTGACAAAGACTACAGATTCTATCTTTACTCATAATCAACCGATATCTTTTGCAATTAATTTGATCCACCCATTTATTTAGTTCGGTTTTCTTCGCACCGTGCTATAGTGAAATATGATATAGATGACAGCAATGCCTAAGAGTAATCAGAGACCTGTATCGATATGGATCATTGCACATTGTGACACGGCAAGAAATTATAGCCCTTGCTATTGTCCACTTTCAAATTTGATCCTGATGATAGTCGGGCTGGAAACAGCAGAAAGCGGAGCAGAGGGCAAACTTTCCTTCATGTACACCTTGAAACAATAAAACCATCATTTTATAATGGGTAATAAGGCACAGTATTATTGAATCTCCATTTATTTAACCATATTTTACAATAGTATGTTAGGGTTATATTTTTATACATATAATGATGATGATAGTCCTTGGAAGCACATGGTCTTAATGAACACACACCATCGTATTCTGTTCTTTGACAATATATTTCCTTCCAGCTCTTTCCTGAAATTTCTGCCCCTTTCTTAACTGTGCTGTGCCATGTAATTCTTGTTCTACCTGCTCTCCTAGTTGATCCTTGGGGTTCCAATCGAAAGCCGTTTTAGCTATACTACCATCTTCTCTTTTCATCACATGTTCGATGAATTTCCATTTTCTATATTTCACCTCTTTTCCAATTTCCTGTTGATTAGTTATTTTTCACAGGTTCTTATTTGAAATGGTTCTTGCCACCATATTTCCATGATTATTCAGACATCTTTCTGAGCTAGTAACTTTCCAAGTTTCACATCCATAGAATAAGACAGATTTCACAATATTCCAACTTTCAATTTTCAGGATATTTGTTTTGATTTTCATAGGAAGATAACTGCAAAAACAGATTTTGCTTATACATACGAAAACAAACATACAACATAACAGACAGTAACTAATATACAGTACAATAACATACAAAATAGATAATTATAACATTTGATTCAACAATATAACATAGTGTAAAGAGAACTTAGTTTCAGCTTTTAAGTTTAGAAAAAATAGCATTAATACATTTTTCAAACTCTTTTAAACATCACTTAAGATTTTAAAATATGTTGCAGTGGAGACTTGTAATCCTTATTAAAGTTGTTTAAATATATAATTAAATAACATTTATGTGAAAATCAGGACAATCCACAGATGAAACACTCTTGACACGCATAGAGAAAGCCAGGTGTAACATTTATTTTAAATGACTCCGAACTCACTATGTCCAGAAAGAAACTGGACATATGGTTGGTTATAAACCTTCCTGATTGTCTGTCTTTAACATTATTAAAGAACAGCTGCCTGGTCAATACACCAGTACTACTGATAATCCACTCTTCATTCCAGTTTTCCATTTGAATGTTACATAATCGTTTAATATGGCAGATGGGATATTTGAGAAAATATTGTTTGTTAAAAGTTTGGCAAATGTTTTGTTATCACTAATGAGTACTCTTTCAAATCCAATGATACGTGTATTCACATGACTTTCTCTACTTTTCTTTAACAATTTATTGTTAAAAAACTTAATCTTTTATCTACTTATCTAATCTTTTATCTAATCGAGATAAACATTAGCAGAAATGGTTTTTATTACTTGCTTGCATGTAAGTGGAAGGAAAATAAGAGAATACATTATGCTAAAGCGATAGTAAATTTTTTTTAAAAGCTGGTGCCTTGTGGGTTGCTTTACATTGCCAGGAGTTAACTAATTCCCGTATGAGAAAAGTTTAAGTACTTTAAAACTGAAACCAATAACAAGGAATATCTCAAAAATGGGCAACTCTATTAAAAAAATATATTACATAAATTATGTATTTTAACGAGATTAATTTTTTGTGTAGTAAATTTTTGTCTACCTCTTACAGTTTACCAGTTATGCAAAATTCAGAAAAAATCATCCGGAATAATAACGTCATATAAATATCTTTAATATGCGATATTTTAAACAAAATTGTTAGAGACATTTTTGCGAAAATCAAAATTTTCGAAATTTTTTCCATGTAAATTATAGTTTGGGTTGGGAGATTTTCCTCAAAATCTTCATATCGCATCCTTGGAAGATAATAAACCTAAATGCTAGGTCTGGTAATTTACCAACTTTTCGTTTTTGAGTTATCGTGTTCACAGACACAGATACACACATACATATTTTTGGTGGAGTGCAATAACTTCTCTACTTATATTCTATGTAGAGAAGGTAAAAGTCTAGTTTGTCTATTCACATGCTTTTCTCTGCCTATTCTACAAAATTACTTCTTACAAAATATAACTTTTTCTATCTAATCCATACTAATAGACACATTAGCAAAACTTGTCTTATTATTTAGTTCCTTATAAGTAAAAGGAAACTAAGGGAGTATGGTAGGCTAAAGTGATAGATGTTTTAAAAGCTGTCGCTATGCGATTGGCATTGAAATCTCGTTCTCTTTTCGTAGTCAGGAGTAAAACAAAAGAAACAATAAATTCTATGAAAGTATAAGTATTTTAAAGCTGAAAAAAATTATAAGGAATATATCTGAAACAATTAGCTCCACAAGTAAAACATGTATAGGACATAAACTGTGTGTTTTAACGAGATACGTATTTTTGGTGCAGTAAATTTTTATTTATCACTTATATTTACCAGTAAAAATCATACAAAATGAAAAGGAATTCAGAGCCTATTCCCAGAAAATTCAAGATATACATTTTATTTGCCATGTACATGTATTTAATATACAGTATCTTAATCAAAGATTTTACAGGGGTGGTAACGACTTTGATTAACAATGAAACATTTTGAAAAATCTTCCATGTAAAGCGTAATTTGGAGTAGGGGGATTTTCCAAAAAATCTTCGAGTCTCATTCTTGGAAAATAATAAACTTAAATAACAAGTTTAATATTTAACAGACTTTTCGTTTTTGAGCGGGCATAAACATACACACTAATCTTTTTCAAAAAATGCTTTTTTTAAACTCAGGATATCTCAAAATGTATATTTCCGGTGTAATCTTGACATCGAATTTTTAGGGGCCCTGTGTCCAAAAGATGCATGCGCGAGCATTACATTTAGTACCTTCCAAGGAAGTGACATGAAGATTTAGAGAAACATCTCTCCACCACAGACTACCATTTACATGGAAAACATTTCAAAACTTTTTATTTTATGCTATTCCTAATGATTATTGAATAAGCAATCATACGATTTGTTGTTGCACATGTGCGCTTCTCAGAAATACACGCACAGGTTTCTGATGCGACCCGTTATTGCTATTCTCCAGACTAGCGTTTTTCATTCTTCAGGGAAAGAAGCCAGCGAGCAACGGATCCGTGACAGTACAGTTGCTGTCGTAGACATTTTGAAATATTAGAGCATAAAAATGAGAGGTTGATTTTTCCGTGAACTTCATTCAAACCTGTTTACGCCTCTAAGAATGCTATTTTATACGACTGACAAAAATTTTCCTCTGAGAAAGTGTAACATTATTCAAGCAAAGCAGAGTGATGTTTATTTTAACTTATTCATCTCTTTTTATTTGTTGTACGTCAAAAACTACTGCTAACTTACAAAGCAATATTGAGAGCTTGATTTTGTGTTTAAGGTAAACTGGGAGTGCAATTTCAAATTAATAAATACTACTGAGTCAAGAAAGTTCCGGGAATTTGCCAATAAAACACAAAAAATGTATAATTCATCCAATTTTATTTTATCGGCTTCAAAGTAGGCCCCTTCTGAAACTATACATTTATCCCAACGAATAATGCAATCATCAAAACATTTTTTGAAGGCACTTTCAGGAATCGATGTCAATTGTCGCCGCGAATTTTCCTTTATGTCTTCTATCGACTGAAAACGGGTGCCTTGAACTGAAAACTTGAGTTTTGGAAAGAGAAAGAAATCAGTAGGAGCCAGATCAGGTGAATACGGTGGTTGTTCGATGAAATTTGTTGAGTTTTTAACCAGAAATTCGTTCACAATAACAGACTTGTGAGATGGTGCATTATCCTGGTGCAGAATCCATAAGTTGTCGTTCCACAAATCTCGCCTTTTTCGCCGTATTTGTTCTTTCAAACACCGTATAACGCTCAGATAATAGTATTTATTTGCTATCTGACCTTCTGGCAAGAACTAAGAGTGCACAACACCACGATAATCGAAAAAAAAAAACTGTCAACATGACTTTCAGTTTTGATCGCAATTGACGTGCCCTTTTAGGTTTTGGTTTTTTTGGAAGGCGCCATTCGGAAGCTTGTCGACTGGTTTGTGTGTCAAACTCGTAAACCCACATCTCATCACCAGTTACAATGCGTTTCATGAATGTGGGTTCAGAACTGGCTCGTTCTAGCATGTCTTCAGCAATCACTACGCGATTGAGTTTTTGTTGAAAATGCAAATCTATCGGAACTAACCGAGCTGCAACGCGTGTCATGCCCAAACAATCGTTTAAAATGGTACGAATCGATTTGTGAGATACAGAAAGTTCAGCGGCAATCCCTCTCAGACCTAAATGACGATTTTCAGTTCAGTTGAAACCGTTGATGGCCGGCCAGAGCGAGGCAAATCTTCCACCACATCTCGACCACTTTTGAATGCACTATACCACTCATTTGCACGTGTTTTTCATAAAGTTGATTCACCGTAAATCCTCTGTAACATTTTCAGCGATTCGGCACACGAAATACCATTTGTAATGTAAAATTTGAGACAGATTCTTTGTTAAATATTTGTATCCATCGTAAAATCGCAGATCACCTTTGAGATAAACTAACAAAATGGCATACTGTAAACAAACTAAATGACAGATGACGATCAAATATACATACATTATTCGGAAAATTGTATAATTATTGCATTGTTATGTTAATATGAATTTTACTAAGATTTCATTCAAATTGGATAAATAATTTACAAGATACAAATTAGTTCATAAATTTTATTAATATATATTATGCATAATCAGAGAACTCCTCACGCCTCAACATTTAAAAAGACTAGTTTGCCTTTTATGAACTGAAGCTTGAACCACCTTAAAAACGTTTAAACTTTATTAACTACGTTGTTATATATTTTTTAAATATTATTATAAATGTTAATCTCTAAAATTAATCAATTTTTATAAAATTCTACATGAATTTCTCTACATCGCTGTAACAGATTAGTGTTAAAAAGCTTTTTCTTCTATCTACTTCATGCTAATCGAGATAAACATTAGAAGAAATTGTCTTATCACTCACTTCCTATGAAAGGAGGAAACAAAGGTAATACACTAGGCTAAAGTGACAGTAAAATCTTTTAAAAGCTGGTTGCCATGTGATTGAAAACCGTATGCAAAAGATTTAAGTATTTTTAATGTGAAACAAATAACAACAAATATCTCAGAAATGGCCAATTCCACGAAAGAAACATATATGGCATAAATTGTGTGTTTTAACGTGATCTACATTTTATAGTAATTTCTGTCTATCTCTTACGGTTTACTGTTACGCAAAATTCAGCAAAATTCACTCAGGATAAAGAGGCCTTTAGAGGTTATTCCCAGAAAATTCAAGATATACATTTTATTTATCATATAAACATCTTTAATGTACACAGTATTTTAATAAAAATCCTTAGAGAAGAACAACATTTTAGAAATATTTTCATGTTGTGAGTAGTTTGGAATGGGTAATTTTCTTCAAAATTTTTGTGTCGCATCCTTGGAAAATATTAAACTTGAATACCAAGTTTGCAATTTAATAGCTTTTAGTTTCTGTGTTATCCTGTTCTCAAACACACAGATACACGGACTCGCTGACACAGAGATGCTTGGACACACATAGGGAACTTCTTTTAAACATCTGATGTGTCCATTCATGGGACTTTCTTTACATCTCTGTAACAAATTATTATTGTAAAGCTTGTTCTTCTATCTACTTCATGCTAATCGAGATAAACTTTAGCAGAAATATCCTTATTTCTTGCTTCCTTGTAAGCAGAGGGGAAGTAAGGAAGTACCATAATCTAAAGCGATAGTCAAATCCTTTAAAAACCGGTTGCCAGGTAATAGAAATCCATTTCTTTGCATGACCATGAGTTGAAAAATTCCCGTATGAGGAACGTTTTTAAGTATTTTAAAACTTAATCCAATAACAATAAATATCTCAAAAATGGTTAATTCCACGAAAAAAATGTGTATGACAAATTGTATGTTTTAACGATACCTGCATTTTTACGTAGTAAGTTCTTGTCTATCTGTTACGATTTACCAGTTATGCAACATACAATAAAATTGATCCAGAATGAAGAGCTCTTTAGAGGCTATTCCTAGAAGATTCAAAATATACATATTATTTGTCATTTAAATATGTTTAATATACGGTAATTAAATCAACATCATGAGAGCCAGTTTTGAAGAAATCAAAAGGTTTGCATTTTTCCGTATAAAGAATAGTTGAGAGTGGAGTGATTTTCCTCAAAATCTTCGAAGAAGACCCAAAACTTGAATATCAAAGTTGGTATTTTATAACGACATTTCGTTTTTATTATTGTGTACACAGACACACACACACATGGACCTTTTTTAAAAATATATTTGTTTCAATACAGGGGACTCTATAACGTGTATTTACTTTGAAATCTCGGCATCTAATTTTTGGGTGGAGTGCATTACCTTCTCTATCTACGTACTATGCACTATGTAGAGAAAGTAATAGTATATATTTTTTATAAATGACTATTTGTGCTGCGTAATATCACAATATACACTTATGGGAAAATTTTGTTGTATTTAAACAAAAACTGAGATACAAGAAACATTTTGAAGGTGTGGTAATATAGATTTGAGAAAAAGCGCCTGTTTTATGAAGTATTTTGCTAGGAAACAGGTGTATTATACGATCTTTAAATAGCTATACATCCCGAAGCAAGGAGGGGACAAATAAATGTTTATTTCCTATGTATGACCAAAGGTTCCAAAAACTATGTACCATAAAGAGCAATTTTCAATTTTTAGACTAATTATAATAAAATTTTGTTCGCAGTGTCCCTTAGTTTAATTCTCGTCTAAATTAAATAATATTATGACTTAAGAATTATTTATTGTTTATTTACATAGTTTATTAAGGGGACAAAGTAATTTGAAATGTAATAACATTTTTGTGTTTTGGGTACTAATAAAATATCTATTATATCTAGTTTCAGAAAATGTATACTCTTGGGAGTTTAAGAGGATTTTATTCAATTTAAATATAATTTAAATGATAGTCTGCATTTCTTTAAAGCTGCTATGCAATGCCCCTTTTTAGCACATTTGAATCTTTAAATTCAGTTTTCTCGAAACAGGATTTTTGGATACTCATGTACCTTTTTCTCAGAAAGTATGAGAACTGGAAAGCTGAAATTTTTAGTACTTACATACAGCCGCATATTTCAACTTTCTGCACCACAATCGATATGTTATAGTATATATTTATCATACTAAGAGAGCAACAACGTTGAAATTTTTCCACATGTTTACCTTTTTGAATTTAAATAATTTTTTATAAATTTTTATTTCAATTTTATCATAGTTAAATAACTGAGGTTCTGAAGATAGCTAATTATACTAAGTACAAAAATGCAGAAGTGTAATTGTGTATTACAAGTGGTATCAGAGAAAAAGGTACATGAATTCACATGTTTTAAGAGTAAGTTTTATTAATTTGCTGCTGAATTAAATACTTTTTATAGACTCAATGACACAAACTATTAATGCAAACAACCATTTGAAATAATCTGCAATAATAATTCATAGACATTTCTAGGAAAGAAACTGAATACTTTAAGAGTAGTGGCAATTCAATTCACTTAAGATGTAATTTCATTTTGTTTCCTTAAAGAATTATTATAATTGTATGATAAATTGTGACTTCATAGCTATTTAGAGACTAAAATTATTCTTAAACATCTTTGGTTGGAGAAAGGAACAGTTCCGTTGTTAGTAAGCCGGCTCGACCAGAGCTCAAGTGTGCGCTATTCATGTAAATGAAGGTAATAAGACTCGGTGAGGTGTACATTCGCTCTTGAACTTCTAGAAGGCCAGCAGAGAATGAATGAAGGCACTTAAGGACATGCTTCTGCTGTGTATGCTAAGTGCATGGCACGAGACATCAAGGCAAAGAAAATGATGAACGGAGTGCCTCACATCCTCAGTACACCCGCAATACATAACTCTCAACACCATATCACGGTATACGAATGTTCACGCTATGAACAAAATGTATTTCCTTCACATAACTTTCTCTACATCTCTGAAATAAAATATTGATAAAAAGCTTATTCTTCTATTTACTTCATGCTCATTGAGAAAAAATTAACAGATATAGTCTTATCGCTTCCTTGCAAGTAGAAGGGATATAAGGGAGTACCATAGGCTACAGTAGTCAATATTGACTATTGCTAAAACCTCTTAAAAACAGGTTGTTATGTGGCTGAAGTTCCTTTGTTTGTATGGTCAGGAGTTGACAAATTCCCGAATCAGAAAAGTATAAGTATTTTAAAACTGAAACCAATAACAAGGAATGTCAAAAACTGTCACCTCCGCGAAAAAAAATCTATACATAAATTGTGTGTCTTAACGAGCTCTTTGTCTATCTCTTACGGTTTATCAGCTATACAAAATTCCGCAACATTCATCCAGAATAAAGATGTCTTCATAATAAAGATGAGGTTATTCCCAGCAAATTCAAGATATACATTTTATTACAAAATTAATGTGATGTTGTGTGGTGGTGGTGGTGGTGGTGGTGGTGGTATAAATATAACATACATGAATATTATAAGAATGCATACTGAACGAATTGGTTTTTGGAAACTGACATTTAATTCTAAATTATGTAAAATTGATACCTCTGAAAATTTCAATATCAGCGTTAATCGTTGTAAATAAATATATTAGTAATTATCAAGCGAAACCAATAAATGTAATTTCTGACCTGATCTATATCCTAGAGCTAAACTTTGTATCTAATCTCAAAACAGATTTCACAGATTGTAATGCTATGCAATGTAATGTTATGCTACATCCCATTTAAAATCTATGTACTAACATTAAACCCATCTGGTGAATGAGTATAATGTTCAAAATACATATCAAGTGTTCGCTCATTTTTTCTTTCTCTATTTAATACATAGTACATAAGTAGAGACCCTATTGCTTTCCACGCAAAATTCGATACCAAGATTTCACTAGAAATACATATTTTAAAGTTCTCTGTATCGAAATAAGCATTTTTAAAAATGCTCTGTGTATATTTATGTGTATATGAACATCTTATCCCAAAAATGAAACTTTGATTAAATACCAAACTTGATAATTAAATTTCGCATCCTTCAAGGATATGACACGAAGATTTTCAAGAAATTCCGCACCCCGAAGGCAAATAAAATGTATATTCTGAACTCCGTGGTAATAACCTCTGAAGACCTCTTCATTCTGAATGGCTTTTGCATTACTGGTAAACCGTAAGAGGGACAAAATATTACTAAAAAAAGCATAGTAGATGGCATTAAAATACACAGTTATTGGCATTTTTTAGTGTACAATATTTCCGAGATCTTCCATGTTATTGGATGCGATTTTAAAAATATTCTTTTCTCAAAGGCGAAGTTGTTATTCGTCTTTTCGTTTCCTATTCTTTTATTTTTCATGCAAAGAAAACGGAATTTCAAAGCCATTAAAGATTTGACCATCATTTAAATCCTAGTGTATTCCCCTAATCCCCTTGTACCTACAAGGGAATATGCACAAGAGAACGTCTGCAAATGTTTAACCCGATTAACATGAAGTAGATTGAAAGAGTAGATTGAAGTAGATTGTACAAAAAATCAGAGAAAGTCATGTGAGTGCAACACATTTTACTAATTCCTGCTTAAGCGCCTCTTTCGTGACATTTGTAGTTTCCTTTAATTTTAACATAACCAAATTAAAGCAGCAAAGCAGAAGGAGCAGTAACCCATTCCACCCCGTGTGAAGCATTGGCGTATGCTGCTATGCGACGTAATGCAATGTTTGTAATCACAAGGCCAATTTCTTCTGCATATAGTGTTTTATCTTTTTTGTGAGTTTGGTGATATATTTTACTTTGGACGAGTCCATCAATATCTGCTACTAAAGATGGTGTAGACGTTCTTAATGCAACTAATTGAAGTTTCAACGCCTTTACAATCGTTTCTAGTTCGGTACTATGTACAAGAGGTGTCGAGGGATCAACTAATCGTCCATTCACCATAGGACGAAATCACGATTTGCGAACGTAAAACATGGCCAATTTAGCTCAGGAACCATTTCTCTCGATGTATGGGGTTCGTTTACTTGCAAATAAACATTGCACAGGACTAACGGCTGAATTTTCTTCCGAAGGAAGCCATACTAAAGATTTTCACCCTTTGGCAGCTTTGAACCGCAACATACTAATCAAGATAAACATTACCAGAATTGGTGTTATTACTTGCTCATTTGTAAGTAGAAGGAAAATATGGGAATACACGAGACTAAAGCAATAATCAATTTTTAAAAGCCGGTCCCTAAGTGAAACAATTGAAATTCCATTCTCTTTGTTGCTACGAGTAAACAAAGAGAGACGAAAGAACAAATGTCTTCCCGTGTAATAAAAGTATAAGTAGCTTAAAAAAATACTAATAAAACCTCCGAACACGGTTGACTCTACAAAAAAGTGTATATGAGGTAAAGTGAGTGTTTTAATGAGATCTACATTTTCTGTGTAGTAAGTTTTTGGTAATGGTTTGCCAGTTGTACAAATTTTATATAAAAGCCATACAGAATGAAGAGGTCTTCAGAGACTATTCCCAGAAAATTCAAAATACACATTTTATTTGTCATGTTAATATATTTAACGTGCGCTATTTCAATAAAAATACATTTTTGAGAGAATCAAAAATTTTAAAAAAAGTTCCATGAAAAGGGTAGTTTGGGAGGATTATTCTCAAAATCTTCGTGTCGTATCCTTGGAAGATACTAAAATTAAATACCAAGTTTGGTATTTCATCGGCTTTTCGCTTTTGAGTTACCGTATTCACAGATACACACACACCTTTTTTTTTAAAATGCCTTTCTTGGATACAGGAGACCCTAAAACGGTATTTCTGGTGAAATCTCGTAGTGAATTTTTGGATTGAGTGCAGTATCTTCTCTAAACTACGTACCATCTAGAGAAAGTTAAAATGTATCAAAATTTATATTTTTTTGGAAAAAATAAATATATATAAATATATATACACATTTTTTAAGTTACTATTAAACCTTTTCTTGTTTTCTTTTTTTCACCTTCACTTAATATGAATCAGTACAATTTGATAAACATTGCTCAACAATTGAAGATTTTGCAATTAAGCAGTAATGAGTACCTTTATTTATTAAAATTCGATGGACAAATATTGATGATTAAAGACTTGTAATTTATAATTGCTACAGAACAAGACGGCTTTGAAGACACTCTATTTGCACGCACCAGAGAATGTAAATGGGAAGAGCTTTGCAATCCTTAGGTGCACAGTAAACATGGAGTCATATACAAACATTCCTCAATGTTTACTTAACATTTTAGCTTATTAGCAAACATTCTTGCTCTGTGCAAAAATTTGATGTCATATTTATATAAGGTATGTAAATGTGTGCGTAGCTTCATTTAACCCAAGAACTGCATCGCCTTGGAGCAAGCAACCCGTTTGAGCAGTTCACATGATCTTTAGTGACAGTTTGGGGCCTTTCTTAAAGAAAAAAACCGGATTTATTCCATTTACATGACTTTATTTACTTCTCTGCAATAAATTATTGTTGAAAAGCTTATTCATCTGTTTACTTAATGCTAATCGAGAAAAAAATTAGCAGAAAGAGTCTTATTATTAGCTTCTTTCTAAGTAGAAGGGACGTAATGGAGTACCATAGGCAAGGAGTTGACAAGTACCTGTATGAGGAACGTTTAAATATTTTAAAGTTGAAATCAATAACGAGGAAAGTCTCGAAAACGGCCAACTCCACGAAAAAAATGTACATGATATAAATTGTGTGTTTTATCGTGATATACCTTTTTTGTATAATAAGTTTTTGTCTGTCTCTTACGCATTACCATTTATGGAAAATTCAATAAAAATCATCCAGAATAAAGAGGTCTTCAGAGGCTATTCCCAGAAATTTCAAGGTGTAAATTTTATTTGCCATGTAAGTATCTTAAATATAAGAGATTTTAATCAAAATCGTTAGAGCCATTTTTGAGAAAATAAAAATTTTCGAATTTTTTTTCATGTAAAGGGTAGTTGGGGTGAGGGATTTTCTTGAAAATCATCGTGCTACATCCTTGAAAGATACCAAACTGAAGTACCAAGTTTGGTATTTAACGGTCTTTTCGTTTTTGAGCTATGTTGTCCACAGTCACACACACACACACACTGATCTTTTTCTGAAAATGCTTTTCTTTTCTTTTTTTTAATTCAGGAGATACCTAAAACATGTATTTCAGGAGAAACCTCGGTATGAAAATTTTGGGTGCATTACAATACATTCTCTATACAGTATGTACATGGTACGTTTAGAGAAAGTAAACATAACAAGATATCTGACTGTCACACTAAGACATATTTACCACATATTCTTAAACAAACTATGCTATTACTTCTATCTATTACAGGTTAATCGATATAAACATTTGCAAAAAATGATATTTTTGTGTAGAATACATGAGGTTTACGGCACAAGTCCTTTAAGAGCTAGCCGGTTTGAGCTGGCTTTAAAATTCCATTCACTGTGCTTAACAAGGGGCAAGAAAACGAATAACGTATTTCTTTTTCAGAATTATATTAAGAATTTTACAATTGTAACAAATAACATGGAATATCGAAAATGATTATCTTAACAAAAAGGGAATGCATTTACATAAATAGTGTACTTTAACGACATCTAATATTTTTCCAGTAAGATTTTGTATATCTCTTATGGTTTACCAGCCATTTAAAGTCATTCAGGAATTTAACATTTATTCCTAAAAATGCAAGATTAACTTTTATTTTACATGCAAATCTCTTAAGCATATGGCATTAAATCATATTCCTTAGAGCCATTTTTGGGAAATTCAAACATTTTGAATATTTTTCCATGTAAAGGGTAGTTTGGGATTGGATTTTGTTGAAAATGTGTCGGGTCTTTGGTATTTAATCGGCTTTTGGTTTTGCTTCCAGATATATTATCTCTTTCTCTCTCTCTCTCTCTCTCTCTCTCTCTCTCTCTCTCTCACACACACACACACACAGATACATATATAGTTGAATGAGGCCGTGGACGCATAAACCAAAGTTGGCTAAATTGGAGTGTAATAATTTTATAGCACTAAGTGACGGAATTTTCTACTTTTAACGCTCTTGGAATTTGGAAAAAGACCCACTTCTAGCATCAAACCGTCCAAAAAATCTTGTGAGTAATTGTATATTTAGACATCCTGTTATAACAGCTGATGTGGAAGGACATTATTATAAAGGAAAAGTCATGATGATGTATGCTATAGCACGAATGTAAGATATAATATAGTATATCCTGTCATTGAGAAGGTTACGACCGAGGCATACAGTTGTAATATTTTATAAGGCAGCTGACACTGGGTGGAGTCGGGCAGAGAGTGACCCCAGGCTGCAAGGCGACAGCTTGCTCCGCAGTAGAACGGAATAAGTGACACGGTTTCTACCTCTCAGGAATGTACTCACATGTCTCAGACCACGAGGCGGAGCGAATGTGATGACGCCGTTTCCTTTGAAACCCTATCCTACTTCTTAATTACTAAGTGTGAAGGAATTATATTTCCTTTTCTCTTTTACTTAAGCAATTACCTGATTTTCGTAAGAAAATAATGATATAAATATAAAAATGTGCAGATACCTTTCTTCGTAACCCATTTCACAATAATCTGGGAATCGCGGCCGCAAATACATATCGAGATTCAATCGATCATAGAAATGGCAAGTCAATATTGCGCATTGGGCTTTTATTTGCTTGTAACTGGTCAATGTTTGTTTTTACTTTCTCTACACGTACTATGCATATAGTAGGTAAAGAAGGTATCGTATTCCACACAGATGTATGTTTTGAAGTCTCCTGAAAAAAGTAACTTTAGAAAAAGGTTCCTGTATGCATATGGACAGCATAGCTCAAGAACGAAAAGACGGCTAAATACCAAACTTTGTATTTATGTTTAGTGCCTTCTAAGGATGCAACATGAAGATTTTCAAGAAAAGCCCCCACTACAAGCTAATCTTTACATGGACAAATTTTTTGAAATTGTTGTTTTTCTCAAAAGTGCCTCTAAAGATTTTGATTAAAATGTCGTATATTAAAGATATTTAGGTCACAAATAAAATGTATACTTTGAAATTTCTGGGAATAGTCTCCGAAGATCTCTTTATTTGGGATAAATTTTGCAAAATTTTGCATAACCTTAAATTGTAAGACAGACAGAAAATGTAGATCTGATTAAAACACACAAATTATGCCATAAGCGTTTTTCTCGTACAGTTGACCGTTTTAGAGACATTCCTTGTTATTGGTTTGAATTTTAAAGTACCCAAATTTTCTCAAACGGGACCATGCGAAGAAAACCAAGCTTCAATTGTTTCACATAGTGATCAGTTTTTAAAATATTTTATTGTCGCTTTAGCCAAATCCGTTATTTTCCTTCTACTTACGGGAATCAAGAAATAAGATCAATTCTGCTAATGTTTATCTCGATTAGCATGAAGTATATGAAAAAATAATCTTCTGTAAGAATAGATTATATATTTAACAATTAGAGAAGGTTATGTGAGGTAAACACAACAGATTTTTACTTTCTCTACACATGGTCTATAGTGTATAGAGAAGGTATTGTATTACATCAAAAAATTCGATACTGAGATTTTACTAGAAATACATGTTTTGGGATCCCCTGAATACAAAAATAGCATTTTTATAAACATTTCCTTGTGTGTGTGAGAGAGAGATAGTGTGAGTGCGTGTGTGTGTGTGTGAGTGCAGCATAGTTAAAAAACGAAAAGTCCGTTAAATACCAAACTTGATATTTAAGTTCAGCATGTTTCAAGGGTGCGACACAAACATTTTAAAGATAATTCCCCCAACCACAACTACCCTTTACAGTAAAAAAAAAAAAAATAGTAAATTATTGTTTTCTCAAAAATGGCTATAACGAAATGGCTCTTTTATACTTAAGATATTTAAATGACAAATATAATGTATATCTTGAATTATATGGGAATAGTCTCTAAAGATCAATTTATTCTGGATGAATTTGTCTGAATTTTTATTAATGGTAAACCATAAGAGATAGACAAAAACTTAGTATATACAACGTGTAGATCTCGTTAAATCACAAAATTTATATGGTATGCATTTTTTTTTCGTGGAGTTGTTATTGGTTTCAGTTTTAAAATATTTAAACTTTTCTCATACGGCAACTTGTCAACTTCTGTCCACGCAAAGAAACGGATTTTAATCTCATAGGAACCATATTTGATTGTCGGTTTAGCCTAGTGTATTCCCTTACTGTACGTAGTGTATAGAGAAGGTATTGCACTCCACCCAAAAAATCGATACCGATATTTCACCGGCAATATATATTTTAGGGTCCCCTGTATCCAAAAAACAAACACATTTTATAAAAATGATCAATGTGTGTGTGTGTGTCCGTGTGTCTATGAACACGATAACTCAAAAACAAAAAGTCGGTAAAGTACCAAACTTGGTATTTAAGTTTAGTATCTTCCGGGGATGCGACATGAAGATTTTGAGAAAAATCCACACCCCAAACTACCCTTTAAATTTTTGATTTTCTTAAAAATTGCTCTAACGATTTTGATTAAAATATCGTATATAAAAGATCACCTGACAAATAAGATGTATGTATATCTTCAATTTTCTGGGAATAGCCTCGGAAGTTTGCTTTATTCTGGATGAAATTTGCGGAATTTTGCATAGCTCCTAAGCCGTGAGAGATAGATAAAAGCTTACTACACAAAAAATGTAGAGCAAGTTAAAACACACAATTTATGTTATATACATTTTTTCATGGAGGTTTTTTAGATAACAGTCCTTGTTTTTGCTTTCAGCTTTAAAAAACAAACTTTTCTCATACAGGAATTTGTCAACTCCTCTCCACACAAACAAAGGAACTCCAGTCACATATCCACCAGATTCTGACTGTCACTTTAATTATGGTACTCTACTTTTAAGGAAGCAAGTTATAAGACTGTTTCTGCTAATTTTTTCTGGATTAGCGTGAAGTAAATAAAACCATAAGCTTTCTAACAATAATTTTTTGCAGAGATATAGAGAAAGTCATGTGTAAGGAACACATCAGATATTTTCTTTTGCATTTATCTGCCTTAGAATGTAAGAAACCTTCTGACTGAGTACATAAACAAGTTTCATGAGGTCATGAGTCCTATTGACGTCAGGGTCTCTAGACTCGCCCTGTTCCTTACCTCCGACCATGTTTAACCTTAACACTAATGCGATACTCCATGACCTGAGCTGCTTTAATAACATCAGCTCTATCATTACGCTTGTGAAAGACACACTTTCACAATAAAGTTGGGCCTTTAAGAACTTATCCCATCTCGTCACATCTTTATACCAAGGATTTTGGGCTATAGCTTCAGGCTTTATAACTCCGTGAAACTTGATTTGATCCGCGAAATGCACGCTTATTATGAACCAGCTATAAGGCTATCTACGTCGCTATTTACTTTACTAAGTACACAAACCGAGCACGATGGCTTACCGAGCCAGGCAGTTTCATTTGTAACTGGCATTCGGGAGGTCCGGGTTCGTTCCCCATCGACCGCGCACTCTGGCCCTGGATTTTTCTGTGGCTTTCTTGCGGCCGTTTAGGCAAATGTAGGTATATCTACCAAGACTCCTTTCCCTTTATTTCTTCATTTCATTTCCCTTCTTCAACTTTCAGGTCGGCGGCAGTTGTGGCTTGAGGCTTTACAGACAGATGACACGGTTGCTTGCTCCTAGGAAAACTCTCCTCCCCGTTTGAGACTAGGTATCATTGTAGAGACTTCCTTCCGGCCACCCGGCGCTAATATAGTCTCCGTGACGCGCCAGGGCTGCCATCTGTTAAGGACTTCCGTGCGTCTCTGTGCTTAGCACCGGCGTTTCTTATGTACTGGCCTGTGGTTTCCCTCCTCTCATCTCTTCCCCCGGATGGTGGGGGGACGGGATAGGCTCCAATAGATCAATGCCTGGTGTCCCCGAGGTTAATATAATTATCAATTATATACATATATATATAATATCAAATGATAATTTAAAGTAAATAATTAGTTTTGGGAATTAATAATAAGAATTTCAATAATCACCATTAACATTCTTATACCTCATAGACGGCTTTGTCAGTGGCCTGCATTCGAAAAGTCGCGCGTTCGATTCCCTCTACCGCCACTCGGGCCTGGTTTTTTTTTCCTGCTTTCCTTCGTCGCCCGGCGAGTGTTCGGTGTTTTATCTAATATCATGAATATTTCCTCATTTCCCAATAAATAATTAATATCATTTTTGGGAAACGGAGCTTGACTGGGTGGATTTGCGCTATGTAACCATTTTTTCTTCCTCTAGTACGGAACAAGAGCAATTTGGAGCTGTTCCTCAGGAGGAGCGCTGGGGAGTATGTGTGTATGATCGTTTAAAGTATTCATGTAATGGAATCCACCCATCATCGAAGGCCCAATATGAAGAGGCGCAATTTGGGTAAAATATTTTGGCATTTAAAATCCGATAAATTTAAATTTAGCACAATAATAATAGCTCCCGTGACATAATAATAATACTTTTTAAAATTTTATTTAACAAAAAATACCCAATGGTTTTGATTAATGTGCCACATATCTAAGACACTCAGAAGATAAATGATTTTATGTTAAATCTTCTAGAATGAACCTGTGAAGTTTTATTTATTCATAAGGATTTGGTATAATTTTAACTGATAAATGAAATGTTTATCGTTTTTGAGGATATGTGATTTTTTAATAAATGAATTTAATTCGGGGGATATAAGTTTATTTTTATATAATTATAAAAATATTAAGTATACGTGTATTCGAATATTTAATAGGAATTGGTATATTAATTAATGTATTTTGATTGCCAATTGTTAAGAGACAGATAAAATTGCATAACTCAGAAACTAGAATATTCAAAAGTACACAATTTATTTCTATATATTTTCTATAGCATCAGCCATTTCCGAGATATAATTTGTTTTCAATGCTATTTTAAGGCTTTTCCATTTTAAGGAGAAATCGTGTAATTTCGAAGCCAGCATATAGCAGCTCACTTTTTAAACTGGCTTCGGTTCAGTTTGATATATCCCGGTAGTATCTACAACGAAATATGTGACAAACGTTTGTCTCGATCTACTTAAAGCAAATCGTGTGTAGAAGTTATATAAACATAAACGACTGTGAGTAGATAAAGTATAGTAAACAAAACACATAAAATAGTATTAGGCTTCTTATTCTTCTTATTTATGAAAATATTATGTTTTCAATTTGTTCCAGCTTTTTCCTTGTCGACCTGTATTCGTTCTCCCTTAAGGCATGGACATCCAAACGTTCTTCTGTCCATAACAGTCATCCTAATGTAATTTATGCATTTGTACAGCTTCGTTAATTGAAAATATTTTTACATATGTTTTCGTCTCTATCTCTCTCTCTCTCTTTCTCTCTCCCATCATGCCCAATCTGCACTAGACAGTCTTTTTATTATTTATAACCACATATAAGAGAAGAAGGTACTGTTAGAATATACGAAGTATATATAGCCTATCTTGCTAAAGATAAATAAAGTGATTACATATAGATGGCAATGATCAGATACAAAGGAAAATAATAGACAACAGTACATCACTTATTACATAATAACTATAAACTTTTTTTTTATATGGTACTATGCTGATATGAGTTTGTAAACTTTCACTAAAATCTACCACATAGTTTGTGGAATACGAGCATATATATTTTGAAAAATACAACTTTTAAAGTGTAACATTTAAAATTCTTCTTCTTTCAAGAATTAGGTATTATAATCTCTATCTTACAAGGTTCATTCAATTGACTGAAAATCAATTTTGTATCATTATGATCCTTCCTTCATTCCTTTTTCTTATCATTAACTGAGAAATTTTTAAATGCGATCTTATTGTGTTATACCTTATTTTATCCATTTTAGTACATCTCCTTACATATCTTATATACTTCATCTCTTCTGCCTGTATTCGTCATCTTTCTATCTATTATTGTCCATGATTTGGAACCATATACAAAAGTACGCACAGTCATAAATTTATTTCCTTTCTTGTTTTTTTCCCCAAAATTCTTCTAATTGTTTGAAAGCTATTAACATTCTCTCTGCCTTTGTCATACTTAAAACTAATATCACATTATAGATAATTAAAGTAGGATGCTAGTTCTAAAATTTCTTTATTTATTATTTTATTTTCTATCTAACAAGATTCTTCCCTTTAAAAGCCGTTATAACGTTTAGGATGGTATAACTATGTTGTTCCTGGCTTCAGAAAGCTCTATATGAATACTGAGAGCTAGCATGACCTCTGCTAGCTCAAAAAGTTGGTGTAGGTAGTAGAAGATGCTGATCACTGGTACACTCAAAGACATTAAAACTACGCCTGGCGCTGCGATTTTACTGAAGATGTGAACGTTTAACAGGGACTCGGGTTTTAACATGATTTGCATTGGTGCCATATTTAGGTGCAACATGCCACGCGAGTAACAAAAAGCAAAACCGATTCGGCAATCTACCCCTTTATCCCTCAACCGCGCTCGAAACTATTAGAACAGGTTTGCTTTATAAGTAGTGTGTTAATTTAGTGACCCACGTGCGCGAATTAAATTGGCATTAGAACTTCAATATGTAGCGCAGAGAAAAGATTAACCTAATTTTGCATCACCCGGTAAGAGAGGTATTTCTGTTTAGGGATCACCAGTTCGCAATTCAGAACTTCGTTATTCGCAAGTTACACTTCATGTCCACCCCCTTTCCTTCAGTAACGTGACCTGCCCAATTCGCTTTTAAGAGCATAGTAAATGGGTGAAAGACATGGACGGATTTAGCTAAAAGCCCCCGTCCCAAGATAAGTGTTTTCAGGTGTATTTTAATGTCTTTGAATGAACACATTATAGCCATAACAATAATCACTTCTGGGCGTGGCTAGATCTCTCGTCTCTCACTTAGGCGGCCGGATTCGATCCCAGAGGACCGAATCTGTGATTTGTATGGACGGAGTGGCGTCTGGGCTTGAATGCTTGAATAATTGAATAATTGCTCCATAATCATCTTTCCTGTCATACTTTTGGTTGTTCATCCATCCTGACTTCTCTCAGATCCAGGAACGGCTCTTCAACAGGCATCTGACCCCAAGCGGTCGCTTATAATTTCTGGACATTTTATGCTCCTGCGAAGTTTTGGCTCACAGGAGATGCAAAGCTTTTGGGAAAGTGTTCATAGAAACAGAAGATGTATCATCTATACTCATTGCAAGGCTGTATTCCTTTTTTTTAGGGACTCAGGTGCAATGGGTTGGCTCTAAGCGATACAGATAGCACAATAAGTCCCAGGCTGAAGTGCGCCCGGAGAAATGACGGGAATCTGTATCGTAAATTAAGAAGCAGAAGAAGAAGAATGCGGGACAGCAACTCCTACATAGGTACGAGGAAGATAATAAAAGAAAGAACAATGGCTTCTGCATAAGAATTCACTGCTAACAGTAACATTTTATATCTTTGTTAAGGAGAGCCTTATACATGTTATTAAGGTATTTTCTGATGCAATTTCAAAATAAAACTTTTGGAGATAAGCTACTTAACCATCAGATAACAAATATAAAAATAAACATGTTAATATCTCCCCTCAAAACATAAAATACTACATTTTGTTATTTTAAACTTCCCATCCCCTTAAAAGTACACCAATTAACTAGAGGATTGATGAAAACTTTGCATGCTAAAATGGAAAATTCTAAACTTCAGAATGAAGACAAAATAAATTTAACCTTGTCAAATGAGTGGGTTGTAAGTGCAGTGATCTGAAAGTAAATTTTTGAACTTATGGGTTCTTCCCCTTCACTGGTAGTTAACAAAGAACAAGAAACCGCCTTCTGCCGTTCACCTCCAAAACAGGAGCGCAAAGACTCTTATCCTTGTAGAGCCAAGTCGGTTGAAATTAGAGAGCAAACTCAAGGTCTACTTTACAGAAGTTTAGTTCCTAAGTATACAGTTACTGGAAACTGCCAACAGCTGCTGTGAAGGCAACGCTTCATAAGTTTTATACAGCGGCGGAGGATCGCTATTAGCTCAAATTAACATTTACAAGCAACTTGTACGCTTTTTGCGCAATAGGATTTCTGTTTCACGATCATCATAATCATCATCATCATCCATAATTCATTAGTTGCCGGAGGAACTTAAATATTAAGTTATATTCAATAATAAGCATATGTATATTGCATATATCACAACAATATGGGCTAACTACAACGAAACAAACAATTAATGCAGTTATTTTCTGTAAATGTTTAAAAAGTCCTTTCACCTGTGCTATCTTACAACATTATTAAATTTGCTTTAATGCCTGTTAAAATTCTCATTACCACAAGGAAAGATTAATTACATTCACACAACTTTCTCCGACCATTCTTCAACAAAATATTATTACAAAAGTATATTCTTCTATCCGCTTCTTGTTAATCATGATAAACATTTACAGAAATGGTTTTGTTACATATTTTCTTTCAGAAGAAGAGGATTAGGAGAATACAGTAGACTTAAGTGATAATCAAATCTCTTAACACGGGTCACTAAGTGATGTCAAAATCCCATTCTCTTTGTATTACCACAGGAGAAAAAAGAAGAATAAAAAAGACTTGCCAGTTGAGAAACGTATAAAAATTTAAACCAATAACAAGGGATATTTCGGAAACGGCTAACTTCTAAATTAACATGTTAATTGAGGTAAAAGCCATAGCAAAATGCTATCCAGAATGCAAATGTTATCCAGAATGAAGAGAATTTATCGGGCAATCCTCACAAACTACAAGAAGTCTATTTTATTTGTCATGTAAATATCTTAAATATCTTATATATTTCAATCAAAATTGTTGGACCCATTTTTGAGAAAACCGAAACTTTCGAACGTTTTTCAATGTAAAGGTTAATTTGGAGTGGGGAATTTTATTAAAAATATTCGTATCGCATCTTTGGAGGATACTGAACTTAAATACGAAGTTTTATATTTATCATGAACTTTATTTCAAAATATGTTTTTGGATTCAATGGATTTCGGGTAAAATCTCGACATAAACTCTTGTGGTGTAGAATACAATATTTCCTCTACCTACGATATGGATGTGGAAAGTAAACTAATAATTTAAGTTTTCAAAATTTCCCAATAGTGGTCTATAGTGTTATTTACTTACTATTATGTAGATCCCAATAATCTCCTTCGAAGTGTGGATTTTATCCTGCCGATTTGCTATAAAAATACGTTTATGATGTTTATAATGCGTGAATGGATATTAATATGGCCATGACCATGAACTTTAATAAAGCATTGCCATTTGCCAAAGTACGAGTTACTTAGTTACAAAGCCGTTGAAGTAAGAAATGACCGAGTAAAATATGGGTTTAGACAAAATAAATACAAAGATAATACAAGAAAAAGAACGAGAGATTATACAATATTAACTTATAAACTACATCAGATATGATGATATTCAGACAGGAAATTATGCAATGAAGTTTAGCAAAACACTAAAATAAAAAGATTACATTAAACTACCTTTCGAAATAGCAAGATATAAGAGAGATCAATGAATGGATAAGAAATGCGCCTTACTAGTCATTCACTTTTTAGCACGTAAGTCAGGAGTCTCCAAAACTGTATTCGCGAATACAGCCCCTGAATGAGGGTTGGATGGTTGGGCTATGACGTAACGTTGCAGTCCATTCACTCCTTCCCTGAGACTTGTAGTTGTGGACTATCTCGTAGTGAAATGACTGATCCAAATCATATTAAGAATCCACGAAAACGTGTATGCATATTTAAGGGCGAATGGGAGGAGCAATTTTTGTGTACTGCTTCTGACGAAAATGTAAGGTGCCTTATTTTATTTTGTTTCATTTATATAGCCCCTTTCAACATATAAGGTCATATCGGGGACTTTGCATTGGAAACAACTCATTGTCTTTAGATTCTTTACGTTGGGTTTAAATCGTTTTTATTTTCCTGAAACACACGCACATTCGCGCTCAAATACATACTTACAGATTCTGTGGAGGATACGGAATACTTCTGATTAAATAAAAATTCCCCACCCCAGCCGGGAATCGAACCCGGGACCTCTGGATGAGAAGTCAACTCGATGACCACTTGACCATGGAGGCAGTTGGTACCTTATTTGTTCCAGGAGTTTACGGAGGATATATGAGGCTAATATAAGACGTCATTATATTCCGTGTCAAAATGAGCATGTGAACATTACAGGCAAGTAGTGGTAGTAGTATAGTAGTATTCTAATTCTATAATCATTATGATCATATTTATTAATATTATCATCACTATGATTAAGTGCTAGTACAAGTATAACTTAATAAATAAATCGAGGTACTTTGGGAGGTACCTATTGTAAATGAAAGCTTACTATTTCTTAGGGATGTAGAAATTTGATAATGAAAGAAAAAAGTGTAGTTCTCCATCGTAGTAAGGAATGGAACGAGCAATACAACTTCAGGATTTTTCAAAATTGAAAGTATTAAAATCGCATTCGCGATCTCGAATACTAGATGCAAATCTATGTGCGCAGTTAAAGGTAGTCGAATGTGACAGTGAAGTTTATTTGAATACTCTTGTGTCATAATTCCTCTACCAAACTCACTCTTCACTGTAGCCTATGACAGTGCAACACTGTGGCTCTGTCCCCTACCGCCAACTGCCCTCAATACCTTTGTAGTGCGGTACAGTATCTCTGGTGACATAGACTTTGTAGACTCTAATGTGAGTGGTGCCTATAAAGGGGAATTGAAATGGGATTTGAAGTGTCTTCTCTACATATAAGTGTGTCTCATATAATTTTATTTATTTATTACACCAACAATAAAGGCAAGACCAATGCATTATTTAAATGCAGTCAAATCACCCAAGAATACAAATCGTTGATAAACGTGATGGAGAAATAAACTAATAAAATAATTGTTCAAAATTTTCCAATAATCGTCCAGAGAGTTATTTACTTACTACTATGTAGGCCCCAGTAATCTCCTTCGGAGTAAGAGGTGTGGGTTTTATCCTGTCATTTTGCTATAAAAATACGTATATGGTATTTATAATGCGTGAATGAATTTTATTGAGATGACCTTGAGCATAAACTTTAATAAATCACTATCATTTACCAATTCCTCAGTTACAAAACCGTCGAACCAATAAATTATGGAATATAAATAAAAGAAAACATGAAAATGCTTAGCATTATTAGATTTAATAATTATTTATCAAACGCTAAAAATACAACTGCAAATGCAAAAGTTAAAGAAAGGAACGACTAGAAGAAGATTTAAAGACTCCAAACATATATATTCCTGTGGAGTTTACTCCTTATATACAGTTTAGATCTGTTAATTTACATTATTAATTAAATGTGGCCAGTAACTGGGTGTTATTCAAAAGTACACATACACAATATATTACACAACATGTATTAGGAATAGAATGTTTAAAAAACATAGATCTGGAATATATCTTTATTTAATTTGTTGGACATTCAAAACTTTTAATCTATAGCATGACTAGCAAACAGAGTAGATGCATATTATAGAACCTGGCATTTCCTACATTAGTTACATATTACGGTGGCACAAAATGAAAGTAAACAGAAACGATAAATACTTAAAAAAAGGGCCACCAACATTAAATAAATACCAATTAACCCTATTAAAAAGAGGAAGGTAAATACCAAGCTAGTAAGGATTTTAGGCAATAACAGTTAAAAGGTATGTATAAGAACATTTAAGTTTAAAGACTACTATATCCATACACCTCATACAAGTTGGTGAATTGGCTACTGTTTGCGCCAAGAAAGATTAGCCAACAAGATGAATACGTCATTCAAAGACTGCTTGTAAAGACAAAGAAAACTGTGTACATAAGATCTTAGAAGCATCTCATCGCATAACCGAAATGAAAAAGCCCTGTGTTTTTACAAATATAACCCAATTAATAAAATTATAGCATATTAAATACAACACTGATCTCACCAACACACAAGAACAAGTGTTTGCTTTCCATTCTCATTCCATTTCACCGAAAACAGGACTTACCTGCAACAAAAAGAAAACTGAAATTAATATCTTCAGTGGATGCAAATAAAAATAATTAAGGGGATGTCATAATGTTAATTTTATTTCTACTGAATTATTAATTTGGTATTTCATAAACCATTGAACAACACAAACGAACATTCATAATTACACCACTCTTTGAATAAAGATTATCGTGTTATCTTTTTATAATAACCAAGAACTTTTTAACGACAAACTAGGCTCACAACAGCACTTACAAGTTTTATCAGCTTAATATTTAATTTATCTTTGGCAGTTTCTGAAAAACATGTCATTTACAGAAAAGAATTGTTCAAGACAAAAATATACAAAACAAACTGACATATCATTTTCAAAAAAAGAAACCACATATAAAGCTACATTTTTAACAATAACACCAATTTGTAGGGCCTATTTAAAGTTTACTAATCTGCTCCAAAGATGTGGGAAGAAGATTTTTTTCCATGTGGTGCAGAATTCACAGTGGCGTTCAAAAATATTTAAAATGTAGGTACTCCAGGTTACAATGATAATGTGTAACTAAAGAGAAAATTCTAATTAATAAGACTGCACAAAAAACTATTTTTGTTTTGAAATTATTGCCGATTAGTCTCCTCTCAAAAATTGGACGGTAGACAAACTCCATATCGAATTAGCGGGATGACATTCCGGATATACAGTGGAATTTGTGATTAAATATAACCCAAAGATTATCACCATTTTACGTAATTTAAAACGAGTAACATATTTCTCGCCAAAGAGATCATTTGACAATACAGCTGCGCAATATGGAGTTCGAATTGAGACTCACTGAACTAAATCCAAAATATCGTATATCGGTTTTCTATCTTGGTAGCCTCGGTTTAATATATATGCTGTCCCTACTGCTTCACGGGGTATTTTACCAACCTTCTCGGCCGGCGGTACATAGCAGGGAAGTGTGTGTGTGTGTGTGTGTGTGTGTGTGTGTGTGTGTGTGTGTGTGTGTGAGTGTGCGTGGAAAGAGTTCTGCCGTTGTAGTTCGATCAAGCAATCAACACTGATTTTTCACAGGAAATGTATATTTCGAGGGCCCTTCGTGCGTCTATCTATCGTCTGTGTATCTGTAGGCAGAGCTCTTAAACAAAAATTCAGTTAAATACCAAACTAGGTACCCATTTAAGATCACTACCTTCCAAGGATGCGACCCGAAGATTTTCAGGACAAACCCCCACTCCAACTACTATTTTCACGGAAGATTATTAGACATTTTTGACTTCTCAAAAGTATCCATATTGATTTTGATTAAAATACAATATATTAAATGTATCCAATGACTAATAATATGTACACCTTGAATTTTTTGGGAATAGCCTCTGAAAATCTCTTTGTTCTGGATTACTTTTGCATTCTGGAAACCATAAGAGATAAACAAACACTTACTATACAAAAAAGAAGATCTCGTTAAAAGATACAAAATATGTCAGTTGCACTTTTTTATGGAGTTAACAATTTTTGAAATCTTTTATATTTACAATGGAGTATGTAATAAAAGTATTTATGCAAACGTTTATATGGGTTAATGTTAAGCAGTTAGAAGAATGCGCTTTTTAAGAGTAGTTTGTTGAAGACTAGGTAGAGAACGACATGTAAGAGAGAATTTTTGGTAAGGCATATATAATACTCTAACTAGTACTCAAACTTAGGCGTGCCTTGGTCAGTTTTTTGTGGTTTATATTCTTCTAATTCTGGCAATGAACTAAGTTCCAAAATCAAAACTAGCAACAGTCTCGTAAAGCTAATGTTATTTGAACTGATATATTGATATTGATTTTATCAATCCCAAATATAATAGTATATTGCGTACTAAGAGCTGTAAGTTATTCTTATCAGGTCGAGAATGCAGATTGGGAATACGAGACCTGATAGGTAACTTACAGTTCGTGGTTAGCCAATTACTTTTTGAAATACTTGAAAACACTGTAAAAAACAATAATAAATATAAATTGCTTTTCAATGTTTTAATATTAAGAAAAAATGAATTCTCGATGTGAACAAATGAAAGGCTACATCTAAAGAATATGGACAGATACTTCTTATATGCTCTCTTTTTTTTTTTTTTTTTTTTTTTTTTTTTTTTTTTTTTTTTTTTTTTTTTTTGTGGCTTAAGGTCCTTTAACCTGGTTGGTCATATGGGACGATGAATGAAATTGGTGAAATGATGCTCAAATGATTTCGGGGTCCACGGAGCTTAAAGTTACTCGACATTCGTCTTCTCAGGATAAGGGAAAACCCCGGAAAAAAACCTTATCCGGATAACTCACTCTAAGCGAGATTCGAACTCACTACCTCACTACCCAGGTGTGCCAATACTTCTCATACATTCTATTGTTAATGAGTTTTGCAGTAGATTCTTTACTTAAAGTAGCACATGTCTTGAGTGTTATGTCATTTCCAAATTGTATTGTCAGTATTGATGCCCTCTCAAGCTTTTACTGTAAGTACTTACAGTGCTTAATGGGATGGCAATTAATATATGCATTGTAAATTTAGCTTGTATTACCAAATATGTGTTAAGAATGATTAACTTATTATAAAGTATTTAAAAAAATAATTAAATTACGATTTAAGTTAAATAGATTGATGACGGTCATCATGTAACCCTGACATTGACCTATATTTATATGATGAATGACGTTATATGACTTGTGAAAGTGCAGCGAGGGAACTAAGTCATTCCTAAAGAATGGGATATTCTGAAGGAAGGGGAAAGCATAAAAAGTAATTGAAGCATGTCTGAACTGGCAGCAAGACGGGCCGCGTTTCTGCAGGAATCTAGGCTGAGAGCAGTCATTTTATGAACTGTACCTTTCACCTCTTGTCGCATAACTGAAAGTGAACATTAGAACTTTTATATTTCCGCTCTGAATGTCACACCATGCTAGTGCATCCTCATCCTGTCCATTTCTCTGCGCTGGAGTGCATCAGCCTTGCACATTTCTTCCTGCATATTTTTATATGTTGACTAGTCCGCTTTCTCCATTCTCAATGAGCAATAAACAAACTGCGTGACTCTTTTTCAGTCACAGAATATATCCTCTAATGAGCTTTAAAATATAGTCGACTTAAATACGAAATTCAGCAGTTATCTCTTTTGAATATTGGTGTTTTCTCTCCTCTCTTTTCTGCAGATGCACACGCGCACAGGACCATATTTACTTTGTACCACGGAACCACTCAACATTCTCCTACCGGAAGAAAGTACACACAATATAGTTAGTGGACAAAACCCGGGACCTCCGGAACACGAACATCACATTTTACCGCTGAGCCTCCTCGCTTGGTATGCAGCAACTCTATATGAGGTATGAATATGCTAGCGGCGGGGGACACCTCGTCAATTGCGACCAGGTGTTGGTCTATTGCGGCCTATCGCCATCCCTGGAGAAGGGTTGAGAAGAAAGGAAATGACGGAGACAAGCGCAGAGACGCATATAAGTCTCTAACAGTGCTACTAGATGGCAGCCCCGGCGCGCCATGGAGGCTACAACAGTGCCTAGCCTCAACCGGCGCAACCAGGGGGAATGGAGTTTTACTCGGAGCAAGCGACTGTGCCATCTGCCTGCAAAGCCCTCAACCATACCTGCCGCCAACCTGAAAGATAAAAAAGGGAAATAAGGCTCTCCTGGGTAGTTTAGTGGTAGCGTGTCCGCCTCACATTCAGCAGGTCGTGAATTCGAATCTCGCTTAAGGTGAGTTACCCGGATAAAGTTTTTTCCGGGGTTTTCCCTTATCCTGAGAAGACGAAACTCGAGTATCTTTAAGCTCCATGGACCCCAAGATCGTTTGTGCATCATTTCACCAATTTCATTCATCGTTCGGTTATGACTGCAAATAAAAAAGGGGGGGGGAATGAAATGAAGGAAAGGAACGTGGTAGATATACAACACCCCAGCATTCGCTTAAGTGACTCCAGGAAAACCACGGAAAAACCCAGGGCCAGAGCGCGCGGTCAGCGGAGGGTGAATCCGGACCTCCCGAATACCAAATGCTGACGAAACCGCCTGAGCCACCTGGCTCGGTATAAGCTGCCTATCATTCTAAATTAGTTTCTATTTAGGTTTAACATGTCTTATAACCAATATTCACTCTAATGCTATTCCTAAAATTGTGGCATTTTGTAAACCTTTAAGGGTCATATTTTATTACATTATGCTAATAAAATGCAATTGCGACACACAATCATGCTTTCTTAAATACTTTAATTTAAAATATTACCTCCTAAGTTTTACATTTGTTCACAACCTTGGAAATACATGCACAAATATACATGAACATACACGCTACAACAAAAAAACAACAAACCAACAAAAGAACGATTTGATAGCACACATTCACACACTCGCACTAACTACATAACATGATGACAAAACAGAAATGAAGAAATGATTTTCTGAGGTACTTCACACAAAAAACAGCAATCTCTGAAAGAGAAGAGCGAACCATAATTCCATTGTTCCTTTTAGCGCCTGAAAGTTCCGGGTGTCAAACACCGTAATTTTCACTTGAAGGGTCGAGGTGAACTTCACTTGGGACTGAAGGCGTGTGCTTTTATGGACCATAAAAACTCGTGACCCCGAGGTACTAAAGTGAGACCTCATATATCTCTTCCACCACCGAAATTCGTTCTGTAAGATTTATTACGTGCTCAAGGATTCATTATTTTCCCCTACTTATGTGTAACTCCGTATAACCAAAGTCCATCTGCGTAGCTGCATGCTCCTCACGACGTCAGTGAAACGGAAATGCTAGTTTTACGGTCTTCATGTACTGAATAAAACAGAGAAGCACATGACTGCATTCCCACTCCCCTACAGTTTGACAACGCGGTAGAGAGCTGCTTACATCACAGGCTCAGTACTACTATAGAATAATTTCCAGGTATTAATATTATTGTTGTTGTCATTATTATTATCATTATTATTAAAAATCTGACGTGTTCTATTCAAATGACTTTCTCTGCATCTCTTCAACAAATTATTGTTAATAAGCGTATTCTTCTATCTACTTCATGCTAATCGAGGCAAACATTGTCAGAAACGTCTTACAACTTAGTTCCTTATAAGTAAAATAAGGGAATAAATACTAGAATAAGTATAAGTAAGGGAATGCACTACATTAAATCAACAGTAAAATGTTTTAAAATGTGGTTACTATAGGAAATCCGTTTCTTTGCGTGGCCAGGGGTTTGCAAGTTCCCGCGTGAGAAAAGTTTAAGTATTTTAAAACTAACCAATAATAAGGTATATCGCGAAAACGATCAACTCCACGACAAAATTTATCTGATATAAATTGTGTGTTTATATGATATATATATTTGGCTGTGGTAAGTTTTTGTCTATCTCTTGCGGTTTACCAGTTATGCAAAACTCAGAAAAATTCATCCAGAATAAAGAGGTCTCTATTAACAGAAATTTGAAGATATGCATTTTATTTGTTACGTATATAAATCTTAAATATAAGAGACTTTCATCAAAATTGTTAGAGCCATCTTTCAGAAAACAAGAAGTTTGGTATTTAACGGGTTTTTCGTTTTTGAGCTCTTCTGCCCACAGAACAGACAGACACACATGAACTCACACACATACTCGCACACGGATATTTTACTAAAAATGCATTTTTTGGATTCAGGTTGTCTCAAAACTTGTATTTCCGATGAAATCTCGGTATCGAATTCCTTTATTTCTCTTTACTTTCTCTATGTTCATACTACATGTAAAGAAAGTAGCAGTGGTAGTAGTAGAACTAATAATAATAATAATAATAATAATAATAAACTTCCATAATTAAAGAACCACCTTATATTTATATCAAATAAACATTTTTTAAGGATTTTAAGTTACACTGATATAAAAGCATCATTGGTGCTATTTTTTTGTTTTGTTTTTTGTACTTAGTACATCACATTACATAGGTACTGAGGTATTGCACTCCATCCAAAAATTCGATACCAAATTTCCATGGAAATGCACGTTTTAGGATCCCTTGTAACCAAAAAAATCATTTTTAGAAAAAGATCCTGTGTGTCTGTGTGCTTGTGAACACGATAGCTGAAAAACAGAAGGTCAGTAAAATACCACACTTTGTATTTATGTTTTAGTATCTTCCAAGCATGCGACACGAATAATAAGGAAAATCTCCCCACCCCAAACTGCCCTTTACATAGAAAAGGAAATAGACAATTTTAATTTTCCCAAAATTGACTCTAATGGTTTTGATTGGAATAATGTATGTTAAAGACATTTATATGACAAAATAAAATGTATATCTTATATTCCCGGGGAAAATCTTGGAAATCAGCTTTTTCTGAATGACTTTTGCATAGCTGGTAAACTGTCAAAGATACATAAAAACTTATATATCAAAATGTAGATCTCGTCAAAGCATGCACTTCATGCCCTTTACTTTTTTTTTTTGTAGAGCTAACGTTTTACGAGCCACTCCTTGTAATCACTTTTAATTTTTAAATACATTTACTTTTCTCAAATAGAAAGTCGTCCTTGCTTATTGTTTTATCCGGACTATGTGATAAAGGGAATTTCAATGATAATCCCATAGCGACAGCTTTCAAAATATTTGACTATTGCGTTAGCTTGGTGTATTCTCTTAGTCCCCTTCTGTTTTATAAGGGACTAATTAATAAGACGATTTTGTTAATTGTTGTCTGGATTAGCATGGAGTAGAAGGAACAATAATATATTGTAAGATGCTATGTGAATGCAACACATCAGTTTTTAGTTTAACTCCCTTAAATCTGGTCATATCAAATCGATGAAAAATCGCTCAAATGAGCCCGCGGCCCGTGGAACTACAGGTTACTCGACTTCTCTCTTCTTAGGCTAAGGGAAAACCCCGGAAGAAGCCTAATCCGAGTAACTCGCCCAAACCGAGAATCGAAGAATGTGAGGTAGACACGCTAGCCACCTCCAACAATATAGAGTCGTGTCAATATTAGAATGTTTATCGATATATCATAGCATAGAGCAATTAATTCAGCATTTCCCAATTCACAATTAGTCCACATGCATCCCTCTTTACTTTCTCTACACGTACTATGTACATAGTATATAGAGAAAGTATTGCATTCCACCCTAAAATTCGATACCAAGATTTCACCGGAAATACTTGTTTTGGATTTGAATTTTTGGAAAAAGGTCCGGTGTGTCTGTTTGTGTCTGTGAACAGCATAGCTCAAAAACGAAAACACCGTTAAATACCAAACTTGGTATTTAAGTTTGATATCTTCCAGGGATGCGACACGAAGATTGAGAAAAATTCCCCCACCCCAAACTATCCTTTACATCCAACTTTTTGGAAAATTTTGATTTTCTCAAACATGGCTCTAATAATTTTGATTAAAATATCATATATTAAAAATATTTACGTGACAAATAAAATGTATATCTTGAATTTTCTGGGAATAGCCTCTGAAGACGTCTTTATTCTGGATGAATTTTACGGAATTTTGCATAACTGCTAAACCGTAAAAGATGGAGAAAAAGTTACCACACAGAAAATGTAAAGCCGTTAAAACACAAAATTTATGTTATATACATTTGGTTCGTGGATTTGATCGTTTTTTTAAATATTTCTTGTTTTTTGTTTCAGCTTTAAAAAGTCTTTACATTTCTCTTACAGGAATTTGTCAACCCCTATCCATACAAACAAAGGAACTTCAATCACATAGCAACCAGCTTTTGACTATCACTTTAACCTAAAGTACTCCCTTATTTCGCTTCTACTTACAAGGAAGCAAGTAACGAGACCATATCTGCTAATTTTTTCTCGATTAGCATGAAGCAAATAGAAGCATAAGCTTTCTAACCATACTTTGCAGAGATGTATAGAAAGTCATGTGAATGGAATACATCAGATTTTTTTGGTAAAGGCCTTTTTAAATGTAAGGGGGGTGTATTTTGCATCCCAATTAGTTATTCCGAGAAAGATCAGCCTATTTATTGTCCTACTGGAAATGAGCACTATTTTCCCCAGTTTCTCTTTCTGTCTCCCTCCCCCCCCTCTCTCACTCGTCCTCCTTCGTTTTACTTTCTGTAGTCCGCACGTATAGTATGCATAGTGGATATACAAGGTATTGTATTACACCCAAGAATTCGATGTTGATATTTCACCGGAAATGTATGTTTTGAGGTCCCATGAGTCCGATAAAAACATTTTTATTAAAAGCCCTGCGTGTGTGTCTGTGTGTGTGTGTGGGGGGGTGAGCATAACTCAAAAGCGAAAACACCGTTAAATACCAAACTTGGTGCTTGGTTTAGTAGCTATTTCCAAGAATGCGACACGAAGATTTTAAAGAAAATCCCCACACTACAAACTATCCTTTACATGTAAAAATTTTCGAAAATTTTGGTTTTCTTAACAATCTAATGATTTTTATTAAAATCCCGTAAAATGTTTATCTTGAATTTTATGGGAATAGCTTCTGAAGACCTCTTTATTCTGAATGAATTTTGCCGAATTTTGCTTAGCTGCTAAACTGTAAGAGATAGACAAAACTTACTACACAAAAAATGTAGATCTCATTAAAACACACAATTTATGTAACATACATTTCTTTTTGTCGGAGTTGACCGTTGAAAATTTCAACCAGACAATTGATTAAAAATATATTAGGGAATGTAATTTTAAATATCGATCTAAGTTGTTCAGTATGAGTAGGAGCAGATGGATTTTGATTTTAGTTAATTAAATCGAATAAATCAGATAACACATCCATAATGGAAAATAACACCTTCAGATGAAATTTGGTTGAAGAGTTATTTGCCAGTAATGTCTGTAGCTCTAGCTTTAATACCATAGGGAACCAGATTTGTCACGTCGGTTATTCACAGAGACCAATGCCACTGAATGTACCATATTGAACAAATTGGAGTTGAGCAGAAAGGGCAACATTTATGTACTTGTTTACAGAAACAGGCCTCTATAGGCTTGTATTTGTTTTGTTAAATATCACGTACCACCCATCAAGTGACTTGAGCCCTTCTTGTCTGTAAACTAAGTTCTGAAATACCGCAACGTGAAATGGGTGTAGTGTGTATGTAAAGCGGGCTATACTAGTGTGCGGGGGAGGGGAGTGGGTCCTTGCCCCGTTATATGAGTACAGCTGTTCTTACAGATATGGATCATAACCTACTACATTACTATTGTCTCCCGAAGCACTGACCGGCCAAGTTTGGCCCTTCAACTGGCCTCTCTACTGCCGTACTTCATAACGATTTCAATTTCGAGTCAAGGTCGAACATGTTTTTAGTTTACCATTAGAACAGCAAGGTATGGGTTTGTAATTCACATTTAGTAAGCCAAATACATGTCTCAGCATGAATTTTGTTTCAATGATGTTCATAATTCATCACATAATTCTGGTTTAAAAAGCACAAACAGGTACTTAATGCTGCAGTTTCCTTAAACTATTTATAGCATACTGCACACTTAAACTCTAACCCCCTTACTTCCACATGTAACTAGAAAAACAAGATAATGAACACAATGGACATCTAGACAGCACAAATTCATATCACAATATGTAATAGCGCAATGGTAGGGTGGGTACTTGTCAAGCGAGAGATCTGGGTTTGATTCCCGGTACCGGCGTGGGAAATTTTCCCTCGCTGGGAGACCTGGTCCGGGGTGCACTCAGCCTCGTCAGGTCCCTGGGAGACCTCTTGAGGAGCTACTTGATTGAGAAGTAGCGGCTCCAGATCAAGAAGACCGCATTAACCGGCCGGGAGGGACTCGACGCGCTGAATACGTCTCACTCTCTAGCACTGCACCCCAACCATAAAGCCGAGATGGGGGATGCAGCGACGTAGACCTTGGTCCTTTGCGGACCTTTATGCCATGGAATTAGTTTAGTAATCAAACTTTGTGAACTTCTTTACAGATAATCTTCAATTCATTCACCTAAATATATAAGATAATTCAAAAGTCACTTAAAACTATAAAGTGCTATAAATATAGTAATATTTGAGATAGCAAAAAGCAAAAAAGAAGTCACCTGTGAGCAAAAATGGGATTTTATAAAACATTGGCAATATGTCCTCAGTTATCTTGTTCAATGTTCACAATTTTCTCAAGTTATCTTGTTCAATGCACGTATTTTTAGATAATGGCTTGAAATATTAGCATCCTTCAGTTTCTGTCTGGTCATTGGATGTGTCAGGAAAACTGTTCTTTAAGGTAACTCCACAATCAAAAGTGGGTTGGATTGAGATCTTGAGAACGCTGCGGACACTTTATTGAAAAGTGTCTACTGATGACACGATCTCCAAAGATCTGAGTAATTAATTGTTTAGTAGGGGTGTAGATATGAAACACCTCAACAAGAGTGACATCATTGATTACCTTTGGCCTTTTCAGATTCCTTCTTATCAGCAATAGAAACAGTTTCCTCCAACTCTCTGATTAAATCCATATAATTGCTAATGGAACATGGGCTTGCTCTTAAAATTTTAAGAGTTCTAAACTTTTTCACACTTGAGAAAAACTCCTCTTGCTTTCATAATAGCATTGTATCAGCTGTATTCCAAAATAATTCAGTAAAACACGGCGCAGAATATGAAATAACTTACAAAAATAAGGTTATATGAATTACAATCTAAACATCTCAATTATTATTGAAAAGTTAAATGTTTAAAGAAGGGTTATAAAGCACATAATAAAGCGACACTATAAACTACTTCAACAGATTGGAAAACAAATATCTGGGTTGTAATGTTGCATATAGAAACGACTATGAAGAAATGTGAAGCAAAATTTACGGAAATTATTTTAGAAAAAGCGATCAAGAAAATGCAGTATTGAAACTCGTTAGGAAGACTAACATGAAACATTGAATAAGACGAATGTGCTTACTAAATGATACAGTGAAATTAAATGTGAAAGGAAAAGAGTTCGGGGCAAAAAAGCAATCACACAGTAAATAATATGAAAACAAAGAGGGTGGGAGGACGGAGGGAATAATAATAATAATAGTAATAATAATGATAATAATAATAATAATAATAATATTAATAATAATAATGTGGGTTTACACTGCAGGGCTTGTCCTTAGATTTAAAATCGTAATTGTTTGAAGCTATGTAAGTATCTATCTAGACTAGGGATGTTGAGAATTCCTTCACTCACCGTATCACCAATTAATATGCTGCAGACGACACGTAGAAAACAAATTGACAGTCAGCGAGAGGCCGGAGAGAGGCACTGGGACCTAAATGAGTCGCAAATCGCGTTTTGCCCCTACTGACTTTTTTACTTTACTTAGGAAATTTACCCTCCTCGTGATTATTCCATGATATTCAAATAACTTAAAATAATAGTAATTTAATCTGCATTTAAATAAAGTTGTATATTGACACTTTGAGTTTTTTTTACTCTTGAAATTTATATTTTAAATCTCCCTACACTCCCTCCCCAGAACTTAACAAAATGATAACTCTAGACAACGAATGTCAGTATGAGAGTAAGCAAGAAGACGATATAAAAAGAAGTAAGTGGATGAAAGGAAAGGTGATGGAACAATTGGTGGAATAAATGGGAGACCCGGAGAACCAGACGCAGCTTTGTCCACTACAAATTCCACATATACCCTGGGATCAATATACCCCAAGGGATCCGCCTTGGTAAGAGGTTAGAGGTCAAATCATTCGGCCTAGCCTCTATGAGTTTTTTTTGGCCCGTTTTTACTGCTACGGCATCGCAGGCGGTGACACTGATGATACATGAAGATGGAGCTCCGGTGGAATGAGATGGTGGAGAACCCGGAGAAAATCCGCCCCTGCTTCGTCCACCACAAATCTCACATGCGGTAGCTTGGTGAGAGGCGTCTAGGTGAGAGGTGAATGATCTAACCACTCGGCCACTTCACAGCATCGTTATGAAAGGATGAGAATAAGATTCATTGAGGATGGCACATCAGATTTTCATTTGCTTTTCTACCTCTCAGAACTTGTAAAGATATCGCTGGGTAATGTTGTTTAATTTGCTCAAATACAGAATTTAAATTAGTTGATGAATGCGCAGTACGGATTTCTCTGCAGCATTTTGTTATTATGTGATGAATCTTGTAACCTAAATGCTGAAATCACTCGGCCGTGAAGCTTCTCTTTCCAAGAGAAACTCGTTATGTAACGGACAACGTTAAGTAAGCGCTCTTCAGTTGCTGCCAAATGGACATCAAGTTTGCATTCTGCATAAGGCGAGACAACAAACTCGTTTGTGTTTCTCTAAGTTCTTCTGTTGTTCCGTTTCTAATGTCTGTCTCAAGACATGCAGCAGCTCACGCGAACAACTTAAAACAGAAATGTAATTTTACACAGAGGCCATGCGCATTCTAAAGATAGAAAGTCTATACTGGAATTCTTCGGAGTGAGCATCTTTGTAGCTTCTGCCATTCTAGGAGAGCAGTCTGTATCAACGCCTTTAGATGCGATAATTTCATAAGCAAAAATTTCTTAGGACGCTTTGGAGAGTGCAATGGGTAGATAGTTCTCGACAAATGAAAATGAAAAGGCGTTTTATTCATGGACACTCTTTAGCTGTTGTAAAAATGAAATGGAGTTTTATTTAAGTTCTTTAACTGCTGTACTTCTCAAGAGCCCCATTCAATGCTGGGGGTGAAAGACCATTTAACTTTGCCCAGAGGCCTCTTTTTCAGGCTTCAGGTTTTTTTACGTGCCATAAATCTACGACATGGAACCAACGGCTTTATTTCCCTTCCGAAGGAAGCCATGCTAAGGATTTTTACGCCCGAAAAAATCCATCGTCCTCCGCCGGGTTTGAACCCGCTACCTTGGATATATGAAGTTAGCAAAGTAACCACTACACTCGGAGCCGTTAACTGCTGTGGCTCTCAGTGTCCCATTCTATACTGGGTGTGAAAGACAGCCTAATTTTGCTCAGTTGCCTCTTTGTCAGGCTTGCCTTAAATCTGCGACACAGGAGCGACCAACGACTTTATTTCTCTTCCGAAGGAAGCTATACTAAGGATTTTCATGCCCAAAAGATTCCATCGTCCTTCGCTGGGCTTGAACCCAGATAGTTCGAGAAGAACCCAGAAAATACTCTTCCAAAACAGTAAAGATCAAGATTTTTAGATGTCATTTTTAGTGCACTTAGGATTTTGTTATAAGAGCAATGGAGTTTTATACTTCCCGCTAGATTTATGTTACTGATTATCATATTCCCCCTTCATCCATTGATTTTGATTAGTAACAGCTCTGAACAAATCAAAAATTCGGAGCAGAAGATGCAATGAAAAAGCTTTTCAATGTGCCATTTCTAATGTTCTTCATTATATGCATAGAAGTATTTAAATTTTTATTTTACTAACTTGCTAAGCACTAAGAACCTTGCACTGTACATTATGAACGAAGGCGGTGAATGACAGCTACCAGACAACTGTTGGTTGGCATGCACTGGCAGTTTGCCGCGAACCGGGAGACACGTTGTTTAATTAAATGTGAATACATCACAAAAAGTATCTTGCCCGCTTGGATAGTGCGGGGATAGCATGTCTATCTCATATTCAAGAGGTTGCGGGTTCGAATGTCACTTAAGGTGACTTACTAGGATAGGTTTTTCTTTCGGAACTTTTCCTAGTCCTGAGAAGACGAATATCAAGTTACTTTAAGCTCCATGGACCCCCAAAATCATTTGAGCACCGATTCACCAATTTCATTTCTCGTCCGACATGAGCAACTTGGTTAAAGGGCTTTAGCTATATATATATAAAAACATTTAAAATGTACCTTACCTTTGCTTCGCCGTTGGTTTGTCCTTCAGAGTATGAATCTTGAAAGAGCCTACAGTGGAGTCAATTTATAGTTAGGAATTATCAATCTTCACTGTTTAAGAAGCAAGCTCACACAAATTTACACGCGACTATGACGTCGCAGAGGTTTTGCTACTGTGCAACCGCCTTCGTTCGTGACAGACACTCCAGTCATAATAAATATTTCTTATACCATACCCTTCAAAATCTCTATGTTTACGTCATAAACTAAATAATACAAAAGTGTTAAACTTTCTACACAACAAATACAGAAGTAACCGGTGGTTTCTAGATGTTGGAATGCGTTACTTAGCACAAGATGGTGAAATAGCAATCGTAAAGGTTAGCCCTGTGAGGATTGTGCAATGTTTTTATCATAGGAAACGCCAAACACGTGGGAGTAGTACTCTTAATGCCATTCTTAATTAAAAACGTAAAAACTGTCACTTAGAGACATCAAAGAAAAGAAAGAAAAAAACTTTCTCTTACAAGTCATTTCCTTGCTGGACTCCAGGCTTAAGCACGACAAAATTCATTTAATTTGAAGTTACGCAATAACCGTTACTCGCATACATGTCCAGCACTAAAACAAGTCATGCATGTTCATTGCAACTTGTGGAGGCGATGCTGAATCCATCCTAAACACAGCTATGTTGCACTACACTTTTGCAATAGCTCGTTCTGTCCTGCAATACTTGCTTATTATACAAAAACTATTGGCTCGTGTACCTACCACTTGAAAGTACGTTTTAGAATATCAAAGTTAAGGAAATGTGCTTTCTATAATATTTTGTAATACCTTTATACCGTATTACTTTCCTTAGCACATTCGTATGTACACAGAGCACAAATAGTATTAGATATCGAATTTCTGATTGTCTGTACTGGCATTTATAGGGCGTGACTTCTGATATCCGCTGGCCCCTTTGTCACTCTAATTGGGGAAGGAGGAGGGGTTGTAGTGTACATCTTACCTAATCTCGCTTCCAATTGAGTAAGTTGGCTATTTCTATTAGCGAATGAGTTGACAAACCCACCATAGGTATGCTCTATTGGTTCGACATAGAACACTCACCTGCAAGGTGACAGTATCAGCCAATAAAATAAAAAGATGACGTAATACAGTACCCTACAAACGGTAAGGAATTCCGTGTACGGAACAAGACAGTGCGGTTTCTTTCTGTGCCTTGTGTACATGCAAAGTAGGGAAGGCATTAGATTCCACCCGAAAATTGGATGTCGAGATATCACCGGAAACACATATTTTGGGGTGCCCGAGTCCAAATAAATCATTTTTAGAAAAAGGTCTGTGGGTGTCTGTGGACAGCATAACTCAAAAATGAAAAATACCAAACTTGGTATTTAAGTTCATGATCCTTCAAGGATGTGACACGAAGATTTTCCAAGAAAATCTCCTACCGAACTACCCTTTACACGGAAATCCGTTCAAGAATTTTGATTTTTTCAAAAATGGTTCTAATGATTTTGATTAAAATAGGTAAATTAAACGTTGTATATCCTGAATTTCTTGGGAATAGTCTCCAAAGTTCTGCTCACTTTAATTGACGATTGCATAATTGGTAAACCATAAGAAATAGCAAAACAATACTACACAAGCATGTAAATCTTGTTAAAACACACAATTTGAAAACATTTATACTTTTATCAAACGGAAATTTGTCATTCCTTTTATATCTCCTTAGTTTCACTCTTAGCCATGCACATAGAACCGAACTTTAATGCATAGCGACAACTTTTAAAAGATTTGACTTATGTTTTAACCTAGTGAATTGTGTTGCTTCCGTTTCACTTATAAAGAATTAAGTAATAAGACTATTTCTGTTAATACTTATCTCGATTTGCATGAAGTAGATAGAAAAATAATCTTTTGTAAGAATAGATCGTTTGCAGAATAAAATTTGTGAATGGTATACAGATCAGCCTGTTTTTGTGTTCAAGGAACATGCGATCACAATTTTCTAATTTTCCAATACAATAATCACAGAAAGGAGAGTCTTTAATATTGGTTCTATAAAGACGTTTAGCGAAATAATCATGATTGGATTCTAAACGAGCTATAATTATGATTTTCTGTGTTTACGTACCGTTGTTTTGCGGGTGCATCAGGATGTATGATGCATAGTTATTTATGATATAGGAGTGTGAAGTTATGGTTTTGGATTCTAGCAGGAATATTGTGAAACGAGACGCAGTCTAGATTTTACAACCACGCAAGAATTTTCTGTCAATAAAAGAAAAACAACGAAATATGAAATAAAATTTAGCCGAGTTTGAGCCATTCACCAAGGGTTATAGTTCGTTATTTATTTCGCACTGCTGGGCCCGATGACAGTCGTGAAAAAACAATATTATTATTGTTCTATGAGTATTTTAAGAAAAGGCAAAATTTGAGAATTAAGATATCCTTAGAGCTGCGAAAGAAGCAGGATCAAATTTACTATATATTAAATCCTAAAAGTTTATGAGATACAATATGAGAAACTTATGAAGTGTACCTAATGATCAGTGATGTATACACACTAATATCGTGAATTATTTTGGCGAACGTAAAGTTGAAATAAAATTACTTTGCGCTTGCATTTTACGCTTGCTGCACGTGGACTCCTTAAAAATAAAGTTTGCGTTCTGAAATGAGCTAGTAAACTACTCAATTACGCTCACTCGTAGAAGAAATAATTATTGTGAAATTAGTGGGAAGGGATACCTTACATCATTGCTTTTTGCACGGCTTTGCAGCAGTTAGTGTCGAACATGTTAGGAATAAGCTATTTATTATTCTTTAAACTGCTTATATACGCGGGTAGCAGTTAATTCGCTTACACAAACGAAAGAAATACCAGAAAAAGCCAAAACTGTGTCCCATATGTCTTCTTTCGCTTTCACATTAGTAACTCTTCCTTTGGTATGGAAACCCATTTTACCCCACTTTCATTTTATTGTGAAGAGCGACCGAGTTTAGGAGGTCATGGACAATGTATGCACGCACGCCCGGGTGAGGTAACCGACCATGATCCCTGTGAAGATGCACACGCGATGAATAATACCACTTTAATGTGGGCAAAGTTTCTTGTTTAATGTTTATTTTATGATATGCACATTTTATGTTATTGAGCTTGAAGCCAGAATACTTTATGGATACTAATAATGCTTTGAAGTACTATGGGTCATGGGAAAAGCGGAGAAAAAATATTATTAACATATGAGTGAACATAAATAACATTATATAGAAATGTTAATTGATAAGCCCTAAAAGTATTACACTAAGACCA